>CP126896.1:90797500-91397500 GCA_030440675.1 Furcifer pardalis
TCCTTCAAATCTCAACTCTGCCTCTAAGCTCCCAGAAGGGATTATCTTGTCCCCACCCAGAAAACAATTAACAACAGTCAGATGGCAGTCTCTCACCTAAAGTCAGACAAAAACAAGGGTCACATCTGGATAATAGCTGTGCCTGCCAGGCAGAATGAATTTAGGTGGGAGGGAAATGCAGAGTAAAAAGCCAAAGTCAGTTTCTTGAAGCTCCTCCAATATTGATTGGTCAAAAACAGTCCTCGCTTCAGACTTGTTGCATTCCTGACTGGCTCATAGCATCCTGCCCAAGGTGCTCATTGGAGAAGCCCTAAAAACCACGTCACTACCATTAATTACTGTATTGAAATGTCACCCCACTTCTTCCCCTTTAGTATTTTCCGGATTTTGTAACCTTTTCCCAATGTCATTATTTGCATAAAAACTTGTCATTGTATCTTGAATTTGAGGTGCTAACAAACCATCGTAACTAAAGGTTGAATTATTTACCTATGAAAGAAAACCCTACTGCTGATCTTTTGTTTTAGTGTGTAAACTATATTGTAGTAATAGATAATAGGAGTACATGTTAAAGATTAGCAGAAAAGTATAACAGGTTGGGGGGAGGGGGAAGCAAGCTCTCCCATCAAATTTTTCTTAGGGAAGCTCATTATGCAGGTTTTTCTAGCAGACAAAATGGGTGAGATATATAGGTCTTTGATCAGCAGTGAGCCCTCTGTTGCTTAAATGCTATTTTTATCAATAAACCAGTCTTGTTGTGTCTGAAATTAAAATATCTGTAGTTTGGGGAGGGGGAGGCTCTGCCAGTAGACGAACTTTTAAATTTTAAAATGTATCTCCACATTAAAAAGGGATAGCGATTGTTAGGTAACATATGTCTAGTTAAAAGTAGTCAAATAAATTGATTGCCAAATATATTGACATAGTTGCCATAGTCAACATAGTAAACACCTCAACACACCCTCCCACCTACTCGTTTCATGGTTAAAAGCAGCGTTTATTTGATCCTTTCACATTTGTAACCTCCTAATTTCTCAGGGCATGTTTCACCCAGATGTTGCAAGCCTGGCTCAATGGGCAAGCTGGTCTCTTCCTGGATTTCACCACTGTGAGGAGGAATGAATCTTCCCACTGTTAAAAAAAATGTCATTCCACTCTTGGATCCTGAGGTCTTCTGCTGCTGCTCTCCATCACTTTCTCCTAGTGTTTGCATCAAGCACCTCCAGTTACAATGCAGCAGCTTACAAGAGCAGACAACAATTTGTTGGTCAAGAAATGCATGGCATTTTTACACAATTCCTTCTGTTACACACATCTATGTTTTCCTCTTTTTTCAGCACCCTAAATGGGAGGGTCAAAAAGCTTTTAAGTATCTATGTTGTTAAACCAGTTGGATTCAGAAGTTAACACTCAACTGCTAGATACCTGGGGAGATGAGAGATGTTCCAGTAGATACCTGTCTACCTTCTACTCATCCCTGAGATACAGTGAATCATAAATTGGCCTGTATTTAACAAACCCGTTACAATATAATAGAAAGCAGCAGCTGCTGCTGCTTCTTTCATGTCCTGATCAAACCCTGGACTGCCAAAATGAAGCTACTTTCTTCACTTTATCATTCCCCAAACATAAGTCCTCATCAGTGCATGTCTCTGGCAACAATCAGCAGACCAGCAAATGGACCAGACTCCGAGTCTCTGCACATTCACAACATGTGTTGTTGCCCACAAGCAGTCTCCACTTGGGCATGTTGGTCTTGCGAGGCATACTAGGAGCCAGTGCAGCTCTCGGAGAAGTGGTAAGGCACAAGCATAACGCCCCCACCCCATCACAATCCGGGCCGCCACATTCTGGACCAGCTGAAGCCTCTGAATGGTGATCAAGGGCAACCCCATGTAGAGCATATTACAATAATCGAATCTGCAGGTGACCAAAGCATGTGTGATCATGAGCAAGGAGTCCCGATCTAGCAGCGGGCATAACTGGTACACAACACGAAGTTGTGCAAAAGCATGTGCGTAACTCAAAACATGGATTTCAGTGCAGAACCAATTCATAAGTTGAATTATTCGTAAATAGGAGCATTCGTAAATCGGGGTTTTACTGTAGTAGTTTACCAAATTTCCCCAATTTTCTGCCCCCCTCCAATATTCCCGGTTCCCCCCTCCTTTCAAAATTCCCAGGAATTTTATATCTCTAGATATATCCATCTTCAATGTGGTTCCAGTGAGCTTCTTCTTCTATCTTCTAATTTGGTTTTGATCTTGTGCACCCACAAGAGTGTTTATTCTTGACAAATGAACTCTCCCAGGGTAGACATCAAAATCTTAATGAGAATTTCTTTCCCCCACTCTTCTCTTGGGAATTCATAAAGACCGAATGAAAACTTAAGAAAATCAAGAAAGTAAATAATAAAATGATGATATGATGGCTAGATGTGATACTCCTGATGTACCATTATTTCACAAAAGTAACACTCTTCGATTATCTGTTATTAACTTAAAGGACATTTATTTTAATTTTTTATACCTTGCCTTTGTTCCTAAGAGGACCCAAGGTGGCTTATCATATTAAAATACAGTACATTTAAAAGCTAAACATTACAATAAGTTTAATAACAATTTTATTAAAAATATAATTTTTAAAATAGCAGACAAAGCAATTCAAAATAATTTAAAAACACATTTAAAATATAACAACATAAAAGTCCGCTTCCTAGGCAGCCAAGAAGACTCCTATCTGAAGAGAAAAGTTTTTGTCTATTAGCAGAAAGATTTCAAAAAGAAGTTCCTGGTGATTCACCTTCTTCAAACAATTTGCTGCCTTTCCTTGCAGAAGATTTCAACAACGTATCCTTCATTCTAATTGCATCATAACTTCCAATGACTTACATTATTGTTTTAATTTTAGACAGCTACATCTTTGGATTCTGAGTAGACGAATGCAAAAAGAAGCCAGCTCTAGGACATTTTATACTCAAGGCTCATTTTTATCCTATCTTATCCTGAATAGAATTACAGAATCAAGAAAGGTTTTGGGTGTTGTTATTTTTTAAAAAAAATATCTTGCCATGGGTATAAGTAAAGGTCGCCCTTGCTCAAATGCCGGTCTTATCCGACGCTAGGGTTCAGTGCTCATCTCTGCTTATAGCCAAAGAGCCAGCACTGTCTGCGCCTGCAGACATTTCCATGGACATGTGGCAGGCATGACTAGACACTGGATTGCATGGAATGCTGTTTGCCTTCCCACTAAGGTGGTACCTATTTATCTATTTGTAATTTCTTGCTTTCGAACTGCTAGGTTGGCAAGAGCTGGGACATAAACTGAAGCTGACTCCATCATGCAGCATTCAGATCTCGACCTGCCAACCTTCCAGGTGTCAAGTTCAGTGTCTTAATCACTAAGTCACCACAGTCCCTCTACAGAGTGATTATTCCTAATTGTTCATAATTACAATATTTCACTTGCCTATTGGACTTTGCAGAGGTTCACTTCCTCAATGGCATCGATCCATCTCCTACATGGTCTTCCTTTTTGCTTTTGGCCTTTCCCAGCATTATTGTCTTTTCCAGATAATCTCTTATGCCCCAAATACTGTACAAGAGTCTGAGTGGTGCTTGCACCATAAGGGTGGGGTATACATGTAAATAATAAAATAAATAAATAAATAAGGCTCAATTTTGTTATTTTTGCTTCTTGAGAGTTCAGGCTCGATTTCATTTAACACTACTTGCCTGTCTTTCTGGCAGCCCATGACACTGGTACTATGAAGGTACGTACTGTACTTAAAAACTTCACCTCTTGTGTATTTTTCACACAGAGGTCTCTCTCAAGAAAACTAAGTCAGATTTTCATAATGCTCATATTGTTTTCCACCCACATTAAATTCTTTCTTTTCAACTATAAAGCTAGCAAAACAGTGCCATTTCAGAACAAAAAAGTCAGTTATACAAACAGTCCAGAAATTCTACATAAATGAGCTTAATTATGAAGATACTGTTCAGTTACATTGCTGTAGAAGTGTCCACACTAATGTAAAGATTTATTTCAAAGTCATAAGGGTTAGAATCTTATTGTTGTTTAAAAAAAAAGCTGAGGCAACTGAATCCCTAACAATACCCAACCATCCTCGTTTATAATATCTTTTCTGCTTGAGTACAAAGCTATAGTGCCTATTGCACAAAAAAGGTAACATTTTTAGACATCTGAATGTGCTACAAAATCCTGCACTTAGAGTAGTTTGCATGCTTAGCAAAGTGTTCAAGATGTCACACATCCACACCTCTATGCTGAAACACTAGGAGACACATGCCCTTTGTAGCTGCTTGCTAATTTGTATTAACAGCATCTGCCAAGGTGAATGAGGAACTTGTATGAAGATGAACTGACCAAGGGAAATTCCCCAAAACTTTCTTCCTCTTAGGCAGTACGTACCTGAAAATTAGCTGCATAGTTTTCAATTTGCTTTTCAAGTTCTGGAGAGATCTGGAACAGAGTGGATCACATGCAGGGGGACCATGGCCAGATTATGACCCTTTGAGGCCTTAAGCACTTAAAAGATTTTGGTGACCCCATATATATGGAATTCAAAATATAAACAATAATAAACCATAAAATAATATTTTATTTATCAAAACTTAACAAAACTTACAGTAAGATGGAAAATAATGCACCATGTGGCCCATGGATTTTATGGTAAATTCAGCTATGGAAATTTTCTTTGGTGCTCCCCCCCCCCCTTGATGCCCTAAGCATGCTTATTTTGCTTAATGGTTAATCCACCCCTGAGGGGGATTGAAACAAGACAGATGCAACTTTCCCCAGCAATACAACTGCCAAATAGGTTGGACTACAACCTCCATTACAGCCTAACCAACATGCCCACTGGTTACAGTGGCTGGAGCAGGTAATGTCAGTTGTAGTCCAGCCCATACAGAGAGTACCAAATATGTTGCAGTGGTTTAGGCAATGTTGCTATCCTGGAATAAAGGAATAAAGGTTTCATTGTTTTAAAAAAAGTCAAATCAAAGAACCAGACTTTACTCATCGATAGTAGGCTATGTTCCAAAGGAACTACAAGCTTCACAGAAAATTAAGAGTTGTTTTGAGGAAAGTGCGTTTAGCGTCATAACCTTAACAGACAAATAAAATACCAAATATTTAGTTGATTTCTTGATGCCCTTCAGATAATGAGTTTCCACAATAGCTTACTCCCAAGGAAAATACACCCATCAATGTAGTAAATAATTCAGAAGCCCAGGAAAAATAAAAACCTAGCAAGGAAGCATGATAACAAAAGTAGGGGCAGAATAATAAAACCATCACAACGTAACACTAGGAAAGCAATAAAACAATTAGTAATAAGAATGAGAAGCTAAGTTCAGGTGGCATGCTCAAAGGTCTCAGTAAACAGTTACTTGGTCTAAAGCTGAAACAACATATAAGTCAACATTAGGATAGTTCTCCTAGACAGGGTATACCACAGGCACAGACCAACAGCTGAAACATTTTGGAGGACTTTTGACACCAGTTGCCTAGTTTCAGAGAGTGGAGGGAAACAGAGCATGAACAGGCTTGCATGGGAACAAGGATGTCCCCTACCCCTGATGGCTTCTAGGGGTAAGCATCACCAGTATTGCATTTCCAGGCAGTGCAGTGCTTTAATAATTGTGTGTCATCAAGTCAATCCTGACTTATGGTGACTCTTTCCAGGGACTTCTAGATGGGGAGTACACAGAAGTGGCTCACCATTCCTTTCTTCCATGGGCACCCTGGGGCTGTGCAGCTTGTCCAAGGCTACACAATCTGATTCTTCTCCCAGGAGGCACAGTGGGGTTTGAATTCCCCACCTCCAGTTCCACAGCCATAAACCTAAATCACTGATCTATCAGAATTAGCAAAATGCAATCCACAGGACCTTCTCCATTTCACCTACTCACTTTATTTTAAACTAATTTATAGGTTAAAAAATCTTTTAAAGGCCAATGCTTTCTTCACATATTGAAGCCATCGAATTGAGAGACTACATGAGCACTGGGCTAAGCACAAAGAGAGTAGACTGCAGGAGGCATCAGCAAAAGATAAGGTAGTCATTTTACAGCACTAGAAAGCAAGAGGAAAGCAGATACCAGTTTGTACAAAATGGCACACAGTGATTTACTCATCTGGACTGAAAGTTGAAATCTTTCTTCAGCACTAGCTATAGGAAGGGATAGTTCAATGGTGGGATTCATTTTTTTTACTACCTACTCTGTAGGCGTGGTATGGTGGGCATGGGCAAGGGGAAAGCCCTGTGTTGCACCCAACTTAGGACTACTTTATTTCAAAACATGGATGGGCAGGGTCAGCCAGAATTTCTGCTACCAATTCTGGTGAACTGGTGCGAACCTGCTGAATCCCACCACTGGATATCATACTTGAGAGCAGCCAGCTACCTGCCTTGAGGATACATGCAACTCTTGGACTCATGGCATTGTCTCCCACCAGAGTGGAATAGCTATGGCTTCCTGGGACAATTATCTCAGTTTACCTAATATAGGCCCATCCCAGAGAAGGCCTCAGGTTTGGTCCCTAGCATTTCCAGTTCTAACAGTTCTTCCAGTTCTTATTTTGGCAAGCAAGTAATGTTGGCTAAATGGAGAAAATTGATTGCAATTTGCAAATAAATGAGGAATCCCCCCTAAAAAAAAACCCAGGGGGAAAGATGTAAAGGTTTTGTTGTTGTTGTTGTCGTCGTCAGATGTGGGGAGATTGCAGCTCTTAGAATCCTATAGTCAGCCTGGCCAGCTATTCAGAACTGTAAGTTTTCCAAGCTCCTATTTTTCCCTATGAAGGAAGTAGCAATGGAGTGAGAGTCCAAAATTCTTTCATGGGCTTCAGTTGTTTGCACTTTGCATGGGGTGGGGCTCTGAGCTTTATTTGTGCCTCAGCCATTAAGGAGGTAGTAATACCTTGGCAGCTCACTTTTTATTCCTTCCAATCAGTCCTAAAGTGCCCAGCAGAGAAGAAGCATGAATTTAAGCATTCTGCTCATTGCATTTGGAATTGTGATAGCTTATCATGTATCTGAGGGTAAGTCATATCTCATGTCTAAGCTTCAGGCGTGCATGTTCTTTGCGAAGAAGGGGATTGATTGAAAGAAGTGGTTTAATTCAATGTCAATATTTGGGAAAGCTGCTGTTTTAACATGCCCATCATGAACATTCAGGAATTCTGGTTTTGTTATATTAAGCACCAGAATCCTCGGAATCGGACTCCTAAAGTCAGGGCAACCCTACCATTAGGCAGAGTGAGGCAAATGACCCAAGTATGTAGAGTCATGCAAAGGCAGCAGATGGTTAGTTACGTAATTTAATATGGATGGAGTTTTTCTGCCAGAGCAAGTGGGAGAAGCTCTCTTCATATTAACTGGAGTATTTTTCTTGTTCATATGCCTAAATATCATTCTCAGACTTGGATATTACATATACTTTTTCTTGTGTGGTTGGATGGCATTTGCTGCTCTAATTCAGGCAGCTTAAATGTCTCAGGCTGGACATCAATAATACATAAGCAGTTGGGAGACTCTCCCTAAGAAATTTCATAGTTTTTTAGGGTGGTGGATGAGAAATCGGTGGCAGCTTAAAGAAGGAAATATGATTTGGACAAAGGTAATCAGTGCAAGCCTTTAGTATCTGTAAAATATTTGCTTAAATTATCACAAGAAGGGTAGTTTGACCTTTTCCATTGCCCAGGGGAGTGCAAATTGTTGGTAAGCTCACCCAGTGCCGAAGGGGGAGTGTCAGAGTGTCATGACAATCAGCTGTGAGAGGCTGCAAAATTTATCAGAATAAAAGTGCTTAGTCCTTTTATTTTGCATCAGCATCCCAGTTCATTTCCCCCATTTAAAATTCATTTCCAGCTCTTTCTTGCAGTTGTACTTTCTCGTTAACTAGAAAAAATGCCATTTAAAACCTTGGATCATATAAATAAGGGACTATGGTGGCTTAGTGGTTAAGACTCTGAACTTAACAACTGGAAGGTTGGCAGATCAACAGTTCAAGACCTGAGTGCTGCACAACAGAGTGAACTTCCATCTTTGTCCCAGCTCCTGCCAACCTAGCAGTTTGAAAACAAGAAATTGCAAGTAGGTAAATAGGTGTTACTGTGGTTAGAAAGGTAAACATTGTTCCGTGCACTCTGGTGTCTAAGCATGCCTGCCACATGTCCATGGAAATGTCTGCAGATGCAGATACGCTGGGTCTCTGGCTATAAATGCAGATGAGCACCAAACCCTAGAGTCAGATACAACTGGCTTTTGAGCAAGGTTGACCTTTTCCCATATACAGTAAATAAAATTAATTCTGTGAGGTAAAGCAGATGTGCAGAGTTCCTTAAACTACTGTACTTTCCCCCACTGTTTATACACTTTGGCTAGAAACTTGTATAATCTTAGCAATACAGCTCTGACACATGAGACAAAACCCACCCCATGGTCATGGGCGTTTAATGCTCAAAGCACACAACAAATGCTTGGGTTAGTTTATTTTCTGCTGCTATGGACTGTCTGTTGGTATTGGTTATGTTTTCTCAATCATCAGGCTATACCAATTCCTAAAACAAAGTTAGAGCTCTGGGTGTTTTAGGTCAGGACTCCAGTTCCCATCTGCCTCTGTCAGATCATATGGGCATGAGGGGTGATGGGACCAGCAGTTCATAAACACCTGAAGTTTTCCAGCTCTGGCCAAAAAAAGAGGTACATATTACAGAACAGATGAGTATAGTTTTCAGCACCCATTTCAGGCTAAGCCCTGAAAAGGCCACTACTGTACTTTAGTTTAGATTCATCTCTGTCTTGAACACTCTTGATTCCTCCTCTCCCCCCTTTCAGTGAATAAAACTGGACCTCTTGTTCAAGGTTGGCTGCAGACCCTGGGAGATACCCAGTGCTGGGCATGGGCCGGTTCGCACCAGTTCTCCCGAACCAGTAGTAACAATTCCGGATAGTCTCTGGGGGGGGGGGGGAGTAACTTTCCCAGGAGACCACCCAAGATTGTTACTTTTTTTAAGGTGCCCACTTCTCCGGGTGCCTGACACTGCGGCCCAAAATGGCTGCTTTGTTAGTGCGCATGCGTTAAAATACCAGTTGACGGATGCGCGCCTCCAGTGCTCAGCGTGCAATTGATATCTTTTAAAAAACGCATGCGCACTGATAAAGTAGCCATTTTGGGGCTGCAGTGTCGGGCAGCTGTTGAGGCCCTCAGCAGCTTCCTTGGGGGTGCAGTGGTGGCGGCCCTTGCTCGAGTTGCCCTGCGCCGCCCCACACGCTGCTCTGCCATGCCGCGCCCTGCACCACCGCACCACTGCCACATGCTGCTGCCGCATGCTGCCACCGCATGCCACCCTGCACTGCTGTGCTGCCGCCACACACACTGCCACACACCACCGCTGTGTTATTGTACCAGGCCGCACTGTGCCAGGCTGTGCCGCCAGGCCACACCACTGCCACACTGTGCTGCACCGCTGCGCCAAGCTGTGCCATGCTGCCGTGCTGCCCCATGCCAACAAGCTGTGAAGAGGAGGAGAAATGCAGCAGGGCCCAGCCACCTGCTCCCCAGCGTAAGTGACTTGCCTTTGGGTGTAGGGTGGCTGGAATGTGTTTTTATGTGCATTTTTATGTGTATTTTATGTGTTTTTAACTTTTTATGTGTATTTTATGTGTATTTTTATGAGTATTTTATGTGTTTTTATGTGTTTTAGGGTATTTTTATGTATTTTTAATTTGTATTTTTATGTTTATTTAATTTGTATTTTATGTATTTTTTGTTTGTTTTTTACTTTGGCTCAGCCCACGATGTTGGCTCTGCCCATGACATCATGACATTGGCTCTGCCCACGACATCATGGTATTGGCTCTGCCCATGACATTGGCTCTGCCCACTACATTGGCTCCACCCACAGTATGGTAGTAAAAATTTTGGCTGCCCACCAAATAGATACGTCCTTTGTAGAAGACAGTTTTATAAACCCACACCTTCTCCTGCTGATTGCTTGCCCCTATTTTCTCTCCTGAACCTAGTCTGGTGTGCTCAAGTACAAGTGAGACCCATTCTCAGTACATTCACTTCTGAATGGCTATAAATCAGATCTAGAGATAAATAATATGCAGGGTTGACAAATATCAAAGCTAAAGTGTTAAGTATTACTGACCATTTCCTTGGGCTTATGTTTCTTCTGCAGAATAAGGATGTGACTATGCAAATCTGGTTTCATTTCTTGGAAATCCTCCATTTATTATAAGTCCAGTCACTGACATTTGCAAGAACCTCCTACTGGCTGAAACACACACAAACCTCAAGTGTGATTGCAATCTTTGAAGAATAAAGTCCCACAGATCATTTCTCTGGAAAAATGCTTAGTACACTTCACTAAATCTGGGTAACTTTATTTGCAGTTGTACACAGAAAGAGCCTCCTCGAAGATTGTGGTGTTTTTGAACCACAACTGGGCGTATCCTGGTAATGGCAACCTTGTGTTGACATCAAGTCTATAGTAAACACTGATCTGAGAAAGCCAGTACGTATAATGTAATCGTTAATGTTGGATCTCAACCTAGGAGCTCCAGGTTCAAATCCCAATTAAGTCACTTCGTCTTTATTAGTTAAGAAGGGCTGTGGTGGTTTAGTGGTTAAGATGCTGAGCTTGATGAATGGAAGGTCAGCAGTTTGAGACCCGAGTGCTGTGCAATGGAGTGAGCTCCTGTCAACCTAGCAGTTCAAAAGCAAGAAATTGCAAGTAGCACCAAATTTCTTAAGAGTCAGACATAACTGGCTTTCAAGAAAGGGGGACCTTTACCTTTACCCTTAATTGGTATTCTTGGCTCAACCTCTTAGCAAAACTATTGTAGAAATTATTTTTCGGTGGCTGTATAAATTGTTCATGAATTTAAATTTAAAAATTAGATTTTTATAGATGGGAGGAAAGCTAGATTCATGGCAATACCCCAGGAATCCTTCACAACTAATACTGTGTACTGTAATTTGAACTGCAAGGGGGAGATGAAAGGGAATTTGAAGTCAAATTGCAGATATCGGGTGGGGGAGATGTCAATTTGTTTTAAAGATATAGATCACATATTATATTATATTATATTATATTATATTATATTATATTATATTATATTATATTATATTATATTAACAAAAAAATACTCCTAGTTTTATTTACTTTCCTAATTTGACTTTAAACACACACATACACCAAAACAAATGTCATTCTAATAACCTCCACTAACCTACTTCCTAAAATCCAACCTCATTAGCTACTGTTTTGTTTCATTGCTATAGGCCAGTGATGGTGAACCTTTTATAGAGACTGAGTGCCCAAATAGAGGGTGAACTCTGTGCTGGGGGGAGGGAGGAACCGCTCCAATTGGGCTGCTGGGCAGAGAGGCAGGACAAACTCTGTGCTGGGTGAGGAGGAAGTGCTGGTATTGGGCTGATGGGCAGAGGGGTGCGGCAAACTCTGTGCTGGGATGACACCGTGCATGCCCACAGAGAGGGCTCTGAGTGCCCCCTCTGGCACCTGTGACATAGGTTCGCCACCACAGCTATAGGTTATCTATTGTAGGGAAGGAGATTCATAGCAGAACTTGAAAACTATTTTTGAACTACATCATATAAATCAGGGGTTCTCAACGTTTTCCCACTGTGGGCCCGGCCATGCTCCCACCTAAACTGTTATTTGGGAGATAAATTTTGAGCAAGCCTTTTAAATATAGAAAGGCATTTATTTAGTGATGAACATTTATTATTTATATGTGTCAGGAACATTACTGAGTACAACTGACATTTCAAACAATGACAGTGACAGCTTTCTTAACTGGAACTCACTGTACTTAAATATTAAAGAAGATTACTTGAAAATATTTTTAAGTACAATGTGTTCCTTGCAGCTTAGGGACCCAGTTACAGATGTAAAGCCAATAATGGTTTGTTTGTTTGTTTGACGGGTTGTTTGCAAAGGTTACAGTGAATGTGTGTTGTGGTTTGCTAGGTTTTCCTGCCCACTGCACCACTGCCAGGGCCTAAGCCAGGGATTCTCAACCTGCAGCTCACGGGCCAGATGTGGGCTGTGGCACTATTTCAAGTGCTCCCCATCGCCACTACACCAGGAAGTGCTGTGTGGTGGAGGAAGGGCAAAATGGCTGTCCGATCCCCGAAGCTGTCTAAGGGAGCATGACTTGCCGGGGGGGGGGGGAGCTTTAAACAGTTCAGAACTCCTGGCCTAAGCCATGTGACAAATAGAGGAATAAAGCCAAAGGCATCTCTACCCATTGGGCACATTTTATTTCAGCTTCCAGGAGCGACGAGGGCGGTGTGGGCTGGATGAATTGCAGTAAACCCATTCATGTGGATTCATAGGGGCTTGGGCTTCTGGGAATTGAAGTCCAAGAACATCTGGAGTGCCAAGGTTCGCCGTTATGGAGCTAGAGAGTAGTCTGGCCATGTACAAATCTAAAGCAAAAGATTCAGTACTCAGAAGTAATGGTTTCTTAGAAAAGAGGTCAATGTTTGCATGTAGCATGGGGAAGTATTAATACCAGTTTCTCTTCTTTTGTTTCCTAGGGAGGTTTTCAGACAAAGTTTGCCACAGGCACCAAGAAAGGGCATTTTGCATCATCCTTATCATATACCTTGCCCATTGGCTTCATTTTTGATGTATCTTCTACATTTCCCAAGTTTAAATCTATTTACCCCGCAGGGATGGCAACAGCCATGAAGATTAAGTTGGAACTTAACAGGGGACTTGCATCACACCGTGGTTTTATGTATGAAGCAGCTAGTAGTTATTGCTCAATCGCATAGTCAAATCTGACCCTTTGCAACCCCATGGACCATTGCACGCCAGGCCCCCTTATCCTCTACCATCCTCCTCAACTCGCTCAGTTCTGCGCCTATTGTGTCAACAATACCATCTAGCCATCTTATTCTCTGTCACCTCCTTCTTCTTTTGCCCTCGACCTTTCCCAGCACCAAGGCCTTCTCAAACGAATCCTCTCTTCTCATTTGATGTCCAAAGTACTTTAGCTTCATCTTTACTATTTGACCTTCCAAGGAGCAGTCAGAGTTGATTTCTTTTAAGATCGACCTATTCGTTCTCCTTGCTGTCCAGGGTACTCTCAAAATTCTCCTCTAACACCACATTTCAAAGGCGTCTATTCTTCTGCGCTCAGCTTTCTGTATGGTCCAGCTACTTAGCCATGTCTATTATCATGTTATTCTATTCCATTTCATTCCCTCCTCCCCATGACTTTCCCTCTTCCCCATGAATTCCTAACAGTAGCAAAACATTCTACAAGCGCTAAACACAATTAGTTCTTGTTCGCTATTTTGGGAATTCCCCACCACCAGCTTGACATAAGAGTTCTCCTTCAGAATATTTTGCAACTTTGGTTTCACATGCAACAACTCTCTTCTGGACACTGGAAAGAGAATCAAACTAGTTTAAACTATGTTTTCCAAACCAGTCTGTCAGCATATGCAACCAAAGTGGAAGCAGGTCAAAATAATTTTGCTAATTGCCTTGTGAACCACCCAGAGAGTGCACTAAGCACTATGGAGTGGTAGATAAGCATAATTGCTATTGCTAATTTTAAGATGAGTCAGTGAATTATCACATGATCAGATAAATCTTAATTTGTAGCTTTGTAAGGCTTACATCAGAGTTGAGAAAAATTGGGCCTTCAGAGGTTCTGGGTTGTATTTTGTATATACTTTAGCTTTGCTATATCCAAAACTTCTTGGCAAGCCAAGAATTTAATACTTCTAGTTTACATGATCACCAAACATGGAGGGACACTACATATCACATTTGATTAGGCTAATTGAATAATTGAGCCCTTGCATTCTTGCAAGGAATTCTGGTTGCATGTGTCATGCCAAAACTATATGTCACACCTCATTCTTGAGTTTTAGAGACATCATCATTAATAGTACGTCATTCTACTGTTTCCAAAAGACCAAGAAAACAATCTAATTTGTAAACTACAAAAGATATGAAAAGGCAAGTTTTGTTTCAGGAGATGAGAATGTACAGGGTGCAAGCTTCAAGGCTGTTACTATGGTCTCAAGGCAGACCTGTAAACCCCCACCCCACCCCACACACACACTTTTGAAAGGAACAATGGAGAGTTGTCTTCAGAGCTGTAATTAGGCAGGATCATTGGAGTTTTAACGAAGGATGCTAACCTTTCTGCCAGAAGGACATGAAACCACCACCATCCCACTGTGAGTGCATAGACTGCTTCCTGCCATTGCTCCCTGGCCACAAAGCATAAAACAAGTGGCCTTCACATGTCAACCTACATGACCACTGCTTGCTCAGCTCCACATATTTCTCCACATTCTTCCATTCTCTCCTCATGTATGACACTTTCAAATGACTCAAGCAGCAAAGCACAAGACACCAAAATCACAAATTATGGACTTAGTTGTGCCTCTTGAAACATCCAAGAGGCTCAATTGTCAGATAAAGCAGGAGGACCTAAGCCTTGCTTTACAAGGTTTACCATCCCCACCCCACTGGACCTCCTGGTTTCAGCAGAACACAAAAACGTGGCCCATGGGACTATAGCAAGAGAGAAATGGAGAGTTGCATATCTCTTGTCTATCTAAACAAGTGCTTGGTCCAAGTTCAACTTAAAGCCAAAGAACGATAAGTATTAAAAGCAAGGGTGCTGAAGTTGCCCATCAATCATTAGCAAAAATCGAGCAGGTGCACAAATAAACTGACCATAGTCTTCCCTAGAATTAAGGCATAAAAGGGGTAGAAAAGGTTTAGATCAATGTTTTATCCGGAAAACCAGTATATTCTACTCATTGACTGCAAGTTTAACATGGCATGGGATACTGTATAATGGATCAGGCTTTAGGCATGCTAGTATTTCTACTCTGTCTATGTGCACTCTTGAAGTGAATCTTTTTGGGTTCAGTAAAGATGACTCCTAGATAAGTGGTTATAGAATTACAGAACCTTGGTACTCCAGGTGTTCTTGAACTTCAGTTCCCAGAAGCACTGATCCAGCAGGAGTTCTGACTTAGGCTTCTGGTAATTGGAGTCCAAGAACACCTGGAGTGCCAAGGTTGGCCATCACTGGATACAATCTGTATTTTTCCTTATTCTTCCAGGTGTGTTTCCCATAATCTTTGACTGCTGCACAGAAGTAGCCCACCAAGTTTCCAGAAGATGGCTAAGAAGGACAGTGCTGAAATTTGAAATTCAGAAAGGTGGTGATCTGTGTAAAATACCAGCTGTGATGTAAGGAACATTTTATTGTGTTTTTATTTATATAATTTATTGATTAATGGCTTCTCTCAGTTGTAGGGTTTTAGATTTTTCAGAAGGGTAGCCGTGCCCTTTTATTGCTTATTTACAATTTTTGTACCAATTTACTACTTAATGAACGCACTTGTGATTGCATCATTAACTGGGATTTAACAACACAATCAACATGCATACTAGGGCTTTTAACTGCTTATAGCCTATTGGACTGAATGTCATCAATGAACTCCTGTACTTGCACAGTAAAAGCCTCATCTAGGAACACCATTTGATTTCCATTTATAATGCTCTTATAATTTCTACCGCTTCTTCCCTCTATTCCACTTAACACAGAAAATCTGTGAAAGAGAGAAAGCCACTTAATGCGTTTTGACCAGTGCTGCTAGGAGTGGGAAACTTTAGCTGGTTCATGATCAAATTTTCTGTCTTTGGGACTCTTTAGAAACCATACAAACCACTAAAATGGGTGTGTGTGTGTGGGGGGGGGTGCAATGGTGTAGGGAGCAATAGACATGACAGTGGTCATAAATCCACTTCTGATTTTTCAAAAATGTACTGAAGAGTTTTATATACTGTAGAGAAAGCCCTGTGGCCTCTTAAAAAGGCAAATCACTTCTCCTGGAAGCTTCTATCTAGGACAATTATCTTTATATTTTTGTGAAGGATGGGGAATCTGAAGGCATAGTTTGTCCATCCTTATCTAAAGTCACCTACTTGGCAATAAGGCTTGTACAACTTTGTCCTTGAGCTTTCCTTTTCCTGCTTGCTTTCTTTAATGGTAGGACCGGCCCTATTTCTATCTGTCCATTTATAACCCTGTTTCAAATGAAATGAGGAGAATCCCAGTTACCTGCCATTTCTTTTTTACTCTTGTGTTAATGTTATGAGTCAAACACCAAAACTTCCTATTCGTATATTTTCCTTTATAATATCCACTTTCTGTAAAGATGGAAATGCTTGTTTGTCTCAGATGTGCATCTCAAACAAGAACAGTAGGAGAAAATCTTCTCCGCACATGAGAGTTTATTTGTTTCTGGTATTTTTATTTAAGCAAAAAACAACACAGGGAATTTCTGCAAAGAAACAGGAGTCCTGATTTAAGTGTGCTTCGGTTGTTCATGATTGAATCGTAGTTGTCGTCTGCAACTCATATCCGGGAAGCCACTGGTGTGAATTTGTTTAAGGTGAATCCCAGCTTGCCATGAAGTGACCCACACGCTATGATCACGGAGCCATCTCCTGCGGCACATATGAAATGAGACATGCAGGATTTGATACCAGGACTGCAATGACCTCCCACAGCCTTGAGGATATGAACAAGGTGCGCCTTCACAGTCAGTCCATCTGGCATGGCCTCTTCCACCTCCATGACCGTTGGGAATCAGAGTTCCTTTTCTGTTCATTTTGCCATTGGACCCAATATGATGGTTTCCAGTGGCATTTCCTCCACTGAGGGGACCATCACTCCACCTAAAGGGGCTCACCCACACCTAGCTGTTGGCCCCTTTAGGGAGTCAGGTTATTTACCACTGCCCAACACTCAGAGTTGAATGAATATACTTTACACATTTCAGAGTTCATTTGTGTTGGTCCTTGATAGAATTTTTGTGTTTGTGAAATTAATTTGTGTGGGTGAGGGTGCACAACTGCGCAAAATGTGAAACTACGATTGTTGCAATCTTGTTGTTGCATGCACTGCGAAAGACATAGCAGAACTGGAAGGGTTGCCTGCATCTTGTCAGAAAGTTTTTTCTGAGCTTGCTGTAGCTGTATGCACTTAGAGAAAAGGAACTACCGTAGTTCTCTGCTGGCACATTTTGTTCAGGCTGTAGGAAACAAGACAGAAAAAAGAGTTTATTGTTTTACTTTGAGAGGCAGGAACTCTCAACAATCTTTCTCACCATGTTGAAACCACTCTGTCTCAACTGAAGACTGAGCCATGGTTTGTCCAGCACCCTAATTGTTATTTGTGTAAGGTAACTTGTCACAGCTAATTAGAGTTAACTAGTGACATACCAGGGTTGGCTTGTTCACATGCCTGGTGATGTGCACAGTCAAGATGCACTCTGGTAGCACATCATTTAGCTGTAGTTACCCACAGCATGTTATACAGACCAAATGCAAGCATCAGCATCACTTTAGCCATTTCTTCAGAGCTCTACTGGAAGTGAAAAGATTTTCCATAATCCACCCAGTGAAATCAATGGGACTCAAAGCCATATAACCAATGGTTTGATCACACATTTTTTTAAAGAAATCAGCTGTTTGGGAACATAGAGGGTTTTTAAATTAAATTTTGTGTAAACATGCTTTCTTATCTTGATAGCCTTCATACCAAGCACAAGAAGCTGTGTGCCAGTCCACAGAATAAAAATGTGAAGAAGTGGATGAAGCAGATGGTCAAGAAACATCAAAGAACTCACCATCATGGTAGGAGAAGAAAGAAAGGAAAGAGAAGAAGGAAGATTTGGAAGAAACAGTAAAGTGTTGACTGCTGAAGTTACAAGGAATTGCTAGAATTTGCACTGTCTAATAAATTCAGCAAAATAAAATCACAGTGTGATTTCTTATCTATTGTGTATAAACAGTAGTATATATAAAACCACTAAGCTACCACAGTGGAAAGGTAAACAGCATTCCATGCACCCCATTCCTGCCACATCTCCACAGAAATGTCTGCAGACAGTGCTGGTTCTTTGGCTATAAACTGAGATCAACACCGTACCCTAGAGTCAGATACAGAGGCGTAGCTACCGCCGTATCAGCCGTATCAATTATACGGGGGGCCCGGGCTACGGGGGCCCCCAACGGCAAAAAATAAAATTAAAAATAAAAAAGACCAAAAATTTACTGCGCATGCGCAGAGACTCAATCTGATGCATTGTGCATGTGTCAGATTGAGTTTCTGCGCATGCGCACTTTATTGGAGCCATTTTTGGCTCCAATTTTTTTAAAAAAGCCGGAGTCGGAGAGTCGGAGTCGGAGCTGCAGCTTTTAAGCAGCGAGGCAGCCCCGACTCCGAGGCCCTCCCCCCGGTCGCCGCGGGGGCTCCCTGCCTGCGCCAGCCCGGGCGGCGCTCTCCACGGTCGCCGCTGGGGTGGGAGTCCACCAGCTGCAGGACCAGCTCGCGGGCGTGCCCCGTCCCGCGGCAGGCGGCAGGTCACCTGGAGCGCGCCTGGAGCTGACCTACCGCGTGCGCCTGGAACTCACCTGCCGCGCGCGCCTGGAGCTCACCTGCCGCCTGCGTGCGGGATGGGGCGCGCGAGCTGGTCCTGCAGCTGGTGGACTCCCACCCCAGCGTCGAGGTGGAGAGCCCCGCCCGGGCTGGCGCAGCCTGCCAGGGAGCCCCCGCGGCAACCGGGGGGAGGGCCTCGGGGCTGCCTCGTTTCGCCCGCTCGCCTTCCACAACTGCCCCTTGCCTTCGCCGTGCGCGGCGAGGGAGCGATCGGCAGCAGCGGCGGCGCGGCGGCGGTGACAGCAGAGGCGGAGGAAGAAGAGGCCCCAGGATTAAGGTAAGTGAGGTTTTTGTGTTTTGGGTGGGTGGGTGGGTGGGTTGAGGTGTGTGTGGTTTTTTTTTTTTTTTTACATTTTAATTCTATTTTATTTATTTTATTTTTATTTATTTTATTTTTATTTTTGGCCCCGCCCACGACGTCATGACGTCATGACGTCATGATGTTGGCTCCCCCCATGACGTCATGATGTCATGACGTTAGCTCCGCCCCACATCTAAAGGGCCCCCAAACAATTTTTATACGGGGCCCCAGCAAGGTAAGCTACGCTTCTGGTCAGATACGATTGCCATTCAAGCAAGGGTGTCCTATATATGTAAACTCAACCACAGTATTTCCAAATACAGTATTTGAATTGCTCCCCTTGCTTCTAAATCTGACTTAGGACTCTCCCGTCCTCCATGCAAAACTGAGCAGACTATTCATTTGTAAGAGATTGTGCTCAGATTCTGGGGATCAGTGTTGGTGCCTATCCTAATGTTGCATCTGCCAGTTTGTGGATGGGGGATACAGATGTATGGTCTACAAAGGCCTGCAAGTCACCATCCTATTTACTGTCCCCTTCCTGGAGAGGCCAAAAGGACATCCATCACTGTTCTAAGCACTGAGAATCAGAGGTATGTTTGAAAATGACACGGTGTTAAAAAAAAAAAAAGAGGACCACTAGACCGAAGGTTCTAGGTCTACTGTTACCTTGGGTTTTTTTTATTAGACTCCCAACTGAAAGGGGGAAAGACTAGCCCACAGCCTGCCATCCTTTTCCAGTAATAGCCAGGTAGGAGTCCCTAACAGTATCTCTCCTTGTTGCTGAATACCAGAATAAAGGCTTCTGCATTTCACCTGTGTTTTCATGTTCTACCAGGGGTGGAGAACCTTGGCACTCCAGGTGTTCTTGAACTTCAATTCCCAAAAGCCCTGATCAGCTGGTGTGCTGACTTGGGCTTCTGGTAATTGAAGTCCAAGAACACCTGAAGTGCCAAGGTTCGCCGCCGCCGCGCCCCCCCCCCCCCCCGAATCCAGCCTATTAACATAGCAACAAAGTGAAATCCAGGTGGGCTAAATGGCATACCTTTCACATCATCCCCTTCAGAAACAACCCTGCCCTTCAGCAGGCCAGCTTATATCCCTATCTCCAACCTGGTGGTGCAGAAGTCAATTCCTGGCTGCAGAGACACTGACTCATACCATCAGAAGAAAGAACTTAGTTCTAAAAAATCCCAAGCAAGAGGTTCTACAAGCATCAGTGCTTCAGGAGAAGACATCAACTGACCAAATAGTTGCCACTCTCTCTCTTTCTCGGGGTGGTTAGCAATGCTTTTCCTCCTGGATATGTTGTCTTCCAGCACCCTTGACAGAATTGCCCTGAAAGAATAGTTTTTATTATTTATTATTATTTTTATTTATTTTTTCACATTTTTATACCGCCCTCCTTGCCGGGGCGACCCAGGCAGTTTACAACATCATAAAAGCACAACACCATACAACCCGAACCCACGATCCAAAACTTCAAAGCCACAATTATAAACATTTTAAAAGTTTTTAAAATTATAAAAATCAACAGGTTCCAATAATAATTAAAAAGTTAAAAACAATTTAAAGATAAAAGATTAAAAGACCAGGGGAGAGAGGCAGCTCAAACAACCCAGCGAGCTGGGGTCATGTTACCGCCAGGACCCCATGCCTGTCCTGCCAGCCATGTTTTTAAGTTCTTCCTAAAAGACAGCAAGTCCTTCTGTAGACGTAGCGCATTTGGCAGGAGGTTCCATAGGGCTGGAGCGGACACAGAGAAGGCCCTCCTTCTAGTGCCAGAGAGATGTGCCTCTGTGGCCGATGGAACAACTAGAGAACCTCTCCGGTCCGCTCTGGTGGGACAGACAGATGTTCTTGGGGTGATGCGGTCTCTTAAGTATCTTGGCCCACTACCATGTACTTTGATTTCATAATTAAACTAATTTTAAATTGGTATTCATCAATTAGGGGCCATGGTGGCATAGTGGTTAAGATCCTGAGCTTGTTGACCAGAAGATCAGCAGGTCAAATTCAAATTTGTGTGGATCCACAGAGACTTGGGCTTCTGGTAATTGAAGGCCAAGAACACTTGGAGTGCCAAGGTTCACCATCAGTGATGGGATGACAAAAATTCTACTACCACGCCATGACGTCACGGACGTCATGGGCGTGGCCAATGGCATGACGTCATGACGTCACGGCCGACGTCATGACGTCATGACGTTGTGGGCGGGGCCAAAATAAAAATAAATAAAAAATAAAAATAAACATACACACACACCCCTCCCTCTCAGCCCACCCACCCAGACACAAATAAATAAATAAAATAAAAACAACCACCCACCCAAAACACAAATAAATTACCCACCCACCCCAAATAAAAACCCCTCGCTTACCTTTCTTGGGACCCGGCACCCCGATTGCTGTCCACAGCCGCCGCCGCCGCCGGAGCTGCCTGCACCCCTGTGGCGTCCTCCTTGGGCCGGTACCTTTTTAGCCCGGCTCCGGCCATGGCGAGGGGCGACGGGCAGCCGCGGCTGCCGCGCCTCCCTGGGCCGTCCCCATGCCGCACCGCCGCCGCCTACAGCTTCCTCCTCCGCAGCGCGCGGCAGCCGAGCTCAAAAGGGACCGACCCAAGAAGGAGTCCACAGGGATTCAGGCAGCGGCAGCTCCGGCGGCGGCGGGCGGCGGCTGTGGACGCCGGGTGCAGGCACCCGGCCCACAGGCGCCCGGCGGAGGCGGCGGCAGCGGTGTACCCCGCCGGGCGTCCCCAGGGCATGGGGCTTGTCAGCAGCGGATGGCCGAGGCAGCCCTCAACGTGCCGCGGGGAGGCGCCCCCCTCAGAGGGCTGCTGCCGCCGCCGCTGCCCTGAAAGTTCTAAATGTTTTAAAAATCGGAGCAAAATGGCTCCAATTGACTGCGCATGCGCAGAAACTCAATCTGACGCATGTGCAATGCGTCAGATTGAGTTTCTGCGCATGCGCAGTCAATTGGAGCCATTTTCGCTCCGATTTTAAATTTTTTTTTCTTTCGGTCAGGCGTCCGGAACCGGACGCCCCAAAAGTGGACTCCCCTCACGGAGAACCCTCCGGGATTGGTCTTACCGGTTCCAGAGATCCGTCTAGAACCGGTGACATCCCATCACTGTTCACCATCACAGATATATAATATTACATATAAGGAAATTACATAGCCAGAGGAAGATAGGGTATATTCTGACTACATAACTAAAGCAAAGACTGCAGCAAAAAAGGGGACCAAAAAGAGATGAAGTCACACTTGAGAACAGGTAAGAAAAAGATGGAACATGCAAAAGAAGCTAATCACCAATCTCTCTTCTACTGCCCTCTACAGGCACATGGCTTCTTACAAAGGCATAGCAGCATTTCTGTACTGACACCTGTAATTTGTTCTATGGGTCTTGCTTTTGTCCCAGTTTTCTGGCAATTGAAGTCCAAGAATACCTGAAGTGCCTTTTGTCCCACTTTTGTCCCCTTTGTCCCATTTTATTTTACCACGTTTTCAGTGGCCCTTCTATCTAGCAGACAAAAGACTCGTCTTTTCTGAAGGAATTCTGCTGGTGGTGCCTTCATTTTGGCAGTTTCACGTCTGGCCTAGACACGAAAGAAGAAGAATTACAAAATGTTTTCTTTTCCTGCATAACTGCATTGATTAGTCCAGTTTGTCTTCCTAGTTATCTCATGTCTACTGTTACGGAAGGGCTTTCATCATCTCTGCTGGTTATCCTTCCTGCTTTGTCAATTCTACAAATGCAAGGTTCTTCGTTCACATTTCAAAGCAAAGCAATCTAATCTATACTTTCCAAGTGAATGTGTAGACTAGATGTATAATCTCACGTATAAGAAAATGACATAGAGAGACTAGAACATAGCTAAACTCTATTTTCCACATTTCTTCCAGTTTTATACTGCAGTCCTAAGCACAAAAAGCATACTAAAGCATGCATTTATGAGACTATGCATATTTTAAAATCTAATCTGTCAGAAATTAAATTCAAAACATATACTTTAATATAAATCTTCCTCTGGGTTAAGAAAAAAAAACACCAGGTGCATAAATTAGGTAGAATAGTTATATGTGAAACTAGTATAGACTGGAAATAGACTTTATACCTCAGCTGCAATCTGCTATAAAGAAGAGATCCTTTATTGCTGTATTTGAGGAAACTTAGCCTTCCAGATGTTTATTTCTTTGAAGCATAAATTATAATTTATAAGGAGCTATATTGCCTTTGAGCAATTTACACTGTATGACCATCCAAAAAACAACAAACACACACAATCAATAAACATATGCACTATTCAACAATATCATAACACTAACTAATAAAAAGCAGTTGTAATTCATTTGTTTTTCATTTAAAAGCTTAGGCCAGTGATGGTGAACCTTGGTACTCCAGCTGTTCTTGAACTTCAGTTCCCAGATGTCCAAGACTCTGTGAATCCACATGATTGGGTTTACTGCATGTATGAATTTGTGTGGATTCACAGAGACTTGGGTTCTGAAGTCCAAGAACACCTGGAGTGCCAAGGTTCGCCATCCACAGGTGCAGGCCAATGTCAGATTAATGAGGTAAATGCAGCTATGAACACCTAATTTACAAGGCTGGTTAAAACACCAGCAGGGAGGGAGTTATTTTCACCTGCAAGAGAGCTAGAAGTGTGACGGAGCCAAAAGCAACAGAGCTATTTTATGTCACCAAAATTAATCGATTAATAGTGAAAGATGTATGAAAAGCACCTCAGAATCTCACTCAATGGTCAGGCTGGCTCGTAGGAAAGTAAGTAGTTATGGAAAAATATGGCTGACCACCCTACAGCAGAAAGAAACAGAGGCTTGACCACTTGTTTACAAGTTACTGTAACTTACTAGTTAACTCCTTTTGGAAGGGCTAGGAGAAAGCCTGACTTGAAATAGATAAGATGAAACTTGTTTAAACACATTGCTTCATTTGATTGGTCCATGTATTTATCTGTTTGAGAGTGGGACATGTGTTTTTAGTTAATAAGTTTAATATCTCTTCTTCTTAAGAAATTAATATGTTTGGTGTGTGCAACATTTATCATATTTTTGGGAATATAATAATGGGAGGAGCAATTGTGTATGTTGTTTGTAACAGTGGAAGTTGTTTGTTCACCAGTATATAAGCTGTACAATGGCATACAGTAAGGGTCCCTCCTCGTAGAGAAGGCACCATTTTGCATGCAAGAAGATACCAATAAATTGGTTTCTTATTTCTTCTCCAAGCAACACTCTGACTGATTTCTTATTCCTGAATTAAGTTTTTCTAAAGGCTTGTCATTATAAAGAGTTTGTAGTGACACATGAGTAAAGAATAGAGTAGGAAAATTACAGGCTTTTATTTTAATGTGTGCTTGCTTTGAATGTTCCATCTGTGTACTATATTTCTTTCTTTCTTTTTCTTTCTTTCTTTCTTTACACAAAAGGGAAATTTCTGGTGCTATTTCTGATCCTTGATCTCAGGCTATGGTCTACTGGAATAAATATTGGTTCATCGTCTTGTGCCGTATCCAATTCTGAATACTGGCGATCATCCAGGCAATTAACCATGAAGATTGCCCTGATAATATAATGCAGTGGCCTTCCACCTGCCTTCCACATTATTAATGATCTCTCTCTTCTACCAACCATCACCCAGCTTCACATCAATCAGCTTAATAATTTTTTTCCAGTCACAGTAATATCTGGAATGTGTTCAAGCTTCTTATCAGTTTGGATCTTAAAGTTCAACAAGACCTTAATAATCTCATCCTCATTCTCAACCACGTTTTCAAGTTTGTGTTCCCACCAGTATTCTTCTTCTTCTTCCATGTCTATACTAGACATGAAGCTGCCAAAAAGAAGGCACCTTTTGGCAAGTTATATTGCAGTTCCTTTTGCCTGACTTAGTGTGAAAAAGATTGCTGGTCACCAGGGTACGGCCGGTTTTGTTTCCAAAATACCACATTATTTTAGGGGGCTCTTTCTGTGTACCACACCAGTATTTTGAAGATGGTATTCCATAATTCTTGCACAGATTCCAATGTAGCATTGTAGTGACTCAGTTATGGGGCCCTTTGTAGTCAGTTTGTACAATCTTGTTGCATCTATGGATAATGTGGTTCACTGTTTCATCCCTTTCTTTACAAAGCTTACACTTACTGTTAGCTCCAGTTTTGTCAGTTTTTGCTTTAATTGTGTTGGTTCGTAGTGCTTGTTCTTGGGTAGCAAACATAAGTCCTTCTGTCTCTCTCTCTCTTTTTTTAGGATACCAGATTTTAGCCAATTATTACACCTATCCACTTTACCTTTGACATATTTTGCATATTGAGGATGTAATGGTTTATTATTCCAAGTGTTTATTCTATTCCTTAACAAATCTTTCGACTCAGCAGTCTTAACAATATCTTCTCTTGAAACTTCATTTATCCTCCTCTCATTGCTGCACTGAGATACCTTTCTTCTTCTTTCACCATTTGTTTGACTTTTAGCAGTTCTCATCCTCCATCTTCTGGTGGCAGATTCAACCTATCCACATCACTTTGAGGATGACATGCACAATTTGCAGTCATCAACTTCCTTGTTCTCTGGTCCAAAGCGTCCAACTCAGTCACCATCCAATCTACAATACCAGTACTATACAGTGGTACCTTGGATAACATTTGCCTTGGGTAATGCTAAAATTGGATAACGTCGGGGAATTTGAGGCAAACATTTGCATCACACAACGTTAAGAGTCCCTTGAAGTCCAGCCTCCCAGGTAGAGAACAGCCCAGTGGGATTGAGGCTTAGATCTCTAGATGGTATTGTAGACACAATGGGCATAGAGCTGAGCAAGTTGAGGAGGATGGTGGAGGACAGAAGTGCCTGGCGGACAGTGGTCCATGGGATCACAAAGGGTTAGAATTGACTGTGCAACTGAACAAGAACAACAACAAAAGTACCCTTGCTTTTGCAAGACAAGCCTCGCAAAAGCAAGGGTACATTACCAGCAGAGATCTAAGCCTCAATCCCACTGGGCTTTCTCTGCCTGCCTGCCGACACTCAGACCACCCCAAGGAAATGGACAGTCTGCCAGGGATCAGGTTTGTTTTGGGGGGAAAGTGGGTGGGGTCTCTGCCAGTGATCGAGCGCTGGGACTGCAGGGGTGTTTGGGGAGAGATCGGCGCCTGCTAAAGAGAACAGGATTTTTTTTTACGTTGTGAGATCAATGGACATTAAAAACCAGATAAAACTAAGACTTGTGGAACCAAGTCTTAGCATTATTCGAGGTACTAGTGTATCTTATCACTGGTAGCACTCAGGTATTTATTGCTTTTATAATATTTCCGCCACTCAGTCTCAATTTCAGGATTTTTCTTATTCTGCTGAAATACGCTGTTAGTTTTCCTTTTCACTATTGTATGGTTTGCATCATTTGCTTGTAAAATTCCCAAATACTGTACTCAATTTTCTGTTGTTGTTGCTGGTGGTGCCGGTGGTGCCGGTGCTGATCTTGTCATCATTTTGTATTTCTAGAGCAGAGTTTCCTCAACCTTAGGTCCCCAGGTGTTCTTGCAATTCAATTACCAGAAGCCCAAGACAGCACATCTGCTGATCAGGGCCACTGGGAATTGAAGTCCAAGAACATTTGGAGACCCAAGGTTGGGAAACCTGTTCTAGAGCTTCCACATCTGCTGCTGTTGGAGGTCCCTTTAAATTAATTACAGAGTCACTACACTATCTGCCTACCCCAGTGATGGCTAACCTTGGCACGCCAGGTGTTCTTAAACTTCAATTCCCAGAAACCCTGATCAGCAGGACAGCTGACTTGGACTTCTAGTAATTGAAGTCCAAGAGCACCTGAAGTGCCAAGGTTAGCCAACACTGGCCTACCTCGTTTTGCGATTGATACAGATGGGTCTGCCCCCTTTGATATCACAAGGACCTGTGACACCAGAAAGATCTCAGACTTTGTCTCTCAAGGAATGCTACTGACCTAGTAACTATTTTCTTTAATGCCAGTTATTCATAAACACAGCTGGAAGGGAGTTATTGCTCTTAAGACTTCTGAGTGGGCTTCACATAGGTTGGTCACTGTGTAAACAGAGTGCTAGAGGAGAGAGGCTTTTCATCTGATTCAGTAGGGCCCCTTTTAAGTTCTGCTTCTTGTTCTGCCCTATATGATAGCATTGCACTCATTTCCCAAGTATGGATTTTTATACTGCCGAAATAGCACCAGTAAGTCACAGGCTCAGGGGAAAAGCCAATATTTGCTGATGGATAAAAATTAATTTATAAATAAATTACCCTGGGTAATTGGAGCAAATCTGAGGAACTGCATTTGGTAGTGTTTGGTGCAGTGGTAAGGAATCTTGAAACCTACAACATTTACCTTGAAATATGTGTACAGTATTTATACAGTAACTGCATCCAAAGTTTATCCAAGTTGCTGCTGTCTATCTGACTGCTGCTAGTATCTAAATACTCTCTTTTTTTCTTGGAATTTTAGATTTTGCTGCAATATATGCAAATAAAATTGCACACCATTTCTTGACGTAAATACTATTTCCTAGAAAATAGTCCTCTCTGATTAGGAGTTATCTTAACTTTGGGCAAGACAGCAAGGTTAAAACTTTATTGATCTGTTTTGTTTAAAAGAGCAAACACCACAGTGTCCTTGCCGTGTGAATCTGGCTGATCTAAAGGATGACTTAATGTTTGACATCATCATCTGCATGTGCTGCCTTTAAGTAAATTAAATCAGCCACTGGGATGGAAATGCTGTATGTACACAATAAGAAATTATCTTGGTATCAGGACTTCCATATTATATCTGAATGAAATGCTTGGGTAACTAATCTGGCTGTGTCCATCTCATGACAAAGCCAAAAGCCCAAACTTGCATTGTGGGTAGATATACTTTGCCAGGACATAGACATCCAGGGCAGCAGGCGAGTTCTGGCTGCAAACATATTCACTTGTTCAACAATCACAAAGTTATATGTGCAAATCATTCTAGGAAACCATTTATCCAAACACATTTTGTTCCATCTGTACAAGGAAGTATAGACGGATACCCTGTGAAGTGTCTATTTAACAAATCACCAAGAGGCAGGACAAAAGATGCCACACATTTGCATATACTGTACTGTAATTTCATATTGCTATGTATTGTCAAGTTGCTTTCAACTTACAGTGACTGATCTTCAAAGAGTCCTGTTGTCAACAGCTCTGCTCAGCTGCTGCAAACTCAGAACTGTGGTTTCTTAATTTAGTCAATTCATCTCTTATCTGATCTTTCTCTTTTCCTGGATTAAGTGATTTCTGGAATTGGAAGTTCTAGAACAGTGGTGGTGAACCTATGGCACGTGTGCCAGAGGGGGCACTCAGAGCCCTCTCTGTGGGCAAGCACCGTCGCCCCAGCACAGAAAACTCCACTAAAGGCAACAGGCCCACCAGGCAATCTCTGCACTGGACCCTGCCAGCACCAGTGTCAGCACTGTTTCTCCACCCATCCCTCTCCCTCCGCCAATGGAGAAGTGAGAGAAGAGCCTCGCCACATGGCCCATAGCTTGAAATCCTACCAAAGAGGCAGCGGTGGGGACAAGAGAAGGTGTGGGGTGAGTTGGGTAGCAGGCAGAGAGAGGAAGAGGCGGGTTTTGGGTTGCAGTTTAGGCACTTGGTCTCTATGAGGTTCGCCATCACTGCTATACAGAAATGTTACATTGAGCCAGAGTTGGAGTGCTCTCCATGGATTGGGGAAAAGATTAGTTACAAAAAAAAATTTAGAATTACATTTCTATGGATTGGGGAAAATATTAGTTACTAGTGAAATATTAGAATTACATTTCTATAATTCATAAGTTCAAGTGTGATAATGGTGGTATATGGAGTGATCCTTATTACTGAAAAATTAACAAATGGATAGCATTTGAACAAAAGGCTATTATTTAATGCATTTGATTTCCTTCAGCTATACTATTTTACTGATTTTTGTACTGGGCTTTGTCACTTCTCCATTATTAATACAAAGTCAATAAATTCTCCCCATATTTTTACAAACTCTAGTTTGCTCATCTCTGTGAATTAATCCTCTCGTAACTCTTAAATTGCATGTGAGTTAATAATTGCTATATCCCAAACTTCCCTATACATTCACTTAACAAAATATTGTAAGTGGTTCCCCAATTCCTTTGTTGTTCAGTCACACAGTTGATTTCGACCCTTTGGGACCCCATGGACCACTGTCCGCCACGCACTTCTGTCTTCCACCATCCTCCTCAACTTGCTCAGCTCTGTGCCCATTGTGTCTAAAATACCATCTAGCCATCTCATTTTTGGCCGCCCCCTTCTTCTTTTGCCCTCCACCCTTCCCAGCATCAAGGCTTTCTCAAGCGAATCCTCTCTTCTCATTTGATGTCCAAAGTACTTTAGCTTCATCCAGTGATGGGATGCAACAGGTTCGCACCAGTTTGCCAGAACCGGTAGTAACTTTCCCCAGTATCCCGGAGAACCGGTTGCAGCTTTTGGGGGGAACCCCCTTCGGGGCTTACCTTTTCACTGCTTCCCCCACTGTGCATGCGCGCCAAGCATTTGGTGTGCATGCATGCCTACAGTGCTTGGCGCGTATGCACGGCCTCCTTGCTGTCTTCCCAAGCGGGGAGGAGGAAGAGAATCTGCTAACCTGAAGCTCCCTATAGCCTGCTCCCCAGGGTAAATGACTCAACTTTGGATGTGGTGTGTCTGTGTGTATTTTAATGTGTATTTAATACCTTCACCTATATTGACGTACTACCACAGTTCCTAAAAAGGCCTGGCGGCCTGGCTTGGGGTTTTTAAGCAAAGTCTTCGAGTTACCTCATCAATAAGCTACACCTGTGCTGTTCCAATTGCTGTTCCAATTGGAGAACCCTTAAGGAGGTACAGCTGTATTACATTTATACTAAGGCATATTATCCTAGAGAACTGTTACGATGACCATATCCATCTTGCAACATGGTGCTGCCCAGGCACTTATACTAACAGGTAAGTGACAGGTTTGTGTTTGGGGTGGGTGAGTGTTTGGGTGGGTGGGTGTATTTTAATGTAATTTTTATTTATTTATTTATTTATTTATTTAGTTAGTTAGTTAGTTAGTTAGTTAATTTATGGGTTTGTGTTGTGGGTGGGTTGAGGGTGTGTGTGTGTATGTGCTTATTTTTATTTTATTGGCCCCGCCCATGGCATCATGACATCATGATGTTAGCTCCGTCCATACTGTGATGACGATGATGCTATATCTCAGTCTAATAATCTAATATGGTTGAATATGGAAATGCAAGAATTACATTTGAATTTGGTAAGTACTGTACTGTTTTTTTTTACTGTAAAATTACTATATAGATGAAATAGAAAATCCCTTCTTTAAAAATATGTTGGCAATTTGGAAAAGATACAGAAAACTATTTATCCCACCAGTGACAGAATTGGAGAAATTTCCAAAAAGTCTAAAAAGATTGGTTGACAAACTATTAATAGATAGGTTTTCAGAATGAAGGGTTGTTGTTAAAAAAAGAATAAGGAACACATAAAAGAGGTATTAAGTAAAGATGAAGTATGTATTCAATTAGAACAGTGGACAAATTGGATAGAAAGAAATGGTAAATGTAGGAAATTTACAAAATATGAAGGAACTATACTACAAAGGGAAAGTGGAGGAGATAACAAGGCAGTGATGGGTACAGTATGTATAACATATACTACTGTATATTACTGAAAGCAGAAGGCCTGGAGGACTAACTCAAATTGTTATGGGAATTGGATATAGAAGAAATACATTTCAGAGCTTGGAAAATATATGGAATACTGTACTAGAATATTGAAACCTATGTCAATAAGAGCAAAGGATAATTTTTATATGCTAGTGGTGGAGATGGAACTTAAATGCAGTGAAACTTAATCTAATAAAATAGCTACTGTTCTAAAATGGGCTAGAGAAGATGACATAAAACAGTTATGTATTTTCATATGTGGTGGGAATGTGAGAATATACTGAAACTTTGGTGACTGATTTTTAAAGAAACAAAGGAAATAAGTAAATTAAATATAGCTGTAAATTCTAAAAATAGCACTTTTACCAATATTTGAAAAGCTGATAGATAACTGGACAACTGAACAATTTGTTTCTAATTTGTTAATGGCTGTGAGATTGATTACTGCTAAGGCCTTTGACTGTGTGGACCACAACAAAATGTGGCAAGTAATTAAAGAGATGGGAATACCAGAACACCTTATATACCTCATGAGAAATCTGTACATGAATCAAGAAGCAACAGTTAAGACAGAATACGGAAGGACAGAGAGGTTTGGAATAGGAAAAGGAGTAAGACAAGGCTGCATTTTGTCACCCTGTTTATTCAACTTATACACAGAGCACATAATGCGCAGTGCAGGGATGGAGGAATCACAATTTGGGATCAAAATTGCTGGGAGAAACATCAACAATTTGAGATACAGTAATACCCCGGATAACGTTATGACTTGGTTCCACAAGTCATGACGTTATCCGATTTTTAGCGTTGTCCAATGCATGCATCGAACAATGCTAAAAAAATGCCCTGACTTCAGGGACAAACCGCTTTAAAGGCAGGTAGGGAAAGAAAGAGACCTCCCTGCCTTTAAAGCCACCCCCACCGCTGTAACTGCAGTAGGATTGGGGAAAGCGCCTTTCTCCCGACGCTACTGCAGTCTTCCCTCCCTATATTTACCAGTCTTCCCTCCCTGTATTTAAACTACAGGGAAGGGGGAAATAGAGAGATGTGATTGGTTCTCTAGAGAACCAATCACCTCTCTCTCTTTCCCCCTCCCTGTAGTTTCAATGAAGGAAGGGAAAGAAAAAACACAAGCCTCGCATCTTTTTTCCTCCCTGTATTTAAACTACAGGGAGAGAGAGGCTTGAATACAGGAAGGGGGGGGGAAGCCTCTCTCTCCCACCACTGCTGTATAAGAACATCTTGTGGTTTTGTATTCAATGTTTTAACTGTTTTATTGATTTATGACCTGTTTCTTTGTTCTTAAATATTTTTATTTTAATCAGTTAAAAAAATTCACAAAATTGTGAATACCGGTACAGTACTTTAAAACTACTATATAATGTTATTATTGCTTTAAAAAAGAGTTGGAATCTTAAATTAAAAAGAAGAGATCTGTTCAGTCAGAATAGGAAATAGCCATTCCATTATAGAATCTGCTTTTGGCAGAGGCTAACTAGACAGTGTAGGGCAGTGGTGGTGAACCTTGGCCCTCCAGATGTTCTGGAATTTCAATTCCCAGAAGCCCTGATCAGGAGGAGTGCTGACTTGGGCTTCTGGGAATTGAAGTCCAAGAACACCTGGAGTGCCAAGGCTCACCATCACTGGTGTAGGGAGTTCATAAAGAACCATATGAAAAGATTTGTCATGAGTTACTTTTATTTTTAATTCATTACCAACTCAATAACAATTTAATTTGTGAAATGACAAATTTCTTGCTATTTTGCCATTACATTTACCAAATGAAAACATGTGGGCATTCTGAGGCTGCAGGTGAGAAATGGCTAGTGCATTCTGTCAAACTGAATGACTTATTGCCAGAACGAAAAGTGATTTCATATTGAGAAAAATGTGGTCCCGCATAAAACTCCCTCTATAGCAGGAGTTCTCAACTTTTTAAAGCCGGGGGCTGGGTCTCACTCCTTCAGACAGCTTTAGCGGCTGGACGGCCATTTTGGTCTTCATCAAATGGCACTACCTGGTGTAATAGAGGCAGTGGGGAGTCACATGAAATGGTGCTGTGGGTCGCAAGTTGAGAATCTCTGCTCTATATTCTTCTCATAATTGCTGCTGTCCAGCAAACAATTTAAATTATCTAAATCTGGAGTTTAAATTATCTAAATCCAGAGTTTCCATATGGCCCTACAAAAAGGAACTGCCTTAATTGTTCAGCTAGCCCAGAACTCTCTACTCTAACTGGAAGCAGCTTTCCAAATCCTTAGGCAGAAATATTTCATGCCACCTGCTACCTCATTCTTTTAAATTTGAGAAGGCAGGGATTAGCAAACCCAAGATTTAAAAGTTAAAGGTGCCCCTTGTTCAAAAGCAAGTCATGTCCTGCTCTAGGGTATAGTCGGCTTTTCCAGACAAAGAGCCAACACTGTCTATGTCTGCAGACGTCCCCATGGTCATGTGGCAGGCATGTGTAGATGCTGGAGCACAAGGAATGCTGTTACTTTTCCCACTAAAGTGGAATTTATTTATTTATTATTATTTATTAGTTCAAATTTATATTGCCGCCCACTCGCCGTGGCGACTCAGGGCGGCTTACAAATAATACATTACATTACAATATGTTGCTGTGGGCACAGGGGTCGGAATCTATTAATCTACTTGCAATTTCTTGCTTTTCAACTGCTAGGTTGGCAGGACCTGGGGCAGATGACAGGAGCTCACTCTACCACACAGCACTGGTCTCGAATGGCAACCTTTCAGTCATCAAGCTCAGCATCTTAACCAGTCTTCCTCAACCACTGTGTAAATTCCCAGATTAATGAGGCATCTTTAGCTTGCACTAGCAATAGGATTCTGAACAAGTGTGTAGATTTTGGAGGCTGTGCAAGGGCAGCATGTTATTGTTTGCTCTATTATAATTTTGCTTTTTTATTTATTTACTGATGTGGCAGTTACTTGTTCGAGTTTTATTATGTCAAAATAACTTGGCTTGGCATGGCTTTCATACACTTAAGATTGAGGATATGTATGGGGTCGTTTGTGTGACTGTGCTTTCGCTAGCCAAATGTCGTTGGCTACCCCAATCCATTAATCCTGGTAGCGAAAGCCAGGATTCATCCTCTCTCCGTTTCTCCAACACCCGCCTCCCCCTCCCCGGGAGTGACGCGATGCGACTTCTTCCCGTTGCTAAGCGACCGTCTCCTCTTTCTCACCAGAGGACCTGCAGCCGCGCGGCTCTAAACTCTGCAGTCGGCAGCGCGCCTCCTATTGGCCGCCGGGCAGTGACGTCACGCCCTGAGCCACCGGCCCGGGCCTCAGCGGCGTGCCCATTGGGCGCCCTTCCTCTGGCCACGCCGCGTCATTTTCTCACACCATTCCCCCCCTCCTTTTCTTCCACGCCCGTCGCTCATTGGCAGGACAAGGGAGCAGGGTGGGGCCCAGGCCTACGGCCTCTGATTGGGCGTGGGGAGCTGTCACTCCCGAGTTTGGAGCGCTCGGCTGGGCGGCGGGGCCGGTTTAAAGGCGCATCTCCAGGCGTTGCTGCGTTTCAGTCGGAGGGAGAGAAGGAAGGAAGGCGGCGGCAGAGTGAGGTTGCGGTGGTTGAATTTCTGGACGGACGAGCCATTGCAGTACGCAGGTGGGTCATTTAAGGAAAGGTGGGTGGGTTTGCCCTGTCCATTGGACCCTTTGTCCTCTTTGATGGTCCCCACGCCAACCCGACAAGGTAGGCTACCTGCAAAATGAAGATGCATACATACACCCGCCTAAGCAAGTTGCATTGAAGGGGGGGGGGGAATAATAATAATAATAATAATGCAAATAATAAATTAATTGGTGTGGCTGACTCCCAGGAAATTCGTATTATGACTGCAATGGAAAACTTCCATTTCCCCCTTTGAAGACATTTGGGACTTTGGATTGTAAAATCAGAACAGTAATTCTGTGTTGTAGTTACCTGTTATCTGAAATGCTTCCCCCCCCCTTTCATTTTTTGGGTGGGTGAAACTTTTTAAGTTTGTATTTAAAAAGGAATAAGATTATTGTATAAAAACGCATTAGTTGACTAGGTTCCCGGGCTGACTCACCTTACTATCCTTAAAAAGTACCCAGCATGTTGGGGACAAAAGGTTAATTGCCTTGTGCACTAAAGTGATATGAGGTTGAAACTCTGAAGTTTGTCTTCAAAAAGGGAATAAACTTATTATTGCAAAAACCTTGTTGGTTGACTAGAGGTTGGCTCAGCCTTCCAATCCTAAAAAGCATCCAACATATTGGGGGCAAAATACTTAATTACCTTGGGACCCACCCAAAGATTTCAAGCACTATACAGTGGTATATAAGTGTAATTGCTAGTAGGTACTTGGGAAGTCATCGAGCCTAATGTCCTTCCTTAAAAAAAAAAAGCATGTGCCATCTATAGGACTATTCTATCCTATGGAAAGAATTTAGCAGCATTGGAAGGGTGGGGTCCTCTAAAGGAAGTCTATGAGTGCAGTTCTCCTTGCGTGGCAGAAGGTAGTAGGCCTTAAGTTTAGTTGTAGAGGGAGGGATAAGCAAATTGGAGAAGTGGGCAAATGTTACCTTGAGATACAGGTACAGGTCTTCTAATTGTGTTCTGCCCATTTTTAAAAATCATGTCTGAAGCTTTCTGGGTTGAAATTTTATTTTTTTGCTGGAGGATCTCCACTCGGGGAATGCCCGAATTAGGCTCCTTTTATGCCCCCAAGGTTTTCGCACTGAAGTGGTCCCTATTCATCTACTTGCAATTTTCTTGCTTTTGAACTGCTAGGTTGGCAGGAGCTGGGACAAAGACGGGAGCTCATTCCATAATGCAGGACTTGGGTCTTGAACTGCTGACTTGCCAACCTTCCAGTTCACAGGGTGAGCTTCTTAACCACTGAACCACAGCAGCCCCGTCCATTCTATTGAGAAGGCTTTCTCTGAAAGGCTGTGTCTTCTTGATTGCTTTGGACTTTTGGATTGTTGTTTGTTGGGCCCTTGGTTGGATGGTGGAACAACCACCAGTTCTTTCACTGGCCTGTAGTTTTCTGCATCCATACTTGACTTTTAGTTCACTAACTTCAAACTTGCATTCTGGGTTCACAATGCTAGCCTCCAATTAATCATCAGCCTTTCAATAATACCTTCATACTTTACAAAACAAGGCCCTGGTGGTGCAGTGGTTAAATTGCTGTACTGCAGCCAAAATTTTGTGAGTTCAATCATGACAGGCATCAAGGCTGAGTCAGCCTTCCATCCTTCCGAGGACAGTAAAATGTGTACACAGCATGTTGGGGGCAAAATGCTAATTAGCGTGTGAACCACCCAGAGAGTGCACTGAGCACTATGTGGTGGTGGTGGTTGTTCAGTCACACAGTCAACTCTGACCCCCTGTGACCCCATGGACCATCGCACGCCAGGCACCTCTATCCTCCACTATCCTCAACCCGCCCAACTCTGTGCCCATTGCATCCACAATGCCATCTCATTTTCTGCTGCCCCTTCTTCTTTTGTCTTCAACCTTTCCCAGCATCAAGTCTTTCTCAAGTGAATCTCTTGTATATAAGTATAATTGCTATTGCTTACATTCTTGACCACCCGGAGATGGGCTAAGCTGACAGAGACCACTTTCTCCCTTTGAGAGGAGCATGATGGCAGTAATTGAGTCCCAACAGCCCATTGAACTGCTGTTTAAACCTGGTTATGTAGATGTAGCAAGCTGCCTTCTCCCTCAGATGGCTAGAGGGAAATAGCTGCCACTGCCTTCTTTTTCAATTCTGAATATTATGGCTGAAGGAAGAGGCTAGGCCAGTGATGGTGAACCTTGGCACTCCAGGTGTTCTTGGACATCAGTTCCCAGAAGCCCAAGTCTCTGTGAATCCATGCGAATGGGATTACTGCATGTACATGCATTAAATTTGCAACAAGTATTTTCACATGGGAACCATATAGATTAAGTGGAGTATGGGTAGAGATTTAACTTGTGACTTAAATTAATCTGACTTGAATGAAATTCACTACTGGAGGCTTTTAAATCATGGCAATAAACCCATTCGCATGGATTCACAGAGACTTAGGATTCTGGGAACTGAAGTCCAAGAACACCTGGAGCACCAGGGTTCGTCACCACAGGGCTAGGCAGTGAGATGAGACAGTGATTGCTTGAAAGGACAGTTCATTTACACCCCTTTCCAGATAAAACTCTGGCTATATGGTCATCTCTTATCAAAAAACAGCTGTTCATTTCCACCTTTCCACATAATGTGTGTTAAGAAGATTTGAGAAAGAAAGGTTGCAAAGGATATCTGTATGGGGCAATCTCTGTGATCTAAGATATAAGGCAAACTGAGGCATGGGTGCGGACTTTGGGAAATTGTTAGATAGGGCACTTGCTTGATGCTGTTGGCCTGGTTTTTCCACCTATTTCAAACCAATGCAGAATTATAATTATAATATATTTATTATATTTATATAATTATAAATAAATAATAAATTATAGCAGGGAGACTGTACTTTGGGCACCCCTGGTTTGAACAGAGAAAATGGGAGCCTAAAATCTATCTCATCCTGTTGCAAAACATATCTTTTGCAAAACAGATTGCAAGGCATGTTTTACTTCCGCTTCTGGTGGGAAGAACCACATGACTAGCCTGTTGAACCACGTGACTGGCCCACGGCCCAAAAAGTTTGTGCATCCCTGTTCTATTGGAAGTATGTCACATTACTTTGGGGTGAACTGGAGTAAGATTACAGCTCAAGTGGGTTTCATTTTACCTTTGAGAGGAAATTAGGAAGGCAAAACACCAATCAAAAACTTGAAACTGATGATGCTAATTGTTGCTTCTTACATGTAAAGAAAATTGCCTTTGTACTTTTTTTAAAGCTAAGCTGAAATTTCTCCCACCTACCTCCTCTCAGTCATAGCTAGCATTTGTCACTCTGTGAATTTCATGTGTTATAGAATAAGGAGCCAACCCTTAAAACAAGGAGTTCTCAACCTTTTTAAGCCAGGTGATGGGTCACGTTCCCTCAGAGAGCTTTGGGGGCCGGACAGCCATTTTGTCCTACTTACGTGAGTTTGCTCTTTAAGCGAAACACTATTATAAGTGACCAATTGTGACTTCTGGCGAGGGGGATTGTGAACCCTGATTTATTTGTTAAGCGAGTTTTTGGTTGGTTTTAGTTGTTAAGCGAGGTGACCATTCAGAGAAAATTCTGCTCTTTAAGAGAGTTAGTCTCTAAGTAAGGTGCTCTTTATGCGTTGTTTTACTGTACAGTAAAACACCGGATAACGCTAAAACTTAATTCCACAAGTCTTGGTGTTATCCGATTTTTAGTGTTATCCGATCCATGTTAAAATCCTATGGGATGGATCGGATAAAGCTCCATAGAGATACATTGTAGCCGCACAGGGTTTAGGGGTTGTTATCTGATCCATCCCATAGGACCTTAACGTTATTCGATCCAATTCTCCTCCCCAGATTACTTAACATTATGTGATTTTAGCATTATCCGATCCAATCGTTATCCGGTGTTTTACTGTATTCTGAAGATGTGGCCAGAATGATTTCTACTGCTAGACTCTAAATTAAATGTATTAGCACTGGTCTATAAGCCGTGATCACATTTCCCCACTGTTTCAAAATCCAGTCAAAATGCATCCTTCAGTGTATGAGCGAAGGATAGGACACCTGTTTCTGGCACACCCTGCACATCCAGTAGCTAGTACCTGTCAAATCCATGACAAGACCAATGTATCAGTGAAATTTACAACACAGATCATCTTAATTGATTTGTGAACAGTAGCCAGGAGTAATTCGTATAAGATTATGGATGGGGAGGGTAAGGGGGAATAGGCAGGAAGTATATTATTGTATCTTAGTTTAAAACAAACCTGACTGCTCCTTATACAGTCAAATAGTAAAGATGAAGGGAACATTTAAAGCTAAAATGACCATGATAAGGAACAAAAATGGCAAGGAGTTAGCTGATGCGTAAGAGATAAAGAAAAGATGGCAAGAGTACACAGGGAAACTATACAAAAAGGACCTCACCACCCCTGATAATCACAATGATGAGAACATTGAACTTGAGCCAGACATCCTAGAGAGTGAAGTCAGAAATGCCCTAAAAAGCACTGCAAACAACAAAGCTAATGGAGATGATGGTATCCCAGTTGAATTTTTCAAAGCCCTAAAAGATGATTGGAATCAAATTATTGCATTCTATATGCCAGCAGATTTGGAAAACATATCAATGGCCACAGGATTGGAAAAGATCAGTATCTGTTCCAATTCTAAAAAAGGGTAATGCCAAAGAATGTTTGAATTATCAAACGGTTACGTTCATCCCATATGTTAGCAAGGTTATGCTCAAGATAATACAGGATAGACCGCAGCAGCACGTGGAGAAAAATTACCAGAAGTGCAGGCTGGGTTCCGAAGAGGCAGGGGAACTAGAGATCACATTGCCAACATACGTTGGATCATGGAGAAAACAAAGGAATATCAGATACAAGTCTACTTCTGTTTCATTGACTACACCAAGGCCTTTGACTGTGTGGACCACAACAAAATGTGGCAAGTATTTAAAGAGATGGGAATACCAGAACACCTTATATGCCTCATGAGAAATCTGTACATGAGTCAAGATGCAATAGTTAGCACAGAATAACATAGTGGTTTGGAATAGGAAAAGGAGTAAGACAAGGCTGCATTTTGTCTCCTTAGTTATTCAACTTATACACATAGTACATAATGTGCAATGTAGGGATGGAGGAATCACAATTTGGGATCAAAATTGCTGGGAGAAACATCAACAATTTGAGACCTGCAGATGACACTACCCTAATGGCAGAAAGTGAGGAAGACCTAAAGAAGCTCCTGGTTAGGTTGAAAGAAGAGAGTGAAAAGGCTGGCTTGAGACTCAATATAAAGAAAACCAAGATAATGGCCACAGGCCCTATCAGTCCCTGGAAAATAGATGGGGAAGAAGTAGAAGCAGTGGCAGATTTTCCTTTCTTAGGATCAAAGCTCACTGCAGATGGTGATTGCAGCCATGAAATAAAAAAAAGTGACTAATTCTTGGGAGACAAGCTATGAGAAACCTGGGGAACATAGTTAAAAATAGAGACATCACCTTGAAAACAAAAATTTGTCTAGTCAAAGCAATGGTATTCCCAGTGGTAATGTATGGTTGTGACAGCTGGACCATTAGGAAAGCTGAGCGCAGAAGAATAGATGCCTTTGAAATGTGGTGTTGGAGGAGAGTTTTGAGAGTCCCCTGGACAGTGAGGAAAACAAATAGGTCAATCTTAGAAGAAATCAACCCGGATGGCTGCTTAGAAGGTCAAATAGTAAATATGAAGCTAAAGTACTTTGGGCATCAAAGGAGAAGAAAGGACAGAGGTGCCTGGAGGGCAATGGTCAATGGGGTTGCAAAGGGTTGGTTTTGACTATGTGACTGAACAACAACAAAAAGTTTAAAGCAGGAGTGTCCAAACTTTTTCGGTCATGGCCTGGTCAGGTGGTTCAGTGGGCCAGTCACGTTGTTCCTCCCACGGGAAACAGAAATACTGTAAAACGCTCCTTGCCATCTGTTTTGCAGCAGATGTTTTGCAATAGGGTAAGATATACTTTTGGCTGCCATTTTGCTTAAACCAGGGGTGCCCAAACTACAGGCTGGATCCAGCCAATTCATCTGGCCTACCCTGCCCTCGTTGCTCCTGGGAGCGGAAGTAAAACATGCCCATACAGGCACATTTGACTTCTGCTTATGAGATTGATGAGGGTGATGTGGGCCAGATGAATTGGTGTTGGGGGCCAGATCCGGCTCATGGGCCATAGTTTGGGCATCCCTGGTTTAAAGCCAAGTCTGTTTTAGGCTCTGTAAATCTTGTGGATGATTCTTATCCAGTGGCATATATCACTCAAGTTGCCAGTGTTTCACAGTAGCCTGGCTGTTTCTCAATTTTTGATTAGAATAATGCCTGGGAGATAGAGCTGCCAGGAGTGCCCTGCTCTCTCTCAAGATAAAATTGAATGCAGGGTTATTAGCCTGATGAATATTTCTTTTGAGCAGAGTTGGGGAATTTTTGGCTTTTCAGATGCTTTGGACTTCAAATATTCCCACTTTCATTGACCCTTCCTGTGTCTAAAAGTGAAAAGGGTTACGGCTCACATGGTTTTGCTTCTGCCTGAAGCTCCTTAGTGAAACTGCTGTCCATGGGACAAAGAAAGTTTCTGAAAATTGGTGCCACCAGAATGCGTTTACTGGTGGCTTTTGTCCCATGGCCCACCAAAAGCTTCCCAACAGTGAAAGGGTTTCCATGGGATATGTTGGAGGAGAGAAGGATTAAGAAAGTTTTTTATCCAAAAAAATCACCAGTATTATCATCGTCATATGGCATAATTTGCAGAACAGGATTCTAAATTAAATTTTAAAATCTGGATTTTTTAAATTATTAGTTCAAATAAAAAAAATATCATTGATTTTATCTTTCTGAAATTGTCCATCTGGAAATCAAAGAGGACTTTGTACCCACTAAGGCCAAAGTAGATTTAGGTTAGCATTTGATAAATAGGGCTGTAACAATAAATCTGTAGATATCAGATGCACTTTGCTATCCCTAGGATTTTGATTTTAAGATGACATCAGATAGGTCTAGCTAGTTTCTTATTTTGGATTTGGATTAAAATGTCATCCCTTGGAAAACTGTGATCATGGAGCAAGTTAAGCCATGAAACCTGTTCACCCTCAAAGTATTGGCAGTGTGTCGTTAAAGAACCTACCTGCTGTATTAGGAGAAAATAGGGCACTGTTACTGTTCAGACACAGGTAAGCACTGTTATGTCCCAATTACTGCATTGCATGTCTGTTCTGTCTTTTTTCATTCTCTTGGTCATTTTCTTTTAGACATGGATTCTTGCAAGGTAGATAGGATTGAATGAAACCTGGAAAGTGATGTCACTGGCTTTTCCATAATGGATTCACTTAGAACTGCCTCAGTGTGTGATACCAAGATTTATCAATTTCCAATGATCACATCTCTGTTTGTATTATGCAATTAGTTCTTGTGACTGATCATGTAACTTTCCTCACAATTTCATCACTGTTCTCTTTTGCCTGGTGGATTTAAAACAACAAATTACTTGTGCTACATCGGAAGGGGCCAATAACTCCTGATATACAGGAAATCATACTCCACAGGAAAATAATAAAAAGTAAAACTCTTGTCTTAAATATTGGCACATTACTTTTGGGTAAAAAATTTTTAATTGGTTAAAGGTGATTTTATCAAAAGCAAAAGACTTGTATGTTTTCCTAATCATGACCTTTTATTGATTTGCTCCAAAATGTTGTGTATCTTCTATTGTTAGTTTTCTGATAATGAATAGATTCTCCTGTCATTTTTTAAATGATTAATAAGTGTTTCTTAATTTCTTCTTTTCTTGAAAAGACTGGGAAACTATTCAGCATACAATTTAAAAACATTTTTAGTGTCGATCTGTTTTACTTCTTCTTCCATGTCTACACCAGACGTGAAACTGCCAATATACTTAAGTATGGTTTGCAAGTACGTACTTAAAATGTGCTTTGAAAGTTTCAGTTGGGCAATAGGAAGGCTGTGTAGGGTGAGATTTTCCTATGTTTGGTATCGCTAGGTGAAGATGGAGAACAGACAGAACAAGCAATTGTCAAAGTCTTCTATAGTAACATTTAGTCAAACTATTGAGCAATGGGGTGGAAGAGGAAAGTAGGAGTAAAATAAGAAAGACACCTGCAGCTCTTGTAGTCTGTGGTGGCATAATATCATTTCTCTGGGTCAAAAGAAAGAGGTAAATTTTAGTCCTCTGCTAAAGCTTTAGGGGTGTTGAGGACAGCGCTTTGGCAGTTTTACATGGGTGGGTGTGGTGTGTACTTAAATGAAACCGTGATGGCGGCATCTTGTGGTTTCGCTTAGTGTTGCACTTAAGAGTTATAGTAAGTTAATGCCAAATGCTTACTTGTAGTTACACTGGTTATGTTTTCTCAAGAAGTAGAGACAGGTTTTTTTTAAGCCTGTAAGCTTGATCTATTTTGCATCTGCTCTCTCCAGGTTTTATCTACAGCCCACTTAAAACATATAACAGTCTGAATGTTTGACATATGGGGGAAGAGATTGCATACGTTTGTTCCCAAATTGTGGAAAGTCAGCCACATTTCTCTTTGTCATGTGTATGATTACATTTGGCCCAATGCCAGAATTATTTAATTTTTACCTTTTTAGACACGTTTTGTTCTTAAAAATATGGCCCAAACTCTCACACAAAAACGCATAAGTGTTTCTGGGGAAGCATCTCACATCATCTCAGTGCCCTTTGTCTGGGATGCTCTTGGTTGGAAGAATATTTGCATATTTAATTTTTAAAAACATTTATAACCTGCTCCATATCACAGGATCTCAAGAAGGGTTACAGAGCTGTATAAAACAAATTGAAAATATAAGATGTTTAAAATACAGAATTAAAACATTAAACTTGCTACATTAAAACCTGCGTAGATCATGATCAACCCCTAAAGGCGCTAATACAATACGTACCATTGACTTAAAACTAAAATGATTCCAGAGCAGGTTTTTCTTGTCCGTTATGGACCTACCAGATGGATTTCATTTTTAAAAAGCTATTACAATAATTTTTCTTTAAATCACAAGTTTTGTGAGTTCCCATGGGATGGAATAAACTAGGAGTTCAAGACACATCCTTTGGACTCTTGGTAGGTAAATCCAGGGTCAGAAACATATTGGGAATTTATTGCTTAGTTTCAACAATAAAAATAAATGTATTCCAGGAGAAGGAAAGAGTTTAACTGGTACCCTCCCAGCAGTGTTCCCATACATTCCTGAGGAAATTTATCTAGCATCTCTGGGGGTGTTTCCTAGGGAGAAGAATATATCTGTTGTAAATCATGTTGAGAGTCAAAAACCCTCTGGCTATGGAATAGGTGTGATCTAGTCTCCCAGCTAAACAGGTATTCGCTTTGCAGGGGAAAATCATAGGTTACTGCCCTTAGACTGGAGAAACAGCATTCCTCTGGTGCTGCTACTCAGTTTATAGCCTGACATTTCTTCCTCCCACTGTGACTGTTTTGAGTTAGGAAAGAAAACAAAATTGGGAGATGAAGTCCTTTCTTCTCAGCTACATATAAATTGGCTCTTCAGCGGGTGAAAACTATGTATTGTCTTGGGTGTGCATGTGAAAAAAGTTGGAGGAGAAAGGTCTATTTGCAAACTTTCATAACCAAGCTGGTGTTGAGTCTTCCCAGCAATGACAGTGAGTGAAGGGTGGTTTTGAGATAACCAGCAGAGAATCCCACCTTCTACACTGCAGCAAAAATTGTGTATTTGTGAGCCACACTTGTCAGCTTCTTCACCTATGAAAGGAAGTGTGTGCCATCAAGTCATTTTTTACTTAAGCAGCCCTTTTCAAGGATTTCTAAGTAGAAGAGTACTGGACTTGGAAGTAGCTTTCCCATTCCCTTCCTCTGGTGGCATTTGGGATAGTGAATCTTGCCCAGGATCACTGGGAAATGAAACTCCCAACCTCTGGTACTGCAGCCTGATGCCTAACTCACCAAGCTATTCAACCAGCTCTCTATTTACAAACCATTACATATACAATTAAACTAATAAAATGGATGAACTATGTCATAATGCTGATGCCTTGCAATCACTTTATGGATGGCTCCATTAATCCATTTACCTATTAATATAAGATATAAGTGTAGATACTTAAAAGTAAGATAGAAGTGGCTGTGATGGCTCAGTGGTTAAGAAGCTAAGCTTGTTAGCTGGAAGGTCGGCAAATTGGCTGTTTGAGACCCGGGTACTGCATGATGGTTTGAGCCCCTGTCTCTGTCCTAGCTCCTGCCAACCTAGTAGTTTGAAAGCAAGAAATTGTAAGTAGATAAATAGGGACCACTTCTGTGGGAAAAGATCTTGGGGACATGAAAGGAGCCTCTTTTGGGCATCCCCTAAGCAGAATTTCTCTAGCAAAAATCCTTTGAACCCAGAATAATTTCTGACATGAAATTATTATTGTAGTAAGACAGAAATACATTTTGACAGGTAGATGACATCCATATTATAGCAATCTTTTCGGTGTCTGCCTCTTTATTTTCCCAGGAATCTCACCCAGCATGCCCCAGAGGTCAGTGATCCTGACAGATGCAGTACAAGCATCTATGTATGGTCTATTACATTGTACTTTTTTCCAGATCAAGAAAGTGCAAAAGCCACTTCTTGGTCCCACCTAGAGCAGACTCACTGAATCAATGGGACTTACATAAATGCTTGTTTAACAAGTACCGCTCATATAGGTGCACTCTGGTTGGGAATAATGTGAAAAAGTGCTAGGCCCAGTTTAGAGACTCACCCATTGACAATGCTTACCTTATAGAGCAGGGATTCTCAACCTGCAGCCTGTGGGCTAGATGCAACCCATGGTGCCATTTTATGTGCTCCCCCACACACACACACCTATACCACACTCGGAAGTGCCATGTGGTGGAGGAAGGGCAAAATGGCTGTCTGACCCCCCCGAAGCAGTCTGAGGGAGCATGACCTGCCCCCTGGCTTTAAAAGGTTGAGAACTTCTGTTATAGAGGGAACAGTTCTCTCCTTACTTAATTAATTAAATGGAAATTTAAACTTCCAGTAAAATGTAAAAGGACAGTACAGTCAGAAATGTTGGGAAATGCATCATAAACAGACAAAATAGTCATTAATAATAAAAGTAGAAGTTTCCCTTGCTTGAAAGCCATTCGTGTCCAACTCTAGGGATCAGTCCTCGTCTCTATTTACAGCCAATGAACCAGTGCTGTTTGTGTCTGCAGAATTTCCATGGTTGTGTGGCAGGTATGACTAGACGCATGGAACACTGACCTTTCCTGCTTAAGTGGTACCTATTTATCTACTTGCAATGTCTTGCTTTCAGACTGCTAGGTTGGGAGGAGCTGGGACTATCGATGGGAGATTGCTCTAACGTGTAGCACTCAGGTCTCATCAAGCTCAGCATCTTAACCAATGCATTTGCCAAATGAATTAATTTGTTGTTCAGTCGCACAGTCAATTCCGATCCTTTGCGACCCCATGCACCACCGTCCGCCAGGCACTTCTGTCCTCCACCATTATCCTTAACTCGCTCAGCTCTGTGCCCATTGTGTCTACAATACCATCCAAATTTTCTTTTCCCCTCGACCTTTCCAAGCATCATGGCTTTCTCAAGTGAATCTTCTCATTTGATGTCCCAAGTACCAGTACTTTAGCTCATCTTTACTATTTGACCTTCTTAGGAGCAGTCAGGATTGATTTCTTCTAAGATTGACCTATTCGTTCTCCTCGCTGTCCAGGGGACTCTCAAAACTCTTCTCCAACACCACATCTCAAAGGCATCTATTCTTCTGCGCTCAGCTTTCCTAATGGTCCATACACTGTCACCGGGAATACCATTGCTTTGACTATACAGATTTTTGTTTGCAATTTGATGTCTCTACTTTCACTATGTAAATCAGGGGTGCCCAAACTACGGCTTGGGGGCCACATTTGGCCCCCGACGCCAATTCATCTGGCCCACGCCACCCTCATTGCTCCCAGAAGCAGAAGTAAAACATGCCCATACAGGCATGTTTTACTTTCACTTCTGGGAGTAACAAGGGTGGTGTGGGCTGGATGAATTGGTGTTGGGGCTGGATCTGGCCCCGGGCTGTAGTTTGGGCACCCCTGAACCCCGTGACTGGCCCGTGGCCTGATAAGTTTGGACACCCCTGACATAAACATGTAGGCCTCCTATGTAGACATCTGATTTTATTCCTTCGAAACAGTATTAGAGATTCTTCCCAACTTCTTACCACTGTAACCATCCATTATCATGCTTCGGTGGCTTATATAATGAGAGGGAATGTTTGTTTTTCCCGCCTGTCGAGATGTGTTGTGATGTAGGCAGATGACTGTGTCCAGGCTCCCAGAAAGAGCTGCATTCCTTTCTTCACCACAAAACTTCCAAAATGTTAGTTCTTCCATGTAGTCAAATGCTTGAGTATCTGTTGTTCTGTGCCTTGTATTCTACTGTGGACTACAACAAGAGCCAATAGAAAAGCATACTGGCCATTAGAATCACTTTCATCATCTGGCCTGATTATTTGTGCCTTCTCATTCAGGATTCTGTGTCGTGGACACATGTGCTCATAATCTGAATGCTTTACAGACTTTTCCTAAATGTTACATATACAGTAACACCTTTCTTCTTAACTTGTGCTTTGTTGATATGTATCATTAAATCATTTCCAACAATCATAATTATGTGCTGTCAAGTCAGTTCCAACCTTTTCAAGGATTTTATAGGTATTGTGCACTCAGAACTGGTTTGCCACTCTCTTTTGCTGTGTGTATGTGGCAGTTAGTGAACAATATTGCTCATCTGTGGAGTACAAGTTTATATGATTGGAATGCAGATAAAGAGAGTACAGAGATAATGAGTGACAGGTAGCAACATTTCTTTATGTGAAAGTCAGCTGTCAGAATGTATGTGTTTGCCAATAATGGGAGCAGGGGAGGAATGTGTTTATTTAACTAGAGCAACTCAAGTCAAACGATTGTTTTATTAACAGGATTGTTCTTTTCAAGCAGATGTAAAGAGTTTGCTCCGCCATTGGAAGAAGAAATTCCAAAATGTTCTCAACAGAAGCTCTAAGCTCTTGCAAAACACAAACTGTGGTTCATTTTGGGAGACAGTCCATCTCACTTTTGGCCTTCCTCTTTTCTTGCTGTCTTCTACCTTTCCAATGTTATTTTCTATTTCAGGGAGTTTTGCTTTCTCATGATGTGCCCTGACAGGACACGGTCTGAGAGACAGTTCAGGCTTGATTTGCTCTTGGACCCACATGTCCATCATTCCGGCCTCCAGGGTACCTGCAAAGCTCTCCTCCAGCACCATATTTCAAATGAATCAATTTTCTTTCTATTCACTTTCTTTACTGTCCTTTCTTTACCTGTAATTAAGTTAATGTTTCTTATGTGCTCAGTTCATCCCAGGCTCATTCTTTACCTTAGACAGTGAAGGCTTTAAAAAAGTTTTAATTGTCAATTACCCACCTCTCAATAGCATTTTTAAACCTTTCATTGCCCATCAAACTGGGTCAGATGTTCGGCTTCTTTTATGTTTGTCTATATACTTTTCCATTGTCACTGAGCATTCTTCTTCTTAGACACTGGAAGTCATGTACCAAATATCCTGCCTAATGTCATAAATAAAGCTACAGCTTTTGAATACTTTTTTGGAAAGGGTAAGGATTAAGTCCCTCAACTTGATGCCTGTTTTGATCCTCATGAAATGCAAACATTTGAATGTTTTCCTCCTACGCGTGGGTCAGTACATACATGTGTAGGAAACCTTGTCTTTTCCAGATGTTTGGGCTACAGATTTCATAGCTTATGCCAAGGGCTTTTGGGAGCAGTAGTCCAAAATACTAATTGCAAAAATCTACTGATCGCAAAATTCAGGCTTAGACTAAAGAAAGTAGGAAAAACAATTAGGCCAGACAGGTATGACCTAGACAACATTCCTAAAGAACATACGGTGGATTTAATGGATTAGACTTGATAGACAGAGTGCCAGAACAATTATGGACAGAGCCACGGGACATCATACAGGAGGCAGCAAGGAAAACCATATCAAAAGAAAAGAGGAATAAGAAAGCAAAGTGGTTGTCTGATGAGGCTCTTAAAATAGCAGAGGAAAGAAGGAATGCAAAAGAGAAAGGAAAAAATTCAATCAATTGAATGCAGAATTTCAAAGAAGCAAGGGGAGATAAGGAAACCTACCTAAATGAACAGTGCAAAGAAATAGAGGAAAGCAACATAAGCGGTAGGACTAGACAGCTTTTCAAGAAAATTGGGGAAATCAAGGGAACATTTAGAGCAAAAATGACCATGATAAGGGACAGAAAACAGCAAGGAGTTAGCTGATGCAGAAGAGATTTTAAAAAGATGGAAAAGTTACACAGAGGAACTCTACAAAAAGGACCTCAACACCCCTGATAATCACAATGATGAGAACATTGAACTTGAGCCAGATATCTTAGAGAGTGAAGTCAGAAAGGCCCTAAAAAGCACAGCAAATAACAAAGCCAGTGGAGATGATAGTATCCCAGGTGCCCTAAAAGATGATGGAGTCTAATTATTGCATTCAATATGCCAACAGATTTGGAAAACACAACAATGGCCACAGGATTGGAAAAGATCAGTATACATTCCAATCCCAAAAAAGGGTAGTGCCAAAGAATGTTCAGATTATCAAACAATTGCACTCATCCCACACACTAACAAGGTGATGCTCAAGATAATACAGGATAGACTTCAGCAGCATGTGGAGAGAGAATTACCAGAAGTGCAGGCTGGGTTCTGAAGAGGCAGGGGAACTAGACACCACATTGCCAACATACGTTGGATCATGGAGAAAACAAAGGAATATCAGAAACAAGTTACAGTACTTCTGTTTCATTGACTACACCAAGGCCTTTGACTGTGTGGACCACAACAAAATGTGGCAAGTATTTAAAGAAATGGGAATATCAGAACACCTTATATGCCTCATGAGAAATCTGTACATGAGTCAAGAAGCAACAGTTAGGACAGAATACAGAATGACAGAGTGGTTTGGAATAGGAAAGGAGTAAGACAAGGCTGCATCCTGTCTCCCTGCTTATTCAACTTATACACAGAGCACATAATGTGCAATGCAGGGATGGACAAATCATAATTTGGTATCAAAATTGCTGGGAGAAACATCAACAATTTGAGATCTGCAGATAACACTACTTTACTGGCAAAAAGTGAGGAAGACCTAAAGAAAATCCTTCTTAGGTTGAAAGAGGAGAATGCAAAAGAGGAGAATGCAAAAGCTGGTTTGAGACTCAACATCAAGAAAACCAAGATAATGGCAACAGGCCCCATCAGTCCCTGGAAAATAGATGGGGGGGGGAGTAGAAGCAGTGACAGACTTTACTTTCTTAGGATCAAAGATTACTGCAGATGGTAATTGCAGCCATGAAATAAAAAAGCGACTGATTCTTGAAAGACAAGCTATGAGAAATCTGGGGAAAATAGTTAAAAGTAGAGACATCACCTTGCAAACAAAAATTTGCATAGTCAAAGCAATGATATTCCTGGTAGTAATGCATGGATGGGAATTGGACCATTAGGAAAACTGAGCACAGAATAGATGCCTTTGAGATGTGGTGTTGGAGGAGAGTTTTGAGAGTACCCTGGACAGCGAGGAGAACAAATAGGTTGATCCTAGGAGAAATCAACCTTGAAGGCTGCTTAGGTCAAAAAGTAAAGATGAAGCTAAAAGCCTTGATGCTGGGAAAAGTGGAGGGCAAAAGAAGGGGGTGGCCAAAAATGAGATGGCTAGATGGTATTGTAGATGCAGTGGGCACAGAGATATATATAATCCCATAGGATCTTAATGTTATCCAATGCAATTCTTCCCCCCAGATTGCTTAATGTTATGCGATTTTAGTGTTATTCGATACTAATGTTATATGAGGTATTACTGTGTGTATATATATATATATATATTAAAAATTTTGTATGTAAAGAATATCCCAGGTGTGGGGGATATAAATAGCAATAACACTTATATAGCGTCCCATAGCACTTAGTGCACTCTCTGGGTGGTTCCCAAGGCAATTAAAGCCTTTTTGCCACTAACATTGACCTCGGAAGGCTGAATCAATCTTGGACTCTCTGTATTAGGATCGAACTCACAACGTTCTGGCTGCAGCCCAGCAGTTTAACCATTGAGCCACCAGGGCTTTCGCCACGCGCCTTTCCTCCTCCTAGCAATGTCCCAGCTGGCAGCGATCGGAGCTTTCCGTGACCTCCGCCGCCTCTTTGCTGCTCGCGCGGAAGGCGTGACACCGCTGGCTAAGAGAGGGGCGTGGCCTTCTGCCGGCTGGTGCGTCAGAATGAAGGCAGAGGGGGCGTGGCCTTTGGGGGCGTGGCGGCTGCTGCGCGCATGCCTGATGTCTTGCTTTCAAGGTGACAGCGGCCGCCGGAGTCGGGGGGGGGGGGCGGCGAGCGCGGTGTGCGCGTGCGCGCATCTGCGCTCGCGGAGGGTGGGGGGAGGGAGGGAGGGGCGCCTCTCCAGAGCCGGTAATGGGTTTCCGTTGCGTGTGAGTTGAGGGGGGGACCGAGCGGGGCTTAAGGCGTCGGAAAAGCTAGCTAGAACTCGTTTTGTTTTTCTTTTGTTTTTCTGAAGGAAAGGGGCGGGGAGGAATCTCGGAAATGCCATAAGTTTCCTTGGCCAATTTAATGTAGGCCTTTATTTTACCTCTACCTCAGGTTGAGAGATGGCAGTTGGTGGGTAAAAGTCTGAGGAGAAAGAATGAGGGGAAAGGTCACCCATGTAACTTTGGGGAGACCCAAGTGTTTGTTTCTTGAGGGAGCCTTTGGTTATTTTTCCTTTTCTGCTCCTGCCTGGTAATAATAGTAGTTTCGTGTCAAATTATTCTGGCTTGAAAGGATTTTTTGCTGGAGAAACTGCCCTGGGGGTGCCCCGAAGGAGGCTCCTTTCATGTTCCCAAGATCGTTCCCCACCAGAATGGTGCCTATTTATGTATGTGCAATTTCTTGCTTTCAAACTACAGTAAAACCTCAGATAACACTAAAACCTGGTTCCACAAGTCTTGGTGTTATACGATTTTTAGTGTTATCCGATGCATGTTAAAATCCTATGGGATCCATAGAGATACATTGTAACCACACAGGCTTTAGCGGTTGTTATCTGATGCATCCCATAGGATCTTAATGTTATCCGATGCAATTCTTCCCCCCAGATTGCTTAATGTTATGCGATTTTAGTATTATTCGATACTAATGTTATCTGAGGTATTACTGTACTATGTTGGCTGGAGCTCGGACAGATACGATGGGCACTCAGTCTGTCATGCAGTACCTGGGTTCGAACTGCCAACTTGCTGGCCTTCCAGTTAACAAGGCGGGCTTCTTAACCACTCAGCCACCGTAGCCCCCCTCTCCTGCCTGATGTTACCGAGTTAGTCTTCACATGCAGGTAGAGCAGAGTTTGGGTGGTAAACAGGCAGCCCTCTAGAAAAGCCTAGTTTCCAGAGACCACAGTAAAACCCTTGGTATGAACACGAAAAGGTGTGTGGATTAGGTCACAGGGCCTGCGGTGGCTTAGTGGATAAGACACTGAGCCTGATGACTGGAAGGTCAGTTCAAGATCCGAGTGCTGCATGACTGAGTGAGCACCTGTTGTCTATCCGAGCTCCAGCCATCAAAAGCAAGAAATTGCAAGTAGATAAATAGGTACCACTTTGTTGAGACTATAAACAGCGTTCTGTGCATTCAGAACATCTAGTCATGCTTTCCACATGACCACAGAAATGTCTACAGGAGTAGACAGCTCTGATTCTTGGGCTGTAAACCAGTGTTTTCCAACCTTTGGTTTTCGGACTTCAATTTCTTGAAGCCTAAGTCAGTTCCTCAAAGCACTGATCAGCCAGTCCCCCTGTGGGGTATGTGCCCAATGTTGGGAACCACTGCTGTAAACAGAAATGAGCACCATACCCTAGTGTCGGATACAGCTGACTTTCAAGCAAGGCAGGGTGACCTTTGCCTAAACCCTAGCAATTGTAAATGTTTGTAGGATTGTGGACATGGCCCAGATGGTATGCTTTCTCCCCTTTCCAAGTCTCTTTATCTAAGGTTGCTGCTTGCTTTTCTCTGATAACACTTGTATAATAATTATTGTTATTAGTAATTTGATCAGCTCGGAGTGACTGAATAGAATATTATAGAAGAAAGCTTCAGCCTATATATTTTTGGCAGTATACCTGTATTCTGAGAAGAACCACAGTGGATCACTTCATTATTTAAGCAACGTATAGTCCATTGACAAGCTTTAGGGCTTTTTGCCAGAACAGAAAAAATGTCCTGAGTCAAAAAGTTGATTTAGCCTGTGATAGCAAAAGTAAAGAGCTTTGTAGAACCTGAAAAGTTATAAAACATTCTTTAACTAACCTTGAGTAAGTTGCAGCTTTCTGAAAGCAGGGAGGGAGGGAGTTTGTTCCATAGTAAGGGTTCTACTTCTGGAAAGTTGATTGTATTACTTTTTTCTCTTGAGTTCAACATTACAGCTGTCTTACTGTTTTACTCAGGTAAAAACTGGTAACTCTTTTTGTGTTTCAGCTATACCACCATGCCTGGATCTCTTCCTATCAATGCTGAAGCCTGTTGGCCGAAAGATGTAGGGATAGTTGCATTGGAGATCTACTTTCCTTCCCAGTATGTCGATCAGGTGGAGTTAGAGAAGTTTGATGGCGTGGATGCTGGAAAATACACCATTGGCTTGGGGCAAGCCAAAATGGGTTTCTGCTCTGATAGGGAAGATATTAACTCACTTTGCCTTACTGTAGTCCAGAAGCTCATGGAAAGGAACAGCCTCTCCTACAATTGCATTGGAAGACTGGAGGTTGGAACAGAGACAATCATTGACAAATCTAAATCTGTAAAGACTGTTCTCATGCAACTTTTTGAAGACTCTGGTAACACGGATGTGGAAGGCATTGATACCACTAATGCCTGCTATGGAGGCACTGCTGCACTCTTTAATGCTGTAAACTGGGTGGAATCCAGTTCCTGGGATGGTAAGTTTAATTATTTCAAGTAAATATTTCTATTTCCATTTCTATATTCGATTTATATCCCGCCCCAATCACGCAATGCGACTCTGGGCGGGTTACAGACATAACAATACAATATCAATACAATTTACAAATAACATTTTGGACATCTTGCAAACCAGAAAATAAGAGTGGACTGTAAATTGCTTCCAACATAAGACATATTTTGTTCTCAGCGGTATGCTTAGAAAGAGTGACCAGGTTGAAGGGGAAAGTTTCCTACTCTTGTGTAGCTTGTCCACATGAGCAAAAATCCCAGTTTACCAGGCTTCTTGCTCACATATAAATCCTTCACAGGAGCACGACTTTTCTCTTCAAATGTATCATTCAGTGTTTAGAGAAAGGAGTGATGGAGGTGGGAAGAACTAGATGTTCATCTATAAGTGTGTTGCTGAGAACTGGATATGTAATGACTGAATGGGGTTATAGTTTACTTGAAACAGGAAGCTAGTGGTGCAGTAGTTCAGTCTAGCCTTCAGAGACAGTCTGTAGCTCACAGTATCAAAACTCTTCTGGAATATATCTTACTAACTGTTGAGAGCTCATATGTTGTCTGCATTTTTCATAATGCACCAGGTTACTGGGAACAAATATTTTTGTGGTTATTTCTCAGAAAGTTTGCTGTTTTCATTTGGCAAGTGTACAAAAAGGGTGGGGAAAATAGTTATTTGGCAGATGAATTATTTGGTAAGTGGGGCGCAAATAAAGTGGAGCCATGATAACCTGTGTAAATATCTGACGTGTGAAACAATAAAAGGCTTTGAAGCATTTTAATTTTTTGCATGATCCGTTTTTCCACATATGTGGTGAGTCCAGTACATAGTCCAAAATGGGGAAGGGGGAGAATTCTGCCAAAGCCCCCTAGTGAAGACTGGGGTTCTTTAAATTCAAAGCTTCCATTACCTCCAGCATTCTGGACCTCAGTTTTTATTAGTCCCCCAGCCTGGAAGGCCTGTGATAAGGAATTCATGGAGCTGTAGTATAAAAAGCTGGTGGCATCAGATTGAGGAATGCTATTCTAGTTTGCTTGAGAATAAAGATCTTGTATAAAGCCAGTTGTAGCCTAAGGTGCCACATAGAAATTGGTGTAGATTGTTCTTCTAAAATATAACATGTAGAAAGTAGTGTTTTACTTTGGAGACTAGAGACATACGAAGTAAGCAGGAAACATACACTTGATTCCTGGGATATAGAAAAGTGGACTTCTGAGGTAATGTGTGTAGAGGAGATTGAAAAAGCTCTGGAATGGGAACACACCCCTGACTGTTAAGTCTTATTGATCTCATTGGGATCTGCCAGGACACTTTCGTTGTTCTGAATTTATTGTATGCATGCCTGGTTTTAAAGAAATCGTAATTAGAAAGAGTGGAAAGCCAGAGTGCTGTGTACTTCAGTGACAGTTAACAGGTTTGTTATACATTAGGCCTGCATCTGTAGGGGAGAGATTCCAAGACCTACCACAGATGTCTAAAACTGCGTATAGTAGCAAAACCGATATATAATGTAGTCTCTAGTTTCCTGTAGTGACCACTTCCGGTAATGCTTTCCTTACTTGAATTTTGGAACTGTGGTTGCTCAGTGGCTAAGAAGCTCACCTTGTTAGCTGGAAGGTCGGCATTTGGCAGTTCAAAACCCAAGTATTCCATGACAGAATGAGTGCCCGTCTCTGTCCCAGCTCCTGCCAATACAGCAGTCCAAAAGCAAGAAATTGCAAGTAGATAAATAGGGATCACTTTGGTGGGAAAATATCTTGGGGACATGAAAGGAGTCTCATTTAGGTGTTCCCTGAGTGGAGTTTTTCCAGCAAAAATCCTTTCAACCCAGAAAGCACCTTTGTGTGCTTCTGACATGACTAAAAAACTTGATTTTTTTATTTTAATATTTTTTTGGGTTACAGATAACTGAAACCACAGATATGACAGTCTTACTGTGTTATGCAGTAATACAGTGTCTGCCTTTGACAGATTGTTTTATAAAATTGTGCAGGGAATAGCATAGTGTATCTTTCATGAAAAATAGCTCATTCCCAATAGATATGTTAATAACAGTTCTATATTAAGACAGCAAATCATTTACTTGTACTTGGGAGAAAGAAAAAATGCATGCATTTTGTAGGAATCAGTCTGTCAAGTAGTGTTAATTTTAGGTTAAAAATGTATATACTGATCACATACGTGGAAGCAACAATTTTCTAAGTATTTTTAATGCGGAAGTCTTGTATTAACGTTAGCTTACAAATGTTTGGGAATTGTGTTATTTTCAAACCTATTGTTGCAGCACAGTTAGTTTAATGGAATCATTGGTTGATTCACTCATTGGATTGTGCTATGTCTCAGCAATTTGAACTCCTTGAAATGTCCTGCTCTTGTTTATAAAATAATAATCTTAAAGTTTGTATGGTATAAAAATACTTTGTAACTTTTAAACTCCCAAGTGTTTAAATAATGTATACATCAGACTAAGATTGACTTTTCGGTTATGATCACATGCCTTGGTTACCTCCAGACTTGATTATTGTAATGTGCTCTACATGGGGCTGCCCTTGGTGACCATTTGGAGGCTACAGCTGGTCCAGAATGCAGCTGCTCAGGTAGTGATGGGATGCGGGCGTTATGGCCGTGCGTCACCACCGCTGAGGGAGCTGCACTGGCTCCCAATTTGCCTCAGGGTCCAATTCAAGGTGCTAGTCATTACCTTTAAAGCCCTACATGATAGTGGACCAGGATACTTAAGAGACTGCATCGCCCCAAGGACATCTGTCTGTCCCACTAGAGCGGACCAGAGAGGCTCTCTGGTTGTGCCATCGGCCAGAGAGGCACACCTCTCTGGCACTTGAAAGAGGGCCTTCTCTGTGTCCGCCCCAGCCCTATGGGACCTCCTGCCAACAGAGTTACGCATGCAGACAGAGCTGCTGTCCTTTAGGAATGGAGTGAAAACCTGGCTGGCAGGTCAGGTCTGGGGGATGCATGGAACAATATCCCCTGCCGGTTGGATGATTTGATCCCCCTTGCCTTTTAGCTGTAACTCCTAGTTATTATCTTTTTAATCATCTTTTTAATGTTTTAATGTTTTAATTAGTTTTAATTATTTGATTGTTATTGATGACATGTTGTGAATCGCCCTGAGTCACTTCAGGGAGGGGAGCAATAAACAAGCGTGAATAATAAATAAATAAATGATAGCGATTGCACAGTATGCAATCTGGAGCTGAATTCACTGGGATTGTTTCCAGGTCTCTTGTGATTAGTACTGTAGCCCAAAGAAGCTAGCAGTTGCTGTGGCCAAATTCATGGTTTCTGCTTTTTGTTTTCCAGGACGTTATGCACTTGTTGTTGCTGGAGACATTGCTGTGTATGCTACTGGAAATGCAAGGCCAACTGGAGGAGCTGGTGCTGTTGCTATGCTTGTGGGTCCAAATGCACCTCTTATTTTTGAGAGAGGTTAGTTTCCTATCTATGTTAGTTGCTCATCAAATAGCAGTTCATCAAGTGGGTTCCAGCAGCCTCCTTCTCCCTCTCTTGGTTTCTTAAGAAACTAGATGGTTGCAGGAGGTAACTAGCAGTAGATTGCTTTTCCCAGCCTATCAACAAGAAAATCATAAATTGTTTCCTATTGACAGGATGATAGCTTGAATTTTGCATATTTTCACTTCCCTACAACTTGAGTAAGCAGTAATGTGTACACCAGAGCTAGCTGGTCTCTCACTAGAATTGGAACATAATACTCCATACCTTCCTTTAAAGACCCTTAATATTATTGAGTGTTTGCAGGTCCCCTGGTGGCTTAGTGGTTAAGGCGCTAGGCTTGGAGACTAGAAAGATGGATTTGATACCCGAAAGCTGCACAATGGTGGACATGAAAGGAGTCTCATTCGAGCGTCCCCTGCAAAAATCCTTTCAACTCAGAGTATATCTCTGACACAAAAACAAATGATTGAATGTTTAATTTTCTGCCTTCCTGAGCTATACTCAAGATTTGAAGCCATCTTTTTCTACAGCACCACTTTCCACATTGGGTGTTGACTTATATTTTGCAAAGTACATATTAAAATAGAAGCTATTTCTGAATGAATGTTGGTATGTCATTTCCTTCAAGTTAAATTCTCTCTTTAGGATTGCGTGGGACTCACATGCAGCATGCCTATGACTTCTATAAACCTGATATGGTATCTGAATATCCTGTGGTTGATGGGAAACTATCCATACAGTGTTACCTTAGTGCATTAGATCACTGCTATACTGTTTATCACAAGAAGATTCATGCCCAGTGGCAGAAAGGTATGTTTGTTTGTTTTTTGGAAATCGCTATTTTAGAGATGAATAGTTTTTGTTTTTTGATCGTTATCTATCTGAAAATTATTATTGCCATTTTAACTTTTGCCAAATGATGCTGAAGGTGGCACAGCTTTCCTTTGATTCTGAAACACAAAATCCTGTTGCTTTTTGTAGTAAATTGCACTAGTGGGGATTTGATGAGTCAACTCCTTCATAAGTTCCATTGATATAAATGGTCCTATTCTCACTGTAATTTATTACGCTAAAGCATGTCACACTTACCATTTGTATCAATGGAATTTATACAGGTGTTGACTCACCAACTCCCATTGATTCAGTGGGTCCACTAGTGTGATTTACTGTGCTAAGCAACAGGATGTGGCCACTACTTCTTTATCTATGGGCAGTATCCTGTTCAGATTGTCATGTACAGAAGGACAGTGAAATGTAGATATATTTAGTTTTATGCTTGTTCTCGCCTAACCTCTATATTGTGGTAGCTACTTCTGTGTTTGTCTTTATACATGTGATATTTGGAGCAATATATTGCCTGAAATAATTACAGCAAGTCCCCTGTGGCATTTTTTTCACATATCCATCCTTGTATTATGGATTATGGTATGCTGAACTAGTTTCTCTCCTGAATATAGACTTGTGTTTGTTTTTGTAAGAAGAATGGGTTTTTAAACAGTTGGTAAATAGTGAGGAGTGATAACAATAAGTAAAGGATCAATTGGTAAGGCGAGGCTAGATTGGTTTAGGATGTGCTTTTTTAAAGTTAGTTTTTGGGGAAATGTTTTAATGCCATATGTGGCCTACAAGACTTTGAACTTAAAAAATCACTAATTTTTATAAATTGAAGAGGTGGCTAGGGGAGGAATAGGTCAGAAAATAGGGATAATTACAAACACATGGGGGAGGTAAGCAAAGCATAGTGAAGGATGATGAAGTGTGCTGTGCAGATGATATGATCAAGGCAAGGAACAAGACAGAGCTCTAGGACTAAAAATAATAACCAACAGTTTGGTCACAATTACAAACTGAAATTCTGAAATGTAAATGGTAGGGTAAAATAAATATACATAGAAATGTTCAAACTATTTCTCCCTCCTGAAATCATCTGAACATAGGTGTAGTCAAGATGACAGCACAAGTGTGTACGATTAATAGCTTTGCCATTGATAAGTGTCCTGTGTAAGTAGCCTTTGTCTTTTATATGGGATTAACTGCATGGACTAACTTTTTTTAAAAAAATGTTTTCTAGTGGTATTTTACAGTTAGTGTTATTTGGACATAAACAAGCTGGACAAGCACTCCAGAAATGGGAGCGTTTTTGTGGTTATAAAAAAAAGGTTTGGTGTCCATTTAAAATTATTCCCAAGTGTAGTAGGTATGGCCTAATATTCTATTGGTCTGCTGTATATGTAGTTTCTCGTTTAATGCATAATGGAAAATCCAGTTTGTGTGACTCCAGGGTAGGGATCCTAAGGCAAACATATGCACTCCAGAAAGAGAGCACTTATGCTCTATGTTTGTAGACAGGATACTGACTGTAGGATTTGTAGAAATAAACACCACCACACATGTTTCTCTTTTTTCAGAGGGGATTGACAAAAACTTCACCCTGAATGATTTTGGCTTCATGGTCTTTCATTCTCCCTATTGCAAACTTGTGCAGAAATCTGTAGCTCGTCTGTTGTTGAATGATTTTCTTAAGGATCAGACAATGGTAAAAGAAAATGGTGTCTACAGCGGACTGGAAGCTTTTAGGTAAAGTGATAATAACTCTCTTGTGTAAAAATATCATGGAGGACTTAAAAAAGAAAACAAGATTGTTTACCTTGAACAATCACAAAGTTGAGGAGGGACCACTTTAATCAATATAATGAATTGAATAAGAAATAGAACTATCACTTAATTTTGTATTTGTAATTTTGTACAGTAAAACCTCAGATAACTCTAAAACTTGGTTCCACAGGTCTTGGTGTTATCTGATTTTTAGTGTTATCCGATGCATGTTAAAATCCTATGGAATGCATCAGATAACGTTAAAGCTCCATAGAGATACATTGTAACCACACAGGCTTTAGCGGTTGTTATCCGATCCATCCCATAGGATCTTAATGTTATTCGATGCAATTCTCTCCTCTCCCCCCCCCCCGATTGCTTAACGTTATGCGATTTTAGCATTATCCGAGGTATTACTATATTTGTATTTAGACTTCTATGCCGCTCTACTTGCTGAAATAACTCAGACCAGCTAACATAACATGGGCAACATATATTACAATATCAAATATAAATGCAACAACATAATATAAGTATAACATAATGCAATACAGTACTATCAATGCAGTCAATAAATCTAACATAAAAATGAATATGCAATACAGTCAAGAGAGTCGATCCCTGTAGCAATTTATCCATATAAAAAATCAACTCCCTCCTGCTGAGAAGAACTATTACCAAATACTAGCACAGATATACAATACACTAGCACAGAAAATACAATACAGTCAGGAGAGTCCTTATTTCTTTCCAGCAGGGAGGGGGCAGGCCGTGGAACAGCTGTGGTGGCAGCATGACAAGTCCCCATTGTCATTTATATCATAGTAAAGATACAGTAATGCCAAATGAGGCTTTTTTTCTTCCTCATTTCCAGAATTTTACAAAGGTCCCAAAAGCCATCATATTTCATTAGTTTTCCCATTTTTACTTGGTACTACTTTGGGGTTGGTGGTTAATTAACAAGGAGAGGGGTAGAATGCAAAATAAGGAAAAAGTGAATAGGTAGGTAGGTATATATCACCTTCTGAGCAGGTTGCTAACATATCAGCAGTGATATGAAAGGTTTTTAACCCCTATCAAAGCATTGCTGATTTTCTGTGTCTTTTTCAAAGCACTGCTGATATATTAGCAAGCATTTAAAAGAAATGCAAAATATCTCCCTTGTCCTCTAAAGGAGAGCTAAGCAGAGGTTTAAAGTCAAACACCTCCAGAGGGGCAGCCAGTCAGCTGCTCTGTTTCAGCTCTCACAGCCACACATCCTGGAATCGAACAAAAGAGGACCAGGACCAGTCCTAGCAGTATCTAAAAACCAAGTGTCCGTGACAGGGACTTAGAAAGGCTGCGATTAGGAATGTTCTAGTGATGAACTGGTTCATACTGGCACTCATGTCATCTGGTCACAGCAAAAGAAGTGGACTAGTCCATTCTCAGAACAGACTAAACAGTGGGACAAATGGCTATGTAGTCAGGCTTTTTTGTTATTCAAATATTAATATTCGGGCTGAATACATGGTGGAACCTTTTTTTATAAACTTAAGTTGTGTATGCTTCTGGATATAGTTCATTCGTTGTGTCAGATGGGTGGGGATAAAGAAAGAGTGCTCTCATGAAATCCAACTACCTTAAGAGGAACTTAGAATACATTTGGATATCATACAGTACAGATTCTAGGTATACTAGTACCTCAGATAACGTTATGACTTGGTTCCACAAGTAATAACATTACCAAGTTTTTAACCTTGTACGATGCATGATCAGCACAATGTTAAAAAAAAGCTCTGTTCTCTTTCTGCCCAACCCCAGGGCTGATCCCAAGCTGGCATTGGTGCTGGGGTTGGGGGAAAGAACAGGCTTAGTGATCGGGGGGCCATTCTGAAGAGAGGCTGGGGGGCCCTTTCCCAGCCTCCCTTTAGAAGCCCCCCCGGGCCTGGATGGCTAAGCCCCTTAGCAATCCAGGCCCGGGGGGGGGGTCTGAAGAGAGGCTAGGAAAAGTTTTTCCTAGCCTCTCTTCAGAAGTCCTTGCCTGGATCGTTAAGCGGCTTAATTATCCGGGGGGGGGGCTCCTGAATAGAGGCTGGGGACCCTTTCCCCAGCATCTCTGCAGAAGCCCCCCCCCCATGGCTAAGCCCCTTAGCAATCCGGGGAGGGGGTTCTGAAAGGAAGCTGGGGGAAAATTTTCCCAGCCTCTTTTCAGAAACCCCTGCACACTCCTCATTCTTTCCCCAACCCAGCTGTCAATCGCATGCTGCAAGGCCAACTAAGTTGGGGAAAGAACGGGGAGCGTGTCCGGTTCGTTCCCCCACCCAGCCGGCAATCGCACGCTGCGATTGGCGCTTGGGTTGGGAGAAAGAACCAGGCCACGCGCACCCAACCCAAGCACCGATTGTAGCAGCGGTGCCAAGGGCACAGTGGCGGTGTGGCTGGGAAACCGACGGGAACCCCCCCATTCTGTTTCCAGCCATGCCGCTGCTGTGAGCTTCATAGCACCGGTTTTGATTGGGGGGAGATCGGGCCTATTTGCCTCAATGTTTGCCTCGGTAGATCTCTGCCCCAAAGCCCACAGGGCTGGTCTCCAGCCCTGCAGGCTTTGGGCCAGAGATCAACGTCGGGGAATTTGAGGCAAACATTTGCATCGCACAACGTTATGTTAAGGTTGTGTGATGCAAATATTTGCCTCAAATTTCCCAACATTATCTGATTTTAGCATTATTAGAGGCAAACGTTATCTGAGGTATTACTGTATCTGTTACTCTTAGTCTATAATTTTCCAGTTGTCTTACAATACAGTGGTACCCTGCTTAAGGAGCATAATGCATTTCACAGGATTGCTCTTTAAGCGAGTTTGCTCTTTAAGCGAAACACCATTGTAAGTGACCAATTGTGACTTCTGGTGGGGGGGATTGCAAACCCCAGTTGTTAAGCGAGTTTTTGGTTGGTTTTAGTTGTTAAGCGAGGCAACCATTTAGAGAATGTTCTTTAAGCGAGTTAGTCTTTGTGCGAGCTTTTACTGTATAGCATTTCTTCTCAATATTCTTCATTTTCAGAGATATAAAATTGGAAGACACTTATTTTGACCGAGATGTAGAGAAAGCTTTTATGAAAGCCAGTGCTGAACTTTTCAATCAAAAGACAAAGGCTTCATTGCTTGTTTCCAATCAAAATGGGAATATGTATACACCTTCAGTCTATGGCTGCCTTGCTTCTCTCCTAGCTCAGTAAGTAGGATGGCAATAAATGATGGTTTTGGGTTTTTATTTAAATGAATTAGCTAACTTGGGCACCAGATTGGATAAAGATGAACCTTTATTTGAACCATAGCTCAGTTCTGAATACTTCTTGTGAATTATTAGTAAATTAAGCACCTGCGAACGCCTTTTCAGCTTGGGACCAACACTAGTTTTTACATGTCAGGAAAAGAATTCCCAGGCAGAAAAACTGGAATCTCAGTATCCACCACTTTCTGCAATTAAATTATATATAAAGATGGTGTACTAAGACAAAGGAAGATCATCAAGAGTTGTTCGTTTGTTGTACACTTGAATTAAATAATACAATTTGGAATTTGAAGGTGGGTGATCGTAGATTAAAACCTCTTAAATAGTATGGGCCACAGCTACTTATGTATAGTTGATAATGGTAGTAACTTTGGCTGCTAAGAGTACATGTACAAGTCAGTCCATGAGTATAAGAACTCTTGTGTAGATTTTTATCTCATATCAGATCAGGACTGCAGAGGCACTAGGTGACCTTTTCATTTACATTTTGTTCTCTTGTATGCAGGTACTCTCCTCAGCAACTAGCAGGACAAAGAATTGGGGTTTTCTCTTACGGCTCAGGATTTGCTGCTACTCTATATTCCCTAAAGGTTACCCAAGATGCAACCCCTGGTGAGTAAAATCACTGACATGTTAACATACGGAGCTCTTTCTGACATTTATGGGCTGAAATCCTGTTTGTGCAAGTTCCACTGTTTAAGGCTGATGGCGTTGTGAGCCTTATGCTTTGGAACTTACACAAACAGGATTTCTACCTTGGAATCATTGGTATGTAATTTGCCAAATGCCGAGTTCCTGTTGGGAATGCATACAGGTGAATATACAATAGAGGATAATCAGGGCTCTATTACATAGAGATCATAGCAAAAACCCCATAGACTTCTGGATTCTAGGAATGTTAGCTTTCATTTTTCAAGAAATATCTATTGTTTGCAGCTGTCAAGATAATTATGTGCATGGTGAGCCTCCTGAATGCAAAGTCTAGCCATCTCATCTGTTCTAGCACAAGGGAAACCAGAAACCTCCTAACACCTTTAAGATTAACTAATTAAGTTTTCTTATCACTGAGCACACTATTCAAGTCATATGGGCAGGGTATGGACTAAATTGCTTAAAACACACAAAAGGTTGTGAAAAATAAAACTAGTTACTCTTAAGAATGCTATATGGCTTTTGGTTTCTCTTATCCTGAGTTCTTGATAGTGATTGAATGGTAAATATTTTACTGAGCAGAATGTGGAACAATGAAGTCCTTCAGTCCCTTATTGTTTTTTGCAGTAGGTAAAAAGTAGACTTAGTCAAGATAAACAAATGGATACAACTCTACAATTCATATGAGTCTTGCCATAGTCAGGCTAGTACCCTAAATAGACATAAAAAAAAAAACTCACACAGGGGGGAACCCCTATGAATGCATGGAATGTGGAAAGAGATTCAGTCAGAGCAGTGGCTTAAGTAGACCTCACAAAAATCACAGGGGAGAAACTGCCCTTGGACTTCAGCTCAGCCCAACAGGGCAAGGAGGACTCCGGCCAAGAGCGCCTGGATCCCTCCACCTGCCAGCGCTCTCGAGCCCTGCCCCCACGCTGGGCTACAAAGGGCTGTCGCGGCAGGATGCAGCCTTGCAGCCCTTGGACTTCAGCCCAGCCCAACCGGGTGAGGAGGACTTCAGCCAGGAGCGCCTGGACCCCTCCACCCGCTGGTGCTCCTGAGCCCCTCCCCCACGCCAGGCTACAAAGGGCTGTTGCGGTTAGCCGCTGTTGCTGCTTTTTTGCAGCCTGCTTATAGCTAGGGTGAGAGGCCTGATGTTGTTGGATCATGTGTTATATGATGGTATTATATTCTTATTATATGATGGTTGTAATTTGTATTTCATATGATGTGACGTATTCAACTTGTATTAATTTTGTATTTATCTTGTATATTTTTATTGTATACTGTAACTTATTGTTTACATTGTATTTACTTTGTATACTGTTCACTGCCCTAAGTCAGGTTCCTTGATTGGGTGGATTATAAATTTAAAAATTAAATTAAATAGTGCCAGATTTAGTTTTTCCTCCTTCCACTGAGCTTCTAATTATTAACATTGTAGAAAGGTTTTTATGAATCCAAAATTCATCACATGTTGCTGTATGCTTGATTTCTGCTTCTGGGATAGTTTTTGGTTTTTATCTGTGTAAAAAACTGAGTAACTCAAACCAAGGAAATACCAGATATAGCAACTTGTAATTAGCAGCTGTGTCTCAGAAGCCCACATTCCTTGGCTACTGAATGCATTGCTTTTATACATAATTTCTGATACAAATCATATGGGCAGGATATGGACTAAACTAGGGGTGGAGAAGTGTGGTCTTAAGTGATTGTTGTACCAAAATTCCCATCATTACTCACAATTCCCATCATTACTCACAACTATTGCTGCTTTTGCATCAGGATTCAAAGATTATACAGCACGGTGGGGAAACCTTTGTCCCTCCGAACATTTTGCACTACATCTGTGATAGTTTCTTAGACATGCCATATGGGAGTAACACATGCAGAGTAACATCTGGAGGGCCAGGGGGCCCACACCCATGATCCAAATGTCTGTGTTTAGACTGACTGAATAGGGAATCTGCAACTGTTTCAGATCTTCACTAGATTCTTGCTTGCAATACAGTAAAACCCCTACTTACGTAAAAAGTCTGTTCCATAGGCTTTTATGTAAATTATTATTATTATTATTATTTCGATTTATATGCTACCCTACTTGGTGAAAACCAACTCGGTTTTTTACTTAATTCAAAGCAAATCCATAGGAAAAATGAATTTTTTACTTAACTTGAAGCAAACCCATAGGGAAATGATATTTATGTAAATCGAAGCAACCCCATAGGAAAAATGAATTGTTATGTAACTCGAAGCAAACCCACAGGGAAAATGAATTTTTTATGTAACTCAAAGCAAACCCATAGGAAATTGTGTTATGTAAATCGAGACATTTATGTAAATCGGGACATGGTTTTAGTGCAAAAATCATTATGTAAGTTGAATTTTATGTAACTAGAGACATATGTAAGTTGGGGTTTTATTGGAGTTTATTATAATAGGAAATATTTTGTACAGTAATACCTCAGATAACGTTTGCATCGGATAACGCTAAAACTGCATAACATTAAGCAATCGGGGGGGATTGCATTGCATAACGTTAAAATCTTATGGGATGCATCAGATAACATTTGCTAAAGCCTGGGCCGGTTACAATGTATCTATGGAGTATTAACGTTATCCAATGCATCCCATAGGATTTTAACATCCGATGCATGCATCGGATAACATTAAAAATTGGATTACACTAAGACTTGTGGAACCAAGTTTTAGCGTTATCCGAGGTTTTACTGTACTTAAATGATTGTTGGCTTGTTGTATTGCAACAAGGCATGATAAAAGAAGAGTCCCTCTTCCCCTTTTGCATTATAATAGGAAATTAAAATGGCCATTTTTAAATGCCCAGTTATCTGATAATTGTGCAAAATATTAAGCACAGCTTCAAGGGAAAAAAGTCACTTCTTTGTACTTCAGGCTCTTCCCTGGATAAAATAACAGCAAGTTTGTCCGATCTGAAAGCACGGCTTGATTCAAGAAGATGTATCTCACCAGAGGTGTTTGCAGAAAGCATGATGCTTAGACAAGAAACTCATCACTTAGGTAAGGGGAAGGATAGCAGTTGTAGGGATGGTGGGAGATTTGTATTGGTTGGAGCCTGACTCAATTAAGAGCGGATCCATTGAAATCAGTGAGGCTTTGTTATGATTCAGTTAAGCCTCAGTGAATTTTTTCTAAATTTTGACTGTGTGTGGAATTGCAATATATTGTACCTTCTGGGATGATGATATGCTATCTATTACAAGTTTAGAGATGGCCTGGTAAAGGTTGCCCTTGCTTGAAAGACAGTCCTATTCGACTCTAGGGTCCAGTGCTCATCTCTGTTTATAGCCAAAGAGCCAATGCTGTCAGTTTCTGCAGACGTTTCCATGGACATGTGGCAGGCATGACTAGACACTGGAATGCTGTTCACCTTCTCACCGAAGTGGTCCCTATTTATCTACTTGCAATTACTTGCTTTCAAACTGCTAGGTTGGCAGGAGCTGGGACAGAGACAGGAGTTCAGTACTCAGGTCTCAAGATGCTGACATTCCAGTCATCAATTTCAGTGTCTTAACCACTTGAGCCACCACAGTCCCAGGCTTTTAAAAAGCAAATGTTAAAATATAAACTAGACCCTGAAGTTTGTGTCTCTTTTTAAAACTAGAGAGTCTGTTGTCTTAATTTTTCAGTAAAGAAAAGAGTTGCTATCCAGTCTTACTCAGTTAATTTGCATTAGACATATAGTGATTTAGTCCCGATTAAGCAAGTAAAGCCTTCTTATTAGGTGATGAATAAGGATGTCCTTAGGATTTTGAGATCCAGGTCCTGTGTTCCACTTGGCTGTTTTCAGTCAGGTAACTTCATGGTGGACCTGAGCATCTCACTGTGATGTGTAATCAATGGAATAGGAAGCATAAGTTTTTGAGTGCCAGCCTAATGTGAAAACTGACATGGGCGATGTCTCCACCGCTGGAATGGTTGAGGATGGACGGATAATAAATACTTCTCACACAGGTTTAAAGCACAGAAAAAAGTATAGCTTTTTATTTATTAGTCTTTTCACATCATGTTTATCCTGCTGAAAATAAAAGCAACAAGAACAGGCCTGCTAATACTTGGAATTAATTGCCTCTATAGTGCTTCTCTTGATTTTTTCCCCCTTCTTTGTAGCCAACTATATTCCAAAAGGATCAGTGGATGATCTCTCTGAAGGAACATGGTATTTGGTGCGAGTGGATGAGAAGCACAGAAGGACATATGCACGTCGCTCTGTGTTAAGTGATGGGCCATTGGAAGGAGGAGTAGAAGTTGTTCATCTGGGTCTTGCTCACGAGGTAAGTGTAACGAGGTTCTACCTCATTGCTTAAAATATGAGGGTTTGTTCATATGTAATAGAGCTGATTTAAGTTCCATTTCAAATGAGGTAGGATGTATTATTTGATGCTTTTATATGGCAGTTCCCAGAATTGTATGAGAATTCCAGGAACTTCAGCTCACTAACCCACATCTGTACATCTATGGGCTTTGCACCATAACTTCTCTGACTTTGCTTCTTTTTATTGAACTATTGGTTTTTTTAAGCTGCCATGGTTCTTCTTGGGAGTCAGAGTTCTTTGGGATCCCACCCACCCACATTGATTCTAATGGACATCAAGATTACAACTCTCCAGGAGTTCTAGGGCAGCTATATAGCTTGCTTACTTATAAAGTTTCATTTGATTATCAGCTATGCTTTTTATTGTACCCTGATTTGTGTATTTCCTAATTTCCCTCTTCTTCTCTCCAGCATATCCCCAGCCCTGCAAAGAAGGTACCAAGAATTCCTGCAAAAACAGACTCTGAAGCAGTTGCCGTTTCCCTTTCCAATGGGGAGCATTAAAAATACCTCTATGAGGTGGGATTTAGAGAGATTAGTGGAGAAAGTGGGGTTGTACATGGGATTAATTGTTGTTACCCACATTCAGCTGTACAGTACTGCTTAATTAGAGCATGAAAATTGTTATTTCTTGAGGCTCTGTCTTTTGATGCGGTTTGTTGATATGTGCAGTTTCATAACACAAAAAGTTCTCGTTTCTTGGAAAGAAATTACCAAGGGCTCTTTCTGAGAAACATAAATTGTTTCTTAAACAGTCATGGGTTCAGGACCTAGCCCTTTAGTTTAGGCTCAGGAAAATTTCAGTTGTTTTTCCTGCTCCTCTTGGCCCATTATAAAATAAAAACCCTACACGTGTTGTGAATTAGCATCTAGAAAAGAAGCAAGACTTCTTTTTAAAGCCATTACTGAGAGAAATAATGTGATTTAAGCCATGTGTGTTGTGTCATCTTAGTCTTAAATGTTAGGGTCCTATGTGCCTTAACACTGTAAGCACCCTGTCTCTTAAATGCAAACTTTGTTCTACCCCTTAAAGTACCCCATGTGTTTGGGAAAGGTGCAGCTTCAAGGTGCTATTAATTTAAAAAAATCAATTGCCATTATTAGCTCAGATTTAGCCAGAAAGATGGAGATCTGTGATTACAAATAATCTGGATCTCAATTGTTTGGTCTGAGTTTTAAAAGCTGCTTCACTTTCCTCAAATATAATTTTGTAGTCCTATCAAAGCTGAAAGATGTGTGCATTTTGGAAAAGAAGAATTTCCCACTTCAGTGTTTATGGCAGAATATGGAAATGATGACAGTTTGGCTTCTTAAAAGGCATTTTCAACAAATGCTATCAGACCTCTCTCATGTCATCTTTTATAAAGGTTGCTTGATAGTTGGTTTTGCAAACTCAGCTTCCCAAGAGTTTGTTAAATTCTCAAGCCAACAATGGATTGATCATGGAAGGTTTTCCCTGTCAGACCTTTTCTACATATGTTGTGGGCTTCTTGGACGCAACAGGTCCAGCTATGAATGCAAGTGGATGTCGTTTCTGTTTCACTCTTGTCTAAAGTTCTTCTCACTTCTGTAGGATCACACAAGAGCTGCAGCCTTCTAAGCACGTGCTTTAGGCAAGACAACACTACTTCTGCCCTATTGAGCAGAACACAGTCCCCCAACTCTGTATGTTGTTAGTTCACACCAGAAACCACCTAGATCTGTGATGGTGAACCTTGGCACTCCAGATGTTCTTCGACTTCAATTCCCAGAAGCCCAGGCCCCCGTGAATCCACACAAATGGATTTGCTGTGATTCATCTGGCCCACGCCGCTCTCGTCGCTCGTGGAAGTGGGCACATTTTACTTCCACTTCCAGGAGTGATGAGGGCTGTGTGGGCCGGATGAATTGCAGCAAACCCATTTGTGTGGATTCATGGGGGCTTGGGCTTCTGGGAATTTAAGTCCAAGAATATCTGGAGTGCCAAGGTTCGCCATCACGGACCTAGATTGTCTGCTTGTCTTAAGGCTGCAAAGTGAAGAGCATAACACTTGGCTTGTGGGCTCTGGTTGGCAGATTCTTCAGCTTTAAATTGGTCTAATGAATTTTGTGCACCTACTTCAGAGGAAATATTTTGGCCATTGCATCTATGTGTTTTGGCCATTGTAAGTACATGTATAGAATTAGTAGGAGGGAGTTTGCTGGACACGTTTGGTAGGCTTTAAATGAACTGGAACTAAAGGGAATAAAGGCTTTTGGCTTATAAAATATTTTGTATTTACACTGAACTTACAATCTCTGCCCTATTTTCAATTTGCTTTAACATAGTGAAACAAACAAGCTTTGTCTAATGAGATTTGTAAGAATCCTTATATACTGTGCTTAAAGTTACAAGATGCAGGGGGTTAGTGTTGCGTAGTTTGCTTTAAGAAAATATTCTCTTGACTAAAATTTGATAACCTCAACGTCTGTACATCATGTTGGACCTGCTTTGACTTAACGTGACTTGATAAACAAATGAGATCTTACGTGCTGTGGCTACATGTGACAAAAGGGGCAAAGGACAAGCCTGAAGTCTGTTCACGTATTGTTGGAAGAATATCAAGTCCATTGCAGGCAATGGACAGGCAAAAAAAAAAAAACCATTGCACAAAATGTAACCTTTGTTAACCTCACAAACCATGAGGCAGATGCCTTGTAAAATAAATGTTGAGCTGTTTGAACTACTGGCATTAATATAGTGATTCATTCTGTCCTGATGATACAGAAGCGTGACTGAGCAATTTGCTGCCGCTGGCACTTGAGGAAGTAGATCTATTTAAGCACATAAGTCATTATCACCCATTTCCATGTTCAGGCCCTGCAGAAATGGAACTGGGAAGAGAGAAACTTAGTAAGCATGAACATGTCTTTGATCTTAATCAGTGAAATATTGTTTGTATGTGAAGAATCTAAATCTTTGGGTAAACAAGCATGTCAAGAATGTTGAAATTGTTTCCCTTGCTTGAAAATCAGTCATATCCAACTCTAGGGTTCAGTGCTCATCTGTTTCAAAAGCCAAAGAGCCAGTGCTGTCTGCTTCTGCAGACATTTCCATAGACATGACTAAACACAGAACGCTGTTTACCTTCCCACCGAAGTGGTCCCTATTTATCTACTTGCAATTTCTTGTTTTCAAATTGCTAGGCTGTCAGGAGCTGGGACAAAGACAGGAGCTCATTCCGTCCTGCAGTACTTGGGAATCAAACTGCTTACCTCCTGCCTTCTAGTCAGCATGTTAGCCACTTGAGTCACTGCAGTTAAAACATACTGTACTTGGATAACACAGAGATATCCTTTGAACTTCAAGCTGATAAAAAGTTATCAATTCCCTTTATACTTCTAACTTTGCAGTCTGGCATTGGTAAGCTGTTCTCTGAAATGGCCCCTGCGCCTACACCAACTGGCAGGGGAGGAAGAAGCCAGGGCAGGTTGAGGACCTCGCTGTCCCTCCCCCTGTTCCCATACAAGATAATGTATTGTAATGTAATGTATTGTTTGTCAGCCGCCCTGAGTCGCCACGGCGAGTGGGCGGCAATATAAATTTGAACTAATAATAATACGTTGCTGTAGTGACCAGTGGAGCTATCGCCACCCTTGCTTCCACGATGTTCTGCAGCCTATTCGTGGACACTATTAGTGGGCATTTTCTAAATTAGATAATAATTTCATGTCAGAAATTATTCTGCTTTGAAAAGATTTTTGCAGAAGAAACTCAGCTCAGGGAATGCCCAAATGAGGCTCCTTTCATGTCCCCAAAAGCTGGGACAGAGATAGGTGCTCAATCCGTCATGTAGTACCCAGATCTTAAACTGCCAGCTTGCCAGCCTTCCAGCTAACAAGGCAAACATCTTAACTACTGAGCCACCTCTGATAGCTTTCATTTATCTAAAGAAGAACTTTAAACTTGGAACTCACTTTGCCATGATTTCAGAGTGCACCAGTTACCCTGATGTTGAAGAGCTATGACATGACATCATAGAAATAAGTTCTTGGTCTTTGCTAAAACTGTAGATTGTATACCTAACTAGGTTTGATAATGTCTGTTCCTTGGTTACCATCCTCTAGGTAAAACAGTACAGTTTATTTTTGCTTGATGTAAAATTAATCCTGTGGATTAGAAAGTTTGCCTAGAATTTTATTTTTTATTTTTACATCGTTGAGGTCATATTCAGATGGATACAACAGGAAGACATGTTGGATCTTTCCCCACATAACCAGCTTGGCTGCTGCATTCTGAACTCATTGGAGCCTCCGTAACGGGCACAGGGAAAGCCCCACGTAAAGAGCATTACAACAATACGCAAGACTACCAGTGAGATAACTAGTGTTATGGGAGACCATCTGTCCAAGTAGGGACACAATTGAGCAATCTGGTGCCGGGGGGGGGGGGGGGACGGTTCTGCATACTGCCACAATTTTCACCTCAAGGGTCAAATGGGGATCTAATATGACACCTAAGTTGCAAACCTGGTCCTTAGGAGCGAGAGCAGCACCCCCAACCTAAGGGCCAAATCACCCAGTCAGGCAGATGGACCCTCCAACACTAGAACCTTCATCTTGTCAGGGTTCAACTTTAGCTGGTTAACTCTGATCCATTCCATTATGGCAGCTAGGCAGTCGTCCAGGCACTGTCGAGGCACTGTCGAGGATGAAAAGAAAAGGTAGAGTTGGGTGTCATCCACGTATTGGTGACACTGCACCACACATCCCTCCTAGCGGCTTGACATAGATATTAAATAATAATTGGGAGATAATAGACTTCTGGGGAATACCCCATTGTAGGGTCCAAAGAGTAGACATAAACTCCCCAACCTGGACTCTGGGAATGACCAATCAGGAAAGAGTGAAGCCACTGTAAGACAGTGCCTTGAATCCCCATCTCTGATAGACAACCCAATAGGATACCGCGGTTGACGGCATCAATAGCCACTGAGAGATCCAGGAGAGATGAAGCCCCCTGTCTGCTTCCCAGAGAAGATCATCCTGCAGCGCAACCAGCGCAGTTTTGGTGCCATGGAGTGGCCTAAAGCCTGACTGGAATGGATCCAGGTAGTTGGTTTCATCCAAGAACATCTGAAGTTGGTCCGTTTCCACCCTCTCAATGACCTTGCCCAAGAAAGGAATGTTAGGTACAGGTTATTCAGGACATCCATAGATAAGGCACCTTTTGGTGAGTTCATTCTGCAGTTCCTTTTGCCTGACGTAGTGTGAGAAAGATTAGCCATCAACACAAGGTTGCCGTTAGCAGGGTACACTTGATTGTGGTTCAAAAGTACTGTACCACAGTCTTCGAGGAGGCTCTTTCTGTGCAAAATGGAAATAATTCTCCAGTTACCTCTTGTGGCCAAATCTGCAATTGCATCTTGAAAACATGTACTCTACTGTAGATACTGTACTGTATAAAAATACCAAAGGTGAAAGAAAACAATGTTTCCCTTGCAAACTGGGATTGATAAGAGCAAGAGATAAAATTTGAGAAATTGCCTAGAATGCTCTTAAAAAAATAAACTTTGAAATTAATTAGGAAATGACATTTTAAGTGAGAAACTAATGGTTCATGTTGTAGCATCTTCACCCGTCTTCTGATAGGTCATGCTGCTATTAGAATTAGCCGACAGATGCCGTTTGCAGATACATAATCTGTATTTGCCTGGGCCTCACCACTAGCAATTAATTTCACCTCCTCAAATGTCTGATTCCATTTGAAATATTGCTTAAGCCTGCAAAAATCACACCAAAGGTGATCAGTAAAAGTAAATTTACATATCACAAGTAATGAAGCTCTACAACAGGTGTGCCCAAACTATGGCCCTTGGGCTGTTTCAGGCCCCTGATGCCCTCGCCACTCCCAGAAGTGGATGGGGGTTGCGCTTGCCAATGCACATGTGCGTCCTGAACCATTGAATATAAAGTGACTTTTCCAAGTTGAGCAATTATGCATTGACTTACACTTTATTCTTGCCTTTTGTTATTTAGCTATACTGTATTTCACTTCAGCAGTCTTGCAAATAGTTGGAAGCGTTTTAGAAATCATACAAGAAAAGTCTTAAGGCATCGTTTTTGATTTATTTAAAAATTACAAAAATGCTAAGACTAAGAGCGGACTGGTACCAAACCAGAGATCTCCCTAAGAAGGTTTGCTGAATTCCAAACCAACCATGCTGTTCATAAAATCAAGCATAGTTTAGATGAATGTTTGAGGGCTCGATAATTATAATGTTCTTTCTTTTTCTCTTGCTGTTTGAGTTCTGGTTGACTAATTATAGGAACAGCATCCATGTCCCGTTTCTTTTGGACCCTGTGTAAAATAATTCTGTAGATCCCAGTTATTGAGCTGCGAGAATCTCTCCCGCGGTTGTTCTGAATAAGTTCCTCTGTGATTCCCAAATTGTTCAGGATATTTTTTACCTCCGCTTCTTCCTCTCGGAGTCCTCTGTTCTCTAACAAATATTTTGGATCCAGTTTAAATGACTCTAAGGGCTTTGGATACTGGACTCCCTTCATCCACTCACTGCTCATGATTTGCTCGATGGAATATCGTGCCGAGGATACTGGCTGAAGGATTCCTTGAATCAGCTTCTGGCAAGGTTCTGACAGGAATGATGGCAACGTATACATCCCTTCAAGAATGCACCTTTTTAGTTTGGTCACAGTGTCTGCCCGAAAGGGCATGAGTCCAGTAGTCATAAAATAAAGAAGAATTCCTAGTGCCCAGATGTCCACATAAACCCCAACATAGCTTTCATCCCTGAAAAGCTCTGGGGCAGCATAAGGAGGAGAGCCACAGAATGTGTTGAGAGTCTCTTCTTTTCGACTAATGGTGCTGAATCCAAAATCTCCTACTTTCACACACGTGTTGCTGGTGTAAAATACATTTTCTGCTTTCAAGTCCCGGTGAATGATGTTCTTTTCGTGCTGTAAGACGAGAAAACAGGAACTATAGTCAAAAACAGATTCTCTATAAGGCCACTTTCTACTCCACTGGTGGTGAACCTATGGCACGCATGCCAGAGGAGGCACTCACAGCAAGTGGTGGGCAGGGACCGGTCTGCGAGGAGGGGTGGCAACTTTTTGGAGCAGCCATGCAGGGTGGTGGCAACTTTTTGTGGTGGCCACACAGGGGGGTTACTTTTTTGGTGGTGGACATGCCAACTTCCCCACCTGCGCATGCGCACCTTCAGCACGCATGCACGCCTCCAGTGCTCAGTGCACACATGCCAAATGATTTTTAAAATGCATGCATTCCGAGCAGCCATTTGCTGCATGGAGTGTGGCAGCACAGCATTGGGTGGATGGAGAGACGCAGCCGCAGAAGAACCGCCGGTGGCGGCCCACAGACTCTCGGAGGCCTCCTCAGAGGCAAGGTGGTGGCGGTGGCCATGGCCTCATGGCTGAGGCCATCGGAGGCCCTCCGACTCTTGGAGGCCTCCTTGGAGGCAAGGCAGCAGCCTCGTGGCTGTGGCCCTCAGAGACAGGGCCATGCCGCCGTTCAGGCGCTGATGCTCCCCTCGCTTGCTGTCCTCAGTGGGGAGGAGGAGGAAGAGCAGTCGCCTGCTCCCCAGGGTAAGTGACTCGCCTTTGGGTGTGTGGTGGGTGTGGAGAGGGATGGTGTGCGTGTGTGCATGTGTGTATAAACATGCCTCTATTTTGACTTTAAAGTGTTTGGGAAGTGAGAGAGAAAAAAGGAAACTAGATTTCAGTGGAGAGCGTAGGAGACAAAGGTGGTCCTCTTTTAAGAAATAAGCCTCTCGTGCAACCTATTTGTGGTTCTATGTACATGTCCATTAAACTATCCAAAGCTCTGCCAATAATTTAATGTATGACTATATTTCAAAGAGAAAAGTCTATATAATATATATTTTTAAATACAAAACTTATAAGCTCTCTCTCTCTCTGTGGGTGTGTACATGGGTGTGCACGCGTGTGCATATGTAGGGGGAGGGTCTGGAGCAGGCTAAGGAGGGTTCTTTTTGTTTGTTTACTCTGATATGCTTGAAACACAGACTAACACAGCTACCATTTAAAAAATTTATTCTGTGCAAGCATATCAGAGAGTAAACAAAACAAAAAGACAAAAACGTTGTGGCACCTTAAAGAGTAACTGCTGTATTTAATGTGAGCTTTTGTGGATCAAGTCCATTGGCTCTTTTGCTAGAAACAGAGATGAGCACTGAACCCTAGAGTTGGTAACGACTGGCTTTCGAACAAGGGCAACCTTTACCTAATAACAGAAGATCCCTGACTGGTATTCAAATTTGACGTCAGGTTTTGTCCTCTGCAAGTGGTTCAAGGTCTCCCTTGCTCAAAAGCCAGTCATATCTGACTCTAGGGTGCAGTGCTCATTTCCATTTATCCCAAAGAGCCAGTGCTGTCTGTGTCTGCACAGTCATATTACCACACTCAGCAAGTCACATGACCAACCTTGGCCCTGCCCACCCAGTCACATGGTCCCGCCCACAGTTAGCCACACTCACAGTTAGCTGCACCCACTGTGTGGTAGTAAACATTTTAGCTGCCCATCATTGTTCACAGCTCTCTCTGTGGGCACATGTGCTGTTTCCCCAGCACAGGGTTCACTCCACCCTTCTGCCCAGCAGCCCAATGGGAATATTTTATCCCTCCAGCACCGAGTTCAACCCACTCCTCTGTTTGGACACTCTGCCTCTAAAAGGTTCACCATAACTACAGGCAGAGACAGGCAAATATGTGTACAATTTTTTGGCTCAAAATGGCAAATTGTACCTCCAGAAGTCTTAGAGGGAGGAGGCAATCTTCCATTTTCATATAGTTTTGCTCTTCATGTAATGTAATGTAATGTAATGTATTTTCTGTAAGCCGCCCTGAGTCGCCATGGCGAGTGGGTGGCAATATAAATTTGAACTAATAAATAATAAATAAATAAATAAATAAATAAAAGACCCTATTAAAAGCCCAAAGTGACCTTAGAAGTTCCAAAAAAAGGGCCCAGGGACCTGACATAAAAAGCATCTGCTTTGGGATTGGGGTGTTCTCTTTGGTGATGGGTTCTTTTAGCAATTGGCAGCTGCTGCTACACATATCTGAGTATACATTTTTCCTGGAAATCATTTTCGGGAGGAGGGGGAAATGCCACTGATGTGAATTTGTTTAAGGTGGATCCCAGCTTGCCATGAAGTGACCCATACACTCTAATCACAGAGACACCTCCTGCGGCACATATGAAATGAGACTTGCAGGATTTAACACCGGGACTGCAGTGGATTGCCAGAGCATTGAGGATATTGACAAAGGTGTGCCTTCACAGCGAGTCCATCTGGCATGGTCTCTTCCACCTCCATGACCATTGGGAATCAGAATAGTGATTTTGCTATTGGGCCCAATATGATGGTTTCCAGTGGCATTTCCTCCACTGAGAGGGACTATCACCCTACCTCAAGGGGGCTCATCAGCCCATTAGCTATTGGCCCCTTTAGGGAGTCAGGTTAGCTAACCGCCACCCAACATTCGGTCTTGAGTTGCTGGCTGCACAGTCTACTCAATTACTGTAGTGGGATGTCCAGCCAGACTGCAATTTTAGCAATAAAACTCCAATACCTCACCCAGAAGGATTCCCACTGACACTGCTGACTGGGATATTCTGGGAGCTGTAGTCTAAAATTCATACTTTACCTATTTCTGCTATGGGGGGCTCAGAAATCCCCCCCCCCCACTGTTATAGTGTCAACTCTAAAGAGGGAGATTGCTATCGGCCATCTTCAGTCATGACTTCATTTCTACCAAACACTAACACTGTATTCAGCAAGGAGAGGATTGTCGCCACCCCTTTTTTAAGCAAAAACCAACCCAGAGACTTGCTACTGACAAGACCAAAGGAATTAACTTTACCATATGTTTAACAGCAGATGCAATCTGAGAGAAGATGTGTTTGCTTTCAGCTTCTGGTAATTTCCCTTCTGTTGCAATTTTAGCAAAGAGCTCCCCTCCACCAGCATATTCCATCACCAGGTGCAGTTTAGACAGTGTCTCCATAACCTCATACAGGCGGATGATGTTGGGGTGATGCAGCTTTTCCATGCTAGAAATCTCCCGGGAAAGTAACCGCTGTGTTTTCTGGTCTAGTTTTGTCTTATCCAAAATCTTGATAGCTACTTTTTCTGCAGACACAATTGTTTCATATGGTTAGTAAGCGGGTAATTACTATCCTGCTCAAGAAAAGATAGAAAATATAATGAACTATTTTACAATTAAAGGATTGATCTGTCTAACACTCAGTACTGTAATGTATGAGCAGCAGCTGATTTCCAAAATGGCAGCTCCAAAGCTTTTAACATCGGCCATCATCCTGCTAAAGTAGAAAAAGGCTTTGACATGAACAAGTGTTAAATATTCATAGTAAAAAGGGGCTAACCAGGAAAGGATGGAGTGGCAGCATCTTTCTTTAGCATGAAAACTGTGCAGACAAATGAACAATTTAGGCTGAAACACAAAAAGGGAGGACCACAAAGTGCATTGGTGGAAGAAAGACATATTTTTGGACCAAATACTTTTTTCATCTACAGCAGGGATGCCCAAACTATGACCTGGAAAAATGCCATTGGTGTGAATTTGTTTAAGGTGGATCCCAGCTTGCCATGAAGTGACCTACACACTGTGATCATGGAGCCATCTCCTGCTGTGCTTATGAAATGAGACATGCAGGATTTAACACCGGGACTGCAATGGACTGCTGCAGCCTTGAGGATATTTTCAAGGTGCACCTTCACAGCCAGTCCATCTGGTATGGCCTCTTCCGCCTCCATTGACCATTGGGAATCAGAGTTCCTCCTCCGTTTATTTTGCCATTGGGCCCAATATAATGGTTTCCAGCAGCATTTCCTCCACTGAGAGGGACTATCAACCTACTTAAATGGGCTCATCCACCCATTAGCCCCTTTAGGGAGTCAGGTTATTTACCACTGCCCAACACTCGGTCTTGAGTCGCTGGCTGTATGGTCTACTCCATTACCATAGCGGGATGTCTGGCCAGAAATCTATACTTCTGTTAATGCAGCCTAAAATAGCATTGGCCATTTTTGTAGCCACATTACTCAGGACATGACTCAAGCGGCTTCTCACGTCTTGGCCAAACTGTTCCCAGGCCTATATTATCTAGCTCCTAATGCTAAGACTTAGCATGTGAATGGAACACCCCTGCTTCTTTCAAGGATGTTCAGCTATATTATCATTCTAATTTTGTTCAATCTGCACTTGTAGAGATTAGCACCAGAGATTATAAAGTCTTCTGAACCCAATTAAGCCCGCTAGCATGCTTATCAGGGATATAAATCTACCATGGCAATGTGACAATTTCTTGAACAGGGCACAGAAGGGAAGAGGGAACCACACAGACATATCTGAAAAACAAAAATAAAATAGGTCTTTTATTTTTAGGGGGAAACTCCTGTTTGCTTGGAATTATTTACACTTTCAAAAATGCCTTATAACTGACAAAAGCCCAGTGTAGGTAAGTCAGGTCATATGTAAGTACAAACAACTCTAGTCATTCTTTACCTTTATTTAAAGAAACAATTGTGATATAAATGTAATAAACAAATAAATAAATTCTATGCCCCTCAGCATCAGAAGTTACTTTTTGGTCTAGAATCCCAGATTTCGCCTATCAACATAATCATGTGGATTTACCAGCTAGTGGATTCAGAGATGATACAATTGGGGAAAAAGTAACTCATGATCTAAGGTTTGGTTCAGAGCTAGTCATAAGGGCAGCAAAACTCTATTTAAAAGATAAATAAATCTCTAGACTTGGCATGTTAGGCAGCCATACAGCTCTGTGCAATGCCTTCAGTTACAGGTGCATATTATAAAACTGACTCATGCAATAGACACCCATGGCAGTAGAAACTGCTTGAGTGGGGACAAAGGTGACTTCACCCCACCTCAGACCACTTCCAACCAGCCCATGCCTGACTCCTCCCTTGGTGACTAAAGAACATATCAAGAGGGAGCATGAGTGTTTTTTTTTTCTCTTGGTGGATTTTCAGCCTTCCTCTGTGCAAGATGGAGAATGAGTAGTGAGTTGGAGAAAAGTCAGGAACACATAAGATGGAGTCATTCTCTTAGCTTTGAAACTAAACAAAGAGGGGGAAATCATTGGGGAAGAACATTTTCCATTTAAGTGGAAGATGATTTTTTCTGTAGAGGGCAAGAAGTATCTGAATGACTCTCTACCTACATCTGTGAGTACTTTCCTCTCTCTCTCACTCTCTCCTTATCCTCTGGTGGATTCCCACTTTCCCAGTTCTGCCCTTCACACCAGCTTCATCTTCCACCTCATGGTGCTTCTTTTATACTCCACTTTACCATATTTGGAAGTATGATCTATGTCTGTCTAGGGAACCACTATACCAGTGGTGGCAAACCTATGGCAAGCATGCCAGAAGGGACACTCAGAGCCCTCCCCTCTGCCCAGCAGCCCAATGGGAGCACTTCCTCCCCCAGCACAGAGTTTACCACACCCCTCTGCCCAGCAGCCCAATGGGAGCGCTTTCTCCCTCCTCACAGCACACAGTTTAACACACCCTTCTGCCTAGCAGCCCAATGGGAGGTCTTCCTCCCTCCCCCCAGCACAGAGTTCTCCCTGCCTCTCTGTTTGAGCACTTGGTCTCTAAAAGGTTCACCACCACTGCACTATACTGTAAACCACCCCAGCACATTTTTCCACACATAGTGCTGCTTACCTTTGGTTAGAGAATGAATTCCAAGTTTCACTTGGGAGAAATTACCACTCCCTATCTCCCCTCTAATACGGTAAAGCCCAATTCTCTTCCCCAGTGTTAATTCTTTCACCACCTTCTCATCCTGAGACATATCCAGGGTGAGTTTCTCAAAAGGGGTCAACCGGCGCCGTCCACCATCCTTGTCCTCTGCATAGACCTCGGTCTTGATATAGTCTTCTCCACTGTCTTCCCGATTCCATCTCACATATCGGTGGCTCCCTTGACTGCCATGGAGATATCCTGTGGTCATAGTCCAGGGAAATCACATAGCCATGGGTTTTTAATAAGTTGGTCCACAGAGAGAGCTCAGTAATGCTAACTCAGACATAATGAGATCCATGAGAGTTTAAGAAGAAACAATTTCAAGCTGAAGATGTTGCTCCAGTGTCATGTTTATACAACACCTATTTTCCATTTCAGCAAATTTATCACTAGTTTCCTTTCAAATAAAAAGTACAACTGAGTGGAAGAAACACCATTTGCAACCATTTTTAAGCCAAGTCACTGGGATTTGAATGCTGAGGGTTCACAACCTGGAGGGCTAAATAATGAAAGATCTGCAGTTAGAACTGTGTTGACTCTGTATCATGAAAACAAGGGAATGCAGCTCCCCAGCGGTGTGTAAGACCCAGGTGCACCTTTTTGAGATAACTTTAAATTCATTTTCCAAACTCTGACCACACACACAAACCCGCTGCTGGACTGGGTGACGGATTTGTAGATGTCCAGGCATCTTCAGGTCCCTTTGAACAGCTGACCTCATCAAGTGGGAAGTGGCAAGGGTCCTCCCTTCTTGATTCAGGTCCCAGTCCGAGAGCCCAAAAGGTGGATTTTCCGTCGCTACATTCTTGAATCAGCAATGTTTTCGCCCCAGCTTTGTGAGATCTCATTCACTCCCTTCAAGTCCTACTTTTAGACGCTTGGCTGTGCTCCTTCTCCTTTCCATTGTCAGTAGAAGACTGGCAATGGAGGACGCTGTAAAAATGATAAACTGAATGCGAGCATAAAAGGAAGAGAATCTGTTGGAGAACCAACGTTGTCACATGGAAGTAGAGCAAAGAATTAGGTAACAGCAGTTACTTTAACCCTCCTCCATGTGAACGATGTTTCTTTCAAAGTCCCGGATTTTCTCAAAATGGTTTCAGCAGCTGTGGTTTGTTCCTAGGAGGGAGATGCAGAAAAGGTTGGTTAGAGTCTTCCTACAGAACTCTCACAGAGCAACTGATTCCTCCCCTTTGCTTAGAAAATACAGTAATTGCACCTGACACTTCAGTATTACTTACCAGAAGTTGGTGAACTCTGAGGCAACCTCTTGTTTCCTCTAATTAATCAGGTAATGAGAGGTTGGAAGGCTATCTAAGGGTCATTTGCCTGTCCAACCAGTTAACAGTGAATGTTTGCTGCAAAACTGAAAGCCCCCTGCACAACCTTCTTTGTTATGACAGTGATGTGTCTTTACATAACCAATGGAATAATCATTATGTCAGCCCAGCAGCTACGTCTGTGTCTTTTAATTTTATCTGTATAACTCTTTTGGCATTCCAAATCCTGATATTTGCCTACAAAACGAATTATCTGTGGCATCTGAAAATTCTCTATACTTTCTCCCCATTCATGCCACTGCCTGAAGCAAACTTGCAAATACTCCCTGCCTAGGTCAAGGTTCCTCATACCCAAAGCCAGACAAATGGATTTAGCACATGAAGCAGAAAATCCTTCCAAACACTTCTACTACTGCAACAATTTTCTACCACCCACAAAACCAAAAGATACTGCCTGAAGTAGCCACTAAGAGTAGATTATGGCACTGGTGAACTATCAATATACAACCTCAGAGTAAAGTTGAAAGAGAACTCTCAAACAATTACAGTGCCAAAATATAATTTAAACAATATTCATGATTAATTTAAACTTTGTATAAGGAACAGAATTTAGTTACTAAACCAACTGACCATGAACCAGAAGAACAATCGACTGAAAACAGAGAAGTTATTAGAGAATATTTTTTAATTCTGTACTGTATTTTAAAAACTCATAGATGGGTGACAGAAGAAACATATTTGTAAAGGAAAGGCAAGAAACAAAAGTAAGAAGATCAGAACCCTCAATGCAGTTTTTCAGTGACTGTCATGCAGAGACAAAGAGAATATTATAATAACCAGTGTCAAGAAGTTGTTGTTGTTGTTAAGTCGCATAGTCGAATCTGACCTTTTGCAACCCTATGGACCACAGCTCTCCAGGCTCCTCTGTCATCCACCATCCTCTGTAGTCCAGCCAGATCCACATTCACATCAACAATGCTGTCTAACTCTCATCTTCTGCCACCCCTTCTCCTTTTGCGTTCGATTTTTTCTAGCATCAGTGCATTCTCCAGTGAGTCCTCTCTTTTTAGTTGATGGCCAAAGTATTTGAGCTTCAGCTTCAGCACTTGTCTTTCCAGGGATCAGTCAGGGTTGATTTCCTTTAGGATTGACTGATTTGATCTCTCTGGAGTCCATGGGACTCTCAAAAATCTTCTCCAGCACCATAGTTCAAAAGTATCTATTCTTCTGCACTCAGCCTTCCTTATGGTCCAGCCCTCAAAGCCATACATTACTACTGGGAAGACCATTGCTTTAACTATGCAGACTTTTGTTGGCAGGATGATGTCTCCACTTTTTATTATGCTGCCTAGGTTTCCCATAGCTTGCCTCCCAAGGAGTAAGCATCTTTTTATTTCATGGCTTCAGTCACTGTCTGCAGTTATCTTAGCTCACAAGAAAGTAAAGTCTGTCACACTTTCAGATCTTCCCCTTCTATTTGCCAGGGAGTGATGTGGCCAGATGCCAGGAACTTGTGGGGGGTTTTTAATGCTGAGTTTCAAGCCAGCTTTTGCACTCTCCTCGGTGGCTCAAGTGGTTAAGACTCTGAACTTGCTGACTGGAAGGTCAGAGTTTGATTCCCAGGTACTGCATGATGGAGTGAACTTCCATCTCTGTCCCAGCTCCTGCCAACCTAGCAGTTTGAAAGCAAAAAATTGCAAGTAGGGACCACTTTGGTTGGAAAGTAAACAGCATTCCGTGCACTCCAGTGTTGAGGTATACCTGCCACATGTCCATGGAAATATCTGCAGATGCAGACAGTGCTGGCTCGTTGGCTATAAACAGAGATGAGCACTGAACCTTAGAGTCAGATACTACTGGCTTTTGAGCAAGGGCGACCTTTACCTTTCACCCTCATCAAGAGGCTCTTTAGATTGTTTTCACTTTGGGTGCTGTTATCTGCATCTCTAAGGTTGTTGATATTTCCCCCAGCAATCTTAATTCTGGCTGCAGGTCTAGAAAGTGAAGTGAAAGCTGCTCTCAAAGCACTGTATAAAAGTAAACAACTGGAAGCAGACATAATATTTTTAGAAATATTTCAAAATCCTAACAAGACTATGCAGTCTGGCCAGTTATCCTGCCAGCACTCAACTAACCTGACAACCTGTGGACTATCAGCCTTAGATGGCAAAGTCCACAGGGAAGGTTGATGGTCCCCAAGTGGATTAAATCCCGCTGGAATCCATCTTGATGGAGGGCAGCAGCTTCATCAATACTGGCCTGGGTCTGATGAGGACTTTGTGTGCCAAAAGAGCTCAGGACCAGAAAGTGAGTCACCGAACTGGATCAGTGGTATGGGTGTCATGCTGCGATGCAGAAGGCAAATGAAAGGCCACTACATTATATTGTTCCCAGGACAATCTTCATGGCTCATTGCCATGATGATCACCAATATTTGAAGTTGGATACGGGATAAGAAGAAGAAATAGTCTATGCCAACAAATATGGAGAACCAAACAATGCCCCAGAGACTGACAACATTCAACATATATATTCCAGTTCCCAAGAAGGAGATGCCAAGGAATGCAGTAGCTATAGGACCATCACTCTAATTTTTCACGCAAGCAAGGTATGCTCATGGCATTGCAACAAAGGCTTTTATCTTATATGGAGAGACAAATGCCTGGTGTTCACACTGGATTCAAAAAAGAAAGAGGCACCAGAGATCACATTGCAAGCATTTAGCAGATATTGAAATGAACAAAAGAATTTCAACAGAAATTACCTACTTTACAGATTATAGCAAAGCCTTTGACTATATGGATCATAAGAAACTATGAATTCTGAAATAAAAGTGGGTGCTTCAGTACTCGATTATCTTGATGTGTAACCTATACTGTGGATAAGAAGCTACTGTTAACGCAGAATATGGAGAGACGGAATGGTTTCCTATAGGTAAATGTGTCAAGGATGCATTTATCTATTCAATATGTATGCAGAACATATCGTATGGAAAGCCAGACTAAATTCAGATGAAGAAGGAGTGACATCAATAATTTATGATGTAGAAATGACACCATCTTACTGGCAGAAAGCAGCAATAACTTGAAACGACTTTTAGTAAAAGTAAAAGAAGAAAGTGCTGAAGCAGGAGTGCAGTTGAAGGTTAAAAAAATCATGCCTATAGAAGAACCACACAACTTTGATGCTGACAATGAAGAAACTGAGATAGTGAAAGATTTTGTAAATCTTGGTTCAATTATCAATCCCTATGGAGATTGCAGCCAAGACATCAGAAAAAGGCAGAGACTGAGAAGGGCAACAATGGAAGAGTTAGAAAAGCTTATCAACTGTAAGGATGTGTCACTGGAGATCAAATTCAAGTTCATACTATTGTGTTCCCAGTCACGTATGCATGGTTTAGAAAGTTGGAGAGTAAAGAAAGCTGCCCGGAAAAAAATTGACTTGTTTAAGATATGGTCCTGGGGGAGAATTTTACAGATACCCTGGACAGCCAGAAAGACAAACAAGCAGGTCCTAGAGCAAATCAAGCCTGAACTGTCTCTGGAGGCAAAAATGATGAAGCTGAAGCTGTTCCTATTTTGGACACATCATGAGAAAGCAAAAATTTATGGAGAAAGGTGGCAGTAGGATAAGAAGAAGATTCCATGTAAGATGGATTGACTCTCTTAAAGGAATTCACAGGCTTGAGTTGAGCTGAGTTGTTAAAGACAGGACACTTTGGAGATCTCTCATTCATAGGGTTGCCATAAGTTCAAGATGACTTGACATCATATAATAGTAACAACAACATAAAGGATCCCTGTTTTTAAAAAAAATGCACACACTGTATTGTTCAATTTGATGTTACATTTGACACACTACTTAAACATTTACTAACTAGGAGAATCAACACCATGCTGTCAAATTGCCTCCTATTTATGGCAACCTTATGAATGAGAGATATCCAACAGCTCTGATCAGCTCTTGCAAATGCTTTAAAATTGACTTGTTAAATTGCACAAACTATAGACACTCTCTTCAAACTGCACACAATTATCAGCAATGAAAGATCACCCTTGCTCAAAAGCCAATTGTCTCTGACTCTAGGGTTTGGCGCTCCTCTCCATTTACAGCCAAAGTGCCAGTGCTGTCTGCATTTGCAGACGTTTTCGTGGTCATGGGGCAGGCATAACTGTTTACCTTCCCACCGAAGTGGTCCCTATTTCTCTACTTGCAATTTCTTGTTTTTGAACTGCTAGGTTTGCAGGAGCTGAGACAGAGATGGGAGCTCACTCCGTCGTATAGTACTCAGGTCTCGAACTGCTGAACTGCCAACCTTCCAGTCGTCAAGTTCAAAAAGCCCCCTACAAAGCGTTCCAGAAACAAAGTCCCAAACTCCCTTCCAATAAACAACAGAGTAAAGAAACACCAGATCCAAACAGACACTGCATGTATTAAGACAGACACACAAGGGTGGCCAGAGTGAAGTTTCATCAGATCTCATTGTCCTGTCACAGCTTTGAGAGATTTCAGCCCTGACAACTGGAAAGCCTCCTGCTATTAATACCTTTCATTTACTTAAAGCAGCACTGCAGCACTAGCAGGAGTTTTAAAATCCCAGGGCCCTAGGATTTCTGACAAAGCAAAACCAGCCACTTGGCACTGGCTTTCTATATATGCAGCAGATAGGATATAAATAGCAGACCCGCTTAAGGGCACTGCAGCTTAGGACAACGGTGGCAGATGGGAGTAGCAAAGGAAGAGACAGTATGCCCCTACGGTACATTTGCTATTCAGCATCTATTTTTGCATTTCTGTTTCACTACTGACATTAATCTCACTGTACATGCCAGATTCGATTGTAATAGAGGCACATCATGGGTACCAGGGCATATGCTCTCATCATTACATAACCAGAACACATGCTTGAGCTTATACTGAAAGGCTATGCATTGGTTTATGACCTCTGGTAGTCATAAAACCACAGATTATGGGAACTAGCATTTCAGATGCCTTCCTTGGAAGAATTTTGCATCGTCTAGGTCAGTGGTGGCGAACCTATGGCACACGTGCAAGAGGTGGTACTTGGAGCCTTCTTTATGGACACCCGTGCACTCACCCCAGCACAGCATTCACCCCACCCCTCTGCCTAGCAGCCTAATGAATGAATGAATGTTTATTAATTGATTACTCTTACGACTTTATCAATAACATAACAGAAGAGGTTTAAAATATGTACAATGCAATGGAGTGCAATAAAATACAATAAAAATGCAGTAAAAATACAACATAATACAATATGTACATACCTGAGCTACTTTTAAAGAATGTAAACTGGAGAATGTGCCTTAATACAATTAATACATGCATATCCATAGTCAGGTAAGTGAATCTCCCTTGCAGGATACCCCAATTTGATTGACATATTTGATTCTTTTAGCTAATGCCTTAATTATAAACTTGGCAGTTCTACATACAATGTGCATGTTAGAACCCAGAAGGAGATAGGACAGTTTGTTATTAGAGTCCCAAAAAGTTGTTTTTTTCCAATAGGGATGCAAGGTATTTAAATCTAATATCAGTGTACAACTGGCAATCTAATAAAATAGGAGAGCTGTTTTCAACATTTGGAGAACTACATATGCACGTTCTTTCGTGATATGGTAAGTGGTGAAAACGCCCATCTCTATTCATGGAGTCTAATAGCTCGAATCAGGCTCTACAATATGCCCTTCTTAGAGGATAAGGAAGGCATATCAATACATATTTTTCAGGTTGAAATGTAATTTTGTTAGCAGCCAGCCACCTTAAAGAACCATTTTTGGCCAGAAGTTCCAAGTCAGATTGTGCACTGATATCTAAGACTCTCTGTTTAAAAATTTCCTTGGCCTGAGTGGCCACTGAGAGCAAGTACTGAACTGAAAACCCATTAAGGAACCATTTACACCAGTTTGCACTTTCAGGTATGTACCGGTATTTGAATATAGAGCTCTAACCAAGAATAAAAGTCTAGGTTCCATTTTTAGAGTAACCAATTTCTCCAACAACAGGTTTCTGTCAATTGAATCAAAGGCTCCTCTAAGATCTATAAATGCAGCAAATTATTTCTTTCTACTTCTTAATTGTTTTGTGAGAAGGTGATATAAAATAAAACAATTGTTTATTGTAGATCTTTCTTGTCTAAAACCAGCTTGTTCCTCCACTAAAATATTATTTTCCATAACCCAGTCTACTATTTTGCTCAACAAATGCTTGACTGCATCGGATAATGCTAAAATCAGATAACAATGCAAAATTTCTAAAGAAATTTTGCATCGGATAACAACCTGTTAACGTTATCCGATGCAGTCGTTTTGTAGCAGCAGGGTGGCTGGAAAGCTTAACGGGGTTCTCCGTTCAGCTTCCCTCCCACCCTGCAGCTGCGGAGGCAGGGGTGGGGTGACTGGAAAGCTGACAGGGGGGCTCTCCCGTCGGCTTCCCCAGCCACCCCACAGTTGCAGAGGCATGGGCGGGTGGCTAGAGAAGCCGATGGGGAGTCCCTGTCAGCTTCCCCAGCCACCCTGCAGCTGTAGATCAGGTCGTCTGATCTCCCTGGAGCAGGCAGGGGAATCAGAGACCCTGAAATGGGTAAAAATAAGGTCTGGGTTTTTTTTTTACCCATTTCGGGCTCTATGACACTCCTGCCTGCTCCAGGGAGATCAGAGGACCCGATCCAAGCTGTTTCTGGGCTTCCCCAACATCCCTGGCCAGTGAAGCAAGCCAAAACATCAGTGTTCGAAACTGTAAGGAAGGAAAATTATGAGGTATTAATTTGTAGAAGAAATGAATAGGTTCATATCTTCTCTGTTTAAAAAAAGAGAGGGCAAAGATGTAATACTGCAAAGACATCTAAAATAAGTTACCTCAAATGCCTTTAGCCAGTCAAGTAAAGTGCTTTGAGAGGACCCATTTTCAACTGCAGTGTAAGAAGCAGCTTAAGAGCAATACTTTATAATCTAGTTTGCCTTCCTATGAACTTTATAATCTAGTTTGCCTTCCTATGAACTTTATAATCTATTTTCCCCCTCAGATGGGCACAGAAGCTTCATATGTTCTCTCCACTGGATGATTTAAAGTTCCATTATCTTAAGACCAAAAGGCACAATCAGGCATTCCCTGGTAATGGTAACCTTGTGTTGCCAACTAATCTTTCTCACACTAGGTCAGAACTGCAGAATGAACTGCAGAATGAACTCACCAAAAGGTGCCTTTGTTTTGGCAGTTACACATCTGGCCTAGACACGGATGAAGAATAAGAGACCAGGGTTCCTCAGACTTGGCTCTCCAGGTGTTCTTGGACTTCAGTTACCAGAAGCCCAAGTCAGTACACCTGTTGATCAGGACTTCTGTGAATTGAAATCCAAGAACATCTAGAGAGCCAAGTTTGAGAAACCATGAACTAGACAGATGGTGTATTTTTCTTTTACTGGTGTTTTTAAAGTATTTTAACAGTTCAAATTGCTTTGGATTCTTTGGAGATAATTTCATTAACTGTATATTCCCTCATATCTGGTGCCATGGGGAACCTGGACTCATTTACAGAATCATATATTTATACAATGCAATGGGAAAAATCCTGTTCATAGAATCATAAAATAAATGAGTTGGAAGGGGCCTTTTAGACCATCAAGTCCAACCTCTGCTCAGTGCAGGAACCCAAATCAAATTAGATCTGACAGATGGTTGTCCAACTTCTTATTGAACGGCTCCAGTGCTGGAACACTCATAACCTCCCAAGGTAATTAGTGCCAGTGTCATACTGCTCTAACAGTTATGAGTTTTCCCCCCTGATATTCAGCCTATATCTGGCCTTCTGCTGTTTGAGCCCATTATTATGTGTCCTGCACTCTGGGATGGTCAAGAACAGATCCTGTCCCTTCTTTTTATGCTAACTCTCTTCAGTCTCTTTTTCTCAAGGTTAAATATGCCCAGTTCTCCTTCGTGTTGTTTGTGAATGCACACTGATGGGTTCTGCGCTTGCGCGGGAGCCATGTCGGAGCTGGAAAGCTGATTGGATAAATTTGAATGGTTAGTACCACCCACCATCTCCACCCGCCCTTTGCGCCATTTCGCGCTTTCCGCCTCAGTTCTTGTTTTTCCGCTGCTACAGCAGGAGCCTGATCGAGAGCTCTCCCGTTTTTCCCTCGCTACCGAATTGCTCGGTTGTTTATCCGGGATAGCTTTCGGCACCTTCACTTCTGGCTTATCCAGTACCCCTTTTCTTTGTTTTAAAAAAAAAGAAGAAGACAGAAGTTAGAAGAGCCGCGAAGGGGACCCCCCCCTTCTAGCCCTTCACCACCCCACTGTGGATGGCATCGTCGGCGGCCTTCAAAAAGTGCCTTTCGTGCTCGGCCAAGATCCCGAGCACCGACAACCACTCTAAGTGCCTGATCTGCCTGGGCGAGGACCATCCTGTGCACTCGTGCTCAGCCTGTAAGAAATTCTCCAAGGTTGCCCTGAAGAACCGGAGGAACCGACTACAGGCCCACCTCATGGAGTCCGCCCTAGCACCACAAGGCCCAAGCCGTCCGACGGAGGCCCGCCAAGAGACGTCCTCTTCGGCCCCGCCAGCCACCAAGAAGCTCACCACCGTCGAGCTCTTCAGAAAGAAGAAGAACAAGGAGGAACGGAAGAAGGAGAAGAAAAAACATAAGAAACACTCTTCCTCTCTACCTCCCACACCTCAAGTGCGCCGGCCGTCTCCTTCTGCTTCCCCGGCCTCCGCAGTCTTCGTGGCCGCCATCACATCGCCGCCACCATCTCCTCCACGTGCGTCCCAGGCGGAGTCAGAAGGCATCCCGCCGCACCAGGAGACCCCCCCGCCACCAACTCCACGGGGGACATCTCTATTCCCGACAGGAGAAGTGATGAACGGGGATCGGAGACCGCCGCACAGCCCTTCCTCACCCTGGAGATGCTGTCCCCGCTCTTGGAGGCCATGACGGAGAAAATCACCGACAAGGTACTCGCCACCATTGGTCCCCCGCCCAATCCTACATTGCGGGCTACCTCCAAACGGAAGGCCGATCACGCATCCGTAGCCTCCAAACGGCGCCGAGCCCAATCCGTGGCCTCCCAACCGCTGCCGCCACCACCGCCATCTGTATCCGGGGAGGAACCGAGTTCAGCCAGGCCTTACTGGTCTGATTCGGACCCCGAGGCCTCACTGCCACCCCCATCCCTTGCCGGGGTGTCTGGAGGCTCGGACGATTCGTCCGAGGGAGAAGGCGAGGAGGAAGACATGGACAATCTTCCTCCGGTCGATGCCGAAAAGTCCCCGGTGGAACAGATCGGCACCAAGGAGCGCCTGCAGCCGGAGGATCAGAAATCCTTCACTGCCCTCCTGACCCGCATGGGCCCGATACTGAATATCAGGGCAGAACACCCGCCGGCTCCATTCGTGGACGAAGTGTGCGGATTGGCGGACACCAAGAAGATCCTTCCGGTCCATCTGCCTTTCCTTCCGGCCGTCGCCCATTCGGCCAAGACGGTTTGGAGCAGGCCGGTCTCATCCCACGTCGTCTCCAATCGGCTGGATGGGATCTACAAGCTCCTTGGGGAGGAGGGTGAGTTCCTCCATTCGCACCCCATGCCGAATTCGAGGGTAGTCAAGGCCACCCAACACCGCACCACCGTGCATAGCGTGCCTGTCCCATCCTCGAAGGAGGGAAAGAAACTAGACGCCATCGGAAGGAGGGTCTATGCCGCCTCATCCCTCTCTACCCGAGCGGCTAACTACGAGGCAGCCATGGCAGCCTATAACATCAAGCTGTGGGGCAAGGTGGAAGCCTCCCTGGACAGACTGCCACCCGATCTCCACGCCAAGTTTGAGACCCTGTCCGAGGAAGGGATCCAACTCAGCCAACAACAGCTCCGAACCGCACGCCACATCTGCGACTCGGGGGCCAAAACCGTAGCGGCCGCGATACAGCTGCGTCGCCACGCATGGCTCAGATCGGCCGACTTACATGACGACACGAAGAGACTCATCGAAGAGCTCCCTTTCGACGGCAAGGGATTGTTCGCCGAAGACACGGACAATGCCCTTAACGAACTTCACAAGGACATCACAACGTCCAACAGACTTCGGCTTGGCTCGACCAGCGGATACCAACGCAGGTCCTCCTCGGGATACAGCCAGGACTACCGCAACTGCCAGTCCTTTCGATCCCAAGGCCAAACCAAGCAACAATTCTTCAAACCGCGCAGACAATACAACCGCCCGCGCTTCCAGAACCAGGGCCAGAACACCAAGCGCTCTGACCGGAGGCAAAAACAACAACCTTGACTCCCTCCGAACCGAAGATCCTCCCCCGCCCCATCCAATGCCGTACATACCGCTCCGGAACTTCCTAGCCACTTGGAATGCAATAACTACCGATCGGTGGGTGCTTCGAATCTTAGACGTTGGCTACGCCATCGAATTCGAGAGATGGCCAACCTTAGGTCACATTCGCACCACCAACCCGTCCCCCCAGCTGCAAGAAGAACTCTCAGCACTTCTGCTCAAGGGGGCAATAGAACCGGTCGCTCCAACATCTCTCTGCGACGGATTCTATTCCAGGTATTTCATAGTCAGCAAGAAAGACGGAGGACTCAGACCCATCATGGACCTCCGTCGCCTCAACAAACACATCCGAGTGGCGAAGTTCCGCATGGTCACGCTCCAGACCATTCTCCCTCTCCTGAAGGCCGGAGACTGCTTTGCAGTAATCGACCTCAAGGATGCGTATTTCCACATCTCAATACGCCAAGATCACCGCAAATTCCTCAGATTTTGCATCGGGGAAAAAGCCTTCCAGTACACTTGCTTACCATTCGGCCTCTCCACCGCACCGAGGGTCTTCACGAAGTGCATGGCACCGGTAGTGGCATACCTACGGACCCGGGGCATCCAGGTATTTCCTTACATAGACGACTGGCTGATAACGGCGCCGTCTGCAGAACAAGCACGGAGGGACGTGCGATTCACCCTCAAAACCATGGAGGATCTCGGTCTTCGGATCAATGTAAAGAAATCACGCCTGGAACCGGCCCAGGAGATGGATTACATCGGGGCGATCCTGGACGCCACGAAGGCAAGAGCATTCGCCCCTCCCCAGCGCCTAGCACACATCGCATCGCTGGTACACCAGTTCCAGAAAAACCGCACGGTGAGTGCCAAGTCGGCGCAGAGACTCCTAGGCCTCATGGCCTCCACCACGGCGGTCATACCGTTCGCCAAATTAAAGATGAGATCGCTCCAGTCTTGGTTCCTACACCTCTTCAACCCTGTGTTGGACGATCCGAGCAAACGGCTCATACCAACCCGCGAACTCAAACAGCAACTACAGTGGTGGACCAACCATGAATTCGTGGCCATCGGGAGACCCTTCCTACCTCCCACACCGTCAACCCAGATCTCCACGGATGCGAGCACACTCGGATGGGGAGCATGCTACGGATCCCTGGAGATAAGCGGCAAGTGGACTCGACAGGAACGAGCATACCACATAAACTTCCTAGAACTACTCGCGATTTGGAAGGCCATGAAAACCTTCCAATCCAGCCTCCGAGGAACGGCGGTTCAGGTCGCCTCGGACAACACCACAGCCCTATCCTATCTCAACCGGCAAGGAGGGACTCACTCGCCATCCCTACTCTACCTGGCAGTCCAACTCTGGGAGTGGTGCCTCCAGAACCACGTCCTACCAATCGGAGTGCACATCCAAGGGACACTCAACACAACAGCGGACGGCCTCAGCCGCAAGACCTCGGACGTTCACGAATGGGAGCTCAACGCATCGGTCTTCGAGCTCCTGTGCAACAAATGGGGCCAACCACGAGTGGACCTCTTCGCGTCCCAGACCAACGCGAAGTGCAACCTGTTCTGCACAAGAGCCGGAGCGGGACAAGGATCCATGGGGGACGCCTTCATGATCCCCTGGCGAGGAGGTCTCCTCTACGCCTTTCCACCTTTCCCGCTCATCCAGAGGGTCCTAGTCCGCCTTCGCCAGGAGAAGGCCCGAGCCATCCTAATTGCACCAGCATGGCCCAGGCAACACTGGTACCCACTGCTCAGGGAACTAGCGACGGACTCGATCACCCTCCCAGACGACCCGTCGCTCCTCCACATGGAACGGGGCCAGATGTTCCACGCAGACCTACCGAGTCTCCACCTCACGGCTTGGCTCATAATCCCAGGATAAGCAGGATCCTGGAACAGAGCAGGAAACCCTCCACATCCAAGTCCTACAAGAACAAGATGGAGAGGTTTAACGCATTCCTCAGGGACCGGAACAAGGAACTGACCACAGCCTCCCTAGAGGACCTGATGGACTACCTGCTCCACCTGGCTGAAACCGGCTTGGCACACTCCTCCTTACGTGTGCACTTAGCTGCAGTTGTCGCCCATGCTTCACCTCGCTCTACCCTCTCCTCGGCCTTCCGAGACCACACCATGAAGAGGTTCCTCAAGGGCCTGAAGAATGTTTTTCCCCCCACACGAATACCCACACCACAATGGTCACTGTCTACCGTCTTGGAAGCTCTGATGAGGCCGCCCTTCGAGCGGATGGCAACAACCGAGATCCACCTGTTCTCGTGGAAGGCCGCGTTCCTGGTGGCCATCACCTCAGCCCGCAGAGTAGGGGAACTGACAGCCCTCAGGAATGATCCCCCATTCCTCAAGTTTTTCCATGACAGAGTGGTCATGCACCCGGACCTCTCTTTCCTCCCTAAGGTGATCACAGAATTCCACCTATCCCAGGTCATCACCTTACCTGCCTTCTTTCCCAACCCTTCCAGTACCCAGGAAAGAAGTTGGCACTCCTTGGACGTACGAAGAGCACTGCTCTTTTACACACGACGTACCAGAGATTTTAGACAATCTAATAGACTATTTATCGCCTACGGCAGAAGATCCAAAGGCCACGCACTCTCTGCCCAACGCCTTTCCAAATGGATCTGCGAGGCAATCTACTTGGCCTACCGCCTGACGTCGAGGGAACCACCACCCCACGTCAGGGCTCACTCCACCAGATCCATGGCCACCTCCACGGCCTTCTTGGAGGGAATCCCCATGGAAGACATCTGCAAAGCCGCAACGTGGTCCAGGCCACTCACCTTTGTCAACCACTACAGAATGGACACCAGAGCCATCCCCGACTCCAGGCTGGGACGCTCGGTCTTGACAGCAGTTCTTCGCGCTTCAATGCCATGATGACCTCCTGACCTTTGAGTGTATCCTGAGACCAGACCACATCTCCACCAAGCGGCACATCTCACCACAGCACCAGCTACCCACCATCCAGGTAAGAGAGCTTGCTAGTCACCCATCAGTGTGCATTCACAAACAACACGAAGGAGAAGGACAGGTTGCACTTACCTGTAACTGTCGTTCTTCGAGTATGTTGTTTGTGAATTCACACAACCCACCCGTCCTTCCCCTCTTACTGCTGCATGGATGAGATGCTTATCCTCTGTACAGCTTTAATATTAACTGAGGCGGAAAGCGCGAAATGGCGCAAAGGGCGGGTGGAGATGGTGGGTGGTACTAACCATTCAAATTTATCCAATCAGCTTTCCAGCTCCGACATGGCTCCCGTGCAAGCGCAGAACCCATCAGTGTGAATTCACAAACAACATACTCGAAGAACGACAGTTACAGGTAAGTGCAACCTGTCCTTCTTTTATCCTCATAGGGTATGGTTCCCAGTTCACTGATCATCCATACTGCTCTCCTCTGAACTTGTTCTATTTTGCTAGCATCCTTCTAAAAAGGCAGTGTCAGAACTGAACACATAAAATCCTATTGGTGTAAAGTTACAGGGTAGAAGCTCATGAAGTCATCAGCTGGTACTTGTAACATTTATCTTAAGCTAATTAAAAACATTCTATCCTCTTATTTATGTTCCAAGGTTTATGCTAGGCCTCCAATTTGCCTCATGTGTTCTTCACCAACTTGGAGGTCTGCCCATTTCCCTTTCTGTTTCTCCTTCTGGTGAGGACCACTCAACTCTTCCAGAGAGACTTTTGAAGCAATATATAACAAGCATCAGGAAAAGGAGGAAGTTTCCAGAAAAAATTGACCAGACCACAAGTTTCAAACCAAGTAAGAGAGAGAACAGTAATAAAAGAGGCACACAGTGTAGAGACTTACAAGCAGAGGTCAGGAAGTATTTTGGCTCCTATCTCACCGTAGTCTAGAGGTAGTTGCGAGAATCTAAGTGGAGTTCAATCTGAAACAGAAAATGTTCAAATACTCCAAGTAAACACAGAATTTGGCATGGATACACAAGAAAGCTAGTCTATTATAATAGATAGGAGACTTGAATCCAAATCCCTGTTCACCCAAAGGAACCCACTGGAGCAGGCGTGCCTAAACTACAGCCTGTGAGCCAAATCTGGCCTACACCACCTAATAATCTGGCCCTCACCACTCCTGAAAGCAGAAGTTAAATGCACTCATACTTGCACAAAACACTGCCATAAAGCATTTACATGTTTACGACAGCAACGGGTGCATTTACGGTAGCATTTTGTGCATGCGCGGGTGCATTTTACTTCCACTTCTGGTGGAAGGAACCACATGACCAGCCTGCTCAACCAGATGACTGGCCCATGGCCCAAAAAGTTTGGGCACTCCTGCACTGGAGGATGGTAATGATAAATTACTCCTTCAGAATCCCACATTATCTCAAAAATTGATAATACATAACAACTGAAGAAAACTGAACTCATATCTCATCCATATTCAAAACCAACAATGAAAATCCATCTACTTCTGCCATGAACATATAATGCAGTGGTCTTTCATCTGCCTTTCGCACCACAGCATGACTCCTGTACCAGTTCCTTGACTCACTTTCTGGTCCTGAGCCCTTTTGGCATGCAAAGTTCTCATCGGTCCCAGCCCAGTATTGATGAAGCTGCTGCCCTCCATCAAGATGGATTCATTCACATTTGATTTCATCCAACAATGAAAATGCTAGCAAAGAAAAATAGCAAAATACCTTCTATGACCTTGCAGAGCAATTACCCAGCTTCCAGTGGTATCTCTTTGACATGCCTTTAATCCCTAAATAGAGTTGGCAAGACAGTTTTTTAAGAAGACTGTTACAATAATCCCAGCTTTCACTGCTTCAACTCAAGGAGATACAAAGATGTGTTTTGAACAAAGTACAACTATAATTGTTCGAATGTTCTTTTTTTTTTCTTCTGAAGAGATCTGAAGTTTAGAGACAACTTCCAGTAGCTCCATTGGTGGTGACTGCATTAGTCTCTTTAAATTTTAAATGGACAAGTACAGGTGTTAAAACCAAAGGGGTCAACAAGCAACAGAATGTGAATGTTGGTGCAGAAAAGCACAGTCTGTAAGACACATTTCACAACTTTATATTTGCTGACAAATAAGTGTACCTTCAAAAGAAAACCACAGAATAATCCAAATTCTCTAATGCACTCACCTGTATGTACAATACAGGCTTCTGTCACATCAGTACATTAGACTCTGAAGAGTAGATTTTAAAAATGTGGAAATACATGAAGCATGTGAAGTCATTAAAGTACGTTACATGTTTGTCTAGAGACAAGATACAGAGCCACAGTCCTGTTCCTTCTGCAATCTCATAAAGGCAACCACAAAAGCAGTGGAAGCCATTTTGCCAACTGTAGATCACACCCTCAACTCTCCTTTGCAATCAATTGAACACTCAACAACAGGCAAAGCAAAAAAAGTTTTCTGTATGATTATCTTTACATGTGTGGGTCTCTGAAACAGAATTTTGAATCTATAAAGCAAAAACAACCACACGGGTCCATTGGGAAGGTGAAGAAATCTAAAACCCATAATTGGACAATAGCTTAATTAGGACCAATAAACATGTTACATGTTCTTTGGTTTGGTTTTGCAACAGTATGGGGTGGGTAATGAGTGTGGAGCGTACAGGGACAGACAGAGGTAGAAGTCTGGAAGTGAGACCTAAAAGGATATAGCACCGCACGCTTGCTTCAGAAATGTTGGATGTTCCAATCTTAAACCCTTCTGGCCCAAATATTACGTAGAAACTCTTTCAGTGTTCCTACTACCGAAAGCTACTGAGCAGTGAGGCACTTCTACAATTAGGAAAAAAATTGGAACCAAATTTAATTGGGTTCCACTATCTCAACGAAAGTGTCTCTTGTATCATCTCCAAAACAATATTTTATCGTGATTTTTCAGTATAGCACTATTAAACACAGCAGTTTTTCCAAGTCAATTCAGCACTATGTCACTGGGGTACACAGAAAAAGCCTCCTCAAAGATTGTGGTATTTTTGAACCACAATCAGGCGTACGCTGGTAACGGCAACCTTGTGTTGCTGGCTAATCTTTCTCACACTGGGTCAGGCGAAAGGAACTGCAGAATGAACTCAGCAAAAGGTGACTTTATTTTGGCAGTTTCACGTCTGGATTTGACATGGAAGAAGAAGTAACAGCACTATGTCACTTGCTATTTCTTTTTTTAAAAAAGACAGGGAGGAGGGCAGTATTAATGACAGGGGAACGTGGGTGATCTGTGATCTTGTTGAGAATTATAGTGATTTGAAGTCCAGTGTGGAGTGTTGCCATGAAAAACTGTCTGGGATAATTAAACATTCCACAGGCAATTCAACTGCCATGGGAAAATTCAAAATGAAGACTGCCTGCCTGCCTGCCTATCTACACTGAAGTAAATAAAATGTAGAGCTCAATGTGCACATTAAGACTGATGAGATAAATTATTCGCATATACATCCGATGCATGTTAAAATCCTATGGGATGGATCGGATAACGTTAAAGCTCCAGAGATATATTGTAACCGCACAGGCTTTAGTGGTTGTTATCCGATCCATCCCATAGGACCTTAACGTTATTTGATCCAATTCTCCTCTCCAGATTACTTAACGTTATGCGATTTTAGCGTTATCCGATCCAATCGTTATCCAGTGTTTTACTGTACCACATATTGCACACTAAAACACAAAATCACCTACCGTATATACTCAAGTATAAGTCGATCCGAATATAAGTCGAGGTACTTAATTTGGACCTCTAAAACTAGGAAAATAGATTGACCTGAGTATAGGTTGGGGGGGTGGAACATCGAGCAGCTGCTAGTGAACTTCAATAATAATTAAAAAAAACAGGAAAATACAGTAAAATTAATTAATTTAAACATAAACTGTATTTGCACCACTAACCAGTGGTGGGACTGCAGGGAAAATGGGTGGGCATGCCAATTACACTGAGGCAGGAAGCAGTGCTCTATCCTAGCCTCTTGCTCTCCTTGCAAGCAGGAAGAATGGCTTTTTCGCTCCATTTTGACCACATGGAGCAGGGACAAAAACACGAAGGTAAGTGAAACCCTTTCTTTTTATGTACAAGTTTGGTTTCCCACTGAAATGCATTGGAAACAAACAGAAAAGCTTCAGAATACAAGAAATTAATTTCTAAATTTGCAGCCTCTTGTGGGCACCTGTGGTAATGCCCAGCCAAACGTATGTTTTCCTTTCCCCCTCTCCTGAAGCTGAAAGCCCCTTTTAACATCCCGAAATGCACTGAATCCAGTGCGGTTTTGGGACCTTCCTGGTTGTTGACCTGTATATAAGTAGAGTCACCTTTCTGGACCTCATTTTGGGGGCTAAAAAACTCGAGTGTATACGGTAACCCAAAGAAGACAACAAGTACAGAAATACAATGCAAATGGGACTTGGACAAACTGAACCAGTTGAGAGATTTTCACATACCTATTTCCCATCCATTGTAAATCCCACCTTGTGCCTCGACATGGCACAGAGATGACCCTGTCTGTCCGACAGCTATGGGGGCAGAGGTGTATTCCCCTGGCAGGTTGAACCATGCCACATAACATAAGTGTCCACTAGCGGTCCAGAGCGATTCTCCATTCTGAAACCACAGGTCAGCTAAGTGGAATTAGGTACTCAGGCAATTCACCTGGCCAGTGCATTGCTCTAACATGAGCAACTTCAATATGAGCCCAGCCAGCTGTGTCATCTTATTTAAAATGGCTAGAGGAGCATTGAAAACATGCGCCTCAATCCCTCATGTACCATTGGACCTTGCTACGGTAGCGGTAGTAGCTCCCAATGGCGAGAGCCAGCTAAAATCTTGTGGGAGACAATGCTTTGATCCACCATGTTAAACTAGATATGTGAAGTACGGATCAACCAAGTAAGTACAGTATTTCCCATATATCGCTTCAGCAGCTCTTCCTAAAAACTAGGGATGTTCACTAGCACAAAACTTTGGATTTGGAATTTGGAGTTAAAGCCCTTTGGATTCATAATTTTAAATATTTGGGCCTTGGAATTCTGTTCGAGTCAGTATGAATGCTATATAAGCAATTATTATTACAGATATTTGGAACTATCAAATTCAGATTCAGATATATTCTGAACTATCCAAATATGGAATTTCCCCATGAATTAAGAGTACAGTAATACACCGGATAACTATTGGACCGGATAGCGCTAGAATCGGATAACGATGCAAGATTTTTGGAAAAATCTTGCATCGGATAACGATTGTTTTAGCGTTATCTGAGCCAATCGTGTGTGTGTGGGAGTTTGGATTGGGAAGAATATCTACCCAATCCCCTCCCCAGCGATGGATCGCTGGTACTGAACTAGGGTCGGGCGAAAGGCAGGCGGGTGCCTGCCTTTCCCTTGACCATAGTTCAGTAGCAGCGATTGCTGGATGAAGCCTAGCGGCGCACGGGCTAGCCAGCCCGAGCGCTGCTAGGCTTTGTCAACAGCCTTGTCTTGCCACCCGACACCAGCCTTAGCAAGCGCTAAGGCTCTTGTCGGGTGGCGAGAAGTGTTGCCCGCTCGCGCGCCACAAGGGACAACCTGCGGAGTTTGTCCCTTGTGACGTGCGATCGGGAACCTTGTCTCGCCACCTGGGAACCTTGTCTTGCAAGTGCAAAGGTTCGTTTCGGGTGGCGAGGCAAGGCACCCGCTCGTGTGCTTTTGTTGCGCACCAGTGGGTGCCTGTTTCCCGCACCGCACTGGCCCCTTGGCGCGCGACCCCCGTTTGGATAGCATGGCTGGGCAAGGGGTGCCGTGGCCGAAATCCTCTCCCCCTGCGTGGGGGAGGGAATTTCGGGCAAGCCACCTCTTCCCCGGGCACGCTATCGCAACGGGGATCGCACGTCAAGGCAAGGGATCAAAGCGGGGGGTGGCACCCCCCGCTTTGATCCCTTGCCTTGGCGCACGACCCCCGTTTGGATAGCATGCCTAGGCAAGGGGTGCCTTGGCCAAAATCCTCTCCCCCTGCGCGGGGGAGGGAATTTCGGCCAAGCCACCTCTTCCCCGACATGCTATCGCAATGGGGATTGCACGTCAAGGCAAGGGATCAAAGCGGGGGGCAGCACCCCCCACTTTGATCCCTTGCCTTGGTGTGCGACCCCCTCGCTAAGAGTCTGGTGGGTTCGGTAGAAGAGGCTCCCGCTGGCGCGCCTTTTTGCGCACGTGCGAGCGCCTCTTCTCCGGGCTTTTTTTTTTTTTTGCGTTGTTCAATGCATGCATCGGACAACGCTAAAAATCGGATAACATCATGACTTGTGGAACCAAGTCATAACGTTATCCGGTGTTCTACTGTATTCCAAATTTGAATAGACATACCTACTCAAAACACTGTAGTTCAAATCCCTGAGAAGTCCATCTACTGCAGGGGTGCCCAAACTTTTTGGGCCGTGGGCCAATCATATAGTTCAGGGAGCCGGTCGCTAAGGCATGGGGGCCAGTTGTGGCCCCCGATGCCAATTCATCTGGCCCACAAAGCCGTCATTGCTCCTGGAAGCGGAAGTAAAAGATGCCCGTACAGATGCGTTTTACTTCCGCTTCCAGGAGCAACAAGGGCTTCGCAGGCCGGATGAATTCGCGTCAGGGGCCGCACCCAGCCCCCGGGCCTTAGTATGGGCACCACTGATCTACAGGAATTAGAAGCTGGAAATGTTCATTACCAAACTATCAAGACAAACATTAGCCTCCCCCAATCATTTTCTTGGTGAGAACCTTATCAGTTTTTGCAGATGAATTGTCTGCATGTGTTTACAGGAGCATGTTAATCACTAAGAGAGCTTATGATTAAGATGCAGCAAACTTCAAAACAGCCCTATTTTGAATGGCAGATCTCAGCTATGGCTCTCAGTATCAACCTAATTGACAAGTGCATTGCACAGCTTCACATAAAGGAACTTCAAAGACCAACTAATACAGCCTTTCCCAATCTAGATTGGTTGGGTCGCAACACCCATCATCCCCATAGAGCAAAGGTAGACAGGTTTGGTCAGTTCCCTAAACATCAGAGTGCTTCTAAGCGATTATGAAAAGGAAGCCACCCTTGACATAAAAAGCAATAAGCTGAATTGACATTATAGTCCCATCTACAGCAACTTGTTCTGTTGCACAACTTTCATTAAAACCTGAATAGTGTGCTCTTAAGTATTTCTAATCTTTCCGGCTAAATATTATTTTGCTTTTCCAAAATATGACACAAAGCAAGCACGAAGGTCCTGTGCTTAATTAAGGTTGGCTTTTACAAAACAGGGGTCACCCTTCCTTTGGGGCAGTATAAGATACAGGGTCATGAGGTCTAACTGAAAGCCAAGTGTAACCAGTGGTCATAAGTAGCCTTAAAGGAGCTTTCTGAGGCTGTTTGTCACCTGGAAACTCCACGGAGAAAAAAATATGGGAAACTTCAATTTTTGGTATGAAATAGAGCAGACCTGACCATGCCCCCTGGACAGCTGAGCAGGCTGGACCCCGCCTAGCGTAAGCAGGCACATTTACTGCTGTTGTAAATGTGCCCACTTCTGCATTTACAACAGCTGCGGGTGCATTTGTGCATGAGTGGTTGTGTTTTACGGCTGACGTAAACATGCCTGCTTCCACTTCTGGGTGTGGCGGAGGTGGCGATGGGCTGGATGAAATGTTGTCATGGGCCGGGGCCAGCCTGTGGGTTGTAGGTTGGGAACCCCTGAAATAGAGTGTGGGACCCCAAACCTACAAAACAGAAGTGAAATCCCAGAAAATTGTGCTACCTTCTTTAATCTTTGCAAAGCTGCTGCGATCAACCGTAGATCCGGGGCACATGAGATGGCCTACAAACCATCTGAAGTTGTGTACGTTGAAGGCTTATGTATCATGTACTGGCAGTGGTTAGATCATATGAACTTTGAATTCCCTTCCAATGCTACATTATGATGCCTTTCTGATCAGAAGGGACACATGTCCTTAACTTCCAGGAAGAGCTTTGATGAGCTGGTTTTGGATTACAGTTCTTAGAAATCATTAACCGGAGAAGCTAGCATCTCTCCTGCTTGGGGAGTCCAAGAATTACAGCCCAAGAGAGCAGCTTTTCAAAGCTCTGCATCCAATGCGGCACTAAATCACCTTTTAAAGCACAGCAGCTGCGCATCCAATTCTACATCCAGTCCTGTTTTTAAAACAGATGATTAGTGTTCAGAGCTAGTTTTCATAGCACATATGATTCAGCTTCATTTTTGAAACCCATGAGCCAGGAATTATGAAAGGTCACAGTATCCTTCTGGTTTAAATGTTTCATTGTGTTCTATTACATTCAGTAGTTTCTGCAAATGATAAAAGATAGCCAGGTGTAACCTACTTAGCATCTCAGAGCCTCTCATGCTTCTGTAGCTTTTGACCTCAGAGGTTTCTCACAGTGCTATGAAATATACCCTCATATCAATATAGAATTGTATGAAATGAAAAAATAAAGTGGGAAAGAAACATTTTAAACTACCTACCAGTCAGATTTCCTTTGTTGTTGTTGGCTACTCAATAGTAGATCAGTGGGCAGAATAATAGGCCAGGACTCAGGAGACCTGGGTCTAATTCCCAGAGTCTTCCACTGAAAATCCCTGGAGGGTGGAAATGGTAAAACCGTTCCTTAAACACCTTGCTTACCTTGAAACCCCTATTATCGTCCCTTTACAATTGGTTAAAGGTAAAGGTCACCCTTGCTCGAAAGCCAGTTGTATCCGACTCTAGGGTTCGGTGCTCATCTGTTTATAGCCAAAGAGCCAGGGAGCTCACTCCGTCCTGCAGTATTCAGGTATCGAACTGCTGACCTGCCACCTTCCAGTCAGCGTCTTAGCCACTTGAGCCATTGCAGTCCCATTTACAATTGGTTACAAAAATGATTTTAATTTTAAAAATGAAATGCTCTCACATTTGGCTGGAAGGACATTTTTAAAAATGGAATAATAGTACTTTTACAATTGGTTACAAAAGTACTATTGTTCCATTTTTAAAAAATGTCCTTCTAGCCAAATGTGAGAGCATTTCATTTTTTAAAAATTAAAATCAAATTAAATCATTTTCCCCAGCATTGCACTGAAAATTCCAATACAAACTTCATATGGCAAGTGGGAGGAAAGGGAAGTGGTAAGAAAAAATTATTTATAACCATCCTCCAAAGTAATTCATGACAAACCTTCTTCTTCTGCCATATCTGATTCTAAATATTAGCGATCATCATGGCGATCAGCCATGAAGACTATCCTGCGAATATAATGCTGTGGCCTTTCATCACACAACCCCATTTTTAGCCCATGGTGGCATATAAAATGTAGCTATCATTGTGTGCAAAAATACACACTTTAAAAGTGTAAAATATATTAAAATGCAAGAACTCTCTTGCAAGAAGAGATGACGAAGTAAGAGGCGGATGAGAATATAGATGAGATTCAAAGACAGGCTGTCAATTCAGAATTGTAAGAATTTCACATTCCTATACTGCACACAGGAATATAGTCCTACATTGATGAATCCACACCCATTTTGTCCACTTCTGGCTTCCTGACTTACCTGACGTCAGGTAACCTGAACCCTGATTGCAGCACACACTATCTTTTTGTTTGTCCTCATGAGCCATTTTCTTCTTCTTCTTTAGGTGCCGTATCCATTCTGGATATTGGCTATCATTATGGTGATAGGATTCCAGTTCTTAACTCCTTGAAACAGTTCTTCCAAGGACATTCCACACCAGTTTTTGAGGTTCTTCAACCATGAAGTCTGTCTATGTCCAGAACCGTTTTGACCCAACTGAAAAAAAAAACATGTGCACAGGAGGCTATGCCAAAGTGAAACCAAGACCTTTTCCTTCTCAAAAGCTGTCTGAAGGTTGTGCTTCGATAATCCAGGGTTGAAAGGACATTCTGAGAGTGACAATCAGATTTCAAAAGAGTGAGTGAGTTTGCAAGCTAATATTGCATGTCTAAAGTTCTGAAATAGTCAAAGCTATTTTTACATCTATGTTAATATGGTACTTCTGGCACTAAATTCACTGACTAATCCCATCCTGGATTTGCCTAATACTCTTGTTTCATACCAACCTGCCACAAGTAACAGCAGCTCTTTGATGGGCTCTCTCTTCTATCCTATAGCGGCAGAAGTAGGGTCACTTTTATAATGCAGGCAGGCTAAGTGCTTATCCAGGTTCTCTAACGTTTTGGGGGCTTAAAATTTTCAAAGACACAATAATATGTGCAAGGATGCAACCAAAGTGCAATAAAAACCTGTTTTACGGACGCCTCATACAGTATAACCCTGTTTTACAGAAGGAAAATCTGGGAAAATCATGTCCCATTTTTTTCAGGGAAAATCGTTTTACGGAACAAGTTTCCCCAGAATTTCTTTCCCCACGCCATTTTAGACTAAAAAAATCCATCCTGTGCCACCAGCCCCACTGCCGGAAGTCACAAGATATCACTTACTGTGGTGGTGGTGGTGACAACTGCGGCAGTTTTGCCACATATCCACAGCCCCTGTTGCTTCTACCAGCACTGGGAGAGTGTGGGGGGCATATCTGCTTCATTGTGCTCTTTGTCCAAGGTCCCTCCGCAGCGCACTTTAGCTGGGAACATACATTGGACGAAGAGTGCAACAGAGTGGATATGGCTCCCACACTCTCCCAGTGCCGGTAGAAGAAGTGAGGACAGCAGCAGCAGGGGCAGTAAGCAGCAGTGCTGGCAGCAGCTCCTGCTCACCTGATGGCCGGATAAACCACTCAAGAAGCAGCAGCAGCTAGGAAAAGGTAGGGAGGTCGATTCATCATTCCCTTTGTGCTGTTTTTTTTTCCCCTTTCTTATCACGCACCCCCACACCTTGACCAAGGTGCAGAGGTGCGGGATAATAAAGGGAAATGCTCTAATAACACCCTCTCTTCTCCACTCCAACTGTTCACCAGCTGGTGAGATGATTGGGGTGTGGAAGAGGGTTGTGTCTGCCATTTTTTGAGATCATTTTTTAATTATTTTTGGTCTAGTTGGAACCGGTTTATTATTTTTCGATGTCCCTGATGGGAAATCATGCTTCGTTTTACAGAAAAATCATCTTATGAAAAAGCTATGAAGCAGACTTTTCCCATAAATTTGGGGTTTTACTGTAACACTTTTTCATAAACATATGATTTAATTATGGCCAGAATTCTACTGCTGGTTTACAGTAGCATAAAGGAAACTGGATGTGTCTCGGCAAATTACCACTCATTTACAAGGTGCTGGTTGAGTTCCTGACGATGCACATCAAGAAATGCAAACAGCACCTCATAAATAAGCAACAATTGCCTGCCATAATTTAGGGCAGTGGTGGCAAACCTATGGCACAAGTGCCAGAGGAGACACTCAGAGTCTTCACTGTGGGCACACGCACCATCGCCCCAGCAAAGAGTTCATCCCACCCCTCTGCCCAGCAGCCCAATGGAGTAAGGTGGGCAGTTCACATGTGGCATGAGGGTGTAGCATGGATGGTAGCCTCTTGAGTCTGTGGAGAAGGTGAATTTGGGCACTCGGTCTCTAAAAGGTTCGCTATCACTGATTTAGGGGGTCACAAGTGCAAATTAATAGTAGGATTTTTCCCAAGTACAGTATTCCGAAGCTACTTTTCTCCACAAACATGTTTAAAGCACTGTATATTTTAAGAAAGCACATGCATAAGGCAACACAATGAAAGACTTTAAAACAACCAATTGGTAGGAGAAATCCTTGCTAATCAATGCATCTCATCATTCCTCAAATAAGGTATTTATTTATTTATTTATTTATTATTTATTTATCCTTTATATTGTCCAACCAGATGGCAAGCCATCTCAACCAACTCGGAAATTTTTTGAAACAATAGTGGGCAACTAGTGGAGAACCTGATTCCAACACACCACGCAACCCAAGGCATCAGTTCTGCTTCTTTTCCAGTTAAATGGGGAAGAACACATGGAGAGTAGAAGTGGGGGGAAATTACTGGCATGCCTGGAAGATAGAAAAGGTGGTGGCAAACAGACAATGTTTGTCATTATCTTTTGGCTCAACTACCATGAGGGCACCGACAAAATGCAGATAATAATATTTTCATGTCAGAAATTATTCTGAGTTGAAAGGATTTTTGCTGGAGAAACTCTGCTCAGGGGATGCCCAAATGAGGACCCTTTCATGTCCCTAAGATCTTTTTCTCACCGAAGTGGTCCCTATTTATCTACTTGCTAAGAAAAGACGACTACTGTCAACTATTTCAAGATTTTTTTGCTTCTGCATGGCCTCTGTATGAATCAGTGATTTCCAAAACATCTTGTCCTAAACAGCCTTGCTCAGCTGTTGCAAACGCTAGGCAGGCCATGGCTTTTTTTATTTCTACTAATCCATCTCTTATTTGGCGTTCCACTTTTTCTATTGCCTTCAACTTCTCCCAGCATTACTGTTTTTCCCAATGAGTCTTTTCTTATGTAGGAGAAAAAGGAAGGCAATACCTTTATTGGATCGCTAAAAAATGATATTAATTGAGAGCTTTCGTGATTCAAGATCACTTCTTCAGGCATGCATTGGTTTCTTGTGAATAAAACGCATCTTATGATGTGCCCAAAGTCCGATAGCCTCATGAATGAAGATTTATATTCCTGCAGGCTGGATATGATAAACTTGGAAACAGTGCATTCAAGCTGAAGAGAAAATCATGTCCAAGTGAAATACTATATAGCAAATGGGATGCAGGCCTGGCTAGAGCTCTATATAAACAGAGCATGCATCTCAGAATCCTTTGAAATGACTCAAATTGTTATTTGGTTCCAACCAGGTCTTCTTTTCATTTCCTTAAATCCAGCGTTCCTCACCCTACCCTTTTGCCCTGGCATTATATCTATTGCTTCTTAAATAAAACATTAGCAGGTGTTATATGATACAGATCTCTGCTCACACCAAGTAACACTTGCAGGTAGTTCAACCACAACGATCAGCTAGTCCAGGCATTCACAATCTATGGCCCATGGGCCAGACCTGGCCCCCTGATGCCATTCCATTTGGCCCATGTCGATGACCCCAGAAGCGGAAGCAAACGTGCCTGCTGCCATTTTTGTCTGGTCTGCTCAGCTGTCTGAGGGTGAGTACCAGTGATGGGATGTAACAGGTTCTCACCAGTTCTCCAGAACCGGTAGTAACTTTTCCCAGTGTCCCAGAGAACCTGTAGTAGCTTTTGGGGGGAACCACCTTCGGGACTTACCTTTTCACTGGTTCCCCCACTGCGCATGCATGCCAAGCACTTGGTGTGCATGCACGCCTAGTGCTTGGCACATATGCAGGGCCTCCTTGCTGTCCTCCCAAACGGGGAGAAGGAAGAGAAGCTGCTAGCCTGAAGCTCCCTATAGCCTGAAGCTCCCTATTTTTATTATTTTGTATTTTTTCTTTGGCCCCGCCCATGACATGACATCATGATGTTAGCTCCGCCCACACGGTAATGACATCACGGTGGGGTAGTAAAAATTTTGACATCCCACCACTGGTGAGTACTCCAGCTTGTGGCACGGAAACCTTGAGAACCCCCGAGCTAGTCTATAGCTGATCTTGGACATTTACTTTTTACAAATCCTAGCATTCTCTAGCAAACATGAGACATGTGGCCAGATTGGTGAAGGATCTTGGGATTTGTAGCCTTAAAAGCTTCCAAGCCTTTTTTATACTGCAAGCTACTCCTCTTCTGTTTTAAAGATAGAATTACAGGAGAACAATAGGGTAAGGATGGGGACATTGAATCTTAAATTACAATGTCATATACTACTGTACTTCTTTTGGGAAACATACCGCCCATCTAAATTCATGAGTTGAATTCTGAAAAGACCCCATGACCCCAGCTCGCTGGTTAGTTTGAGGTCCCTCTCTCCCTTGGTCTTTTAATCTCTTAATCTTTTATCTCTGGGATTTAGTTTTTAATTTTCTAATTATTATGGGAATCTGCTGATTTTATTTTTTTAAAAAAAATATTTTAAATATATATATATATAATTGAAACTTCAAATGGATTTGGGGTGTATTATGTTTGCTTTTTTTGTGATACGTAAACCACCCTGGGTCGCCCTGGCAAGGAGAGCAGCATAGAAATATGTATGAATGAATGAATGAGTTTCCAGGTCCTTGAAATTTTTCTTTCCATGCAGGTTATAAACCTGGTTTGAGACACTCAGGCAAGCTGTCACTTACATAGTAAGTATCGCTGAACAAGCATTCAGAAATCCAGATTGTTAGAGGTCATTACAGGCCAGTAACACAAAAGAGGAGATGTAATCTGTCCCTGGGAAGATTGCCAATCCTGCCTCTTTCTACCAGCCCGGTAGGTGGATGCAGAGAAAGTACTGCCGACAAAACTGTGCTCTTGATTTCAGCTCAATCCCCAATGGGCTCAAGGTTGACTCAGCCTTCCAACCAAGGTGGATAAAATGAATACCCAGCTTGTTGGGGGCAAACTTTAGTTTGCCTAATTGCCTTCTGAACTGCCCAGAGAATGCTTGAACACTATGGGTCGATATTTAAATGGAAGCAATAAATAAACAATAAATAAAATCAATGCAGTGTCCTTTTGACCTTGTATGGTTTTGGAAATAGCAATAGAATTATTGTTGTTGTTGTTGTTGTTGTTGTTGTTGTTGTTGTTGTTGTTGTTGTTGTTGTTGTTGTTGTTGTTGTTGTTGTTGTTGTTGTTGTTGTTATAGGCATGTTCTCTGTTACCACCAATCCAGACTGGAATTACCACTCACCTTGATTGTAAAGCAGACAAAGAAACAGATGAAGAATTAAGACAAACATACGTGTAGAGTAGACAATCCACTTCAAACAGGGGCAAAGGGGGAATAATCAGTTATTGTTACTAGGTTCCTTTTTTATTTGTATCAGAGCTTTGAACAATTAGATTATTTTTTACAGCAAGTAGGCTACTTCAGTGGTGTTATCTCAGCTACTTATTAGATCTTCTTTTGTACATCTGGTGGGGCATTGATTGAATTTCTCCTCATTTCCAGAAAATGTGTCTTGTATCTAAGTAGCCCCATTTTACTTAATTATTCTTTGATCTTCCAACTTTGCTTCAAAGTCAATTAAGTGATTTCCAGATAGTCCAGCCAGAAGATTCATCCCCTTATCTCATGGCTGCTATGTTGGAGAGGAACTTTGCCAAAAGCTTTATAAAAGCTCAAGTAAACTATGTCAACCAGTTCATATTATCCATGTTATACAACGATTGCTGACATTCTTAAAGAAAGCTTAACAGGTTAACGAGGTAGGCTTCTCTTCGCTGAAGCCTTTCTGAACCTTTTCCACCAAAACTTATTATTCTATATGTTTGATAGTTTGTATTAAAAATGCTATCCATCAATGCACCCACAACATATGTTAATTAACTATCTTGAAATATTTCTGGATGTTTCTTTTAGTTTCTGTTCTGTTCACATCAGCATCAGAGAGAAAAAGCAGTACATCTGAACCTCCCAAAAAGAGGAAAGAAGAGCCCATTGAAGACCAAACCATCTCTCAAACACTTATAAGGATAATTTGAAACAATATGTTGTTCCCAGGGAAATACTTTTCTCTTCTGATTTCTGTGATGATTAAAGCTAAGCTCAGAGGGAACAGGACAGCTTGAGAAAGGGTGGCAGACAAACACCCCTAAATGATTAGAAAAATCTGGGGCTTTGACACTATGAACTCCAGTTCCACTTCACCACTGCACTCTCAGCTGCCACCAAGATATATTTGAGTTTCCCACTTACAGAAGAGAATCTCATGAAAGGAAATATAAAGGAAAGGCAGAAGGAAATTCTACCACACTTTCCAGCATTTGCTGATTCTTCCCGTCAAACCACACTTACCTTCACCCCTTCTGAAGCATTTTGATGTAGATGAGGTTACTAGATTTGCCAAGAAATTTCTAATACAGTAATACCCCACATAACGAAAATGCTCTGTTCCACTGAGCTCTTCATTATGTGGATCAAATGGGCGATACCCTGCATAATGAAAATAAAATGTTTGTTATACAGGATTTACATTAACCAGGGTATACCCTGCTTAGTGAAAACCCCGTATAACAAGGGAAAAATTCATTATGCGGGGTATCGCGATTGCCTAACTAATGCTTCATTATATGAAATTTTGTTATACGAAGCATTTGTTATGCAGGGGTTTACTGTATGTATCTTTGGTAAGCTACCAAAATGTCAAAGACAGTCAACTCTAAAGCAATATACTGAGAAGATACTCATTTCTATTTTGAACAAAACTAATTTGTGAAGAAATGAACCTGCTTGATATTAAGTCAGAGCACTGGATTGCCTTTCGTGGTATGATCTAGTGCAGAGTCAGGCTAATTAGAGAGCATCCAGATGTTTTATGCTACAACAGCCATAATAGCTGGCCCTGGATCCATTGGGATTGATGCATTTCACCGTCCATAATGTCTGTTAGCAGCTCCCTCCAGTATAAAGTGGAGGCAAGATCAACCACCATCTGTCTCAGGGAAAGGGTACCATGACACTTCAGATGATCTCGACTGCAATTACTCTCTGCCCCAGTTGGCATGGACTATGATAATGGGGTGATGGACACTGCAGTTTTACAGTACCTGGAGAACCACACAGTCCCCCACACATCCCTTTATATTCTGCTCCATATCAAAGAAATGAAGCAGGTTTTTTTTCCAAACACAGCAAAGAAAGAAAGAAAGAAAGAAAGAAAGAAAGAAAGAAAGAAAGAAAGAAAGAAAGAAAGAAAGAAAGAAACTGCTTCACATAAAGACCAGAGGGACAAAGTAAAGCTTCTTTTAAATGTTTTGCTGAATAATAATTCTTGGGTCTCTAAACACTTGGGATTGCATTTATGATACAGTACTTCCAAAGGAACTTAACTTAAAGTCTGCACTGACAGCAGTCAAATGTGGAAAGCAATCATCAAAAACAGAACTGTCCATTCTCTCCCTCTCCTTTCTCTCTCTCAAACAAACAAACAAACAAATGAACACAGTTCTTTACAGATGTATAGGTTGAAAGAAAATCCTTGTATTCTCTCAAATTGCAGTCTGAATAGCTATATCCCTCTGAAGCTGAGCAGGACTAAGTCTATTTCACCCATACTCCTGAATGGAAAATATCTCTCTGTCATACTCCTACCAGCCTAAATGGTGCCATGAGCTTGATTAGGTAAGAAGAAGCAAGAGGGACATAATAAAGAACTCAACCATTGGTATTCAGTTGCTGAATCGCCTTCCATGAAAGAGAAAGAATGGGAGTTGGGTTCTAACTGGACTCAGCCATTTATTAGATTGCAGTGCACTGACCCTGGAGTACATAAAGGGGAGGGTGGAGAGGCAAGGATAAGTAAAATGCTACCAGGGTGCCACAAGGATATTAACATGCAAATTGTGCACCATTCAGTTACACCACTAGCACTCTTCTGTGAGATTATTGTGAAGACTCTTCCCTTTTCCCCTTGAAGGATTGTATTGAAAAATTCCCACAACCCTTTGAGAGTTCCCACAACCCTGCACTTGTTCATATGTGCATGCAACAGCAAAAGGCAAGCTGGAAAGCACTCCTACGAGAGCAATTACTTAATGCTCCAGAGATTAGCTGCCTGTCTCATCTTGAGATCATATTATGCAAGAGAGAACAAAGAGAAAGGAAAGATTAATCCATGGTTCATAATGTGCACTTTTCTACAACAGGCTTTTATGAACCTATATCCCATTGCAAATTATAAAAGGAAGAGTTTGTCAAAGTGGGAACATTGTGTTTAAGTGGAAATGTTTGAGTTAGGGTTTATCTTAGGTTTTAAAAATTCTGTTCACCAACTCCATTCTCCAAATGACAACCTCACTTACAAATTAACATTTTTGGCCCCTTTTTAAATGTTTGCCAAATACTGTATCTTGAAATTACTTTACAGTACTACAGCAGGGTTCAAACAGATTTACTTATTGCTTAACAAGAACTGTTCTATATATGCAAAGTTTATAAAACAATGACAAAGTCAGTCTACACTTATAAATAAAACTACATCAGGAATAGTTCTTATTAAACTAGCTATGATAGAAGAATAGATGGGAGCAGTCCCTAGCTACAGAAGAAGTCTGGTGCTAGGAAAGGGAGCCCTTCAACATATTAGTGAACTGCAAAAGCTAAATCCCAACCACCAAAATAGAAAGCCAACTTTGTTTTGCAGAAAAGCAAAATCAGCAGTGTGACTTTGAATTATCATTTACTAGATGGTAAGCATCATAGAAGAAAGTTGGTGTAAACTGAGTGAGCCCACAAATTCATCTAATCCAATATTGATAGTCTCAGCAACTCTCTACAGCAGGCGTGCCCAAACTTTTCAGGCCGCGGGCCAGTCACGTGGTTCAGGGAGCCTACGGGCTGGATCCAGCCCCTGAGGCCAATTAATCCAGCCCACGAAGCCCTCATCACTTCTGGAAGTGGAAGTAAAATGCTGTATGTACAAGGGCTTCGCAGGCCAGAAGAATTGGCATCAGGGGCCAGATCTGACTGCCAGGCCATAGTTTGGGCACCCATTCTCTACAGGTTTGGGAAGGATTCCTTCCCAGTCTCATTTCAAGATTCCCATTGCCACCCCCTCCGACTGATAGCAAACAATAACAAGGACTGATTTGGCTTAGCTTCCAAAATTTAACAAGATCTGAAATATTCAAGGTGATTGGATTGAATTGTAACACATCACACGAACAGCTACCAAATATTGAAAGCATGTAGTAAAGTTAAGATCAAATAAGCTGTTTCTTGGGTTTACAAATCTCCATTACTTTCTCCTCTTGAATGATACTTGTTCACTGTATTTAAAGCAAGTTTTGGTAGGTGTTTTTAAATCTTTCTTTTAAAAAATCCCTTTTCCATGTATTTTGGGAAATATCTATACATCTGAGACAAGCTATGTTAAATACAGTATAATCATTTCTTTATTACTCCTCTAGTTACATATTACAACTGATGATGAGTAGAGCTATGTAAATTGATTTTATCTGCCAATATTCAGGTTCCTCAACAAGCTTGAAAGGAACGGAACAAAACTTCAAACACAGTGTGATTGCATTGCATTGTTGATTCATCACATGGATTATATAACAGTCTAGTTTGGATCTTGTGTTAAATCTCCCTCCCAGAACTGCAAATTGACTGGCGGTTTAATCTCAAGTACAGTTTGGTGTGAGAACTCAGCAAACCAGTGTCATAGCAATATGAGAATGTCTTTCTTTTAATTAATCCCAAAGCACTGATACCAAATAGGGTGTCCCCCCCCCCGATGTTTGATACTGCTGAGCTAATCTTGAAATCAAATTAATCTGCCTGGATTAACAAACTGCTGTGGAGAGTGATGGTTGTTAGGACAACAAACAGAAAATGTATCCTATCAATTTCCCCACAGAACAGATCTGGTTTTATGCAGCACCAGGTGGGAATATGTTACCTCCGGAGTGTTATTATGGCCAGTTGCATCAAGCATCTGTGTAACAAAAGACTCCCATGTTCATTATAGGATGAACAACTCATTAAAAGGCAATACCCGCAAACAAACTAAGTGCTATCTGGAAGAGAAAAGGTGTCTGAGTGACTTTCCCCTTGAGAATTATGCCCTTTATAACAGCACAAAATGAGCTCTTTCCCAATACAGTACTGTACATATTATATGCCACAGTAAAGATAAAGATCTCCCTTGCTTGAAAGCCAGTCATATCTGACTCTAAAATGCAGTGCTCATCTCCATTTATAGCCAAAGAGCCAGCGCTGTCTGCATCTGCAGATGTTTCTGTGGTCATGTGGCAGACATGACTAGACACTGGAGTGCACAGAACGCTGTTTACCTTTCCTACCAAAGTGGTACCCATTTATGTGTATAAATTGATACCATGAAGTCTCACTCTTATGTCTAACAAAGTGGACTTGATCCACAAAAGTTCACATTTAAATACAGTACAGGGGTTGGTCTTCAAGGTGCCACAATGTTTTTTGTCCTTTTTGATGTTGTTTTGTTTACTCTCTGATATGAATTGTATTAGATAATATAATAGAATAAAAGAATTTTTATTTAGCCCCTATAAAAGTGATCAGAGGCAGCAATGAGGTATATGCATGCCACTGTACACAAAGAACTCCTTCCCTTATGGTGAGTTGTGTCAGCTTTGATAGCCCTAAGCATGTATATGAATTGCTGTTCAGCTGAATATGTGTAATGCACTAATACTGCAGGTCGTTCTTGCCTCTGCTTTGGTGATGGGTATAGCTCTGTGGTTTAGGTATGTGGCTACAGAGCTTGAGGTGGGTGGTTTGTGCCTCCAAGGACAAGCTGAACAGATCCAGCACACACACCCAAAAAAAGAAGGGAATGGTAAACCACTTTTGAGTACTCACTACCTAGAAAACCCTGGAAATGTTTGCCATAAGACAGGATTGACTTGATGGCATGCAATTATTGTTTATTATATTTCCCTTCCCCAGCAGGTTCTGTATCATTTGAGGAAAAGTTTTTAAAATTCAAATCAAATTTATGCCATTCAAATGTTTGTACATTTCTACATATGTACATTTGTACATATGCCAGTCTCTTGTTTGTGTAGGCATTTATTCAGAACTTTATGTAAAAGTGTGGTTCAAAGCAACACTTTTATATAATGCAATGAGATTAACACTATATTTGATGGAGGGGAAACGGTTACAACCAATCTTTGAAAGCACCAGCAAGAGCTCAGAATATGCTATTGTTTCAATAGTGGTGGTGGTGGTGGTGGTGGTGGTAGGAGTAGTAATAACATATTTAATAGAATTAAATGTTGAGGGTTTTTTCATAAAATATATAGACAAGATTTCTTAGGTAAAGGTCACCCTTGCTCGAAAGCCAGTCGTGTCTGACTAGGGGTCAGTGTTCAGCTCTGTTTATAGCCAAAGAGCCAGCGCTGTATGAGTGTGTAGACATTGCCATGGGCATGTGGCAGGCATGACTAGACACCAGAATGCACAGAATGCTGTTTACTTTCCCACCAAAGTGGTACCTATTTATCTACTTGCAATGTCTTGCTTTTGAACTCCTAGGTCTGCAGGAGCTGGGACAGAGATGGAAGCTTACTCCGTCATGCAGCACTCAGGCCTCGAACTGCTGACCTGCGAACCGTTCAGTCATCAAGTTCAGCGTCTTAACCACTAAGCCACCACAGTCCCTCTCAGGATTTCTTAGTTACCACCTAAAAATGTCTAGCCTGGGTTAGTACATTTTCAATGATAAATTATCTAACTGCCCTGAGAGATGAGGGCCCATTCTGTAGTAAATTCAGGACTGTGTCTTTATGAGGGTTGCCACATCCCTTTACAGGGAGGGGGCACATGCTCACATATCAGGAGGCTGTTCTCCTTTTAAGCACATCAAACAATTTAGCAAACTATCCTGCGGCATATTTAAAGACAAATTACACATTTATGACAGCATAAATGTTTGAAGATTAGAGTCTACATCCTCATACACACTAGTTTTACCCTCTGAGACATTTGTGAGATGCACCCTAATGAAAACATCAGTAACTGCAAGAGGAGCAGAAAGTAACTCTGGGGAAGGCAACTTTTAAAAAATTCACATCTGTATCTCATTTTGGTGTTTGCAGAACTAGATCACAATATTTTGCTGCCTGTGGCAGAAAAATAATAACAATCCGCCATGCCTCTTCTCCACCCTGTGTAGACTAAGCCGTATACTCCACCAAAGTTATTTTTTCAGAAGAGGGAAGAAATTCCTACAGCAGGGCACATTTTACTTCTGCTTCCAGGAGCAGCAAGGGCAGCGTGGGCCAGATGAATTGGTGTCAGGGGCCGTATCTGGCCCCCAGGCCATAGTTTGGACACCCCTAGTTTAAGCAGAGAAAGTGGCAGCCTAAAAATCTATCTCATCCTGTTGCAAAACAAACTGCAAGGAACATTTTACTTCCGCTTCCGGTGGGAGGAACCACGCAACCGGCCCACTGAACCATGTGACTGGCCTGTGGCCAGAAAAGTTTGAGCACCCCTGTCCTAAAGCATTGCTCCCCGACTTTAGGAGGAAAGTGTATTAACAACCACCAAGTAACCAGCGCTTTGCTGCCCTTAACATCATTCTCCAAACTGTTTCATTCTGAACAAGGACAGGGCTGCCCTTTTTGCCAATCTTAATTTTCCAGGCTATGCCAACAAACCCACCACCTTCCAGACGTTTTGGACCACAGCTTCCAGCACACCTCCAGGGAGCCAGAAGAGCTCAAGGTCAGGCATGTCGTCCAAAAGGAAGGGGTGCCTCTGGGCACAAACCTCAGCCCAGCAACTTTATCTGGGAGTAACGGCCTCTCTTGCTCGAAAGCCAGTCGTGTCCGACTCTAGGGGGCATTTCTCATCTCCGTTTACAGCAGGGGTGCTCAAACTAAGGCCTGGGGGCCAGATGCGGCCCCAACACCAATTCATCTGGCCCACAAAGTCATCGTCGTCCTGGAAGCGGAAGTAAAATGCACCCAGATGAATTGGCGTCTGAGGTTGCATCTGGCCCCTGGGACTTAGTGACCGGATCCCTGAACCACATGATCGGCCCACGACCAGAAAAGTTTGGGCACACCTGGTTGACAGCCTAAGAGCCAGCGCTGTCTGCGTCTGCAGACCTTTTCTGCGATCATATGGCAGGCACGCCTAGAGACACCAGAGTGCACGGAATGCTGTTACCTTTCCCGCGGAAGCGGTACCTATTTACCTACTTGCAAATTCTTGCCTTCGAGCGGCTTAAGTTGGCAGGAGCTGGGGCAGACGATGGGCGTCCACTCCATCGCGCAGCACTCGGGTCTCGAACATGCTGACCTGCCGACCTTCCGGTCATCAAGTCCAGCGTCCTAAGCAGTAAGCCATCACACGGCCCCGTTTACCTGGGAGTAAAGGCGACTAAATGCTGGCGGTGGGGCGCTTCTTTCCGACCAGGTAAGCAAGCGAGCAGCCCCCGCACTATTGCCACCTGCGCTTACCTGCCACGGGAGGCGCCGGAAGGAGCGGGCGACCTGCACAGCGAGCCCCGCGGGCCATTCATCGCCGCGGGCAAGTTTAGGCGCAGAGCAGGCAAGACAGAGCGCGCAAGGATCTTCGAGAGGGGAGGGAGGAGCGAAGGTGGCGGGGGGCGGGGTTTGCCATGAGAGGGCGGGGCCGAGGAGGCAGGCCCCGCCCACAAGAAGCAAAGCGGGGGGGGGGGAGGCTGAGCAGGGTGAAGCTTAACCTGTTGTATTTCTACCTGCCCCACTAAACGGGAAGGGACCACCACCATCAACCACTTGAAACCTAATCCGAGCAAGACTCAAGTGTACACTTTCCACCTTCCTAGTTGGTTTTTTTTGTAATATTCTGTGTTTCACATATCAGAGAGTATACAAAACAAAAACATTGTAGCACTTTGAAGACTAACTTTTATATTTTAATGTTAGCTTTCATGGGTCAAGTCTACTTCGTCAGACTACGACGGCATTGCCCAGCACCAAAATACCTCGGCGCAACGCTTGACAGGACACTCTCTTTTTAAGCAGCACTGCCTGAATTCCAAAGTGCAAAGAACAACATCAACTCACAAACCATAAATGGGGGAACTCAACCATCCATGCGGTGTACATCAGCTGTGGCTCTGAGCATTTCTGTGGCAGAATATGCGGCTCCAATATAGAACGCATCCACACACGAGAAACAAGTGGACATTACTGTTAACGAAACAATGCATATTGTGACGGGATGCCTCAAACCTACGCCAGTTGAGAAAATATATCCTCTTGAGATTTCTTCACCTAAGACGGGGTGCCCAAACTTTTTGGGCCATGGGCCTATCATGTGGTTTAGGGAGCCGGTCACTAAGGGCTGGGGGCTAGGTGCGGCCCCCAATGCCAATTCATCCGGCCCACGATGCCGTCACTCCTGGAAGTGGAAGTAAAACAACAAGGGCTTCGCGGGCCGGATGAATTGGTGTAGGGGGACGGTCCTTAGTTTGGGCACCACTGACCTAAGAGAAGTAGCAACAGATGTCCAGAGAACTAAGCAAGAGAATGACTCTCGGCATCCTCTGAATGGATATGAGTCTCAGATCCACTTGTCCAGATCCAGGCAGAGCTTTATGGCAAGAACAATCATTACTAAGGGTACGCAAGAGCAAAACCAAATTAGGTGGAGGAAGGAGCTCACTGAACAAGGAACAAGATTTAAAAAGGATATGGCTGAGGAACTCAACCTCCCCTGCATCACTTGTAGGACTCTTTATAGGCTGAGGGTCAGAGTCCCTAAATGTAAGACCAACATGCTCAAGTGGGGGCTGCTGGTGGACATGGTGTGAATGTGGAGAGACACACAATCCAACTCATTTACTGGTCTGCTGATTATTGCCAGAAACATATACAGTAAAACCTCATATAACACTAAAACCTGGTTCCACAAGTCTTGATGTTATATGATTTTTAATGTTATCTGATGCATATTAAAATCCTATGGGATCCATAGAGATACATTGTAACCACACAGGCTTTAGCGGTTGTTATCTGAAGCATCCCATAGGATCTTAATGTTATCTGATGCAATTCTTCCCCCCAGATTCCTTAATGTTATGCGATTTTAGTGTTATTCGATACTAATGTTATATGAGGTATTACTGTACCAATAATGTAAGTTTGGCCAACAACAAAGACAAGAAAGTACCTTCATTTTGGCAGTCCAGGATTTGAACAGGACATGAAAGTAGCAGCAAGTTGTTGAACCTAGCTTTCCCTGATCCTAAGACCTGTCTATTTCTAGCTCAGTGTTAAGCAGGGGATATTGATTTTAACACTCACTGAGCTTATTCAAAGCAGCAGTGGATGCAAAACCATTCAAATTGCTCTTTTCCCTATTGCAGGCATTGTGGCTTCTAGCAGTAAACCATGGACAGCTCCTTCCACTGCATCCTTTGTATTTTTGTATTTGTATTTCGACTTCTATGCCGCCCCACTCGCACAGCGACTCTGGGCGCTTTCCTAAGACATTGTAAACAGGCACCCGTCAGCATGTTTGTGTTCTGTCCCTTCAAGTCAGAATCGACTCACAGAGCTTTCATGGTAAGTGAAATATTTAATCCGATGGTTTTACTAATTCCATGCCCCCATGACCTTCCATGGCCGAGCAGGGAATTTGACCCAGGTCTCGTAAGTCCTAGTTTGTCACTCTGCCTACTACACCATATCGGGTATGTTTGTCCATGAAGATGCTTTATTCCATATACAGTTGGGTGTATGTCATTGTATGTCTAGCATGCAGTAGTGATTAAAGATTAGAGCTAGTATCCGTTTGCATTATATAATCATGTGAATATTCCCTGTGCTCCAGCAGGCTGCTTATGCTGTTTCACACAGGTTGTGCATCTATTTGTATGAGTGACTGCAAAACACAGGCCTGCCAGAACAGCACAAATAAATTATCTTATGGTCAGGAACAGAATTACTAGCCCAGGACTCAGGAGGTGGTGCAGTTGTAAAATCTTTACCTGGCCATGGTATTCACTGGGTCATAAAGTCTGGATGATTGCCACATAATACAGTGGAACCCCGCATAACGAACGCTCCATTTAATGAAAAATTCATACAATGAAGTGTTCGTTATGCAAAGGCGATACCCCACATAACAAAAAATTTTTTCATTATACGGGGTTTCCACTAAACGGGGTATACCCGTTAACGGAAACCCTGTATAATGAACTTTTTTTCCGTTATGCGGGGGATTTCCCATTGGATCCGCATAGTGAAAAAAACTGAATACTGTACTTCTACTGTACTTCAATAAGCACATGCAACCAGAGTTGATGAACATTTTCCTGGGTAAAATAAGGATCTTCAAGCTCCTGCATCTTCTAAACAACAGGATGGGTCAAATTCAAAAGCTTGCAGTTAGAATAATTTCCTTTTCAGAAAACGGAGGTAAGCATTTAAAAAGAACTACTGAATTTGCTGACACAAGTGCTTATTTCCAAGGAAATATCTAGCATCATTGTAGCTGAAACAAATGCTCTTTTATTATGCACTCATGAAGATGTTAAGATTTAGGCAAGTTTAAAATGCAAAACTGCATATTCTCAGAGGTCATCTTTTGGATCCGAATTGGTAAACCACATATTTTGTTTGCTTTTGTTAACAAGTCAGCACTGTAGAAAGGGAACATTACTGCAATTAGTATACAGAAGCCACTGTCTCTGATACTGCTTTAGTGGTTAGACAGCTGAACAAGGATTCATGAGATATGGGTTCAAATCTCCATTTGCCTTCAAAATACACTGAACGACCTTGGATCAGTCACAATCTCCCAGTCTGACCTACCTCACAGAGATGTTGTGAAAATTAAATAAAGAAAATTGCCAAGCACTCGTGTGATGCTTTCTGTTGTGGGGAAAGGAATCACTTTAGGTAGAAAATAGTCTTCTGTTCATACAGTAAGAACCTAACAGCCTGTAATATAAGATGTGTTCACCAAAGGTTTGCCCAAAACTCCTGTAGAGTATACAATTGTTGTGGCCCACCCCACATAGGAGAGGAGACTGGCTGGCAGCCAATGCACCAGGAGTAAGGACAAGAGGCAGAGTCTTACTGCAGTCCAAAGGATAAGGCAGAGTCATTAGTCAGGAAGAGCCAAGTTCAGAAGCGGTTGTTGGAGAACTGAGACAGAAGGTTGATCCAAAAGAGCAGTTTTCAGGCAGTGGGTCCAGGGTCAGTAATCAGGCAAGAGGTACAGATCAGAGTGGTATAGAGTCAGCACAAACAAAGATTGTTCCAACCAGCTTGTACTGGCATAGGTGTCTGCTTAAGAAGGTTCAGGCTCAGGGCTCACAGCTGGGAGTGGTCGTTGTAAATGAGCCCTTGCTTTTCTCCTTTGCATCTGTAGCTCATTTCTTAGCTGTATCCTGCATCTTTCTGATGTGCTCGGCTCCGCCTCTTCTCCACTGACAGTTGTTGCCTCAGCATGTGCTCCTGTCCAGTCTTGATCAACAGGAGGCAGCTCCTTGCTGGGCTGAGATAATGGCAGAAAATCTTCCTCATTGGACCCGAGTTCCAGGGGCAGGAAGTCCTCCTCATCAAACCTGGGCTCCAGGGGCAGAAAGTCTTCCTCATCGGACCCGGGTTCCAGGGCCACAACAATATAAAATGTACACATCTGGACGAATTTAGGTTTGTGGCAGTGCCAAGATGTGAACCAGTTGTAGGAACTGATATTCCAGGGTGGAAAACACCAAATACTGCACTAAATAAGAACTTGTGCTTGGTACTGTTTTATTGTCCAATAATACTGATTAAAATATTTACACTCCTACTTTTATAAATCCACAGTTTAAACACTCATACCTATGGCTTGTGATTCCCCCCTCCATATTTTAAGCATAAGATCTTGCTGTAAAGAGTAAAAAGGTTTAAATAATAAAACAGTAGCCCAATGCATTGAGTAGAGACATTTACTTTGTATTTTAATCCATTTTTAAAATATAAAATGTACCTTTTCACCCCTAAAAAATAAAAAATCTGGTAAGAAGATGCCAGTGCAATCTTTCAGCCAATTTATATCCTGTTAAAGATCAGCTGATTTTTTTTCCTATTATACTTGGCCCTTTAAAAAAAAACACACTGCCACTGTTCAGTCTACTTCCTTTCCCCCATCTACACTTATCTGAATGGAAAACAAAACAATATGGTAGCTAAACAACTGTAAGCAAAATTGCCAAGCACTATACAGCAATATCTACATGGTCTCTTTTGCATTCGTTCTGTAAATATTCTAAAAGCTTTGTGGAAGCTTAATTACTTCGGCCATGAGAAAGGCGCAATGGAGCCTCTTTTTGCTTGTCTGTTTAAAGAAAATGTAGCACAGTTGATCTGCATCCTGGTTAAACTTAAGAACATAGACAGAATACAGCAGCTACAGCAACATTTTAAAAGGAAGGGGAATCATCTGTGGTTTCTAAGTAAGTCATCCAGCTGTCCATAGATAATCCATTATTCTTATTGGAACTGTGCTCTTTCAAACACTGGACTAATATTCAAACAGAAAACAGAACTTGCTTTAAAAGTCTCCCAGAATGACAAACAGTATAACTTAGTGGTACAGTCTAGAAAAAGCTTTGCAATTAAACTTCACACAAAGCTGTAGGTGTTCAAAATAGAACTTAGTTCTGTGGTATTTCAGTTAAACAAAAAAGGGGGGGATTCTTTTCAGGAGTACAACTGCAGTTTAATCAAATATTCTAACTTTGGTCCACCTGTCCAGTTACCCAAGAGCATCAAGCTGAGAAAGCCATCCGTTGGTGAGGTGCAAAAGAAAATGAAATGTTAACAAAAATAATTCAGTATTCCTCCCCCCCTCCCCAAAATCACAGATAATGCAGTCAATATTTGCTAAGTCTCTATTTTTTCCTCTTGCATATCCACTATTGTCTGAGTTTTCAAGTCAGCAGATTCTCCATGATCAGCTGCATGTGCCTCTGCCTCAAACAGCTGAGTGGGTGCATCAGCTTCAAGTTCTCCTCGATCCACAAGTCCTGATTCTACTTGTTCCAGATCCGCTTCTTCTATAAGTTGTGCCTGAACCTCTTCCATATGTAACTGGTTCACATGTTCCACATCTAACTCTTCCATGTGTACTTCTGTGCCCTGTTCAGTCTGAATGTGCTCTACTTCCAAGTAGCTAATCTCAACCTGCTCTGGGAGTCCTGCTATTTGCTCATTTTTTATTTGATTGTTTTGTATCAAATCTGGATGGACCTGCTCGACAGTCACTTGGGCAGGATCCACCTGAACCTGAATGACAGGCAACACGTGCACTTGTTCCACCTGCTCTATGATAGTCATGGATGCCACCGGATCACTGTCCACAGGAAGGATGTCTTCACTTACTATATGCTCAGAAATGTTGTGCATGTCTTGCAAGTGCCTCCGCAATTCGCTGCCTTGCATAAACCACACATCACACAATGTACAATGGTTGGGTTTGTCACCTGTGTGTATTACCAAATGATCCTTGAATTGATCCCAGCTGTTAAATACACTGTTACAGACCTGAAAAAGACACATAAAGCAACAGAGTTCACTCTACATCTCTAGATCATTGTTTTCAGTCTTATTTTTCAATTCTTAAAACTCCAGGTGGTCACAAAACGGCAATATTAAACACTAAGTGTCCACTAATCTGCCTCTCTGGCCAGCTAAAAACCAGCTAATGCCTAACAAACAGCAGCAATGGTTGGCCATTACAAATCTATTTGTGTTACACCACGACACAGAAAAGGGTTCTACACGACCCTCTAGTGCTGCTGGATTGCAATAGCCATCATCTGTCACAACAGGCTAAGTTGTGTACAGTTGACAGGGATGCCCCATAAACTTCTAAAGCAGGGCTGGCCAACCTTTTGCTCCGTGGGTCTGACCACGCCCCTGGAACAGCTGAGCAGGTCAGACCACACCCCGGAAGTGGAATCATTTACGGCAGACATAAATGCACCCATTTGCACATGCGTGGATGAGTTTTACATAGGTTGGGAACTCCTGATCTAAAGTGATAGATGGTTCCCTCCCCTGTTATAGATTACCTCCATCAAAATAATTCTGGAAGCACACTTGATTTTCAGCACTGGTTTTCCATATAAAACTGACACCTTACCTCTATTGTTAATTATACTATTTTCTTACAACACTCCCCTCCCAATAGATATTCTGAACTGTGAAGACCATTGATTCTGAGACCTATACAACACCCACTCAGAAATGCTCACATGGCATCTATATTTCCTATTGGGACTTGGTGAAAAGCTTTGTAATCCAAAGGTCAGTATCCTATTGCCCAAAAGTGGAGCAGAAGAAAAATCACATTGGTGCCCTTTCATGCTCAGCAGGTGTTTGTTCTTCCACTATTGTGAGATCAATCTTGCAACTCTTTGGTCACAGAGCAAGGAAGACATATGCAGAACTATCCTTAGGCAATAAAATACTGCTCCAAACATTTAAAGTTTTCTAGGCAACTGACTATAGCAAAAAAAAAAAAAGTGTAGCATTTAAATAATAGCACTCTATTTTTATTTTCTGGTGATGTTTATTATGTGGCACTTAAAATGTTTTCATTTTATAAGCCACCCAGGAACCAAATCTGGCAAAGGGGGTTAAACAGACTGCAAAAAAAGAAAAAGAAAAAAAGAACAGAAAAACTAACATGGCTTGGAAAAAAGTCTAGAAGTTTAATTATACATTTGAATGCTAAATATATTATGACACTAAGGTGCCATCTGCCAGAATGTGCTTTCACTTGATAGGGCAGCCACAGTAGTGGAAGCATCATCATTGACACTCAAGCTAACTTTTGTAAGTACTGCACAGAATATGACGATCAAAAAGTCCCGCTGAACTTTCTATACCACGCAATTCTATGATGATACAGTCCATCCCAAATACCTCAACAGAAATGTATCCAACAACCTGCCCTCAAATAAAAAATAAACAAACCAAAACCTTCTGGTGCTTTAAATACTAATTGTTATAGTTCAATGTGAGCTTTAGGGACTTCAGTGGTTCAGTGGTTAAGAAGCTTGCCTTGTTAGCTGGAAGGTTGCCAAGTCGGCAGTTCAAGACCAGAGTACTGCATGACAGAGTGAGCTGCCATCTCTGTCCCAGCTCCTGCCAACCAAGCAGTTTGAAAGCAAGAAATGACAAGAAGATAAACAGGGACCACTTTGGTGGGAAAAGATCTTGAGGACATGAAAGGAGCTTCATTTGGGCGTCCCTTGAGTGGAGTTCCTCCAGCAAAAATCCTTTCAACCCAGAAAACACTTTTGATTTAAAAAATGTGAGCTTTCACAGATACATTCCTTCTTTTGTTTATTTTGGTATTTTGTTTTTGCAAGATTAACATGACTACTTATTTGATGAATATTAATAACAAGCAAACCCAATGCTTATCTAGCTATAATGTTAAATAGAACTTCACAGATCTTTTCACCACATCCAGAAAAGGCAAAATTTTGGAGAAAGGTAAAGATCTTTCTCCTCCCAACCTAGCAGTTCAAAAGCAAGAAATTGCAAGTAGATAAATAGGTACCACTTCGGTGGGAAAGTAACAGTGTTCCATGTGCTCCGGTGTATAGTCATGCCTGCCACATGACGCAGACAGCACCAGCTCTATAAACAGAGATGAGTGCCACACCCTAGTCAGATATGACTGGCTTTCGAGCAAGGGTGGCCTCTACATTTACTAAAGATCTTTCACTCCATAGATCAGACATGCAATACAGAATTTTAATATGTGTAGTGGTACCTTCTGTTATGTCAATTTATATTTTAATTCTGACAAACCAATATAAGTAACAGTATGGTTTTCAAGCCTTAAAGCCCCCCTCGTGTTTTTCTCCACTACTGTACCTGACATTCATAAAGTTTCTTCCGCCCCTTTTTAGCACCAGCACCAGACTGGCATGCCGTCAAGTGACATTTGAGTGTGCTGTTCCGAGCAAAACGTTCGTGGCAGTTTGGACACTCAAATGGTTTTTCACCTAACAAGGCAAATGCAAACATTTATGCACAGGAAAACAAAGTCATTTCCATTTCAATTTCATTGGAATAATGCAGCTTTCCCATTTATAGAATCCCAACTTTCCAAGTGTTACAAATGTACAAAGGTGAAAGTTTAGTTTAACGACTACTTTGGTGGGCCAAATCAGTTCTAGTCTAGGTCGGCACATTAATTAGCCTTCTAGTCATACTGCTTTCATGAATGATATAATTCTTATGATTGTTCATTCATCTGTGAAAATGAAGATTCACTATTAACTATCCTCTTTTACAGTCAGGTCTTGTGCAAGTTAATCAGCATGTATACAAGGTAAGATGACAATGAATGCACATTACACTCTGCCTAAACCACTGGCAAAATGTATACAATTATGACATCAGACATTATGCTGACAGATGGATTCCCAAGTACTAACCGATATCCTGTTCCTTCTGGCATAACATGAAGTTCAAGTGTCATTTACACCCAGCAGCAAGGAATTGTGTTCTGCAATTGGGCACGTGTCCCTGGCACGACCAGCTCTGCAGTGCACCCACGGAAGTGCTTCAGGGAGAGCAGATCTGCCTCACGCTAGTACAACTACCATAGGGGCAACTTCAAGTTGTGCATGCATAGCTGCACAATAGGATTTTGGACATTGTTGGCAGAGGATACACAGGCATGTGCCTGGCAGGAAGGAAAGAGGCTGCTGTGTCCCCTGAAAAGTCTGCCCTGTAGATGCCAATGCCACCTCCAGGAATTTTTCTACCAGCCAGGTTGAGTTCAGATCCCCTCAAGGGGCATTTGCAGATGCCAACTGAGACAAGCAGGGAAATAGTCAACAAACATTCAACCCAATCACTCTCCCCTGCAAACTGTCATGCACAGCCACCATCTACCTTCAAAGCAAACACGCATTTCTGATAACTCTAACATATCCTTACAACATACAATTCTTAAAATCATGGAACAGTTATGTACAATTTTAATATAATAATCATAGTCCTGTAGTACTATAGAGCCGGAAGAAGCTCAGAGGTCATTTAGTCCAACCTTCAATTCCTCCTCCCCCCCCTTCCCAAAAACCTTCCATCTATGTCAGTGTTTCCCAAATGCTGGTTTTTGGACTTCAATTCCCAGAAGCCTAAGTCAATTCCTCAAAGCGTTTATCAGCCAATGTACTGACTTAGGCTTCTGGGAACTGAAGTCCTCCTGTGAGGCATGTGCCCCATGTTGGGAACCACTAATCTATGTAAAGATGTGGAGCATGATATGTAACTTAGGCTTTATACAAGAAAATTCTCCCCATCATGATGTCTTAAATAGTAGGATATTCCCATTCATCCATCACAGGCCTCCTAGATCACTCAGCAATACTACGCAGTTATAATGATAGCCTTCAGTCAGTATTAAAAATCCTCAGTGTCAACAGAGAAGTTTAAAAAAAAACCATAATGTAGCAACAGAACCAAGCAAATGCACATACTGCTCAAGACATAGATATTTACAGTACTCAACAGGAAAAAAAATTCTTAAGAAGGTACATATTCATTTCTTGAAGTGTAAACACCAAAGAGCGACTGAACTGCTCACAGTAAAGAATGTGGAATAACATAGGAGATAGGCAACTATTCCATCTCAGCTATGATTTCAATGTTTTTTTAAGTTTAGAGAAGTGTGAAATTATATAGGCATCAAATATTTGGAAACCAAAAGGAGTATGAAATTCAGGCACCAGCCAACAGTTCTGTTCACAGACTCCTAGCAAAGAGACCTCCCAGTAATTTCTCACTCGCTTAAACTAAAGATTAGGAAAGGAAGAGCAGGCTACTTCTGTTTTCATCCATATCTCTCTCCAACTTCTACTTACAAAAGTTCTCATTTATAGAGATATTTGGATAAGAAGTAACCGACCTTTGGAGTGTACATCTACTGGCACAGCAGGAGTTTCTTCTTCTGCAGCTCTCTATACCACCTAAAATGTTCCTGTAAAGCAGTGATTCCCAATGTGGGGCCCACAGCCCACATGGTGACTTTAATTCCCAGAAGCCTATGTCAGTATATTGGCTGATCCGTGCTTTGGGGAATTGAAGTCAAAAAAGCCAAAGGTTGGGAAACACTACTCTAAAGGTTTTTCCAGTTTTCTAGAAATTTTTGAAGACATGTGGAAGAAAAGGGAAACTTCCTGACTCTTGGTTCTGATGAGTTAATTGTTTCTGTCAGAGGTTCAGCACCTGAGCCTAATAAGCCATCTATTTTGCAGGTCTTTCTTAAACAGCTTTTAAATTACTTTCCATTTTAAAAAAAAGATTAGGTTTTAGTGTTACTCTCTGAATGGTCTGCTAACCTTCACACAATTTACATGCATAACCAGAATCGTGATTAACATTAACCAGCTAGTTGCAACAGATAACATCAGAAACCACAGCTTGATACTATCTTGCTTAAAATGTAACACAGCCAAATCCAGTTTGTAGCCCTAAACCAGGGGCACCCAAACTACAGCCTGCGGGCCCAATTAGGCCCCTCCATATCATTAATGCAGCCCACGGTGAGCACTCAGGCTCACCGCGGACCACCCACTCACCTACCCCTACCGACTGACGTCAGCAGCTGTGGCAGCAGAGGCAGCGACCGCACTTTGTCCAGGCTGCTCCAAGCAGCCTCTTGCTCGGTCCCATCCCCTCAGCAGCCTTTGCTAAAGCTGATCGCTGGTTTGGAGAAATTTTTTGAGCCTCCTGTGTTTCAAAATTCGTTGCGCTAAGAGAGGCCCTGGCACGCTTGGGATGATGTCACCGGAGCGCACCAGGATTACACTTCTAGCGCCATGAATTTTGAAACACAGGAGGCTCCGAAAATTTACTTGAAGCAGTGATTGCCTTTAGCAAAGGCTGCTGAGGGAATGGGACCAAGCAAGAGGCTGCTCCAAGCAGCCTGGACAAAGCACAGTCGGTGCCTCCGCTGCTGACGTCAAAACTGTCAGCAGCGGGAGCAGCCTGCCTCCGGCCCCTACAGCTGTGTGTTGGGGGCAGGACCGGCCCACTAAAAAAAAGTTTGGGCACCACTGCCCTAGAGAAAAATTAATAATCAGCCAAATATGAAACCAAAAAGCTTTTTAAGCCCATGATTCACTGCAGTTTGCTTCTGCTCATGTATGTTAAACACAGCAAATGTGAAAAGGTAAAAGTCACTTAAAGGAACTAGTTAACCCACCACTAGAGGGGGAAATTAAGGGACTGCAGTGGTTTAGTGGTTAAAATGCTGAACTTGACCACTAGAAGGTTGGCAGGTGAGCAGTTTGAGACCCGAGTCTCTGTCCCAGCTCCTGAAAACCTGTCCGTTTGAAAGCAAGAAGCTGCAAGTATTTAAATAGGTACCACTTTAGTGGGAAAGTAAATAGTGTTCTGAGCATTCCAGTGTCTAGTCATGCCAACCACATGACCACGGAAGTGTCTGCAAATGCAAACAGCGCTGGCTCTTTGGCTATAAACAGAGATGAGCACTGAACCCTAGAGTTGGATGCGACTGGCTTTTGAGCAAGGGCAACTGTTACCTTTACTAGAAGGGGAAATTGCAGTTACCTGTGTGTTTCCGAAGATGTTCTTTAAAATGCCCAAAGTGATCAAATTGTTTATCACAATATTGGCAGACGTGTATTTTTTTGCCTGGTCTTTGTTTCTTGTTGGCTCCACTTTCATCGATGTGATAACAGGTAAGATGCTGCTTCAAGGCACTTTCCCGCAAGTACCTTTTGTTGCACAGGTCACACTTGTAACTTTCGGTGGAGTGTGTTTTCATATGTTCCTTAAAGTGGTAATATAGTTTAAAGGTACGGTTGCATTTTTCACAGTGGAAAAGATTGTTGACGTGTGAGAGCTGAAGTTCCATAATCTCAATGCCTTCCACCTGTTTGCCTGTTGGGTCCGACAGGTTGTCACATTCCTCCTGAATGTCACTTTTTTTCTCCCCATGGCGGAATTTGCTCGTGATATCTGCCAGGAGAGCCAAAGCGGAGTCATCTGACGTTCCTGTGGTCTGGATGTACTTTATGGACTGTTCGGCAGACGTTACCTCGTCCAGCGCTTCAATGTTGTTTTCATCCACCTCAATGGCTCCTTCTGCAATTTCTACCTCGATTTCAACAGGCTCAGATTCTGCACAGGGCAGTGTTTCTGTAATAACATTGGAAGTCTCTGCTATCTTCCTCTTTTTGGTGTTACTTTTATCTTGTGCCTGACTTGATTCAAGTGATGATGAATTTTCTTTGTTCCTGGAAAAATTGGAAAAGGCACAGTAAAGAACCAGACGACGACATTGCAAACTTAGCTACAGATAATGGTTAAATAAGAAGTTTGCCAGCTTATTTACTAAAGCTGAAGATTTAGCAATTAAATCCAGTTATAGAAATCTATTTCTAAAGAGACAGAAAATGAACCGTCACCTTGTGGCTTTCTCCTGATGTTTAATTATAGTTGCTCAGTTGGGAAAGTTATGGCTATACCATATTCAAGTCTATAATATATAGAATTATCATTCATTCATTTGCTTAATCACATTTATATTCTGCCCATCTGGTAACCCAACATATGTCAGATAGATGGATAGATAGACAAATTATAGACAAGTTTTCTTGGAATGTGGACCTCCAATCATTTCTGGATACTAGATAGCGGACTAATATACTAGACAGCAAGTGAAATGAATGGCTTTCAAACAGTTACTGGGAAATTTGGTGTTCCTCTCTGAATGACCTGCCAGAAATTTGACTAAGATGCCTGACAATTGTGTAAAAACCCTTGTTTTCTTCTTCAACAGATACGTTTATTAACAAACTGATGGGTTTTTTTTACCAATTTTGGGGTCTCTGAACCCCCCGCCGGGTCCAGGGAGGTGAGGAGACCCGATCCAAACTGTTTCTGGGCTTCTCCGACGTCCTCAGCCACTGCAGCAAGCCAGAATGTCGGGATTCGAACCCTGACGTTTTGGCTTGCTACACTGGCTGAGGACGTCGGGGAAGCCCAGAAACAGCTTGGATTGGGTCTCCCCACCTCCCTGGGCCCGGCAGGGGGGTCAGAGACCCCAAAATCGGTAAAAAAAATTGACATTTTTTTTTACCAATTTGGGGGTCTCTGACACCCCCCCCCCCGCCGGATCCAGGGAGGTGGGGAGACCCAATCCAAGCTGTTTCCAAAGTTTCCCCACCTCCCTGGAGGCTGCATCAAGCCAAAATGTCAGGATTCAAATCCCGACATTCTGGCTTGCTGCAGCCTCCAGGGAAACAGGGCTTTTTTTAAACATTGTGTGATCAATGTATCACACAACGTTAAAAACCGGATAACGACGAGACTTGTGGAACCAAGTCATAACGTTATCTGGGGTACTAGTGTATATATATATATATATATCAAGACAATACGAAACTCTATGCAACTCTAATTTTATTACACATATAAACATTGTCCTAACAAATATCAAAATATAACAAAATATTTGGAAACTATATGGTATCATACTATTGCAAACAACATAATCCACACGACAAAAATATGTCTTACCCCTCCAGCAGTCATCCTTCGAAAGACACTGTGTCATAAGCCATTGTGTCATTCTGGATGGGTTGGAGTAAGCAATTTTACCTCTTTTTATTTGCAAAAGGATATAAACCCAGCTAACTGGTTTTTCTTACTTTTAATGCAAAAACATTTTAGAGTTTTTACTCGTGCCCAATTAAATGCTCTGTCATCAGCAGTCCTGGAAGAGAAGTTTAAAAAGATTCCATACTTTGCCTTTGTAATTCTGGAGGAATAGAAACAATAACTCAACTTCTTTTGCATTGCTCTTTTAACTTTGAGATTTGGAAAACATTGATTGAACCATGTTTAAAATTATTTCCTAGATCGTTTATCTAAGGCATACAATACCCCAGTGATGGTGAACCTTGGCACTCCAATTGTTCTTGAACTTCAATTCCCAGAAGCCCTGATCAGCAGGAGTGCTGACTTGACCTTCCGGTAATTGAAGTCCAAGAATACCTGGAGTGCCAAGGTTCACCATCACAGCTATACCCTCTTCATGCTTTCAGGACAGAGTATAGGCATGCTGTTTAATGTGGCAAAATTTTGTGCACCTGAATTCAAAATTTGAGAATGAAGGGGTTTAGCAAATCTGTAATCTGTTTTGGCTAGTAGCAACAATTTTAGGAGGAAACACAGCTGATCCTAGCTATGCCCCAAGACAGTGGTTGCGAACCTTTTAGAGACCGAGTGCCCAAGGAGGTGGAGGTGGTGTGTGAGCAACATTACATGGGTGTGCGTGCATGCACAGTGCCTGCCCACAGTGTCTGATTGCCTTACATCATTGGGGCAACAGCATGCATGCCATAGGTTCGCCACCACTGCCCTAAGATATTAATTATTTTACTAATATGATTTTAATGTAATAGAAATGAAGGTTCTTACAGAAATATATTATATATATTGGCCATAATAAAGTTTATCTAGCTAGCTATCATCCTTTTGAAATAAGCATACCTACCGAATTTCAAGAGCTTTAATGGCTTCTAACATCTGAAGATATTCGGCTGCTTTCCAGACATCATTAGCTTCTTCTTCCCCCTGGATCATTAGCTTAGCTGTGTAGGTGAACTCAATTAAGTGACGAAATGCCATGTTACTTACACCTGAAGATAAAGGACAAAATAAAGCCTAGTGGTAAATCTTACATTTCACACAATTCACACTTTTGCTGGCAAATATCTACATATATATTTCATTAAGGTTGTCTCACAGAATCAAAGCCATGTCCATCAAGTCCAGCATTCTGCCTCCACTAAAGACTAGCTAGAATATGGTGGTCTACTCCCAGCACGTGGTAATCAATATGCCTTTTTAGGCTGAAAGGTCCTATAATTTTTACAATGTAAGTTAACATATTTGAACAGTCTCTTCAGTATTCTAATTATACTTCTTCCTCTAGTTCTTCTCCTTTCGGAGCTAGCTGTATAAATAAATTACCTTCTATCTCTACTAGAGGTTCCTGAGTGAAGTCCTGGAAGAATTTGTAGAAAAACTGGCTGCAAGCAGCAAGAACAGCTTTATGAGCTTTAAAATGGTGACCTGGAAGGAAAAAAGAGAACTAGATATTAAACTTTATGTGAAAGATTTTAAGGACTGTGAGAAAGAAAAATGAATTTAATATACAGCCTTGTTTATTGAGAAGAAAGGGAACAATCTAATCCCTATTGTTCTCTAAGATTTGGTGTAATTATTACACTGCATCACAAAATAAAAATAAACTGTCGGCTATTTGGTCTAATCCATATGTCCTATACTAAATCAAGTGCATTGAATCCAAATCTGAAGTCTGATTCTGCCTATGAAGTCAGGATCTTAAGTTAACTACATGTATAGACGTGATTATCCATTTATTAACATAGCTGCACCTACTCATCTTTAGCTTAAAACAGACTCACTATGGCCTAGCTGTACTATCCAATAGGATGTTTTCACACTAGAGACAAGTCCTTGGTCCATCTTGCTTTATACACCTATTTCTAACGTCAGCTCACTGACTTGCCCAGACATGCCCAGCCACTGATGGAACATGCATGCCACCAGGGGATGTGATTCAGCTAAGGTGGCAGCAGGCATAGTGGTAGCTGCAACTGTTATAATGTTCCCATGTAAAAATGCATTACCCAATTACTGACCATTTGAACAGCTATAGAACGCCTCTAACTTAAAATATGTACGTGATAGGCAAATTCTGAGTTCAGATTTGGAATCCAGCACATCCGATATCATGTAAATCACATGTGTTATTCCCAGTAGCATAATCATTGTTGTACAGTGTTATCAACACATTATTCATGATTGCCATCTAACCTTTCTAATGGGAAGGGTATATTTCCCACACTTGAAACTACTGCTACATTTTGTAAAAGCACAATTCGTGAGAGAAAAAGAGACTGTCCCTTGTCTGGGGGAGAACCAAGAAACATGCTTCTCTGTGTGAGGAGAGAATCCCCCCAACTATTCTTCAACATATTTCTTCCCATACTAAAGAATATGAATTTGAAAGAGAATTCTAAATATTGAGGCAATATTCTCCTTAAGAAGACTGGAGAAGTTAGTCTTTAACAGAATTTCCCATCCCTCCAGCAAGGGAATGTGAATGTTTAGTTGCCATGAAATAAAAATGTCTAAAAATGTCCCTGTTGCAAAAATTGGAAATCATTCCTCTGCAAAGATCTCAAATATTATGGAACAGTTCATATGTACTTCAATATGAGTGCCGTGCATGCCAAACTGCTTCTGTCAGAAAGAAGAGGACATTCTGAATTTTCATTTACAGCGATTTTTACCAATCAAATGCAGGTCTCCTGATATTACTCATAAATTCTTAACTTAGAAAGAATTCAAAATGTGGCCAGATACCAAACCAGGGTTCTTTTTTTTCATATATACAGGAACTCAAGTTCAACTTTAACAACTTGAAATTCTAACAGTTTCTGGTGTGCTTCCTATCTCGCCATTCAATATTTTTTTAATTATGCAAAGCAATCACACTTATACAGTATACCGCCTCCATAGCACTTAGTGCACTTTCATGGCATGGAAACCACTTAGGGTACAAGCCAGCCAAAGTAAAGTGTTTTGAAACGTCCAGGTAGTTCAGCTGGAGTGATTTAAGTACTGTATGTGCTTGCTTCTTCCTCTGAAATTAAACAGCAATTAAAAGTGATTCACTGATTGGACTTGGTTTTGACAAATCCAATCAGAGCCACCACAAAATTAGTGCCTCCAATTCCTAATCCCAACAGGCTCTCTAAAAGATCACCTGCAAGTAGTATGTTTGGCCCTATATATGTGTGTCACGTTATTCTAGCACTGTAAAATTAATCAATCCCTTTTCATTTTGTTCTCCTTTCCCCAAATTTTTAGGGACCTATGCCAGTTTTAGGACTGCGGTGGCTTAGTGGTTAAGATGCTGAACTTGATGTCTGGAAGGGTGGCAGGTCAGCAATTTGAGACCCAAGTGTTACACAACAGATTTTGCTCCTGCCAACCTAGCAGTTTGAAAGAAAGAAATTGCAAGTAGATAAATAGGTACCACTTCATTGGGAAGGTAACAGTGTTCTGTGCGCTCCAGTGTCTAGTCATGCCTGCCACATGACCAGGGAAATGTCTGCAGATGCAGTCAGTGCTGGATCTTTGGCTGTAGACAGAGGTGAGCACCAAACCCTAGTGATACGGCTGACGTAAACACGACTGGCTTTTGAGCAAGGGCAACCTTTACCTTTACCAGTTTTTGGACTGACGAGAAGTAGTGAGATTTTTGTCTGAGAACAGGATAAAAAAATGAGCCAGAGGGAGAGTAAATGTAAGAAGCTGATTTACCACAAAGCTACCTGTTTAACATGAAGCTGTGGCTTTTCAAATTTAAAAAAAATGTCTTTTATAAATGCTCAACTTATTTAGCAGTAGTTGACACAAAAAAATGTTTACAGTAAAACCTCGCATAAAGAGCACCTCGCTTAGAGTAACTTGTTTAAAGAGCAGACTTTTCTCTGAATGGTCACCTCACTTAACAAATAAAACCAACCAAAAGCTCACTTAACAAATAAATCAGGTTTCACAATTCCCCCCTCCCCCGGCCAAAGTCACATTTTGTCACTTACAATGGTGTTTCGCTTAAACAGCAAACTCGCTTAAAGAGCAATCCTGTGGAACACATTATGCTCTTTAAGCGAGGTACCACTGTACTTATAAAAGCCAATACTGTACAGTATTTAAATGGACAGTTCCTCCAAAGGGGATCTTATATTTTATTGAATGTGGAATTTATGAACATTTATGGTGAGCAGTTTTGTTTGCTCAATTACTTTTTCAGCCTAAGCTATTTAAACCCATTGCTAGAAATCTCATTTGAACCTCTGACTTGATGACACTGACTCATTCTGAGAAACACCATATCGAGTTATGTCAGAGAAGCAGATGAAGAGAGTAAATATGAAGCTGTGACTGATTTGTGCAGCTGGAGCCAGTGCTTTTTCACTTGGAAACTCCTCCTTGGTTTAGTGGGACATTCCTTCAGGTAGGTACATGTAATTGACCTGAAGTGGAATCCCCATGTTAGGTAAATCAGACATCTTTGATGTTAGCTGTCTAAAAGAGCAATCCTAATGGTGGAGGCTGCCACACTTTGTGAACATCATGGGGAGACATGGACAAGACAATGATACTGGGAAAAGTTGAAGGCAGCAGAAGAAAACCAAATGTGAGATGGATTTACTCCAAAAAGGAAATCAAGAGCTAAACTGGAGTACTAAGGGCAGGACATTTTGGAAGTCACTTATTCATAGAGTTGTCCTAAGTTTAAAACCTTTTGATGGCATATAACAACCAATGGAGGAGCAGAAAGAAGAGATCTGAAGTACATTTACAAGGACCTTCTAAGCCAGGGGTTCCCAACCTTTTTATGCTGTGGGCCTGACCACACCCCCTGGAAGTGGAAACATTTACAGCTGTCATAAATGCACCCACTTCCACATTTATGAGAGCTGCTGGCACATTTATGCATGTGCAGTCATATTTTACAGCTGACGTAAACACGTCCGCTTCCACTTCCAGATGGAATGGTGCCGCGGACCATAGGCTGGGAACCTGTTCTAAGCTGTGCTGATGTTTACCGAGACAAAACAGTATTGGAATATTATATTCTCCTCAGATTCTTAATTCAAGTGCATTAATTATACCAGCTTCTAAGTTGGTATAGCTTCTGGCTCTGCTTAAGAAGTATTCTGTGAATCTTACTCTCTCCACTCTCTCTTTATACCACTGCCCTCTTTTTGATCCCACCAGTAACAGAGTACCATGTTGGGAAACCAAAACAGCAAGAAGTTCTGCCACCATCTAGAGAAGATCTCAACAGGTCTCCCTCCACACCAAGAGAAAGGAAGGTCCACAGCATCCTCAGTCAGTATCACGAAAGCACAGGACTGTTGCCTAAATCATTGTAAATTCAGTGCAACTGCCTTAAATTAGATACATGCCTCAGCTTTTCTAACAGACGTAGTATTAGGCGAGCCATGAACAATGTATGGAAGAGATCCAGATTACGTACCATCCACAATTAGAGTGATGTCTGTGAACTGGTCCTGTTCTCGCTGTTCATTCAGCCTATCCAAGATTACTTTATAATGTTCTGGAAACTCCTGAATGCATTCCATCATCTCTTCAGCTTCCATGGCTTTTTGATTTGCCTAAGAGAAATTACCAACCAGAGTCAGAACTTCATTAAAGTGAGTATCTGACATGGATATGTCATCACAGATGTAAAGCTGTAAGTGAAATAAGAAAATCATACAATAGCACACCCATAGGTTTTCTCTCAACAAAGCCATAGTAGAAGCAAAATCATGAGACAAAAATGCAACTTACAAATACAATACTTGAGGATAATGTGAAGCCCATAGAACAGGGTTTTCTCAATCTTTTTAAGCCATAGGCTGGACCTTGCCCCCTCAGATAGCTGAGTGGGCCAGACTGGTGATTCCCCACAATATCAACACTTTCATAAAATGTGTTCGTATCTGTTGTAAACACGTTTACAACAGCCGTGGGCACATTTACGGCTGTCATAAATGTGTTCTCTTCTGCTTCCACTGGTGGAGGCCACATGAAATGGTGCTGTGGGCTGGATCTGGCCTGTGAGCAGTAAGTTGAGAACTCCTACCATAGAACATTCAAGAGGGAGAACAAAAATATTGTACTAAGATCAAGGAACCACAACTTTCACGTGGAAAGAAAAATAAAAGGGATAGGGGGAGGGAACTTCCAAGATCTGTATTTTCTTGATCTCTTTTACAGAAATAGATTGTTTTCTGTTTGCCTTAGAAACATATCTAGCTTAGCATCTGTGTTTCATAACTTTCCAGGATTTCTTGTACACATGAGAACCAGCTAATCTTTATCTCTCCCTTCAGTTAGTATAGAAACGGAGGAAAACCTAAAGGAAGATATGGTATATGGTAGTGGACCAGGATACTTAAGAGACCGTATCATCCCAAGGACATCTGTCCGTCCCACCAGAGCGGACCAGAGAGGCTCTCTGGTTGTGCCATCGGCCAGAGAGGCGCACCTCTCTGGCACTAGAAGGAGGGCCTTCTCGGTGTCCGCTCCGGCCCTATGGAACCTCCTCCCAATAGAACTATACCTGCAGATGGAGCTGCTGTCCTTCAGGAAAGGAGTGAAAACCTTGTTGGCAAGTCAGGTCTGGGGAATGGATGGATCAATTTCCCCAGCTGGCTGGATGGTATGAACAAATTTACCCCCAATGCCTCCTAGCTACAACGCCTAGTTTTTAATGATAGGTTTTTAAGCTTCTTTTAAACTTTTAATTTTTTGAACTGGTTTTAAATTGTTGTCGATGCTGATGTGTTGTGAATTGCCCTGGGTCCCTTTGGAGAGGAGGGCGATAAACAAATTTAAATAAATAAATAGATAAGATCAGTTTTTATTTATCTGGCTCACAGGTAACCTGCACAGCAAAAATTGTTTTTATTTTTGTTGTATAGAGCAAAAGAGACTAACATGGCTACCTCACTGAAAACTGAGCCTACAGCTATACGGACTGTTACTACATGATATAATGCTGCAAGATTTGCTCTGTTCAGAGAACAGGTAAAATCCAAAGTGGCTGCAATGGCTTTGTGGTTAAAACACTGAGACCCAAGTGCAGAGTGATGAAGTAAGCTCCTGTCGCCTCTTCTAGCTCCTGCCAACCTAGCAGTTCGAAAGCAAGAAATTGCAAGTGGATAAATATGCACCACTTTGGCAGGCAAGGCAACAATGTTCTGTGCACTTTGGCGTCTAGTCAAGCCTGCCACATGGCTACAGAAACATCTGGAGATGCACAGTGCTGGCTCTTTGGCTGTAAACAGAGATGAGCATCAATCCCTAGAATTGAACACGACTGGCTTTGGAGCAAAGGAGAGCCTTAACCTATTGGTGGCCAACCTTGGCACTCCAGGTGTTCTTGGACATCTGTAGATACAGACAGCTGTAAACAGAGATGAGCACAGAATCCTAGAGTTGGATATGACTGGGTTTCGAGCAAGGGAGATCCTTACCTTTACTAGGCTATGAACAAGGGAATAAAATAGAAAGACCCACCAAGGTATGCATTTGGGGGTTATATATCACACTAGTCCAGACAACCAGCAGATATCATTAATGTGGCAAGTGGGTGATAGCATAACTAACTTCATAAATAGTTGCTCCTTTTTTTTTTGTCATATACACCCAAATCAGAGGCCACGAGTAAGCATATGTACTGTTATGGAATTCAAAACAACATAGTGTAAAGAAATGAGTAAAGTGGAGGAACTTTGGTTCTGAAGCTTCTGAGAAAGGACTGAGTTAAGTTAGCTGGCACCTGGGATTGATGGGCACAAGATGGGGAAGAGAAAGAACAGTTTTTTGAAATCTCACAGCTGTAAGGTATCTCTTGAAGGGAAAAACTCCAGCTCAAGCCCAAATTGTCAGGCTGTGAATATTGGCTATGATCATGGCAATCAGCCATGAAGATTCTCCTGACAACAACATAATATAGTAGTCTCCCACTTGCCTCCCGCATCACAGCATGACCCCTGCACCACTTATCATGTTCCATGAGTCACTTTCTGGTCCTGAGCCCTTTTGGCACACAAAGTCTTCATCAGCCCAAGGCTAGTACTGATGAAGCTGCTGCCCTCTATTACCCTAGCAGGATAACCATTTCTGAACACTTGTGTAGGTAAATTTTATATTGCCAATAGTGACAGGATGCCTCAAATCTACAACAGTTGAGAAAATACACCCTCTTGTTGGTATCACTCCACCCAAGATAAGGAGAGAAGTAGCAGCTGATGCCGAGAGAACTAAACAAGAGAATGAGCCTCGATATCCTCTGAACAGATACAAACCTCAAGTCCGCCAGCTAAGATCCAGGAGAAGCTTTATGGTAAGAACAAACATTCTTGAGGGTACTCAAGAACAAAACCAATGTAGAAGATGGAGGGGGCAGCTCACTGGACAAGGAACATTAAAGGAGGATATGGCTAAGGAACTCAACCTCCCCTACTTCACTTGGAGGGCCCCGAATAGGCTGAAGGTCAGAGTGGCTAAATGCAAGACCAACATGCTCAAGTGGGGGCTGCTGGCAAACAGCATGCTGTGTGAGCATGGACAAACACAGAATCCAGCTCATTTACTATTCTGCCAGTTATGACCAGAAACCTGTACTGATGAGGGCTTAATTTTGGCCAACAACAAAGCCAAAAAAGTGGCTTCATTTTAGTAGTCCAAAGATTGTTCTGGACACGAAATAAGAAGATATTGCCACTATGAAATTCCTTTATTTTTGAAAACCATTCCCTTAACTTTTTTGCGCTTGAGTCATTCATTTCATCCAAAGTCTACCAAGACTTGCCCTACACGGCAGGTTTTAATAACTTCCAACTCTTCATTTTTCTGTGTGCAATATTTATCTATACTGTACTATTATATACTATACCAAGGGCTGCAGTGGGGTAGTGGTTAAGTCACTGAACTTGATGACTGGAAGATCAGCAGGTCAGCAGTGCAAGCCCCGAGGGCTGCATGATGGAGACAATTCCCATCTCTGTCCCAGCGCCTGCCAACCTAGCAGTTATAAAGCAAGAAATGGCAAGCAGATAAATAGGTAATGTACCAGTTTGGTGGGAAATGTTACAATGTTCTGTACACTCCAGCATCTAGTCATGCTTGCCACATGACCATGGAAACATCTGGTGACACACAGCGCTGGCTCTTCAGCTGTAAACAGGAGATAAGCACTGACCCCTAGATTTGGACATGACTGGCTTTTGAATAAGGGAGAGCTTTAAACTCTTGGTAGGCAACCTTGGCACTCCCAAGTGTTCTTGGACTTCAATTCCCAGAAGTCCAAGTCAGCACATCTGCTGATCTAGCCTTCTGGGAATTGGAAGTTGAAGAACAACTTGAGTGCCGACGTTTGCCACCACTAACCTATACCACTTATAAAAATACTGTACTTTTTTTCCTCTACCCAGCGAGTGTCTCCTGTGCCTGAGGAGGCTGGCCTGGAGTCTAACCTAGGGGTGCCCACACTTTTCAGGCCATGGGCCGGTCACTAGGGCCCAGATCCGGCTCCCAACACCGAATTCATCTGTACCACGGAGCCCTTGTCGCTCCTGGAAGTGGAAGTAAAACGCAACCGTACAGGCGCGTTTAACTCCCGCTTCCGGGAGCGACGAGGGCTTTGTGGGCCGGATAAATTGGCATTGTTGGGGCCCCGGATCCAGCCCATAGTTTGGGTACCCCTAGTCCAACCTATGCCCTAGTAGTAGCCCTGCTCGTAGTAGGGGCTTCTCTCTCCCCCACCTCCACCCTGGCCATATGGCGCGTCCCCGGGGGGCGACTCAGAAGCTCAATGAGCTCCCCCGCCACACGGAACGCACGTGCCCTCCAGAAGATGCGGACTCTCTTCCTCCCGAGAGCCAACAAGGCCGTTCAGTTCACCCCATTGGGGCCACCTTCCATCTATCATTCCCACCCCAGCCAATCGTCGGCCAGAAAGGGAGGGCCACGAGCCAATGGACGCTCATAGCAGGCTCGGCGGAAGGCCTAGCTTTTGAAGGGGGGGGGGCGAGAGAAGCGCCGAGGTCCAGGAAAAGGTAGCTTAAAAAGTCGGCGCGGAAGGCCCCGGCGCGGACGGAAAGACGCCATGGCCGCCGCGGCGCAGAGATCCAGCGCAATTCCAGCCGCCGCCGCGGCCTCGTCTCCTGAGCCGTTATTACGTCATCAAATCGCGCATTAAATCGATCTCTTTTTCGACGTCCGCTCCGGCCCTCAGAAGCGCGCCGGCTCCGAGAGAACTGGGCCGTTCCGCCAAGTACTCACCGGGAGGAGCCGCCGGCCCTGCCGAGCTTCCTTGGCCGCTGCTATCGCTTCCTGCCCGCCTAGCTCGCCGAAAAGCGGGGCAGGCGCCGGCCAATAGCACGACTCGCATTCCCGTCGTGCAACGCGCGCACCGGAAGTGGTGGTGGTGGTGGGGGACTCGTTTGACCTCCTTTACCTGTCAGGGCGCTCTGGGGGAAACTGGTGGAGCCCAAGTGCATGCTGGGAGTGGTCAGCTCTGGATACGCTTCCATGCTTGATGCCGCGCGGTGGATGCTGGGTAGCCTCTTTTACATCGCTAAACAGTTAACAGCCAGTGGTTCACCCCAGAGAGAATCTGGCCTTGTTGGTTTTGAACTTTTCAAGTTGCCAGTAATTTTGTTTTTTCCAAATTAGAGAACAAAATGATTCAGATACTGTAGCTGAAAAAATGATTCAGATACTGTAGCTGAAAGTATACCAAAACATGGATATTATTTGGTAGATTTGCTCATTTTTCTTATTAAGAAGGCATAATAATTAATAAAGATGTCTGACGAAGTGTACTTGATCCAAGAAAGCTAACATTAAAATTTAACAGTCTTCAAAGTACTAGGGTAAAGGTCACCACTGCTTGAAAGCCAGTCTTATCTGACTCTATGGTTCAGTACTCATCTCTGTTTATAGCCAAAAAGCGCTCTCTGTGCTTGCATACGTTTGTATGGACATGTGGCAGGCATGCCTAGACACCAAAGTACATGGAACGCTGTTTACTTTCCCGCCAAAGAGGGTACTTATTTATCAACTTGCAATTTCTTGCTTTTGAACTGCTACTTTGTTTTTTTTTTAATTTTTATTTTAAGGTTTTTACAATATTAAAAACAAACTAACAAAACAATCTACAAAACATAAAAGAAACAATTACATACAAAAAAAGAAAAAAAATTAGTTCCCACGTACATCCTACAGCGTTAAAAGATGAGAAGAGGAAGAGAGAGAAAAAATACATATCAATATAATATAATGTAGTCAGACATTATTTTCTATACATTTACTATACTGTATATTTTCACCTTTATATCCACTCTCCTCTTTAACCATCATATTTATATTACAACTTTATTATTTTGTACATGGTTCCTACCACCCAGTGCACTACAGTCCTTGAGTCTACCAGCCACTCCTTTTACAACTCATTCATTCTGCCAAAAATACATTGTATTCGGAGCAGGTTTTTCTTCTTTATTATCCATCAATGTGTGTTGCAAAAAAGGTTTCCAAATGTCCCAAAATCTATTTTGTTTTATTAACCCCCCTTTTATATTTAATTCCCATGTAAGTTTTTCATTTAATGCCATATCCCAAACATCAACATACCATTTACCAATTTCTAAATTCATATCACCTTTCCAATTTCTGGCTACTTGTTGTCTCGCCAATGTCAAAAAGATAGACAATAACTCTTTTATATTAATAGATTTGCTCATTTTTCTTAAGAAGGCATATTAATAAAGATGTCTGACGAAGTGTACTTCATCCAAGAAAGCTAACATTAAAATTTAACAGTCTTCAAAGTGCTAGGGTAAAGGTCACCATTGCTTGAAAGCCAGTCTTATCTGACTCTATGGTTCCGTTCACTCATCTCTGTTTATAGCCAAAAAGCGCTGTCTGTGCTTGCATATGTTTCCATGGACGTGTGACAGGCATGCCTAGACACCGAAGTACATGGAACGCTGTTTACCTTCCCGCCAAAGAGGGTATTTATTTATCAACTTGCAATTTCTTGCTTTTGAACTGCTAGTTTGGCAGAAGCCTGGGGAACATAGTTAAAAGTAGAGGCATCACCTTGCAAACCAAAATTTGCATAGTCAAAGCAATGGTATTCTCAGTGGTAATGTATGCCTGTGAGAGCTGGACCATTAGGAAAGCTGAGCGCAAAAGAATAGATGCCTTTGAGATGTGTTGGAGGAGAGTTTTGAGAGCCCTGGACAGCGAGGAGAACAAATAGGTCAATTTTAGAAGAAATCAACCCTGACTGCTCCTTAGAAAGTCAAATAGTGAAGCTGAAGTGCTTTGGACATCAAATGAGAAGAGAAGACTCACTTCAGAAAGCCTTGATGCTGGGAAAGGTGGAGTGCAAAAGAGGAAGGGGCAGCCAAGAATGAGATGGCTAGTTGGTATTGTAGATGCAGTAGGCACAAAGCTGAGTGGGTTAAGGAGGATGGTGGAGGACAGAGGTGTCTGGTGGGCAGTGGTCCATGGGTGACAGTATTTCATAGCGGATTTGTCCCTGCCACACCCTTGCCTGCAGTGTTGATGATTTGTGGCTTGGGAGCCCAGAAAACACAGGCAAACAGTTCTGTGTGAGGCAACATAAATTTTACTCACGAGGTGAGGTGCAGGAAAAGTATTTACAGTGATGGCAAAATAACAAGCTTAGCTTCAGCATACAGGAATGGCATATATACAAGAAGTTCACAGTCCTTAGAGAGTTTCAGCTTTAACTCTCTTTGCTTACCCAGTAAGCTTTACCACAGAGTCCTTGTTGGTTCCTTGCAGATGTTTGCAGACCTTGAGTATGAACAGCTGTTAGGCAAGTTCTTGGTAGAAGCAAGCTCCAAGGCAAAAACACCAACAATCCAAGCTGTTCTGCATCCACTGACACAGAAGTCACTACCACGAAGTGGCAAAAATTCCAAAGTCACTGGCCCATAAAGTTACTTCCAGCACTTCCAGCAAGGTGACCACTCCATTAAGGCAAGGCTTGAGGCGAGGCGAGGCGAGGCAACATGGCTTTTGGGCATGGCTGTTCTTATGGACAAGAGGCTCTCTAATTAGCTGCTGATCCTGAGCAGCTGGCCATTCTCTAAGATAAAGGTAAAGGTTTCCCTTAAAGATATACACAACCATTTATCCATGATGCATTATGTGCCACGCCCAGGCACTGCTACTAACAATGGGGTCACAAAGGGTCGGAATTGACTGTGCAACTGAACAACAACAAAGTTTGGCCTTCCGCCTCCCAGTCAGCATCTTAACCACTTGAGCCACTGCAGTCCTACAATTTGTTTTGTTTATTCTCTGATATGCTTGAAACAGACTAGCATGGCTACTATTCCAAAAAATTAATAAAGATATTAACTGCATATTTCTATTGCATGCTAAATAGCTCATGCAAATTTTTTATTTTTATTTATTGCATTTACATTCTGCCCATGTGAGATATTCTCCCACTCTGGGCGGCTTCAGAAAACCTCTTTGATTTTGTTTTACAACATTATATATATATAAAGTCTTGCTATTTAAAAATAATAATAATGAATAGACACTTATGGAAGGACATGAAATGAAAACCCTGAACTTATTTATTTATTTATTTATTCAACTTATACCCCACTCATCTGGGATAAACTCCCACTCTGGGGAGCTCACAATTATTAAAAAAGCAGAACTATTATTATTATTATTATTATTATTATTATTATTATTATTATTATTATTATTATTATTATTATTATTATTATTATTATTATTATTATTATTATTATTATTATTATTATTATTATTATATGCTGCCCCACTTGCTTTACAGCAACTCTGGGCGGCTCACGGAAAAACAAGATACAGTACCAAAGTTACAAGTGTCACATCACAAAACATATCAAAAACTCATATAAATAAACATATCAAAAAAACCCAAATCACAATTACAAAATGTGAGGTCGTAAAGAATATAAACTAATTCAAAACAGTTCATAAAAAACCCTCGCAATTTGACCTCACTCACTAGTCCATTTCCCTCCTGACCAGGCGAGAGTGGGAGTCTGTTGAGAGCAGCAGCGGCAGGATCTTTATAGCAGCTCCTGCTCACTATTCATTACAATGATATTCAACGGCCTTTCCCCCGCAGCCGCCAACATCCCAGGGTGACTGCAGCTTTTAAAAAACCCCAACCAGGGGCAGCACCAGTTGATGGTGGATGCAGGGCAGCGACTGAGGTCTTGCCTTTCTGGTGTCTTAAGCCCCCAACCAGAGGCGGAGTCCCAGATGCCTGGGGCCGCAGGTGGATGCAGGGCAGCAACGGAGGTCCTACCATTCTGGCGTTTTTTAAGCCCCCAACTAGGGGCGGAGTCTGGGACACCTGGGGCCGCAGGTGGATGCAGGGTGGCAAAGGAGGTCCTGCCGTTCTTGCGTCTTTTAAGCCCCCAACCAGGGGCTGAGTCCCGGACACCTGGGGCCGCAGGTGGATGCAGGGCGGTGACGGAGGTCCTGCCGTTCTGGCATCTTTTAAGCTCCCAACCAGGGGCGGAGTCCTGGACACCTGGGGCCGCAGGTGGATGCAGGGCAGCAACCACCATAAAACCATAGAAAACCCACCCACCCACCCAGACCTGGGGGTCTTGTATTTTTATAAACATATAATCAGATTTTATTGCTAAGTTTTTCCTTCTTGTGCTGTATCTGCTTTCGAATATTGGCTATCATGTTGATCAGCCATGAAGATTGTCCTGGGAGCATATAATGCAGTGGCCTTCCATTTGCCTTCTACATTGCAGCGTGACACCCATACCACTGATCTAGTTCCGCGAGTCACTTCTAGTCCTGAGTTCTTTTGGTACACAAAGTCCTCCTCAGCCCTAGGCCAGTATTGATGCTGCTGCTGCCCTGCATTCAAGATGGATTCAAGTAAGATTTAGTCCACTTGGAGACCATCACCCTTCTGGGTGGAGTTTGTCTCACTCATCATTTTCTCTGCTCTTGAGGTCCTGGAAGTGTGACTTGAGAGCAAGCCAAGTTCCAAGGGAGATCATTGTGGAAGCCTTTAGTACAGGTGTGCCCAAACTTTTTGCGCTGCGGGCTGGTCACATGGTTCAGGGCCCCGGTCACTATGGCCTGTGGGCTGGATCCAGGCCCCAATGCCAATTTATCCGGCCCAAGCCCTCGTTGCTCCCAGAAGCGTTACTTCCACTTCCAGGAGCAACAAGGGCTTCGCGGGCTGGATGAATTGGCATCGGGGCAGGGATCCAGCCCAGAGGCCATAGTGACTGGGCCCCTGAACCATGTGACCATGAATTGGCTGGATCCGGCCCACAGGCTGTAATTTGGGCACTCCTGCTTTAGTAGTTCCTTAGCTAGAATGTTTATGGTTGAAGGCTTGTCAAGGCTATCAGAAATAAGGACAATGTTATATTGGGTATTCAAGGTAATACTGTGACAGGTAAAAGTAACACATTTCAGTTACTGAACTGAACCATGAATTCCTTTACAATCCACAAGCACATTGCTCCCCAATCCGACATTCTATCAGATCTTAAGTCACTGTGTATTGTTTGTTGTGTGTGGAAATGTGCTTGTTCCAAGGCTATTCAGCCAAACTCTTCAAAAAGCTTTGTTTTCCCTCACCTTTTCCTCCAAGGGCAGTTTAGCCAAACTTATAAAACATCTACAAGAGCAAATTTATCTCCAAGCTGGAAACATATTTTCTATTTCCATATAAAAAAATTTGTCCTTCCCAGCATTTTAGTTTTTCTCACTCTTGGCAGTCATCTCCATTTTTATTTCTTTCCAATCACAACATGAGCTTCCCCATTTCTAGGTCAAAGTCCTCCTGGACAGCTTTGCTTAACATGAAACAGGAACACTTTGTAGCTATAGTTTGGATGAAATGTAAACTTCAGCAAAACAAGTGCCAGAAATATTTTCTGGGGCTCAAGTTGTGCTCTAGCAAATTTCCCCCCAGGAAGCCCCTGAAGGGTAAAATTACTTCCTTTTTTTATCCCTGTGCATTTTAATCACTTTTATTTGCCTTACAAACACTTAACAAGTAAATGTTAATCTTTGATTATGGTGTGTGTGTGTTTTTTTAAACCCTATGCTTTAAAAAATCTGTCGAAATAAGGCACAGTAGAAGGGCAGGCAATAACCTGCCCAAAAGGATTATGAAATTAATTCATCCTCCAAAAACTAGGTGATGACAAATGTATCATTATGTTGACCTCTAGCACAAGCAACAAAAGCATGCCTCCTTATTAACCTGAAACTCATATCTTTTGGAAAACCTTCACAGGCACACTGTATTAAAAAGACATGTCCAGAACAACTATGGGTTTCTCCAGAATAGGACTGAATCCAACAGCTACTGTGGATCTTGAATTAACCTTAGTTTTCTAGAAACAGATGGCCTTGTTTTCAAGGAGTTACAGCAGGCATTTACAACCTACAGCCGGAGGACCACCCAACGCCATTCCATCTGGCCCTTGCAGCCTACAGCTGTTGGGGGAGGTCATTACCAGTGGTGGCCACTAGAGGCTGCAAAGTGCAGTTTCCCATAGAAATGCATTTTAAACCAATTTCATGTTCTAAAAAGCCAAAAAAACAAAACTTGAGGCAGAGGCAGGCTGAGGAAGGAAAGGTAGGAAAGTTTATTTTGTGATAGGAGTGGTGTCAGCCTTCCAGTTGGCACACCTGAGTCCTTTGGGCTGTTTCCCCAAACTTGCAACTGTCCCACTCCTTGTGAAAGACAGATATTAAAGGGAAAAGCATTTACAATGGAACCACATACAACAATCGCCCCATATAGCAACGGAATCATATAACAATTAGGTGGGGGGGGGGATGGCGTCCCACATAACAATTTTCCCTATGAAAAAAATCGTACAACAATTTTTCAATGGGAAAAACCACTTAGTGGAAAAAATTGTTATACGATGCATCCCATAGGGAAAATCGCTATACGATGCATGCATTGTATAGCAATTGTTTCGTACAACAACGAGCCCCATGGAATGGATTAAAATCATTGTATGAAGTACCACTGTACCTAAGACAGTAACAAAAACAAGAAAAAAGGCAGCCTTGAATACCATCTATATTCTGAGGGGATATATTTCAGGGGGGAAATCCTTTTTCAGAGACTAATATAAAAACAAACTCTACAAACACATCCACAAGCACTACAATACATGGAACTTGCCTTTGAAGTGTTCAGCTATGTTAACATTCTTAGTTTCCCAATTCTTTTTTATAATACAGTCAAACCTCACATAAAGAGTGCCTTGCTTAATGAATAACTCGCTTAAAGAGCAGAAATTTCTCTCAATGTTCACTTCGTTTAACAAATAAAACCAACCAAAAACTCGCTTAACAAATAAATTGGGTTTTACAATTCCCCCCCACACACACACACACACCAGAAGTCACAATTGGTCACTTACAATGGTGTTTAACTTGCTTAAAAACAGAGATGGGATGTAACAGGTTCTCACCAGTTCGCCAGAACCGGTAGTAACTTTTCTCAGTGTCCTGAAGAACTGGTAGCAGCTTTTGGGGGGAACCACCTTCAGGGCTTTCCTTTTCACTGGTTCCCCCACTGCGCATGGTGTGCATGCATGCCTACAGTGCTTGGCGCGTATGCACGGCCTCCTTGCTGTCCTCCCAAGGGGGGAGGAGGAAGAGAAGCTGCTAGCCTGAAGCTCCCTATAGCCTGCTCCCCAGGGTAAGTGGCTCACCTTTGGATGTGGTGTGTCTGTGTATTTTAATGTGCATTTAATACCTTTACCGATATTGACATACTACTACAGTTCCTAAAAAGGCCAGGCGGCCAGCAGGGCTCGCACCTTGGCTTGGGGTTTTTAAGCAAAGTCTTGGAGTTACCTCATCAATAAGCTACACCTGTGCTGTTCCAATTGCTGTTCTAATTGGAGAACCCTTAAGGAGGTACAGCTGTTTACATTTACATTAAGGCATATTGTCCTAGAGAACTGGTACGATGACCATATCCATCTTGGAACATGGTGCTTCCCATGCACTTATACTAACAGGTAAGTGACAGGTTTGTGTTTGGGGTGGGTAGGTGGGTTGAGGGGTGTGTGTGTGCTTATTTTTATTTTATTTTATTTGGCCCCGCCCATGATGTCATGACGTTAGTTCCACCCACACTGTGATGACATCACGGTGGGGTAGTAAAATTTTTGACATCCCACCACTGCTTAAAGAGCAATCCTGTGGGACACATTATGCTCTTTAAGTGAGGTACCAATATATATATGGTCCATAGGATCGCAAAGGGTAGGAATCAACTATGTGACTGAACAACAACAAAAAATGCTCTGAAAAATTGTTTTCCTTTATCATTTTGAGTCAGTTTGTTTGTTGTTGGCTCAGAGCTTGGCATAGTGGGTTTTTACGACCACAGTTGCCAGCATTCTCCTAGCCACCGTAGATAGCAGCTCTGTTGTCTTCTGCTAGAAACGAGGAATTGAATCACTCAGAGGGGACTGCTATTTCTTCTTCTTCTGTCATATACGAATCCGAATGTTGGCGATCCTCATGGCGATCAGCCGTGAAGATTGTCCTGAGAATATTTTGCAGTGGCCAATCATCTGCCTTCTTCATTGCAGGATGACACCCATTAGCACTGATTCAGTTTTCCTAGACACTTTCTGGTCCTGAGCCCTTTGGGCATGCAAAGTCCTCCTTAGGCTAGCCCCAGGCCAGTATTAATGAAGCTGCTGCCCTCCATCAAGATGGATTCAAGTGGGATTTAATCCACTTGGGGACCATTACCCTTCCCATTACCCAAACCCATTAGTCCTCAGGGTTGTCAGGTTAGTTAACTGCCATCTGACACTAAGTGTTGAGTTGCTGGCAGTTTGGGTTATTCTATTACCATAGCAGGATAATCTGACCAGATTTAGACTGCCATTTCTACATGTTAATGTACTGTATTTATAAAGATGCAGATTCAGAATGAATTCTTACCATTTTAATAGAAGTGCAATACATATCTCCATAGAGGCAAGATTATGGCAAGTTCTAGTATAAAAGTATTCCTTTGGATTGGGTCCATTACTTTTAACCTTCTATGTGTTTTTCATCCTGTAGATTCAAAATGATGCAACACTAGATTTTTCTGGTTGTACCAATTTCACTCTCATACCACAAAAAGCGTGAAACCTAGGGATAATAATCAGTTGACTTTAATGATTACCATTATAATTTCCATGGTAGTTATTGTTACAATGGTTTTGCAATGGAACACCATAAGGATAGAACTGTGCTTTTGAAAACCTGCATGTTTCTGACCTTGTGACAGCTGGAAGCACAAGAAAAACAGGACATGGTTTCTGCTGACTCTGTAGCTCAGAATCTTGGCTGAACTTCCTGAGAACTCAGGTAAGAGGAAGTAAAATGCAACAGAGATAAACTATTTTAAAAATAATACATAAATTCATAAATTAAGTAGAAAAGTTATTTGCTACAAGGATCTTAACACTTTAGTTTAAATGCTATACAAAAAGCAAAGGTAATACCTGCCTCGCATCAGAGCTCTGGGTTAGAACTTGTATTTCTTTCAACAGAACCTCATCTAATAGAGCAGGGGTTCCAGTGGTGGGCCTCAGCAGGTTTGCACCAGTTCACCAGAACCAGCAGCAGAAATTCTGGCTGGCCTTGCCCATCCAAGTTTTGAAATAAAGGATTGTAGTCCTAATTTGGGTGCAACGCAGGGCTTTCCCCCTGGCCATGCCCATCAGACCACGCCCACAGTGTGGTAGTAATTTTTTTGGAGCCCACCACTGAGGGGTTCCCAACTTAAGGCTCATGGGCTGGATCCAGCCCACAGTACCATTTCATGTGCCCTCACCCCCTCCAAGGTCAATCAAGAAACAAAGTGGCCACCCCTTTGAAGCTGTTGTGATAAAATGGCTACCCCCATTGTGCAGGCAGGGCAAAATGACCATCCGGCCCTTGAAGCTGACCAAGAGAGTGTGACCCAGTTCCCAGCTTGAAAAGTTTGGGAACTCCTGTAATAGAGACTACAATTCTATTGTGTCTACTGGATTTAATAGAGATACAGTACAGTACTGGGAATTTTGGAAATGTAGCAGTTCAGAAAAATAATAAGAGATATACCGGTAGGTTAAATGTCTTCTAAGAGCTCAGATTTCTTAATATACATAAGCCCTCTTCTTCTTCTTCTGCCGTATCTGAATCCAAATACTGCATTGGCAATCCTCATGGGGATCAGCCATGAACACTATCCTGAGAATATAATGCAGTGGCCTTTCATCCACCTTCCACATTACAGTGTGACCCCTATACTGATCCAGTTCCGCAAGTCACTTTCTGGTCCTGAGACCTTTTGGCATGCAAGTCTTTCTCAGCCCCAGGCCAGTATTAATGAAGCTGCTGTTCTCTATCAAGATGGATTCAAGTGACATTTAATCCACTTGGGGATCATCATCACCCTTCCCTGTGGACTTTGCCACCCAAGGCCATTAGTCCTCAGGGTTGTCAGGTTAGTTAACTGCCTCATGACACTCTGCATTGTGGCATTATGGTCTACTCTATTATCATAGCAGGATAACCTGGCCAGACTGATAAGCCTTCTTTACTTTCTGTTAAATATTCTTCTAATGTGTTTTAAGGGTAGCAGTTAACCCATCACTCCATTATTACTTCTTTTGGATGAAGAGTGAAGAGCTTTGTACAGAACAGAAGTTCCTATTCACATATAAACCATGTGAGTAAGAGAATCTTGACCCCCCCCCCGAGTTAAGAACACATATCTTTCTTGTAATGTTACTGCATCAACTATAGATATTCATGGAGGGTGAACTGGCATGAAAGGTAGGGCTCCCCTCCAAAATGCCCTTGGAAGTAACAGAATGGTTTAATCTCTTGCTGTTGTTATTATCACTTGCCCTCTTCTTCACCCTGACCTGAAAAATGAATGATTAAATCCTACCTCTGAGGTTCATCTTAAAATGTTAATCTTTTCTTCGAACCTACCCAAGGAATGGAGTTCTGTACAACTTCACACAACAGGTTGTTTCATTAGTCAATTGTTCTTGCCTTTACAAGATAAAACTGCTTCCTTGAAGTGGCAATAACAATGAATGTGAAACATAGACAGGGAGGGGTGTTCATTGAAATGGGTCAGATATTCTGTTCTTTCTTGAAAGTCTTTTAGGTATTTGAAAACCCTCAGTACAATCAATACAATCATCTTCATTCTATAAAATAAGCAAGGGAGACAGCTGAAGGGCTGTGGAATTTGCAAATCTAGAGCAACTTCACGGTTGTAGTAAAGTTATAATTGGTGAGCACCATATGTCCTAACAAAAGGGACATAGTGGCTTAGTGGTTAAGATGTTGGGCTTCATGATGAGAAGGTTGGCAGATCAGCAGTTTGAGACCCGAGTGCTGCATGACAAAGTGAGCTCTTGTTGTCTGCCCCAGCTTCTGCCAGCCTAGCAGTTAAAAGCAAGAAATTGCAACTAAATAAATAGGTACCACCTCAGTGGGAAAGGTAACAGCATTCTGTGTGCTCTGGCATCTAGTCATGCCTGCCACGTGACCACAGAATCACCTGCAGACTCAGACAGTGATGGTTATTTGGCTGTAATGAGAGATGAGCACCATCCCCTAGAGTCGGACATGACTAGCTTTCAAGTGAGGGAGACTTTTATATGTCCTAACAAAAGGGGAGAAGAGTAGAGTGAGAACTTCATGTTGTTGTTGTTGTTGTTGTTGTTGTTGTTGTTGTTGTTGTTGTTGTTGTTGTTGTTGTTGTTGTTGTTGTTGTTGTTGTTGTTGTTGTTCTTCTTCTTCTTCTTCTTCTTCTTCTTCTTCTTCTTCTTCTTCTTCTTCTTCTTTGTTTTTCAAATGCAAAGATATCATAATTGTTAATTAGGCTTCCAACTAGAGCAGAAAGCAAAAGCATTAGCCTGGTAAAGTTCATTGTGTTTTAACTACATACTATATGCAAGTTGTTTCTTACATGACTAAGTCATGTCAGTGTATCATACCACCTTAGCATGTAAGACAGTAACATTTTTTTTTTACATTACATTAACAATGCTGGCTCTTTGGCTTTGAAACAGAGAATAGCACTAAATCCTAGAGTTGGATACGACTGGCTTTCGAGCAAGGGAAACCTTTACCTTTAACCTTATGTTAGGTTTTCTCCCTATGTTAAAAAGAGTTTGGAAAAATTACTTTTTAAACTACAGCTGCCAGAATGCTCCACAGCCACATTGGTTACAATGTTGGAGAGGCATTCTTGGAAGTGTAGTTTCAAAATGTAACTGTTTCAAGTCCTTCGCATAAATGATATGTAAGAATAGAGAGGTCTAGAATAGCTTTCTGCAAGTTGGTACCCATATAATGTGTTGGAATGGAACTTGAACATTGAACCATGTACTTTATCAAATGAGTTTTTGGAAATAATGAAGACAGCTGCCATTTTATTTCTTGAGTGCCTTTGGAGGAGTGTGGGGCCACATAAAACGGTGCTGTGGCCTGGATCTGGCCCATGGGCCTTAGGTTGAGAACCCCTGCTCTAGCCATCATACCACACTGAGTACCCAAGAACAAACCAAGCATTTGTAGACAAGAATAATAATGAACGTCATGACATATAATGATGAATTATTGCTCAGAGCTTCACTTGATAAATAACAATCTTGCAAACATGTTTTTGTATAACCTCCAAGCACAGTTTTAATAATCCTGTCTCTCATCTGAACAAATATTAAGAGATTTCAGTGACATACCCGGCTTTCTCTTGATTGAAGTCATTCCTGTTCTATTATATAAAAGACATTAGGAAGGCCATATATTTGTTGGTAATAATACAGAAGAAGAGAAACGAGGTTAACTTGTGTAATCAGTCCTTTAAATCATAGAATTATTACCTCAGCAAATTAACTCCTTTGTAAAGGAAGCTACACCCATGCTTCTTTCCACAAAAATAAGACAGCGTGTGTTTTATTAGAGAAATATACTTGTGATGTGAAGGGACAGAAGTCCTAGTTCTAACTAAAGAAGCCAGAGGTATCAGGAGTCACAGATACTCCTTTTATCTCTATAAAACAAAGCCAAGGTGTCTCCTCCATTGAAGAAGAGGAAGATACGAGAAGGAAAGTAGTGACACCTGCAACCTTCAGAATAGCAATCTCAGGTGGAAGGAAGGTCAGCACAAGGTCCAAGCAGGTAAAGAACAGTCTAGGAAACCTGAGGATGTCTCTACTTTTCCCCATGCAAAGAATGCATCTTCCTAAGTGTAAAGCTTGACTGCACCCAATCAGTTTCAATAACACCAAGTTAATAATTCTCTTTATGCATGCCATGCATTCTGTCCCTGGCCTGTATAGTCCATGTGACTAGCTAAGAAGGGTTTTCTGCTCAGTTGTGTTTTGTTAGCTTAAACGCTGAATCAAGATAGTTATTTTTCCTGGACTACAACTCCCAGAATCTTCTCAGCCAAAATTACCAGTGCTCATGTTTGCTGAACAACTCTGGGATCTGAAGCACCCCCTTCAAATAATAAATGAAACAGGCAAACTTTTTATATGTAGTAGATAACTGTGGGGATGAAAGGAGAGGGAATATCTACACCAATTCTGTGTTTCAGTTTTAACCATTTTTGGCTGTGTATTAGGGTAAAGAAAGATACGTTGGAAATAAATGATTTAAAATGAGTTGTTTATGAGGCAGTTTGTGGCAACTGGCTTTGAAGGGCACCTCAAATGGACTACTGCCAATTTATCCTTCTGTATATTCTCTTCCTGTAGCATCTGTTGTCCATTGGAAGGTTGACCAAGTTGAGGCTGGCCACATGGCACTGGTCTGCAACTCCTCTCATCCGTCCCTGTTCACTTTGCTGGTTAAACCCAATGAGACTTTCATTCCAATATTTGCAGGATCACAAGTTGTCCAACGTTGGTTTAGATCAGAGGGCAGAAAATTACTTTTTTTGAATTACAAGTTCTTGAATTCCCCAGCCACCATGCACAGTGGTAAACAAGGACATTATGGAGATGTGGCCTAAGAAGACACTTTTCCCAAGCTCTGATCTAAATGGTTAAGATATGTTAGGTCCTAACAATTAGGACTTTGCTCATGGGTTGAAATGGATTTGAATGACTTCTGTACAAATATGCTGCAAGTAACCCCAGGGCCACATTTTGGCCATGTGTTTTTTCCACTGTAAAGTTTTTGATACAAACCCCTGCATTTTCCTACATACAGTACCACTGTTGACTTATTTCATAATTGTAATAATAGCTAGAAATTGCCCAACAGATTGCTTGGATGCTTCAATGTTTTGCTTCTCAAATCTTTTCCTACAGACTGATTCAGTGGTGTGCTTGCCCACAGGGGTACAGGGACTCATTCTAGTGTGCCCCAGCAACTGGCGTCCCCCAGAGGCAGGCAGAGGCAATGGGAATGTATGGGATTTCTCCCCCCAACCCCAACCCCCAATCATCACCCCATCACTTCCTGCCCACTGTCCTTTCAAGGTGCCCAGCATACCCCTGGACTGTTTCCTTATGTCAGAATTTCAATCCCATGCTGGTTATGCACCCCAGGTCCACAAATTCTTATACAGTATATGCAAAAGGCATTTACTAGAAGTCATCAACCTAGTACTCTCCAGATTGTGCGATGATAGACCTTATTGTCTTTGCTGACTGTGGGCGACATAAGACTCCTCTTGGAACAAGATTCATATAAATTTCTTCAATAATGGCCAGAAACCCTTTAAAACTCAGAACATTTATTGCGAACCCGAGTATGACCAATATATCACTGGGTCACCCAGTTTTGACAAGTGAGTTGCTTACAGGCCAACTATGAAATGTGTACTGGAGAAACACCTCGCCATTAATACAGTACCAAGAATTATATGTGCTCTGATGAGCTGTCTGAACTTTGTCCTATCTGTGTAGAAAACTGCACCGTCAAACAGAACAACCTGATATTCCACTGCATCTTATCTATATCATATTGACATTGATATTCATTTTCTTGTGGAGCTGTTTGGGGAGATTGGATCTTTGCCATTTCAATAAATGACAAATTACCCAGTCTCATGATCTCACAGTGCTTCTTTTAATTAACTAGGGACCTAACTAGCCAGAATAATGAAGGTCTGCCTGGGCTGCCAAAGTCAACATTCAGCGCACAGAGGCTGTGCTAAATGCAAACCTCACCCAAGCCTAAGGATGTTGGAAGTTATTTAGGAGAATTCTAAGCCTGGCTTAAATTTATGCTGGCATGGTGTATGTGAATATGCTTCTTTACAGAGGGAGAGAAAGTGCAAATGTTTCTCTCCCCCACCCCATGCCAACCCATCATAGTGCTGGATTGACAAGAAGGGGAAAATATTTCCCTTTCCTCTTTGATTGCCAATCAAAGCTGCAACTGACAGCAAACAGCTGTAGCTTCAATTGGTGAACAAAAGGGAAATATTTCCCTTTCTTTGCCAATCTAGCATTATGATGGCTTGGTAAGGAGAAATTTTTTTATTTATACTTTCTCTCCCTCTGTAAAGAAGCAGGGAAAATGTATCATTTGCCTACATGGTAAAGTGGCCTCATCAGCTACTTCACCATACAGACTAACTGGTTGCATAAGGTGTTTGGACTGGGGCAGTCATGGTGAACTTTGGCACTCCAGGTGTTCTGGAACCTCAATTTCCTGAAGCCCTGATCAGCAGAGGTGCTGACTTGAACTTCTGGTGATTGGAGTCCAAGAACACCAGGAGTGCCAAGGTTCACCATCACTGGACTAGGGGGTGGGCTAAGTATAATTTAGCCTCTTCCTTGTCCTCTAACAACTAGAAAAATGAGTGGACATGATCATAGTTAGCATATGTTCTATATGATGTATCTACACTACATAATTATCATGGGTTCCAGCCTAAGGAATCCTGGCATCTGTAATGATAAGAATTTGAATGTTTAGGTGCTCATTATGAGAGTCTCCACGCTTACCTTATCCCAAATGTTGAATCTAAAAATTGCATATGACCAATTGAGAACAGGTGGTTTTTTAAAAATATCTCTTAATTTTCCACAGAAGAATAAACCACCTAAAAATACCTTGCAATAAAACAGGAATGGCTTATAACGGTGACCTGTTATAAAGGAAATGCATTTCTCTCTTAACTGGGAAGATTGCAGTTATACTTGGAAAAGAACAGTGGAGCTAGAGGAGTGGCAAAATTAGCACTAACTGTACTCAGAAAGTTTTAGGACTTCAGTCCTGTGCACCTTGACAACATTACACTACTACTGATGAGGCACTTAGAATTCACTATTAGAGAGCAGTGGTAGGGATTTTTTAAAAATGGCCTACAAACCCCATAATTCCTCATTATGGAGATTCTGTCTGATTTACACACATTTTACAGACCCCTAAATGTGACTCAGTGAGGAACAAAAGCCTAACTCAGGGGTTTGCAACATACGGCCCATGGGCTGGACCCGGCCCATGGCACCAGTTCATGTGACCCACCGCCCTTACTCCCGCTGCTGCCAAAAGCAGAGAAAACAGCTGAAAATGTGTTTATGACAGCCATGGATGGATTTTACAGCAGCGTTTACAGCAGGAGGGGCCATGTGTCCGGCCTGCTCAGCTGTCTGAAGGGGCGTGGTCTGGCCCACCATGTGAAAATGTTGAGAACCCCTGGCCTAACTAAAAGGCTCTGTGGCTTAGCTAGACCTATCTCTACTCAATTCCAATGTTAGCTGGGAGCTTTCTGTCAGAACAAGTCAGCTATATTTGGATGTCTATAAAGTTTGTTAGAGTCTGGCCAGGTTATCCTGCTATAGTACTAAAGTAGACTATATTGCCAGCAACTCAGTCAGGTGGCAGTTAACTAACCTGACAACCCTGAGCACTAATGGCTTGGATGACGAAGTCCACAGGGAAGGGTAATGGTCCCCAAGTGGATTAAATCCCACTTGAATCCATCTTGATGGAGGGCACCAGCTTCATCAATACTGGCCTGGGGTTGAGTAGGACTTTACGTGCCAAAAGGGCTCAGGACCAGAAAGTAACTCATGCAAATGGATTAGTGGTACAGGAGTCATGCTGAGATGCGGAAGGTAAAGGGAAGACCACTGCATTATTATATTGTTCCCAGGACATTCTTCATGGATGATTGCCATGAGAATTGCCAATACTGTATTCAGACTGAGATACTGTATGGCAGAATAATAATAATAAAGTTTACGTAATACAAATAGAACTCCCAGAATGAGGAATTATGGGCTCAAAAGGTCAAAAAAATCCTATCCCTAAGCAGTAGCACACAACCCCTTGAATTACAGCTATTTATCCGTTGTATAAATGGGGGGGGGGGATCCCACACAATGTAGAGAGGGTACTAGCCCCATATCTCTCCATTGCCCTTTTTAATACTTGAAAGTGATTTTCTAAACTCCAGCATCCATGTTGGCTTCTCCACATGAGTCAGAAACATAGAGCATATAACAACCTCTCATTCTTCTGACTGTGATTTTCATGTGTTGAAGTACTACTGTATAACTATCATTATTTTTGGACTAAAATTGAGAGCGTTAGTCCAACAAGGTAATTTCCCCATCCTCCAGGGATAATTCTGCACTCTCCGAGAATGACCTGCTGTCATGGCCTTGAATTCTAGGTATCATGCTGTCAATGTTTGATGGAAACATCCTGCCAAGCAGGCTGGCCTCTTCAGCTCAGCACTTTTCTTGTGCTGTCCTGTGGCAGAGCATTTAAAGGGGGTTGGGAACAGAGCTGGAAAATAATTTAGGAAACAGGCACATTCATGCTTTTTCAAAATCAGAGCTAGCAGTCCAAGCCACTGGACTCAACAACCCCAGCAAATATTTTCCCCTGGAAGACAAAGAAGAGTAATAATAACAGTGTGCTGTCTTATCAATTCTGACTTTTGGTGGCCCTTTCCAGAGTTATCTAGGTAGAGAATACACAGAAATCCTTTACAATTCCCTTCTTCTGAGGTTGTCCTAGGACAGAGATTCTCAATCTGTGGCCCACGGGCTGAATGCAGCCCATGGCATCACTTCATGTGGCCCACCACCAATTCCACCAACCAGGAAGTCCCATGTGGTTAGAGTTGCCATAATTCTCTCCCACAAAAGCAAGACAGAAGTATACTTGACAAAAATGGGTGGGTTATCTACAAAATAGCCTTTTTTAAAACAAACATAATATAATAACAGCTATAAAACACTTTCACATTAAATATATCAATACATAAATCAATTTATTTACAACAGTTAATTCTTACTGAAAGATAATCTGTTGTACTTCTGAGAAGTTGTGTTGCAGTCAATTATTAATGTCCTCGATTCCAGGAAACACACTGGCCATACTTATTGGGCAGTGGTATGAGGTGAGGATGTTAAGATTTGTCTCCAGGTATACTCCAACTTCAGTGTGGCAGGAAATCACTCATTTGATAGCGAGAGTTCAAATTTATTTTAATAGTGTGTTATAATACACAATCAGTAAGTTTTAAAAATCTGAGACTTTAACATGGTTTTTATTTAACTGGCTGGGACAATTTTTTCAGCCTTGAATCTGGGACAATCCTGGTTTTCCAGGACATATGGCAACCCTACATGTGGTGGAGGAAGGGCAAAATGGCCATCTGGCCCCCAAAGCTGTCTGAGGGAGCGTGACCCACCCCCCAGCTTTAAAAGGTTGAGAACTCCTGTCCTAGGATTTTGCAAACAGCCCAAGGATGTATAGGCTGGCTTTTCTTCCAGGAGGGGGAACAGAAAGGCATAAAATGTCCAACCTTTGGGTCTGCAGCCCAATGCTTAAATCACTTAGCTACAGCCAGTGACCCAATGCAGAGTGTTGGGCGGCGGTAAATAACCTGACTCCCTAAAGGGGCCAAAGAATACGGGCAGACGAGCCCCTTTAGGTGGGGTGATTGTCCCCCTCAATGGAGGAAATACCATTGGAAACCATCATATTCACCCCAACAGCAAAATGAGTGTAGGAGGAACCACTTCACTATTCTGATTCTCAATGGTCATGGAGGCAGAAGAGGCCATGCCAGAAGGACTGGCTGTGAAGGCACATCTTGTTAATATCCTCAAGGCTTTGGCAGTCCATTGCAGTCCCAGCGTTAAATCCTGCATGTCTCTGGGTCACCTCATGGCAAGCTGGGATCCACCTTAAACAAATTCACTCCAATGCCATTTTTCCTGTTTTTAGGGGGAAATGTATACTCGGACACGGGTAGCAGTCAAAGATTCAGCCAGGCAAACAAGAATAAAGGCACGTGAGAAGAGGATATCTCAGGAAGAAAGGGTAGGGTCTTAAAAGACTGTGAAACCTTGCAGGTAACCCTGTATACTGAAGCCAGTTTGGAGATTCTTTATGTAAACAGCAAGCCCATCCAAAACCCAAACTGTTTTTGAAACTGTACCACATGTCCCACGAGTTTATTAAGATTTCCTGGGATCTACTACTGAAATAAAAGGACTAAAAAAACCTAGCAAGGCAACTATGAGCAAGTTTAAACTTGCTATTTGGATTCCAGCCACAACTTCAAGGCTGAGTGGGAATCTTTAAGATCAGGCAGAGAAACAAAACAAAAATCTGGAACAGGTTTTGGCAATTTAACAGTCTGCTGACTCTTCTGTTAAGCCTTCGTTCCCAAAACAGACACATGTAGGGAGAAAAGGAAATGCAATTATTACCAATTTTATCAGTGTTCCAGCCTGTAATTTTTTCCAAGGCTGTCAAGTCATTATGTTAAATCTAAAGACAAGCCATAGTGAAATGCTGGCCTGTATTGTAAGGAAACATTCAGGTTACTTGAAACAGAGCCAGAAGAGAATGCCTTCCACCAGGGGTGCCCAAACTATGGCCCGTGGGCTGGATCCAGCCCCCAACGCCAATTCATCCAGCTCACGCCACCCTCATCGCTCCCAGAAGCAGAAGTAAAATGCGCCTGTGTGGGCACATTTTACTTCTGCTTCCTGGAGCAATGAGAGCGGTGTGGGCTGGATGAATTGGCATTGGGGCCGGATCTGGCCTGTAGGCTGTAGTATGGGCACCCCTGGTTTAAGCAGAGAAAATGGCAGCCTAAAATCAATCTCATCCTGTTGAAAAACAGATTGTAAAGCATGTTTTACTTCTGCTTCTGGTGGGAAGAACTATGTGACCGGCCCATTGAACCATGTGACTGGCCCACAGCCCAAACAGTTTGGGCACCCCTGCCTTACATGCTAAATAACCAGCCAACTCCACCATTGGGGAGAGTGAAACAATCACCTCATACAGCAGATTTGAGGTGTTGCATTAGGATAAGAAACTGTTGCGTATTAATTTTGTTTTAATTGTATTTTTACTGCCAGGAAGGGAGATAATTGCTTACGTAACTAATTTCACTGGTTTCAATACTGTACCCTTGTATTGGGAGAGGACTACTTACTGCTCTGACTCAGGTAGCAAAATGGCTTGGGATGGCCCTGCTAAATAAATACGCCAGAGTGCATACACTATTCACTCACTTGTTTCTTTATAAAGGGTGTTAGCTGCGGGTGAATTTAAAAAGCAAAGGCTATGTGAATAACCCTTCATTAGTTTTCATAATCTATAGTACACATTCTTATTCTTATTTTCATTTCCAAAGGACACTGTGAAACCAGTTAGGAGCTGTAGTGTCAAGAGGAGATCACTTCATAAGTTCCTAGGACAGAGTATTAGGACAGAGTATCTCTGTTATTGGTCCTAGGCTGAACACAACCATTGTTTTGGATTGCTGGTGCTGTTTCTTTTTATCGTCCACTGTAGATGTTATCTAAATGATGTTACATTTGTTGACTCTTTCTAGCATCTTCATTGTTACCCTTCTGAATCTCATTTCTTTCTCCTTTATTTCTTGGCTGCAGTATCAGTTTAGAATATGATTGATACAAAATCTTTAATAATTCAATCCCCCTTGTCAACATTAAAAAAAGCTGTGATTTTAATTAAAGATAAAGGTCACCCTTGCTTAAAAGCCAGTCGTATCCGGTTCTAGGATTCAGTGGTCATCTCTGTTTATAGTCAAAGAGCCAGCACTGTCTAGGTTTGCAGATGTTTCCATGGACACGTGGCAGGCATGATTAGACACCAGAATGTATGAAACTCTGTTACCTTCCCACCAAAGTGGTACATATTTATCTACTTACACTTTTTTGCTTTTGAACTGCTAGGTTGGCAGGAGCTGGGACAGAGATGGGAGCTCACGCCATCATGCAGCACTCAGGTCTCGGACTGCTACCTTGCCAACCTTCCAGTCGTCAAGTTCAGCGTCTTAACCACTAAGCCACTACAGTCCGTGGTTTTTTTTTATCACACAACTGAAAAGGACTGCCATGTGTATCTGAAAACCAGATGCTGAGTAGAGATATTTGGTGTGATAGCCTTTGAAGACCAAAGGGCACTGAATACAGCCATGAGAAGTTAGCAAAATTAAGCCAGTGTGTCGGTGTGACCCATCTGCCTGAAGTGACCTGTGAGTTACGAAAGCTTGCAATGTTTTATTGTTTGAGTGAACCTATAGCCATGAGAAGGTTACAGCCACGAAAAACTTGCTGGCACAGCAAGTACAAACTTCCTTTCTCTGGTTAACAAATGTCTTTCTCTGAATTGAGGCCCTCCCTTCTTTCACTAAACCACTGGCTAGGAATGAAGGGCGGGTGGATGGAGGGGGTATCTTTGAAAAACAGAGCCTTCCTCCCACCCCTAAAAAAAGTAACTGTTGTTGCCAAAAAAAAAAATCCTTGCTCAAGATAGGTCTCGTGATCTCCCCATTAGTTGAAAAACACAAAGGTTTGGATGGGGTTTCGCTGCAGGGTTTGGCTTCGTGGTGGGAAGGCGTTGCAAAAGAGACCCAGAACTTTGATCCCAGCCCCGAACAGGGACGATAAACAGCCAGAGTATATAAATGCTCGCGGCTTGCAGCCTTTGCGTAGTTGGGAATTGTTTTCTTCTCTTGCCATTGGTAGGGTTGGGGCTGAGCTCAGCTGCAGAGTCGATAAGGGAAGGGTGGGGACCGAGGTAAGAAAGTTTCTGTTTTTTCTTCCTTCTCCGTTTTTGTCCTCGCAAAGTTTCCTAAAGTTATTTGGGAATATTGTACGGTATATATATATTTGTTTATCCTAGCGTATTGTATAGCAATGCTGTATCTGACACACCACATTCTTTCCTAGCTTTTTGGTGTGTTTTGTATCGGGGATTTTTTTTTTTTGAACTGGTAGCCCTGTTCTGTGCAAGCCTATCGGAGTAAATCAAAACAAAAGACAAACAACAACAACCCACATTGTGGCTGTATTTTAATGCTAGCTTTTGTTGATCCAAGTCCATTTTGTCAGGCTTCATGGCATTAATTGATACATATGTATATGTACATATTTATACACAGACATAACTATACACATACCAAAGTTATATGGCATTAATTTATATATTAATTAATGCCATGAAGTCTTGACAAAGTGGACTTGATCCATGAAAGCGAATACATGTACTGTATTAAAATACAGCAGTTAGTCTTTAAGTTGCCTCAATGTTTGTTTTGTTTCTTTTACTCTCTGATTTTGTATCAGGAAAAGACTGAATCCTTTTTTTATCTGTACAAGAAACGCTGTTCATTAGAATGGGCTCTTGTTTTGAAAACTCTGTAAGAAAGACTGGGTTCAGTTCAGTAAGGCGTAGTCCCAAGTACAAGTAATACCTCATATAACATTAGTATCGAATAACACTAAAATCGCATAACATTAAGGAATCTGGGGGGAAGAATTGCATCGGATAACATTAAGATCCTATGGGATGCTTCAGATAACAACAGCTAAAGCCTGTGTGGTTACAATGTATCTCTATGGATCCCATAGAGGATCAGATAACACTAAAAATCATATAACACCAAGACTTGTGGAACCAGGTTTTAGTGTTATATGAGGTTTTACTGTAATTGTATACACATTAGCAGCTTTGATGGCCATTGATGCATTCTGATTGCCTTGGGGTTTTGGGGGTATAAGGCTGCAAATATTCTTGCAAAATATTTCTGGGCAGACCCACTTCTGCATTCTGCAGAAGTCTCCTGAACTTTAAAACTGGCAGGAAAATAAGTTGCAGGCTAATTCTTTTGAAAAATTAAGAAAGGGATTTTTATAATTTAAAGGTAGACTTTTAAAATTAATAAATTGTTTTTTATTTGAAGGTTGCACATAGCTTGGGACTGACTTCTGAGTAAGTGTGTGTCTCAGATTCCTACCCACTGTTTACAGAGCCCTGGTGGCGCAGATTAAACTGTTGTACTGTAACCAGAACATTGTGAGTTCAATCCTGACCAGGGAGCAAGGTTGACTCAGCTTTCCATCCTTCCGAGGTCAATAAAATGAGTACCCAGCAGGTTGGGGGCAAAATGCTAATTAACTTATGAACTGCCCAGAGAGTGCACTGAGCACTATGGAGCAGTATAAGTGTAATTGCTATTGTTGGCATTTCCCTGTCCAATGCAGTCCTTGGTGCACTAGAGCAAGCTGTACACTTCTTTGTTTGTGCATTGATACTGCTTTGCTCCTTCTAGCCTTCAAAATTAATGCCTCAGAAGCAAAAGTGATGCGTTGACTTCCTTCTCTGACTTTAACTTGTTTTCTTTGTTTTGCAGCTGAAGCCCAGCCATGTGGGTGGGGCTGGGGCTTGCCCTGGCTCTCTGTCTCCTCCCAGGAGGAGGGTCAGAGAGCCAGGGCTCAAGCCACCAATGTAAAGAGCCACCAGAATGGCGGGTCGGGGAGCAGAATCCAATGCTGGACTCCAGAGGCTTTGTGACTGTGGTCGCTCTCCTCCAAGCTAGCTGATACTTGTGCCTGCTTCAGGCTTCTAGGTAAGGACAGTTGGAATTGGAACTCCCCTTGGATATAAAAGGTAAAGGTTTCGCTTGCTTGAAAGCCAGTTGTATTCGACTCTAGGGGCTGGTGCTCATCTCTGTTTACAGCCAAAGAGCTAGCGTTCTCTGTGTTTGCAGACGTTTCTGTGGTCATGCAGCAATCAGGACTAGATGCTCACGGAATGCTGTAGTACCCATTTATCTACTTGCAATTTCTTGCTTTTGAACTGCTAGGTTGACAGGAGCTGACACAGAGACACACCTTAACCACTGTAGCCCCACACACTTGGATGTAGAACAGCCCAAATTTGCAGTTGCCCTTTGCCCATACCAAGCTCAGGCAGTTTTGTGTTCTTGAGAATTAAATAAATATTTGCCTTGATTTGATGTGAAAAATGATTCTTCAGCTTTCAACACATTTTTTGCTTGGCTCCAAAACTGGCAGCACTGGTTTCACTGTTAGAGATCTACAGAGCTGTTAGTAATGTGAATAACTGCTGTTTCTCTTATATGTCTCTTTATACATTTTTGAATATGAGCCAGAAGGCAGAGTTTGAGTTCTGAAAAATTAACAAACCAGAGCCCATGCTGTAGAAGACTCTTGTTTGATTCACAAAGTGTGAGCTTGATCTTCAGTCCAGGTTGGAACACCTTTGCAATTAGAAAGGGATCATGCATTTTTACAGATCTGTTTCATGCAGACTAAACAAAAGCAAGCTAATATGCAGCCTTTGCTGGGTTGCAAAATAGTACTTGAAGAGAATGAGACATCTTCAACTCCTTAAGCTAGCATTGCTTCCAATTGCAAAGTTACTATCTTTCTGTTTAAAGTAGGGAAATGGAAGCTTTACTTACAGTTATCATTTGTACCGACAGTACAAAAATAAGCTGCCTGCTTGGAGCATGGTAAGACAAAGAACAAAAACTATCAATGAAAAAAACAAGCTAACAAACAGGAGGAGGGGTCAAGAGGTTGCCTTAGATGCCAAACACAAGAAAACATAATAGTAAAAAGGTAATCACATTAGAGGGACGGCAGTGGCTTAGTGGATAAGATGCTGAACTTGATGCCTGGAAGATCAGCAAGTCAGCAGACTGAGACCCGAGTTCTGCATGATGGAGTAAGCTCCCGTCCAGCTCCTGCCAGCCTAGAAGTTCAAAGGCAAGAAATTGAAAGCAGATAAATATGTACCACTTTGGTGGGAAAGTAATAGCATTCTGTGCACTCTGTGTCTAGTGATGCCTACCACATGTCCAGGAAATGTCTGCAAACACAGACAACGCTGGCTCGATGGCTATAAAGAGATGAGCACTGAATCCTAGAGTCAGATATGACTGGCTTTTGAGCAAGGACGACCTTTATCTAATCACATTAGGCTATAAAGGGCCCTCCAATTGATACCCAGTATTTGTGCATACAAAATTGCTGTTTTCCCAACATACCCAATGAAGTTGATTAGAATGGTGTAGGGTGGGTAGTTCAAGATCACCCTGTGTATTTAATAGCCGAGTGAAGCTTTGGTCCTGGTTTTCCACATCCTAATCCAACACCTTGACCAGTACTGCTACTGGATCAGTTTTGGCCCATATGGGACTCAAGCCCTTGCAAGCAGAATTTAAATGTGCTAACGTTTGGTAATCTGTTTCCTGACAAAGCGAGCAACCACCTCTATAAAGCTGGGGTTTGGATATGTATACTGCATCAAAATGAACATAAAAAGTCAGTGCTGGTGTTTTCTGGAAATATCCATGAAAATGATATACAGAAGAACCCCGTATAACGATTGCATCATACAACGATTGCATCATACAACGATTGCCTTTTTAGAAATAATAATAATAATTGTACAACGATTTTCATCGTTGTACGATACAATTTTTTTTTAAAAGGCAAAAACCGGGTGGCTTTGGGGTGGCATGGGGGAGCCTTTCCGCCCCCCCCCAGCCCCTTTGTGAACTGGCAGCGCTGGGCTGCTTTACTCCTGGGAAGTGTGTTCCCAGGGGGAAAGCAGCCCAGTGCTGAAAGCAAAATGGAGTCTCGCTGGTCCCTCTGCCATTTCAGCAAGTGGACCAGCGAGACTCCATTTCGCTGTCAGTGCAGGGGTGCCTTTGGCCGGAGAAACCCTTTTCCCGGGGAAAAGCACTTCTTCGACCAAATACACCCCTGCGCTGATAGCGAAATGGATTCTTGGTGGTCTCCCTGCTGTTTGCACAAGTGGACAAGCGAGACTCCATTTCGCTAATAGTACAGGGGTGCCTTTGGCCGGAGAAGCGCTTTACCCCTTGGAAAGCACTTCTCCAGCCCAAGCCCCCCCCTGTGCTGTGAGCGAAATGGATTCTCACTGGTCCCCCTGTTGTTTGCGCAAGGGGACTAGCGAGAATCCCTTTCGGGATTCGTTCCCCGTCACTGATTGGCCGCAGTGTTGTCTATGGGGCTGGAGGGGCAATTCCCCCCCCCCCCGAACTCCAGCCCCAAAAGCAACATTGTGGATCTGCAGGCACTGGTTGTTGGCTTGCAGAGGTCTGGGAAATATCCCTGGACTCCTCGCAAGCCAACCGGCTGGGTCGCAAAAGGGCTTACGGACCCAGGCGGCTGGCTTGAAGGAGACCGGGGATCTTTCCCAGACCTCTGCAAGCCAACCTGATGTTGCCTTTAGGGTCAGGGTGGGGTGGGTGGGAATTCCCCTCCCCCCAACTCCATCCACGAAGGCAACATTGCGACCACAAAGGCCCCCACCCCGACCTGAAGATTGCGGCACCTGTCAATGCAGCAAAACGAGGCTTCATTTTGCTGCACTGACAGGCGCCATGATCTTCGGTCTACGGAGGTCTGCCTTCCTGGGAAATGTGTTTCCAGACAAGGGGACCTCTGTGGATCCCATTCTCTGACCCCTGCAGGGCTGCCTTTGCCCTGGGAACACACTTCCCAAGGGAAAAGCAGAGCGAAAATTGTTGTATGATACATCCCATAGGGAAAATCGCTATAGGATGCATGCATCATATAGCCATTTTTTTTCGTACAATGATGGACCCTGGGGAACCAATTAAAATCAATATACAGGGTTCCACTGTACTGTCAATGTAGTGCAAGTAAAAATGGCTATATATTCAGAGAAGCCGTTATTTATTTATTTATTTAATTATAAAGCATTTCTAAAAGAAAGCACACCATATGAATAAAATGCATGTTTTCCTCTTTATCCCTGTTTAGACTGGAAGACCTGCGACTGAACCTAGAGAGAGATGGGTTTACCAATATCTCCTTTATTGTGGTTAATCATCAAGGATACCATTCCCAGCTGAAGTATCATCTTCTAAGAGAGAAGGTTTCAGAACACATTCCTGTATACCAACAGGTTATGAAACAGCCTGACGTTTGGAAAACACTGAATGGGAACAAAGATGATTTTCTGATTTACGACAGGTCTGTCTATAGGAAATAGGGAAGTTCAAATCAAATGGATTTTCAGTTCTTTATGTAAAAAATGTTATCTGTTACATTTTTGGCCCATATAATAATTCTAACACAATAGTTATTCCTGCTAGACTGAATAAAACAAGGACTGATGGTTCATGCTGAATTCAGGAATAAAAAAAGAAGTTAATTTGGAAGCATGAAGGGAATAGAAATGTTCTTTCTCCTCTCCTTGCTAGTCACAGTCTGCTATGCACAGAACCTTTCTGAGCAGTTGAGAACCCTAATATTTCAGGAACATTCCCAACTGTGGAGAAAACTGTGTAAAATACAGCATAAGCTTTTCAGGGATCCCCTTTTCTCAGTGGGACAGCTACACAGAGGGAGTGAAGCTAGAACTCTCTCCCTCTTTACCTCTGAACCACCCAGAAAGTGCACTAAGTGCTATGGGCCGGTATCAGTGGTGGGGAGCCAAAATCTTTACTACCACACTGTGGGTGGAGCCAACATTGTGAGCAGAGTCAACATCATGATATCTTGGGCTGAGATGACATCATGGCTGGAGCCAATGATGTGGGTGGAGCCAGTGTAAAAAACCCCATAAAAATAAGTACACATAAAAATACAAATTAAATAGAAATAAAACACATACAAATACACATTAACAATAAATACACATTAAATATACATTAAAATACACCCACCCACCCCACACCCACCCTCCCCACACCCTGGGGAGCAGGCTATAGGGAGCTTCAGGCTAGCAGCTTCTCTTCCTCCTCCCCACTTGGGAGGACAGCAAGGAGGCCATGCATGCAGGCCAAGCGCTGTAGGTGCGTATGCGCAGTGGGGGAACCGATGAAAAGGTAACCCCCCCCCCCGAGGTGGTTCCCCCAACAGCCACTACCCGTTCTCTGGGACACTGGGAAAAGTTACTACCGGTTCTGGTGAGCTGGTGCGAACCTGTTGCTGCCCATCACTGGGTGGTATCACAGAACAGATTAAGAATTATTTAATTTTAAATGGGTAATTTTAAATAGGATCTGGTTAATAGATCTTTCTCCCTTTCAGCATATTGCTGACAATTTAGCGCCACATCTCTGGATGACCTTGCAACAGTTTTATGTAGATAGTAAACGTAGATGTAATTTTTCATCAGATCGGTGGTATAGAATTAAACTAATTAAAAAAATCTTCAGGATGAAGTGAAAAACAAAGCAGATGGTTCAACTCTGAAGTTGGTCCACTCTAGTGTATTTCGAGTGGAGCAGACTTAACAACACACTGATTAAACTGTGTCTTGGCTGTAATTTAATGTGACTGAATGGTCCTCTGTGCCAAATATCATGTCCATAGAGAAAATGAGTTCCCAAGTTATTTTGAGCCTAGACAGATTTGATACCTCAGTCCCAAGCTAGACAGAGCAGTTAACGCAACACTGGAAGCAGGGTTCTCCAAGTGATAAAAGATGGACAACTGATTTTTACACATGAATTTGTCTTATTCTGTGCTAGATACATTAGCTAATTTTTTTGCTTTGTAATTGGTCATCTGGAAGTAAGCATAGGCTTTTGAGCTGAAAGAGTTATGTGCCTGGAGGGAAACATAAGAGGAAATGCTCATTTGTCTTAACATGTGGCTTGACTCAATATGGTCCAACCCATCATTTTGCTCCCACAGATGCCCATGGGAAGCGCACAGTAACAACATGAGCACAACTCATGTTCCTCAGCAATCCATATTGAAAAGCATACTGCTTCAAGGAGTGGAGGTAGTTCATAGCCCCTGTGACTAGTATCGACTCATAGCCTTATCTTTCCTAGGTTTCAGGACTGTATGGTAGGAAAAGCTTGTTGCACTCTAGTTATATGAAAGACAGTGCCTGGGTTTCATCAGCACCTTTAAGGATCATAACAGGCCACAGGGAATGAGAAGTCCATTTTACAATGCATTTTAGGAATGTATGCTGTAATTTTATTAAAATCTGGATACTTCTATTATTAGGTGTGGCCGTCTTGTGTATCACCTTGGCTTGCCTTATTCTTTTCTGAGTTTTCCATATGTGGAAGAAGCCATTCATATTACATACTGTGAATCCAAGTGTGGAAACTGTACCCAGCTGGTATGTACTTATTCCCCCTGCCCCCCGTTTTCCATGATTTGTGTGTGAGAGAGATTGTGCAAAGCTAAATCCAACATTATTCAAAGGTTTAAAGGGTTCTAAAATGCCTGTTTTAACTTTTATAGGTAGTGACATTACATTTATTCTAAGAATCAAGACTGCTAGTGCCTTGGATTTTCCAAGACTGTGTTCCTTTAAATAATAGCAAGCATGGTTTCCCCCAATAAATGCAACTCATACGCAGTGTTTGGAGCATTGTCACTGACTGTAATATTCATATTGAAGTTTTGGTCAACATCAAAATTAATTTTAACTTCCTTAGTTGTTTTAATCTGATGTAAGTGATTCTAAAGACAGCAGTGGCTAAGTGGTTAAGATGCTGATCTTGATGACTGGAAGGTTGGCTGGTCAGCAGTTTGAGACCTGAGTGCTGTATGATGGAGTGAACTCCCATCTCTGACCAGCTTCTGCCAACCGAGCAGTTCAAAAGTAAGAAATTTCAAGTAGATCAATAGGTACTGCTTTGGTTGGAAGGTAACAGTGTTCCATGTGCTCCAATGTATTCATGCCTGCCACATGACCACGGAAATGTCTGCAGGCTCAGGCAGCGTTGGCTCTTTGGCTGTAAACAGAGATGAGCACCCTACCCTAGAATCGGATATGGCTGGCTTTTGAGCAAGAGCGACCTTTACCTAAGTGATTCTAAAAATACCAATTAAAAGTTAGCAGGCAGATAAATAAAATCCTGTATGCTCTTATTTTCTGAAACTAGGTACATTTCAGTTTTCTTAATGTTTTTCTTCCAGACTGCAGAGGATGAAGAATTATGCAGAAACATATCTAAGAAACCAGATGAAAAGCCCACTGAAGCTGTACCTCCACCATCACCTTACCAACAGCACCCTCACCATAGACATCATGGCCACAGACATCATGGCCATCGACAACCTAACAATCGAGGCCATAACAAAGATAACCAAGCAGGTAGTCAGGTTGTAGCTGCACCTCCGCAAACAGTTGACAGCCCCCCATCTCAGGGGAAAAGGCTTTGACGAAAAGGAAATGCCGTCTGCAACCGACAGCTCAACTGAAACTGGCTGCAGCTGGCAGAGTCTACATCAGGCAGCTGATGCTGACACTGTCGGCACTTGTTGTTTGAAGATCTGCGCAGCGTAGCCTCCTGACACTGTCGCGGAGAGCTCCCATCGTCCTGCAGGTGACACGGGCAGCTGTTGGCAGAGAACGTCATTGAGTCTTGACAGTGACGACTGCCAACAGCTGCTTGACGGTCACAGGCAGCAGGCGAGCTCGACACCTCCGGTGCCTGACAGTGAGCAGAGAGGGCCGAAAACTGAGCCTGAAAAACAATCTAAACATCTTACATTTAGAACGTATTTCATGACCATGCAGATATCGATACCATCTGGTTTACCATACTGATTGGAAGGACTTGACCGAGAAAGCACAAGGGAGTTAAAATTAAAAGGGAGTACTGTGACAACTGTGGTGTTTGTGTTCGATACTATTATGTAAATGTTTCAGGGAAAAGCAGCTTGCTGAGTTCAACCTATAAACCTGCTAAACTGCAGTTGCTTAATTTATATACCGGTAGTATCGAGTTGTCCGGGTTTGGTCACTTGACTTTAATAAGCAGGATCTCCCTCATAAATAGTATGGTATGGTTTTTCAGTGCTAGTTGAAAGGGTTTGCAGGGTTTTGTTAGCTTGTCTTTCTGGTTTCCTTTTCTACCATTCTGTTTGCTTTCATGAAGACAGAAGCGTAAACTCTCATCCAGGGGCTACTGTTGGATATATAGCAACCATGAACAGAAGAGGATAAGGAAAGACATGCTAACAGGTTTTTAAACATGTTTTTTTTTAGACCAAGAAGAAGAAAAATCTAACATATGAGCTTTCTTCAGTCTTCCATAAAAATGCTTAATTCACTTAATAATCAAAGTGTTATAGAATGTGGGGCACATTTAGAAGCTTGTGTATGAGCGATGTTCTAAGTAACCTTTTAATCCAGAAAGGGTTTTGCCAAAATTCCCAACTTTGAAGTAACCAATTTGATACACACATCTAAATGTCCCACAGTGATTTGTTTTTGGAGCAATTTTTCCTGTGTTTCTGATATTGCATTCTCTCAGTCAGTCCCACTAAAGCTAAGGATCACAGTAATTCAAAATGGGGTTGAGAGTAAAAATGCTGGAGCAGATAAATACAAATTCCACTAAAAAGTCAAGGTGAAAAACATTTCTATTGGTGAGATCAAAGTCTTAATCTAACTGCCCATGTTCCTATTGATCTATGATTTCATTCTAGGCTTGCATTACTTTTTGTAACTGATTAATGAATCTGATATAATGACTCTTCTATAGGTAGTTCCATATCATTGTTATATTTTTGTCTATCTGAAATTAATTGCATTCTTCTATGGTGTATTTGGAGGATTTAGAAAGGAAAGGAAATGTTTAACGAAGAGGAACTGTTTAGATTGTGTTTGCCATTGTTTATGATGGTTTAATAGGGAAACTCACTCTCCTACAAAACCTGAATTCTTTTATGGGGAACACTTATAAGCATGAAAGTAGTTCAGAATGTAACTGGAAAGCTTGTGCATGGACAACCAAAGAGAGCTTTTAATAAATGAAAAAGGTTTTATCAACCCAGTGTGGTTTTGTTACATTTCCTGTTTATAATGCTTGTCGTATTTTCATGTAATTTCCATAGCTGGTGCTGTTTGAGGCAGGAAGCTTGATCTCTACCCAGCTGTTGTTCTAACTCTTTGATGGTATTGTGGAGAAATTCAATTTCCTTATTCTTTTCTTCTTCAAGGTGTTGTAGCTTCTGTAGAAATTAAAGTAAATGTTTTGTTGCCATTGAACCTGTGGTTGGGGCTATAGTACACACATATAACAAATGGACCATTGCTGTTTTGGCATGCCTGAAACACTGGTGTTTCATGATGAATAGTCACTAAAATAGCTTGGTCATCTCTAATGATACAGAACAACTTAATAAATTGTGACCCCATATTTTATGCCACAGGAAGAAAAATAACTTATCCAAACAACAACATTCTCACCCAAGTTATCTCTGTTCAAACCTATTTTCAGGACCTTCTTGGGTCTGTACAGTTTTTGTTACGTTCTAAGCAAAATACTTAGATGCAGGAGAAAATACAGATACTATTGGGGGGTCATCAGTGAGAATGCCTGCTCCGGCAGGAGGAGGCCAAAGTTTATACATTCCATATAGGTGGCTTAGATGAGAGCAGTGGTACTGATTAAGTCATCCTGACCTCTGCAAACACCTGTAGTAGCTACTACCACACCACTGGATAGCAAGATGGGACTTTCATTCTGTATCAAAGGTTGTTCCAAAAACACAAATGATTTTTCAAGGCACAGGAGAAAGAGCTAGGCACAACACTGGAACACTGTCATTTGAAGTACAGTACTGTGCATCCAAATATTTAATTCTTTATTTGTGTCAGATGCACCACCAGCATATAATAACATACAAAGCTAAAATTAACACATCTAAAAACAAAATAGAATTTAAAAAGGCCAGATAACATTGTCCAATATTGGGTCACATCAACAGCATTTCCTCTTGCCAACATAAGGTCCTTCTCAGTGTGCATTGTACCATCGGCTAGAGAGGCACACCTCTCTAGCACTAGGAGAAGGGCCTTCTCTGTGTCCGCCCCAGCCCTATGGAACCTCCTGCCAATTGAGCTACGTCTCCAGTCAGAGTTGCTGCCCTTTAGGAAGGTGGTTAAGACCTGGTTGGCGGGACAGGTATGGGGTTTGGATCAGACAGGAGCGTCAGGCTGTTGGCTCATCTGACCCCTCCCTCTTAAAATATGAATTTTTAATCTTTTTATCTTTGCTTAGTTTTTAATGTTTTAATATTAATTTTAAATTGAATTTTATATTGTATTTTATGTCTTTTTAAACTTGTTAGCTGCCCTGGGTCTCTTTGAGGAGGGCGGCATATAAGTCATAATAAATATAAATAAATAAATAAATAATCATGTGCATTGTAACATATGGGAGATAGTTTGTTCTTCTCTGCATTCACACAGGCTGTCATCTACAGGGAACCCCCACTTTCTCAGATTAGCCCTTGATCTTCTCTCCCCCCCCCCCCCCCGGCCCAGTCTACTTAAAGCTTTCCACACAGGCCTGGTTGTTCTTGACCCAGGTGGTAGGGAATCATGTGGTTCTGCCCAATTATCTGGTAGCTCCTTGTTTGCCTTCCATAGTTCTAAGGCGGTCTGTGGGAACATGAAAGGAGCCTCCCTGAAGATTGCTAAGCAATCAGGCAACCCCTGGGCAATGGTGATTTATCACCAACAATGGAGATTTTTCACCAGCTAATCCTTTCAACCCAGAAGCACCAGAAGTAGAAATATTTAATGAAATAGCCTAACAGGTACTGTAATTTTTATTTATATTTATTTATTTATTAAATTTAATACCCCGCCCCAATCGGGAGAACCCGACTCTGGGCGGCCCACAATCAGACTAAAACAAGAATAAAACAAGAATAAAACCATCACTAAAACGTCAAAGTTAAAATAATCGGAAGATTAAAACAACACAGGGATAGATACCAATAAAATCCCGTGATCCAACCCAGGGGGGGCAGTCCTTAAATGAGCCACTTGGTAATGTTTAGGAAATGCTAGAGAACCTACCATTCTGTAGATATTTGCTGTAGGGTTGGAATAAGGCTTGGGTGTTCTGGTTTGAAGTTTCATCAGCTTCGCATTGAACTAAAAACAAAAACAATTAAGCATTTGATAGACCTACTAAGACAGTAAAAATTCCAATACCAATTGTGCTTCTGAATAATAATACAACAGCATGTCTAGATAGAGCAGGGTTCCTCAAACTTGGCTCTCTAGATGTTCTTGGGCTTCTGTTCCCAGCAGGTTGTTGACTTGGGCTTCTGGTAACAAGTTCAAGAACACCTGGAGAGCCAAGTTTGTGGAACCCTGGGATATATATAGCTTGGTAGCTAGATCTCTTTTGAGTTTGCTCAAAGTTAAGGTGTTCACATTTGTTTTTCATTCAAGCACTCCACTCCCCACTTTTAAAGCTGCTCCCCCCTTTTAGCATAGCAATAGGGCTACATTTTTTGGGTGCTTCCAAATATTCCTTTATGTAGCCTTTGTGTTCAGTGAGAATGCACCCAAGCAAATCTGTAAACTGTGTTATCTGAGGTGACAAACGTGTGATACATGTTGTGACATTAAAATGGACAGTGGAGAAAGCTCTTCTACTTTAATTTTTTAAAAGATATTTTCCTAACCAAAGTGAGGCAAGTTTAGATATAAAATACAGTAACATGTATTGCTGTGTAGATGCATTGTATAGTTGCTATGTTGGTTTAGTTCACACACAAAAGAGGAAATTTGCCACACTGTCTTCCACTGCTGTTGGTGCTGCCTCCTTACTTATGAGTAAAGCAAGTAAACTTTACTTGTGGTGGAAGTGGTAAATCTGAAACTGGCAAGAACAGCCTCCTGGCTCCTATTATATGCAGGAACATGCACACACACAACCATAAACTATAGCTAGGGAAAACTTGCAAGAGAAGAAGGCATGAACATTTTTTAAAAACCCGCTCCTAGACCGGGACTCCTTGCTCATGGTCACGCATGCTCTGGTCACCTCGACTAGATTGCTGTAATCCGCTCTACATGGGACTGCCCTTGATGACCATTCAGAGGTTGCAACTGGTCCAGAATGTATTGCCCAGGTGGTGATGCCACTGCTCCGGGAGCTGCACTGGTTACTGGTATGCCTCCGGGTGCAATTCAAGGTGCTAGTAATGGCCTTTAAAGCCCTACATAGTAGTGGGTCAGGATATCTAAGAGAGTGCATCACCCCAAGAACATCTGTCTGTCCAACCAGAGAGGACCGGAGGGGCTCTAACTGTACCATCTGCTAGAGGGGTTCGTCTCTAACACAAGAAGGAGGCCCTTCTCTGTGTCTGCACCGGCCCTAGTTATTGCTGCCCTTTAGGAAAGAACTGAAAACCTGACTGGCAGGGCAGGTGTGGGGCACCGATGGAGGGGTGACCCCTGCCTGCTGGCTTATATAATTAAGATTTTTCTCTCTCTTTTAATGGATGGGGTTTTTAAGGGCTTCTAGTTAGTTTTGATGATGCTTTTAATTGCTGTTAGCTGCCCAGAGTCGTTGCCGAGTTGGGTGGCAATAGAAATTTGAAGAATAAATAAATAAGAGAAGAAGGCATGAACATTAAAAAAAACCTTTTATCTCCTCACTGTTCCTCTCACAGATGCAGGGTGACATTAAAATGGTAAATGTGGGCCCATGAGTAATGACCATGAAGGTGGGAAGGGGAATGTCAATAAGCAGATGGGGGATCAAGGAAGAGCAATTGGAAAGCATGTTTGGGCAGGAAAACACAGTGTGAACAGTAGGAATGCTCAAGTGATTTTCAGTAGAGATAAAATTGCAATACAGATAGGAAACTTTTCCAGTCTGCAGATCCTCTAAATATTGGATTTGAAGAGTAGAGACCAACACCCGCATCTTCGCATAAACATGAAGCCCACTAGATAAACTTGACTCATTCACTAAAAATGTAAATTTGTAAGATTTTTCTGAAAGTAGAATTGACTTGCCAATATTGTTAAGAGAAAAAGCAGGAAATCATGTAATATAAATAGTACTTTTATATCACAATGATTAAATAGGTTTTAATTCTCAGGATAATATTTCATGTCGTGTGTAATAGACAAAATATTGGGACATAGTAGGGAAAAATTTGATCACTTGACAAAACAGAACAAATATGCAACCTCCAGCCTTAGACTCTTGGTACAAGGGCAGCTTTGTGGATAAAGGAATCTCTCATCTGAATATTTCAGGATGTGACAAACACCACCACCCACTCGTTTGGACTAGAAGCAACCTGCTAGAAAGTAAGTCACAAAGAACACAGTGAGGGTTACATCTGGATAGACATGAGTAGGACTAGGGGGTAGAACTCTCAAGAGTATTTTCGGTATTATGAAGCGCAGTAAATCTTCTAAAATGTTTTTCCTTGTTGCTTTCTCAGAGTAGACAAGGAAATATGAAGTGTGATCAACATGATTGCAAGAGTTAAATCATACATTTGTTTGCTTAGAAAAAGTCCCCATTAATTTAATTTGAAATGGTTTCTGTGTAATGTACAATACAGTAATACATATTCTAAGATAAGGATATTATCAATTCTCCATTAGAATAACAGCTTAGATTCGCCATAAAATTAGTTCTCAGAGTCTGCATAAATGGCTGAGAGAAGGATATACAGTAATACCTCGGATAACGCTAAGACTTGGTTCCACAAGTCTTGGTGTTAACCGATTTTTAGTGTTATCCGATGCATGTTAAAATCCTATGGGATGGATCGGATAACGTTAAAGCTCCATAGAGATACATTGTAACCACACAGGCTTTAGCGGTTGTTATCCGATCCATCCCATAGGACCTTAATGTTATTCGATCCAATTCTCCTCCCCAGATTACTTAACGTTATGCAATTTTAGCCTTATCTGAGGTAAAAGTTATCCGAGGTATTACTGTACACCCAAACCTAATATGCAAAAGAGATTTTCGTTGGTCCAAAAACTCTTCTGTATTTGAAGGAAACAGTAAAACTCAGTGGTTAAGAAGCTCTCCTTGTTAGCTAAATGGCTGGCAAGTCGGGCAGTTTGAGACCTGGGTACTGCATGATGGATTGAGTGCTTGTCTCTGTCCCAGCTCCTGCCAACCTAGAAGATTGAAAGCAAGAAATTGCAAGTAGATAAATAGGAACCACGTTGGTGGGAAAAGATCTTGAGGACATGAAAGGAGCCTCATTTGGGCATCCCCTGAGTGGAGTTTCTCCAGCAAAAATCCTTTCAACCCAGAATAATTTCTGACACAAAATTCATCATCATCATCATCATCATCAAGTCTTTTTGATGCTTTAGGCGAGTGCAAAGGTTTCTCCCAAACCAAACAGACTTTAATCCCAGGCCTGAAATTTCCCTACTCATGTTCTAGTCCTAAATCAACAAAACAAAAAGTTCTGCACAGGAACTAATGACTAAAGTCATGTGCTTATCACTGAACACAAAGGCTTACCTCTATTTGCAATTTGATTATCTCATTCTGTTTCTCCTTTTCTTGAGCTCTTAGTTGATTAGTAAGTTCTAACATCTCTATTTCTTTTTTCTGTATCATTTGCTTATGTTCTTCCTTGTTTGCTTCATCTGAGAAATTAAATGAAATATTAAAATTCATTAACTTAGTTACATGGGTTTAAAAGGGGAGAAAAGATATGCATTTGAAATGCTTGTTCAAATTGATTATATAAAGGACAACAAAAACAAACGGGTGCATTTCTCCTACTAGGAAAGATTACAATGTGCTGTTTAGCTTATTTTAAAAAGGCATGTAGACAAGCTTTATTCACATGAAGAATATAATTGCTTGTACCGAGGAGGGGTCATTTTATTGTTGCAGTTGATAAGCAATTTGTGAAACACAATTAAACAGGAAACTTTGCCAATATACTTTACACTCTATGATTCACTTACCCCTGCTTTCCAGAGCATGGATAGAAAACCTAAAAGTGCCTAATTTACTAAAAGTGAGACCAAACAACTACATTATTAGTTTAATTTATAAAGCAATTAACGGGCTTTATATGCATTTTCTTTTTGAGACTAGAAAGGGAATTTAATTTAGATGTATAACTCTTAATATTTTGGTATTAATGCCCATTCCTGAAAGAGATGTAAGTGTACCTCCATCATCATAAAGACTGGGCAAAGATATACAGTACAGTACTTACATTTTTTGTTCATGTCAGAAAGAAGCTTGGATTGGGCAAGTTTATGTTCCTCTTCTTTTTGTTCAATTTCTTTCATGAGTCTATCAATCATATTCTTATATTCCTGTAAATAATTAAATTCAACAAACCTTCTTGAAACAAGAAGCTTTGCAATATGACTGTCGGATTAGGCAATGAACTGTTACAAAATTCTCCAAAACCATTTATATTAGCTGAAGCTAAATAACTATCAGAAAGGTTAAAATTTCCTTTAGAAGTCATTAATTTATTCAAACTCAGGGAAATGTAACAGCGTTCTGTGAACTCTGGTGTCTAGTCATGCCTGTCACATGACCACAGAAACATCTGCAGATGAACACAGCGCTGGCTCTTTGGCGGTAAACAAAGATGAGCGCCACACGCTTAAGAGCAGTGTTCCCCAACCTTTGTTTGGACTTCAATTTCCAGGAGCCTAAGTCAATTCCCCAAAGCACTGATCAGCCAATGAACTGATTTAAGTTTCTGGGAACTGAAGTTCTCACTTGCTATAAGGCAGTGGTGGGGTCAAAAAAATTTTACTACCACATTGTGGGCGTTGTATGGTGGGCATGGCCAGGGGGGAAGCCCTGTGTTGCACCCGAATTAGGACTACAGTACAGTTGTACCTCACTTAAAGAGCATAATGCGTTCCACAGGATTACTCTTTAAGTGAGTTTGCTCTTTAAGCAAAACACCATTGTAAGTGACCAATTGTGTCTTCTGGTGGGGGGGATTGCGAATCTCAATTTATTTGTTAAGCGAGTTTTTGATTGGTTTTATTTGTTAAGCGAAGCGAACATTCAGAGAAAATTCTGCTCTTTAAGCAAGTTACTCTTTAAGCAAGGTGCTCATTATGCGAGGTTTGACTGTACAGTACTTTATTTCAAAACTTGGATGGGCAGGGCAAGCCAGAATTTCTGCTACTGGTTCTGGCGAACTGGTGCGAACCTGCTGATGCCCACCACTGCTACGTTAAAGTCGCCCTTGCTCCAGGTCTTGAACAATTATAGATTTTAGGCTCCATTTATGGCTTTAGAACATGCTATTTAGACATACCCAGAAGCACCTTTGCCTTTTAAATTCCATAATATACTCTAGAGCGGTGGTTCCCAACATGGGGCACACGCCCCACGGGGGGCAATTCGAAATTGTGTTATTAATAGTGAATGGCCTTTTAGGCTTTCTCCATGTGAATAGGAATTCACTTTTTGAATAATAAGAATTATATGTCATGGGGGGGGGGGTTTCAGGATTTTAGAGATGCTTAGGTGGGACATAGCCAAAAAAAAAAAAAAGCTTGGGAATCTGCTCTAATGTTTCTTGGCCTCTAATAATAAACATTGCCCTTTAGTTTCTTCATAAACCTCATTGTTTGTAATGTACACAACCATTTTGTCCTTGTGGTTGAAGCATCTGGCCCCTCTGACATCACAACAGACCTTCCCTAGGAAATGCCTGGTTTTTAATGCTAAGTCTTTAAGCTTTTTTAAAACTTTTAAAACTTTTAATTTCTAAATTGGTTTTAAATTGTTGTCTTGATGATTGTGTTGGGAATCGCCCTGGGTCCCTTCGGGGAGGAGGGCGATAAACAAATTTAAATAAATAAATAAAATAAAAATAAATAAATTCAGAATCTGGTCCTGAAATCTAAGAGTATGATAACCTACTGACCTGTTAATTCTATTTGGGCAATTGACAACATTTCAAAGCAAAACCACCACCAACAGAGGGCCTCAGCTGCATAGAAATGCTTATTTTCAGGTACCACTTCATCTGGCACAAACACATCACTTTCCTCAGTCTTTTCACTCAACTCTTTTGGCTCTTGTGTCTTATCTTTGCAGTTTGCAAGCCTAAAGGAAGGGCTTTTCTTGTCATTGTCCCATTCTTTAATATTCTTAACAATATTCACCTGACAAGTGGGACCACAATATACCATGTTGATGTTTTATTTTATTTTTTTCTATAGGTTGCTAAAATCTGTTATGCATGCAGCTCGCAAGTTCAGGTGACCAGACAAAAAAGGGAAGCAGCTTTTAATAGCTATGTAGGGGGAGACAACACAGACATTGTAATTGTTGGCATATGTTTTCCAGCTTTCATCCATCTTTTTTCTTACTAGGAATTTTTTTAAGAGAATTAAGATGGAGTGATTGCATCATGTAATAAGTCAGAAATACATGTTTGTGGCATATGTATCAGATACAGTAATACCTCGGATAACGTTTACCTCTGATAACACTAAAATCGCATAATGTTAAGTAATCTGGGGAGGAGAATTGGATCGAATAACGTTAAGGTCCTATGGGATGGATCGGATAACAACTGCTGAAGCCTGTGCAGTTACAATGTATCTCTATGGAGCTTTAACATTATCCGATCCATCCCATAGGATTTTAGCATGAATCAGATAACACTAAAAATCAGATAACACCAAGGCTTGTGGAACCAAATCTTAGCGTTATCCGAAGTATTACTGTACTTTGAAAAAACAATAATTGAATTCGTTGTATCATTAACAGTGTTAAGACAATCGTGAAACTGACTGGATAACTCAGGGGTTCTCAAGGTTTTCGCACCACCGGCCAGAGTATTCGCCTTCAGACAGCTGGAGTGGGCCAGACGCAATGGTGGTGGGCGCATCTGCACATGTGCATACTCGTCCATTTCTGCTTCCGGGGTAATTGCCGTGGGCCAGATGGAACAGCGTCGGGCACAGTGGTGGGCTCCAAAAAAAATTACTACCACACTGTGGACATGGTATGGTGGGAGTGGTCAGGGGGAAAGCCCCCTGCATTGCACCTGAATTAGGACTACTTTATTTCAAAACTTGGATGGGTGGGGCCAACCAGAATTTCTGCTACCGGTTCTGGCAAACTGATGCGAACCTGCTGATGCCCACTACTGGTCAGGGGCTGCAGCCGGCCAGTGGGTCATAGGTTGCAAACCCCTGGGATACCTCAATGGTTTAGAATGATCTCTGGTTGTGGAGCCAAAAGCTGGGAGTTCAATTCCCCAATTTGCCTCCCTGGGGAAGAAGCAGCCTTAGTGACTTTGAGCAAGCTACACAGTTTTGGGGTGCTCCCATGAAGAAGGGAATTGTAAACCACTTCTGTGTACTCTCTACATAGAAACCCCTAGAAAGGATCACCATAACTCAGAATTAACTTGACAACATGCTATGATGATGATTATAAAGAAGAGGATGGTTATGATGCTTGCAAAGTGATCCCTATGAGTAAAATTACAGTTATAACAATAAGCCTTCCTTAGAAAATAGACAATTGTCTGTATAATTTCCCACAGGGAAATACGTAGTATTTTTTAACACTGTGTGACATATCCCACCTGTTCATGGACCTTCAATTTTTCTTCCAAAATATGTACTGTGTTCTTCAGTCTTTCATTTTCATCTGAGGTAGGAAATTATTGTGAAATGTCAGATTGATTTGATAAATGCTTTCTCAACTGACGAGGCAAAGAAAAGATTCCTTTTAAAAATATATCTTATGTAGGGCATTGGCAATAGTCTTAAATAGGAAAATAAAACTGTAAAGGCCAGGAGTTCAAAGCCTTGCTGTGCCTCCCAAGAGATTATCTGGAAAATGTATGAATGGTGGGGTTAAATGCCTTGCCAATCTGTGCATTTAGGTACCATGTATACTTGAGTATAAGCCAAGTTTTCTAGCCCCAAAAATGAGCCCCCAAAAGGAGACATGGCTTATACTAGGGCCAATGACCACGAGGGTCCAAAGACCATGCCGGATTGAGATGCACCAACAGTTTAATTAATTTTACCATATTTTCATGTGTTTTGATTATTGAAACTCACTAGCAGCTGCTGCATTTCCCACCCTCAGCTTATACTCGGGTCAATCTATTTTCCTGGGTTTTCAGGTCAAAATTAGGTACCTCGGCTTATTTTCGGTTCGGTCTATAGTAGAGTATATATGGTAAATTGCACAATCCTAGAGCATTGATTGTCACTAACAATGACACTAGAGAGTGGATGGTAGAGAGCCTTGAGAGGATCACTATTAAGTTGGAATCAACTTGATAACAATAATTATTAATTTTTTTAAAACCCTATAATTGACTTTGGCGCCAAACCATCTCTGCTGCTACCAATCACTTTGAAGGGGAACACCACAGACACGAAGAGGCTAAGCGACAAGCACAGAAGCTCCGTCAAACTCAACTACGCCCTCCACCGTTTACTCAGTGTAATGTGTGTGGTTGCATGTTTCATGCCAGGATTGGCTTATTGAGTCATCAGAGACACATCCAACAGAGAAAATAATGACTTTCAGGAGGAAATGTGTGCTCGGACATGAGTAGCTGCCGACGACGATAATTGACCACCCTGCTCAGGTCTTGCAAACTAAATACCATGTCTTCATTTCTTGGACCCTGATGAGGCCTCATTCTTTCCTCTTGCTGGGAGTGCTACTTATGTTGAGAACTGCATTCTATATTTTCTAGACCACAGAGGAGCAGCCTACATTAAAACAAATTCTACAGCAGTGAAGCTAGCAAAATCACCCCTCCCTCTGAATTTTCTTACCTCTCAAGTAACACTGGCTTTCAATAGTTTGATGAAGACCTTTAATCACACTGTGGAACACAACACGTTCTTTTAAAAAGAAGAAGAGGCATTAGTACATGTGTTCTTATGACCTCTATTTTGACGTAAATTCGATGAACGTCTTGCGTTTCAGTTGGGTGGTCCGGCAGCTTTTGCAACGTAATGAAAATCATATACTTTTGATGAGCTGCCAGCACAAAAGTAAAGCACCCACGAAAATAATGGTTACATCGACTGAAAGCTCATCTCGGCGACTTTCAGAAATGTAAAGAGCCATTGGCCAAAAAATACAAAGTGATGATGTCATTTCTTCTGAAAGTTGCCTTGAAAAAATGCAATCTTCACGAGGGGTGGGTCGGTTTTCGGCGGCCCAGCAACCAAACCACACAACTGATTCAGGTGACCCAAGGTGCATTTGAGTGTTAGATCACTCAAGGAGTTACAGAGAATATTGGAGATTAGCATCTGGATCGGACAGGTTCTAATCCAAACCTTTAACCACCTTGCCACACTGGCTACTGTACTATCCTATATAGGACACTATAGGAGTGTCATATTGGTTGTATTTATTGCTTGTTTAAGCTATGTCTTTTTCTGATTCGTGTTGTAAGCCGCTCAGAGTTGGGTTTACCTAATTGGGGCGGGGTAACAAATTGGAATAAATAAATAAATAATAAATCCTAGCTACTATTGATTTCATTCTTCAAGTATTGAATAACTCTTGTGGTCTAAGGAAAATGTAATGCAGGTTTCAGTATTTCTAGATTTTGCATATTCAAAATATTTACATGTTATTTTTGTATTTTAAACTTTAATTACAGTAAAACCTCGGATAACGCTAAAACTTGGTTCCACAAGTCTTGGTGTTATCCGATTTTTAGTGTAATCCGATCCATGTTAAAATCCTATGGGATGGATCGGATAACGTTAAAGCTCCATAGAGATACATTGTAACCGCACAGGCTTTAGCGGTTGTTATCTGATCCATCCCATAGGACCCTAACATTATTCGATCCAATTCTCCTCCCCAGATTACTTAACGTTATGCGATTTTAGCGTTATCCAATCCAATCGTTATCCAGTGTTTTACTGTATTACTGTAAAATAATGTTTACTACAAAATAATTTTTATTTTGAAATTTATTCTTGTTTGAAGTGATTGTAATTTCTCATAGTGAGCACAAGATGGATCTCTAGTACTGTATCTTCATATTTTTCGGACTACAGTTATTTTAAAATGCTCTAACTGTTGAACATGACCCAAAGAGTGCCACATACTCTTATTACTTATGGTATTGTGAAATGATTACTTGCAGTTAAAGACAGTCCATTACTTTTGGGATACAGTATATGTTACCACATAGACTATAATTATAGACACATTTGACTAAAGAAAAAAGTGCTATTGACCACAATGAGGCTTCCCTTACTCTTTAATATATTCTTAGGTTTATAAAAAAATGGTTGAGTACAGCTTTAACTCTTTCTGCAGTTATATATATATAGATGAGCACAAGATGGATCTCTAGTATCTTCATATTTTGATCACTGCAGATGGTGATTGCAGCCATGAAATAAAAAGGCGACTGATGCTTGGGAGACAAGCTATGAGAAACCTGGGGAACATAGTTAAAAGTAGAGATATCACCTTGCAAACAAAAATTTGTGTATGGTATTCCCGGTGGTAATGTATGGTTGTGAGAGCTGGACCATAAGGAAAGCTGAGCGCAGAAGAATAGATGCCTTTGAAATGTGGTGTTGGAGAAGGGTTTTGAGAGTCCCCTGGACAGCGAGAAGAACAAATGGGTCGATTCTAGAAAAAATCAACCCTGACTGCTCCTTAGAAGGTCAAATAGTAAAAATGAAGCTGAAGTACTTTGGACATCAAATGAGAAGAGAAGATTCACTTGAGAAAGCCTTGATGCTGGGAAAGGTGGAGGGCAAAAGAAGAAGGGGGCAGCCAAAAATGAGATGGCTAGATGGTATTGTAGATGCAATGGGCACAAAGCTGGGCAGGATGAGGAGGATGGTGGAAGACAGAGGTGCCTGGTGGGCAATGATCCATAGTCGCAAAGGGTTGGAATCGACTGTGTGACTGAACAACAACAACAACAACAACAACAAAGTTATTTTAAAATGATCTAACCCAGGCTTTCTCCACCTTTTTGGTGAGGGTTGCTGGCAGGCCTGTGGTGGCTATTTGGGACACTGGGATAAGTCCCGGTGCACCCCGGTGACTAGAGTCCCCAAGGCAAGTGGCGACTTTCAAACTTTGCTTTTCCAAGGACAGTAAGGCAAAAGCTGCCTGGTAACAGCTTATTTATTTTATTTATTTAATCACACTTTTATACCTCTCTCCTCAAAAAGATCCAGGGCAGCTAACAAACTCTCCAAAAACTTAGAACAGAATAAAAACACAATATAAAAATCAAGATTAAGAGAAAGAGGGAGGAGGTCAGATGAGCCAACAGACTGTGGCAACCGTCCGGCCCATACCCCATACATGCTCTGCCAGCCAGGTCTTAACCCCCTTCCTAAAGGGCAGCAGCTCCATCTGGAGACGCAAGTCACTTGGCAGGAAGTTCCATAGGGCTGGAGCAGACACGGAGAAGGCCCTCCTCCTAGTGGTAGAGAGGTGCACCTCTCTAGCAGATGATACAACCAGAGAGCCTCTCCGGTCCACTCTGGTGGGACGGACAGATGTCCTTAGGGTGAGGCAGTCTCTTAGGTATCCTGGCCCACTACCATATAGGGCTTTAAATGTAGTAACCAGCACCTTGAATTGCACCCGGAGGCAAACTGTCACTGGCTACACAAGGGCATGCCAATAGTTAATTGGTGCCTTAGTGCACCAATCGAGAGGTGTTTTGGAACAAGGGGACAGGCAGAAGAGTTGAGTTTGAAAGGGACGCCGTCCAATCGCAAGGCGGTGGGCATGCCAGGAAGTGCTGAGGCGGTGGCAGGCAGGGCTGGTTTTGTTTCTGCCCTTTTGTTGGCCTGCCTATTGAGCAAGAGACCCAAGCAGTAATGTTGCGTGGATTTCAGCTGCCCGGGACTTAAGTCAATTTTGCTACCCCCTGGTGGATGCCGCGCCCACTCCCACTAGGGCTTCTGAGAATTGTAGTCCTGGGGCGAGTCCCCCCCCATGTGATGCCACTGAACCCAAGTCATTGGGGATGGTGGGAAAGGCAGCCCCGCCACCCTGATCGCCCACCCCACCACCTCCTTCTCTAGCTTGGCGGATCCACCTTTGCTCTGGGCTCTCCATGGCTGCTGCCTCCTCCCTTGCCGCAGATGTAGAGCTGAACCAGGCGCTGCCCTCAGCCACCAAACCTGCCTTCACCTCCCACCACCTCCCTGGGCAAAAGCGGGAGAGACATCTGGTCAGAAGCGCTACGAAGCGGGGAGGGAGTAGGGGACTCAAGAATTTGGTGGGGTGGAGAGAGATCTTGAACAGCCCCGCTCCATCAACCCTCGGCCTGAGGAGGAGGAGGCTGTTGGCCTCAGGGGCCCAGATTCCCCCAATTCCCCCCATAAGCACCCCCCAATTCATTCATTCATTCATTCATTCATTTCGATTTATATGCCGCCCAACTTGGTGAAAACCAACTCAGGGCGGCTCACAACATACAATAAAATACTGTACAATGTAACAGTTCAATAATACAATATCACAATATCAATGACTTCTGCCAATGCCCCCCCTATGGTAGCCAGCCCAGGCCTGGTTGCTGGCAGACAATATCACATTGTGTGAATGTGGGGAGATACAGAATCCAGCTCATTTATTGGTCTGCTGATTACTGCCAGAAATATGTACCAATGAGGACTTTGTTTTGGCCAACGACAAAGCCAAGAAAGTAGATTCATTTTGGCAGTACAGAGTTTGATCGGGGCACCAAAGAAGACCTCTATCCAGTAGATCTAAAATATAAATTGATTGTCAAGAATAGTACATTCACATTCTTTAAACTTAAACTCAGGAAATTTAAAGTGTACAGATGGCTTTAATATATTTTAAATATTTATGTCCCACCCATTTCCAACCTCACACACAACATCTAGAGAAGCTAAGTGGAAAGAATTCAGATTTCCAGCCAAGAGTCTAAAAGCCAAGAGTAAATGTATGTTTGTCTGCATGAGAAAGAGAAAAAGAAAGAGATATTTGTTTCTACAGTAATTCTTTACTTCTTTGGTTCCCAAAATCAATTGTCCTCGATATGGCCTTGCATAATGTTCAATTAGTTTCGGTCCAGGTTATTTGACTCTCCCCAAGTTTTAAGTGCTTTGGAGAAGGTCCTTTTCTCAGTCCCACCACCTTCACTGGCATGTTTGGCGACAGTTCAAAAGAAGGCTTTTCCAGTGGATACTCTTAGGCCACAGAGCTTTCTTCCATCTTTCTTTATTCATGTCAGATGCACCACAAAGCATATACAGTACTGTAATAGCATACAAAGCTAAAACCAACATATAGAAAACAAACAAGAACTAGATGACATCCACCCAATATCGGGCCACATCAACAGCATTTCCTCTTGCCAACTTAAGGTCAGTGCACATTGAAGGGCATTGTGTGCACTGTATCATATGAGTGATAGTTTGTTCTTCTCCACATTCACACAGGCTACCATCTCTTCCATGAGAAGCTAAATTGACTCCTTTCCTATAATTTTTATAACAATAGACAAAGACTGTTATCTTCACTCAAGCCTTTAGCTTTTAGCGTAGTGGAAGAGATTGTTTTCCACTGGAATATTGTGCTTTTCTTTCATTCTTTAAATCTCTTTTTTTATTCTTTCAATGTCTTTTTCTCTTTGTTTTGCAGTTGTTTAATTTGTTTAAAGTTTTATGGGGTTTTAAAACATTACTGTATGTTTTGTATGGCAGCCAGACTAGAATGTCAGACTAGATGTGTGATCAGATAGAAGGAAAGGTGTGTGTCTTATCACATCAGAAAGGGTCACTTTGTCAGGAGCAGCTCTATCATCTGAGCCAGGAGGAGTCCTTCCACCTGATTGCTCCAAATCAGACTAAAAAAAATAGCAGCCCTAATTGCTAGATAATAGTCTGGCCAGGTTAACCTACTATGGTAATAGAGTAACCCATACTGCCAGCGACTCAATGCCAAGTGTCAGATGGTGGTTAACTAACCTGACAACCCTGAGGACTAACAGCCTTGAGTGGCAAAATCCACAAGGAAGGGTGATTGTCCCCAAGTGGATTAAATCCCATTTGAATCCATCTTGATGGTGGGCAGCAGCTTCATCAATTCTGGCCTGGGGCTAACGAGGACTTTGCTTGCCAAAAGGGCTCAGGACCAGATAGTGACTCATGGAACTGGATCAGTGGTACGGGTATCATGCTGCAATGTGAAGGACAGATGAAAAGCCACTGCATTAAATTCTCAGGACAGTCTTCATGGCCAATCACCATGAGGATCACCTATATTTGGATTCAGATACAGCAGCAGCAGCAGCAGCAGCAGCAGAAGAAGAAGAAGAAGAAGAAGAAGAAGAAGAAGAAGAAGAAGAAGAAGAAGAAGAAGAAGAAGAAGAAGAAGAAGAAGAAGAATCTGAAACACTGGCTTTAGTTGTGTGAAATGTTCCCTATCAAATCTCAGCCCAGGCTACATTAATTGTATAAGTGATAACTATAATGCACCAGAAAGTAGGCCTTGACATGAAGATGACTGTGGGGTTGTTCACTTTCCTAGGAGGGGGTTGACATCTGGAATGGAGAAGCAATGAGAATAAAATGACTTGTTTTTCTAAGCTGTCTTTTCACCCCACTTGAATCCATCTTGATGGTAAGCAGCAGTTCATCGGGAGGACTTTGTGTGCCAAAAGGCTCAGGACCAGAAAGTGACTTGCAGAATTTGATCTGTGGTATGGGTGTCATGCTACGATGCAGAAGGTAGATGAAAGGCTTCTGCATTATATTCTCAGTGGGAGGAGGAGGAGGAGAAGGAGGAGAAGAAGAAGAATTGTTATTGCTAGACCAAAAAATGTCCAGCTTGGGCACAAATGGGAGCATTATTCCCCATAGATTGTGTTAATCACTGGGAAACAGCATACACCCAACTATATTGTCCAAAAATGTGAGGTGTATGTCCATGTGGTCACACACACACCAATCACTCCTTAGCCATAGACACTTGCTTTGGAGTTGCATTGATAAAGCCACTCTTTAAATATATCACTCACTTTAGAAACCCTTCTGGGTTTGACATAAGTTGGAACTGACTTCATGGCACATAGCATAACATATTTATGTATTATTAAAATTTCCAAAGAATTATTTTATCTTTTAATTTTACATATCTGACATCCTCCCTTCCAGCCATTTTAAAGCTATCTTTGTTTTCTGAAGTCAGACAAAGTTAAGGTATAAATGAAATGAAATAAATAAATAAATAGATAGATAAAGTACATTAAATAAAATCTCTGGTTAGTTCTGTGAGTTACGTATATGGCAACAGAGCCATAGCTTGGAAGATTAGTTTTCCAATGTGCCTCCTGGCTGTAGAGTCAGCCTGTATGACTTTGGGCAAGCTGCCCGGTGCCAGGTTGACCCCAATAGAAGAGAATAGTAAGTAATTTCTGAGTACTTTCTACATAGAAAATCCTGAAAAGGGTTGTCATACGACAGAATTGACTTGATGGCACACAAATAAGGGGCCTGTTAATGAGATGACTTACGGAGGCTATTAATTTATGATGTCACCATTAAGTCGGAAATGGCTTCAAAGCATGTAAAAATAACATTGACAAGTAGAAGTATACCCATGTGCCACCTTAATTCATTGAAGTATGACTCAAGTATTCAGTTGGTATTTGCACTTGGTATTGTCAGGCAGCTTTTGGGATATCATCACAGTCCATTGCTAATGCCTTTCTTTAGCCGTCGGGTGCTATGTGTTGCCAACATTTATTTCCAACAGTTCTCTCAATGTAGCATTTTCTTGAGGTTTATGATAGTTAAACCCAGTCAATTCTACCATGGGAGGACACCAAGATTTGTTGACATAAAGTGACAGGATATTTGAGGGAGGTTTGCCCAGCTTTTCTTGAAAACTAGGTTCCTAGAAAGGATTGCATTATATCAGGAGTTCTCAACCTTTTAAAGCCAGGGGCTGGGTCACGCTCCCTCAGACAGCTTCAGGGGCCAGATGGCCATTTTGCCCTTCCTCTACCACATGGCACTTCTGGGTGTCGTGGGGGCCCCACATGAAATGGCATCACGGGTTGAGAATTCCTGCATTACATGCTTGTATGACTTGTTTTAGCAGATTATTTAACTCCTCTAGTTTTCTTTTGACTGTCCTTCACAGTGGAAGAAAGCCAATTGAGGTCAGAGGGGAGAGCAAAATGCTGTTTGGTGTGATCCCCACATTCAGACAGCAGTTTGCTCCTTCAAATGATCAAGCTTCTCAGTTGATTGAGGGAAGGCTCCTACAGTCAACTGAGAAGGGATCCTTTATGCTGCTGCTTAGGGGAATGGGGCAGCACTCCTCCAATCAGGTGAGAAGTGGGTCTTTCAGTTGCTGCTATTTTTTAATCCCATCCTCAGCATAAAAAATAGGTTGCCCTTGCTTGAAAACCAGTCATATCTGACTCTAGGGTTCAGTGCTCATCTTTCCGTGGACATGTTACTTAACTAGTTATGATCTGAATCTGTACTTTTGTACAAATCTTGGCTCTCTGGGAAAGACTTCTGCATTTAATAGTGGAGGGAATGGGTTGACTAATATATTATTCTCATGTAAAATCTATGATTTATAGGCTGTTTTACTGTTGTGCTCTAATGTTTCATAGGTTGCAAATTCTAATTCTGACCCAAATTCTCAGTTAGTCTACAGATTGGTACATTATTCCCATCTGGCATACTGAAATAACATGCTACAAAAAGATATAATCCAGGTACAGGCCTTTTATGAAACATATAATCATGATTAATTTTAAGTATTCAAACTAAAGTGCTACATAATATTGCTACTTATGGTATAATGAAATGAATACTTGCAGTTAAACACAGTCCATAAATTTTTGGGGGATACTGTATGTTACCATAGACTATAATTCTGGACACATTTGACTAAAGAAAAAAGGGCTGTTGACCACAATGAGGCTTCTCTTACTCATTAATATAATCTTAGGTTTATAAAAAACTGTTGAGTACAGCTTTAACTCTTTTTGCAGTTTTATATTGGAAATGTTAGTGGTCTTTTCAAATTTTCTTTAATCCTTTAAATTGTTTAATTATATGGAGTCATTGCCCACACAACTTTGTTATTGGACCTGTCATAAGATTAATAAAGACAGAAATATGTCCAGGTATAGATGCATAGAATGAATAGCAGAGAAGAAAAAGCAACTTAAAGGTTATTTGCTTAATTACACCTTCATGTTGTTGTTGTTTGTTGTTGTTGTTGTTATGTGCCATTAAGTCTCAATATAGACCCCCAATGAGGGAAAAATTGTTTCACAGCAGTGGGCAAATGACCAGGACTCCTCAAGTGTGGAACCTGCTTGTCCTTCCAGTATGGACAGCTGGCAACAAATGCTTTTGTTGGATGAATAAGTCTTATACTGCTGCAGTAATGCATTCTACACAGATAAATAGAGAAGAATATTGCAGCCAGAGAAACAAGGGCTGATGAATAGTTGCATCATTCCATTAGCATAAACACTAGTGTGGGAAGATAAACCAGTCTCCAATAATTGTGTTATTGTGCAGTGAAATCATGTTCCAGTTATGTTGACCCTAATAGGATTTTTGAGGTATGTGAGATGTTCAGAGGAGTTATTTTATACTTGCTACTCTCCCCTAATGAATTACCATGGCAAAGAAGAAATTGAACCCAAATTTACCGAGTTCCAGGCCAATCCTCTATCTCAGCAATTCTCAACCTTTTAAAGATGGGGGCCTTGTCACACTCCTTCAGGCAGCTTCAGGGGCTGGATGGCCATTTTGCCCTTTACCACATGGAACTTCCTGGTGTGGTGGAGGCGGTGGCACATGAAATGGTGCTGCAGGCCGCAGATTGAGAATCCCTGCTCTATCTCCTGCACCAACTGACTATTCCAATAGTAGCAAGTAATGTTTAGTTAGCAACTTCTTGTGCTAATACAGGGGTGAGCAACTTGAGGGTCTAAGGCAGGGGCACCCAAACTATGGCCTGTGGGCCAGATCCAGCCCCCGACACCAATTCATCTGGCCTGTGCCACCCTTGCCACTCCTGGAAGCAGAAGTATTGGTGCATTTTACTTCTGCTTCCCGGAGTGGCACGGGTGGCATGGGCAGGATGCTGTTGGGGGATGGATCTGGCCAATGGGCCACAGTTTGGGCGATTTAAGCAGAGAAAATGGCAACCTAAAAATCTATCTCATCCTGTTGCAAAACAGACTGCAAGGCACATTTTACTTCCGCTTCCAATGGAAGGAACCACATGATCGGCCTGCTGAACCACTTGACCAGCCCTTGGCCCAAAAAGTTTGGGCACCCCTGGTCTAAGGGAACAAGTCACCTCCTAGGGCAAAATGCAGTCACAACACATACACCTTCTAAAATGTTTTTTTTTTAATGAAAAAAAGTTGTGTGTCAAAATATACATAAAAATATAAATCAATTGGTTTAGCCTAGTGGATGGGACATTCAAACAAAGGAGCTTCTGAGAGACACAGGGAAATATTATTTATTTATTTATTAGTTCAAATTTATATTGCCGCCCACTCGGCGTGGCGACTCAGGGCGGCTTACAAAAATTACTGAACTGAAAATAGGTGCTTTTTCTCAGGAAACAGGAATGTATCCCCTAAATACCCTGGATTAGATAATGGGATTTTAAGTAATATGTGGTGGGTAGTTCTTTATAGTATGCATTATGTGTTACCACTGTATTTTATTCCAGAGGTTTAAGTATTTGTCTTAATTTATTGATCTGGACTTGTTTTTGGGCCTTCTCTTTCAAAACAATAGTTTTAAGAGCAATAATCTTTTAAAACTAATCATGATTCATCTTCAGTTTATGGTCATATCGTTTTCTTCTTGCTAGCTTTGATTCCATATTGGGGGTGCGGGCTGACCTGGCATGCATCACTGAAACCTGGCTGGCACCTGAGGACGGGGTTCCTCTATCCGAACTGTGTCCAGCTGGGTTTGGTATTTGGCACCAGCCTAGGGAGAAGGGGAGGGGCGGTGGGGTCGCCGTAGTAGCCAGGGAGTCGTTGGGAGTCGTCAGGGCCACGGCTCCACATATTCCGGGCTGTGAGACCCTGCTCCTGCGTTTGGGCCCTAAAGGGCAGTCGGGAATCCTACTCCTATACCTGCCTCCCTGTAGGGTAGCAGATTCCCTGCCTGAGCTCCTTGAGGCGGTCTCGATGTTGGCGTTGGAGCTCCCCAGACTTATGGTTCTGGGGGACTTCAACTTGCCATCATTAGGGGCTGGCTCGGAGGCGGCTCGGGAGTTCATGGCTTCCATGGCAGCTGTGGGCCTGACCCAGGTAATTCAGGGCCCTACCAGGAGCAGTGGTCACACCCCGGATTTAATTTTCTTATCGGAGCTGTGGCAGAGTGATCTGAAACTACAGAAATTAGACATTACCCCTGTGCCATGGTCAGATCACTATCTGGTGACTCTAGACTTCCTGGGGGCGAGGCTTCACCGCAGGGAGGTAGGGCCAGTTAAATGGGCCCGCCCTCGGCGACTAATGGATCCGGAAGGATTCCAGAGGGAACTGGGGTGTTTTCCTCTTGACCTGCAATGCGATTCGTCTGAGGCTCTTGTCAACTCATGGAACGAGAGAGTAACGGCAGCCTTGGATGTGATCGCTCCACTACGGCCTCTCCTTGCCCACGGGCATCGATCATCCCCTTGGTTCACAGAAGAGCTGAGGGAGCTCAAACGGGCAAAGAGACGCCGAGAGCGCCGCTGGGTGAAGACCCGGAGTGAGTCTGATCGAACACTTGTTAGAGCTGCCATTAAAGCCTATCTAGTGGCGATGGGGGCGGTGAAACGACAATATTTCACCGCCCTTATTGCCTCCGCAGATAATCGCCCAGCGACCTTGTTCCGGGTGACCAGGTCCCTCCTTGGAAGAGGGGGGTCTGGCCCTGGTTGGCAGGGATCGGCTGAGGCTTTTGCTGATTATCTGGCGGAGAAAATCGCTCAGATTTGCTTGAAGTTTAATCCCGGCGTGGAAGAGACAGAGCTGGGGTTGACCAGAGTACAGTCTGGCCATGTTATCTGGGATCAGTTCGATCCAGTTGGCCCTGAGGAAGTGGACAGGCTTCTTGGATCTGTTCGCGCCACTGCCTGTGAATTGGATCCATGCCCTGCCTGGCTAGTCAAGGCATCTAAGGCTGTGGCAGGTGGTTGGGTCGAGGCAATTATAAATTCATCTCTGCAGGAGGGGCTTTTTCCAGCACCCTTAAAACATGCTTTGGTGCGTCCCCTCCTGAAAAAGCCATCCCTCGACCCTACGGTACTTACCAACTACCAACCTGTATCCAACCTACCCTTTTTGGGTAAGGTCTTGGAGAAGGCAGTGGCGTGGCAGCTACAGGAAGTCCTGGATGAAGCGGATTATCTGGACCCTTTCCAGTCAGGATTCAGGCCGGATATGGTACTGAAACTGCATTGGTCGCATTGGTGGATGATCTCTGGCGAGAACGAGATGGAGGTCATCCATCCGTCCTGGCTCTTCTTGACCTCTCAGCGGCTTTCGATACTGTCGACCACGGTATCCTTCTGGGAAGGTTCCAAGGATTGGGGATCCAGGGCACTGTGCTGGCCTGGTTCTCTTCATTTCTGAGGGGCCGGACCCAGTCGGTGTGGCTGGAAGGCGAGAGGTCCAGCCCTAGGCCCCTGCAATATGGGGTGCCTCAGGGCTCGGTACTCTCGCCTCTCCTATTTAACATCTACATGAAGCCACTGGGTGAGATCATCCGTTCCCACGGGGTGAGGTATCACCAATATGCAGATGACACCCAGCTGTATATCTCAGCCCGTGGAGATCCAATTGATGCAGTGGAAGTCCTATCCAGGTGCCTGGAGGCTGTCAGGGTCTGGATGGGGGACAACGGGCTACAACTGAATCCCGGCAAGACTGAGTGGCTATGGGTAAGGGGTCCTGCGCTATCTCGGGAGTTACCATCTTTGGTTCTGGATGGGGCAGTTTTGCCCCAAACAGACCTGGTGCGTAATCTGGGGGTCCTCTTGGACTCACGACTACTGCTCGAGGAGCAGGTGGCAGCCGTGGCCAGGAGGGCTTTTGCACAACTTCGTGTAATACGCCAGCTACGCCCACTCCTAGACCGGGATTCCTTGCTCATGATCACACATGCTTTGGTCACCTCCAGACTTGATTACTGTAATGCGCTCTACATGGGGCTGCCCTTGGTGACCATTCGGAGGCTGCAGCTGGTCCAGAATGCGGCTGCTCGGGTAGTGATGGGGTGCGGGCGTTATGCTCATGCCTCACCACTGCTTCGGGAGCTGCACTGGTTGCCAGTATGTCTCCGGGTGCAATTCAAGGTGCTGGTTATTACCTTTAAAGCCCTACATGGTAGTGGGCCAGGATACTTAAGAGACCGTATCGTCCCAAGGACATCTGTCCGTCCCACCAGGGCGGATCGGAGAGGCTCTCTTATCATTCCATCGGCTAGAGAGGCGCATCTCTCTAGCACCAGGAGGAGGGCCTTCTCCGTGGCCGCCCCGGCCCTTTGGAACCTCCTGCCAACTGAGTTACGTCTCCAGACAGAGCTCCTGCCCTTTCGGAAGGGCCTAAAAACCTGGCTGGCAGGGCAGGTATGGGGGTCCAGGAACATGGGGTCCCATGTTGGGTGGCTGATATGATGGGACAGCCACCCCTCCCTCACTCTTTTAAACTTTTAAAATCTTTTTAAACCTTTTAACCTTTTTAAATCTTTTAAATTTGTGTAAATTCATGGTTTAATTCTTTTTTAATTGACTTTTAAGTAATTTATGAACTTTAAGGTTTTAATTTATGAATTTCTGTAAGCCGCCTAGAGTCAGGTTCGCCTGATTAGGGCGGGGTAATAAATCTAAATAAATAAATAAATAAATAATAAATAAGCCTGTATCTTGTTAGCTTTGATTTATCTGCTGTTCATGGTTAAATTTAGACAGTCGTAAAAATACATTATTTATGTACTGCAAGGAGCTTTTTTAATCCCATGGGCTATTGCTTCAGACCAAAGTCCAGTAAGTGGGGAAATTCTTAGGAAGGGGCTGTGATGATAAAGTTTCAGCTTAGAAAGTGAGAGACTGAGATGGATGAGAAAGATTCTATTTCCTTCAAGCAGGACCTCATCAACTTGATTTAGACCACAGAATGTTAATTCATGTACATAGGAGGGATAATTCTGTGTAGTGACAATTTGTATTTGAACATGTTATTTTATTTTATTTCATGGCCTTGAAGATTTTGTATTCAGAACTGCTTTCTTTGAGGCATGAACTTTTGTACAAGAGAAAACCCGAAAGAGAGAGCGGTCTTAATATTTGGTTCCAGACACATTTGGATTAGATAGACTTTTGGGGAACATTATTTTCTGCAAGTGACTCCTGCTTTAAAATTCTTTTGGTGAATGGAACTCATGAAAATATATGTTGGGGATTCGCAACCTACAGCCCATGGGCCGGACCTGGCTCCCGATGCCATTCCATCTGGCCCATGGTGACGACCCCGGAAGTGGAAGCATTTACGACAGCTGTAAATGTGCTTGTGCATGTGGAAACATACCCCCTGTCTGGCCCACTCAGCTGTCTGAAGGTGAGTGGTCCAGCCCATGGCGCAAAAACCTTGAGAACCTCTGATATATGTGCATGCATTTCTTTTTTTGGTGGTATTCAGTTTAGGCTAAGTTTATATTAAAGTTGCTGCTGTTCTTTGATAAAAAATTTAAAATGTTAGCAAAGTTTATTGTGTTTGCAATGCTAAGTTAGAAAACTGTTGCATAGAGCCAATATAATGGTACACATTCATACCTACCTGCTCTCTGTGTGCAAAGCGTATGATCATGATTATAATATTTATGTTATTTAACTGAGTGTTAGTTATGGTTTATGCTACTGTAGCATGCAATTTACTGTGGTAGAAAATTCTAGTTATTAAATGTGAAACTGTGGTTATAAACTGTTTCAACAAAATCAACAACTGTTGCAACACCTTAAACACATTTATTATGGCCCATTTTGTGGACTGAAGTTATAACCATAGTTTATAGTTTCATCATAACCATAATTATGCAAGCCTAAGGAACACTGACCTTCTTTGGCTGACTCTTCTTTTGACTGGCTTATCGTCAGTAATCGCTTTGTTTTCTCCAGTTGAAGATTAAGAAGATTATTTTTCCCATGAAGCTCTGATATTCTCTGCAAGACAATGTTTACATTCCACATGAAAACTTGTATGAAAATTTCTACCAAATTCCTGAGTCACTGGGGGTGGGAAATTATTCCATCCTGAACGTTAAATGATCTTCAGCCAGCAATTAATTAGAGATATGCAATCTTGATCAACATAGAACCTAACCTAGAGCAATTGCAGAAAAGTTTCTTAGAGAACTATCTGGTAAGGGAGAATATTTCCAATTGAAAATGTAAATGGGAATACTGTACAGTCTTCTAAGCAGATTGTTTTAAAGTCCTTTTGCAGGCATTTTCAAGCACACTGCCAAGTCATGTTTTTAAAAATCCCATTGTGGAACTTAGGAAGTTCTATTATACTTAGACAAGACAAGTAGTACATCTAATCCAAGGTACACAATTTGTTTGACCCTGTTAATTACATCTAGTGTTGGAATGTATTTGCACACAACTTGCACCCATGGTATTTTATTTATTTATTTATTTATATTTATTTTCATCATAAAATTTCAATGTATAGAGATGAGGAGGTTTTCACCTCTTCTCCACATTGCTTCTGTCTCCGAAACTTCCACTGCAATTTATCTTCTCCTAAACCTACTAGATGTGTGAAAGCTCTTGAAAGATGGGGAACAGTTGAGGAGCCCAGTTGAATAGGACAGAATACAAAGTTCAGTGCAGTCCCTTCAATCTGGTGGTGCACTAGGAGTAGCCAACACTGCTGGCTATACAACAAAATGGACTAGGCTATTTTTATGTAACCCTATAGCTTTCCTGAAATTTGAGAACCAGTCTTTAGTATGTGTAAAGGTTATCCTTGCTCAAAAGCCAGTCGTATCCAACTCTAGGATGTGGTGTTCATCTCTGTTTACAGCCAAAGGCCCAGTGCTGTTTTCGCCTGCAGACATTTCCATGGTCATGTGGCAGGCATGACTAGATGCTGAAGCACCCAGAATGCTGTATCCTTTCCCGCCAAAGCTGTACCTATTTATCTACGTACAAATTCTTGCTTTCGAACTGCTAGGTTGGCAGGAGCTGGGATGGACAATGGGAGCTCAATCCATCCATTGTGCAGCACCTGGGTCTCAAACTGCTGATCTGGCTACCTCTCGGTTGTGAAGTTCAGGGTCTTAACCAGTGGTGGGCATCAGCAGGTTTGCACCTGTTTGCCAGAACCGGTAGCAGAAATTCCGGCTGGCCCCGCCCATCCAAGTTTTGAAATAAAGTAGTCCTTTGAGCCCACCACTGGTTTTAACCACTAAGCCACCATGACCCTTTAATAAAACAAATTGCACCTGAGCCATTATGTGTGTAAAGCATCTTTTTATATCAATGATTTCCCTCTTTAGTCTTAATCCCAGTCATTGAAATAAAATTGAAGCAGTATGGTTTTATGAGTGTTGGGTCCTAGTTATGAACAGGCCTTGATCCCATTGTCCCTTCAGTCATCATTTTTCTCTCTAGCCAGTACAGTGGAAGAATGTAACGCAAACAAAGAAGACAAGTCTTTGTCCATAGTCTTCTCATGCTACTTGCATGCTGGGAAGGGAAGGGGAGTTTGCAGGGGCAGCAGCAACAAGAACAGGAGACGACAAGAGAGTCAGTAGCTCTTTGCAGACAACCAATAATGCAATACAACACTAAGTCTTCAAACACTTTTTTAATTGGTGTGGGTGGGAGGTAGTTTTTCAGTGTTTTTAGGAATGTTAAGGTTTTCTATAGTTTAAAAGTTGGGGATTTTATGCACACCACCCAGAGTCGCATGTCGATTGGGGTGGCTATACAAATTGAATGAATGAATGAATGAATAAATAAATAAATAAATAATAAAAACAAACAAAACCACAGAACAAATCAAACCAAAACCCTTTGAAAGTTTGTGTTTCCCTTGATGCTCGTTCTGCATTTTATAACCCTTCCATTAAATGTTCAAGTACAATTTATGGCAGACCTTAATAGGAATGGATTTAAAACATTCTTGGTTTCTGTAGGAAAGCACCAAAAAATCATAAAATTGTTTGGATGGAAAAAATGCACCCCTTCAGTGATGAAAATATCTCCCCATAACAAGACTTGCTATTACTTTTATTTCATTCTTGATAAGATTAACGTTCAATATCCCTGAATATAGCCAGTTCCATAATGCAACCCACATAACAAAGGATCCAGTGTCATAATTTGTTGGGAAAAAGAAATAATGATGTGGAAATGGCATCTCAGAGGAATCATAAGACAGGAAAAATACTCTTGGAGAAAAGCATGTTATGAAATTATATACTTTGCTTTTTGGAGTTGTTTTGTGGAAAAGAAACTAGTCCAGTGAGACTTTACTTTCTTTTTCCAGCTGATTTTAATTTTTAATTACTTTATTACCAACAAAGTATTACTATTTAGTATCTCTATACAAATTTATATGAATATACAACTGGTCATAGAAAGGATTTGCATAATATTTATAGCTGGGCAACCGTTTTAGCCTACAATTAAAAGATGAACTGAATGTTATGTGTCCAGTTGAATTTACAGCAGATAATCCCATCATGATTTGTGTTTGTTTTGCATACCAACATGCAAATGAAAGGCCAACTTTTAACAAATATAGTTATTGCCTGCTTTGAATCTGAACAATGAATCAGCAAGTTAAATATTTCTTCCCTCCAAAAGAACTGCTGAGCTATGTGTGTGAGTAGTGTGTAGTTTAGTCTGTCTGATTGGTACAGTTGTTAGGCTTAGGTTCAGTCTCTTTATGATTCAAAATATGTAAGTTTTAGAAAGTTGGTAACTCAGTACTTTCCTTGCAGTCATCATATTCTTGAGAGATTTTTCATTCCTGCCTTTTGCAATTAAAATAAACGAACGGTTGTATTATATTTTTGCCATCTACCAAACAATTTTATTTCAACACAAGCCTGGTAAATAAACATTTCCTTTCCCCCCATCTGTTAAAGCTGTGTCTGAATATTGGTTCAATCATTTATCTCAGGAGTTCCTAACCTCTGGCCCACAGTGCCAAATAATTCAGCCCCCAACCTTGCTTCAGCTGCCGCCGCCAGAATCAGCTGTGGACTTATTTATGGCCGTTGTAAATGCATTTACTATAGTTGTGGATGAGTTTTACAGCAATGTTTATAGCGGGGGGGAACCACCAGTCCGGCCCACTCAGCTGTCTGAGGGGGTGTGGTTTGGCCTACTGCTGAAAAAAGTTGAGACCCCCTGGTTTATCTAAATGAAATGAAAAGGGGAATTGAGGAGAGCATGCATTTCAAAACATTAAACCCTAATCCTTGGTTATATGCTCGCTGCACAACCCTGCAGATTATCTAGCATGCCCTTCGGAAAACCATATAGTTCCAGAGCACTTCTGAGTACTCTAAACTTGGAAAATTATGAATCCAGAACTGACTTGACGGTACCGAGCTATAATTTTCATATTTACCATTTCTATATGTGAGAAGTCCTCTAAAAGTTTATCAAGATTCACGACACTGGTTTTTTTCATGGCTGATTTGCTCTAAAGTTAGTCAGCTGTTTCCTGTGTATAAAAGACAAACATGTTTAAGAATCTGAACCTCTTAGTCATTAGGCATACCTACTAATATTGTGTTAAGCAATTTAAAAGAGTATAAATTGGAATATGTTTATTTCTACATAGTAAAAAGTCCCAGTTTGCTCTTGAAATCTGCTGCTTGAGGTGCTGCCTAATATAGGGCTGGCCCTGAAAATACATCATATTAAAGTACTTTGAAGTCAAGCAGCTTCCAGTGAGGTTCATTGCTAGTCTAGAAAGTAGGCCTGGGTTTTCAGCCTTCCTGTAATATGTGAAAGTAATCAATATTGATTCAGAATATTAAAATTTTCCAATGGACTCGTTAAACACTTGGTTAAGTAGATAGAAAGGTATATGTTGCACTGTGTCTATACCAGGGTTTCTCAACCTGTGGTATGTGGGCTGGATGCAGCCTAGTACACCATTTCATGTGCCCCCAGCCTCCACCATACTAGGAAGTGCCATGGGGTGGAGGAAGGGGAAAATGGTCATCTGGCCCCAGAAGCTGTCTGAGGGAGCGTTACCCGGCCCCCGGCCTAAAAAAGGTGAGAACCCCTGGTCTATACTTTAAGCTCTCACTCCTATAAAATCGAAGAATAATGTTTGTCAAATGCTTAACTGTTTTAATTATATGCAATAACAGTGATAAGAGTTTTGCAGAAGTGTTGCAAAAACTAGGTAATTGTGGTGTAACATGCCAATGTATATACAGATTTCACATTACAGTATTTCATATACAAATGGGCTTTCCCATATTTGAAGAATTTAAAGCACTTGTAGATACTAAGCTTTAAGATAGAAGTGGAAAAGAAGTAGCCCTCCAGGTGGTGGGAGTGATTCTGAAACATACTTCATCACCGGCTAAGCTGATGAAAATTGAAATCTCAAGTCTATCTGGAGAGATGAAAGTTTCTCATCCCATCTTATTTATTATTATTATTATTTATTAGTTCAAATTTATATTACACTGAACCTGTTATTAGCTGTACAGAACTGTATAGATTTTTACAAGTAGCCACACTAATTTGGAAGTCTGTCATTTGATACACATATGATGCACATTGAAGTCTTGTTATGGCACAATACAAGTTGTAATTTTCAGAACCAGAGATCCCTTGTTATTATCGCAGAATCTTATTACAATTTCTTTATATATTTTAGTGTAGAAAGCATTCTACAAGCCTTCTTTAGATATTTTGTTATAATGCAGTTGGAATCAAACTCTTTCATACTAGCCAAAACTTCCCAAGAAAAGGCAAAAAAAAAAATTCTTCTGTGGTTTTGAGCCAGTTTTGTAGATTTTCTTCATCAGTTTCTGTTTATATTTCTGTTCAGAACAACAACAAAGCTATTGCAACATTTTTTATTTCACATAATATTTCATGGATTGTACAGTTCACCAAAGCTTATGTCAAGTAAAATTTGTTGGTCTTTAAGGTACAATAAGGCTCTGTTGCTTTACAGCTCTATCTTGAAAATATAAAAATTATTTAGCTGAGTTAGTTGTTTGTAGAGGAGATTAAAGTTACACAATATTATTATACAGTTGTACCTCGCTTAAAGAGCATAATGCATTCCACAGGATTGCTCTTTAAGCGAGTTTGCTCTTTAAGCGAAACACCATTGTAAATGACCAATTGTGGGGGGGGATTGCGAACCCCGATTTACTTGTTAAGTGAGTTTCTGGTTGGTTTTATTTGTTAAGGGAAGCAAACATTCAGAGAAAATTCTGCTCTTTAAGCGAGTTACTCTTTAAGGGAGGTGCTCTTTATGAAAGGTTTGACAGTACATTGTATTACCCATCATAAACTTTCATGCATTATTAGATTGTTTTGGTCATCTTTCCAGATCTTTTTAGAATGTTATTAGCACTGAAATAGTAGTCTACCAGAAATGTGTTTCAGGCAGTCCTTTGAGTGTGTGAAATCAGACCTTGCTTGTGAAGAATGTGCTTATGTCCTGAAGACTAGTCACAAAACCCGACATGCTGATTTTATAAATTCCAGGAGGGCAGAAAAGTTCTAGCTCAGGTGTGCCCAAACCTTTTGGGCTGTGGGTCGGTCATGTGGATAAGCATGCCATTCATGTGGTTCCTCCCGCCAGAAGTGAAAGTAAAATGCACATGCTCATAACGCACCCGTGCATGCACATAATACTGCCATAAATGACCCACGACTGTCACAAACATGTTTACAACAGTGGTGGATCATTTACCACAGCGTTCTGTGCATGTGCATTATGCGCACATGCATGTGTGTTTTACTTCCACTTCCAGGAGAAGTGCGGGTGGCATGGGTCAAATTAATTGGCACCATGGGCTGTAGTTTAGGCATCCCTGTTCTAGCTGTTAAGGAATTTGCTCTTCATTCTACATTCTAATCTTTCTGTGGTGTATGTATGGTGGCTGCTTACACATCCCTAAAAAAGGAATGCATGCATCACCAAAAATCAGGCTAGAAGAGGACACTGATTTGTATAAAATTGCATGTGCTAATTTATGAGTGGAGATGCAAGGTCAGGAATGGTTTTTATAATGTAAACAGAATAGATTTCATAGTGGAGAGGGCTGTGACTAGATGATCTATGACCCAACTCATTCTTCTACCCAGGTGCTGCTAAAAATAGACAGGCAACATCTAATCTTTCTCTTTAGAGTTCCTTTTATTTAAATCAAACTTGGGACTACAGAGCCCTTCAAATGGATTTGAACCTCTGTCAAGGAAGGTTGCTCTGTTGACAGCCTCCCAAATGGAAGATCATCTTCCATGAATAAAGACACATAAGCACCATAAATGTATACTTTGGCCCTCAGATGGCTTCATAATTAGATGGTTGCTGGCTGGGGTAAAAATTTTGGAGGTCTATCTTTTAATATTCATATTTTCATGAACAGAGTCAAGCATTGGCTGACTCTGTCTGCCAGATAGTGGGGAAGTTTGTCATTGCTTTCCCATTGCAGATCAAAGGCCAGGATTCCATTGTTCCCCACTGGTACTTAACTCATTCATGTGTCAAGAGAATGATGCCTCTAGTTAAGGTGTGATTTCAGAGCAAATGGTGGGTATGTAACCAGATGCTCAGGATGTTTGTAAACTTGTTTCATCTGCCTCAGAAGATTGGCTGCTTGTGGGGACCTTAGGTTGAAGGTTTTAGTGTTAGATTTATGTCCTATGCAGTTGGGTTTTCTTCATTGAGTATGGGCTTTTTTGGGCATCTTACTCTTCATGGGAGGAGGGGGTCTGTCCACCAGTAATTTGCCATGTGACCCCTCTTAAGCCAATCTGGGGGTCACCTGGACTTTTGGTTGCGAACAAACAGGTCAATCTTAGAAGAAATTAACCCTGACTGCTCCTTAGAAGGTCAAATAGTAAAAATGAAGCTAAAGTTCTTTGGACATCAAATGAGAAGAGAGGTTTCACTTGAGAAAGCCTTGATGCTGGGAAGGGTGGAAGGCAAAAAAAGAAGGGGGTGGCCAAAAATGAGATGGCTAGATGGTATTGTAGACACAATGGGCACAGAGCTGAGCGAGTTGAGGATGGTGGAGGACAGAAGTGCCTGGTGAACAGTGGTCCATGGGGTCGCAAAGGGTCGGAATCAACTGTGCAACTGAACAACAACAAACATCTATAAAAAGAGAGGTTTTTCAAATCTTTGTGGCTGCTGCTAATTTTGGGCTAGGAACAGCCAGCAGCCCTGGGCCTTGACTCCTGCCACACAATGGTCTGGGATGCAGGACCCAGTATATTTTCATATTGTTATTATATCATTTTTATGTTGTTCATTTGTGTTTCTCTGTATTGCTGATTATCATAGTTCTCTCCCTATCCTGTATTCTCAATGTATTTCCTCTTTGAAACTCTTTGCATTTCTCATTTAGGGTTCGTGATGTTCTATTCAGTCCTCTGTCAGCTAGATCCTGATTATGAAATTAATGCAACTTTTATTGAAATTTTCTTTTCTGATGTATTTTATACAATTATTTATTTATTAGTTCAAATTTATATTGAATCCCCTACTTTGGGTCACTGCAAAACTTTGGGTATTCAGGTAATAAAGGTGATGGGGCACCCCCATGGGTGCCCACAGAAACCCCAGGATTTCCGGTAACAACAGGATCATATATATTAACAAGAATAAAAATTAAGAACTAGTTTTCTGATTCACAGTACTGTACTGTCAATGGGGCTTCTTGGCTTAAATGAATTGTTTTAAAATATTTTCTGATGATTGAAATAGCTCAAAATGTTCGTTAATTTATTTGCATTATTAACACACATACACACACACATTAACACACACACACACACACACACACACACACTCTAACCTGTGTCAATGGGGCTTCTTGGCTTAAATGAATTGTTTTAAAATATTTTCTGATGATTGAAATAGCTCAAAATATTCGTTAATTTATTTGCATTATTAACACACACACACACACACACACACACACACACACACACACACACACACACACACACACTAACCTGTGTCAATGGGGCTTCTTGGCTTAAATGAATTGTTTTAAAATATTTTCTGATGATTGAAATAGCTCAAAATGTTCGTTAATTTATTTGCATTATTAACACATGCACGCACGCACACACACACACACTAACCTGTGTCAATGGGGCTTCTTGGCTTAAATGAATTGTTTTAAAATATTTTCTGATGATTGAAATAGCTCAAAATGTTTGTTAATTTATTTGCATTATTAACACACACTCTCTCCCTGACAGCTAATGCCCACTGGTTATAAACAGTAACATGTTATCATTATTTTCGAAGGCCTAGGTTTTAGGCCTATGTCTTGTAAAGCAGGAAGTAAATACTTAGAAAAATAAAATAATATTTACAGAAATGCAGACAAAGGGAGCAGAGACTGGGAGCGAAATGGGCAATGAAGGTGGGAATGTCTGTATCTTCCTGAGGTAATACAAAAGTCACCAATAGAAACAAGAAAAGGCCATAGTCTTGAAAGAAGCCAAACTGGGCTGCTTCCTCCAATCTCCCCTTTTTACAGTGAATTCTCGCATTTGGCCTCACTAAATAGCCCCCTAAGAAAGTGTCCCTCAGAGTTAACTTGAAGTGGATCACAAAAAAGGGGGAAAAACTCTGCCTCAGAAACCAAGACATGGTGCCCCCCCCCCCCCAAATGGCAGCACATGTGAATTTGTTCTCCCTACCTTCAAATGGAGATTTGGGCTGTCTTTCTTGAAGGAAAATTTAAACCCTCCATTTGAAGGGGGGGATCCGCACATGCCACCTATCTCTCTCTCTCTCTCTCTCTCACTCACTTCCCAAAGCATTTAGTGTGTATATGCATGCAAGCAAGCAAATAAATAAAATTTGTGAGATAGTGTCTTTGTATTTAGTGTTTTTAAAGAAGTTTGAAACCTTCTTGCCTACCATACTTATTTTATCTACTTTTAAAGTTTTTGCTTTCTTTCTTTCTTTTAACAAAACTTATAAAATCCGTGACCCCAGAAGAAGGGAACAGTGAACCACTTATGAGTACTCTCTACCTAAAAAATATGGGTGGGTAAAGGCCACCATAAGCCAGAATTGACTTGACGGCACACAATTATATATGGAGCCTGGTTTACCACCCATATGTCCCACGTATCTGAGGAGCAAAGTATGAGCCTTGCCCAAAGTATTCCTACAATTTCACCCAGCGCTGTTCTCTTGAAGGGCTGTGCTTGGCCCTGTGCAATTGATAAAGCTTTCCACCTCTCTTTCGCTTTCCACCTCTCTTTCGGAGCTTGCCAGCAACCCTTTCCCTTCCACATCTGCATGGCAGATGCAAATTTGGGAAAGGAAACACTCTCCATCAGTTGGATGGATGCCCAATATGCAGCTATTGAAACTGTCTTTTTGGCCATGAGAAATGCCTGCGTGCACCTCATGAAGCAAAAATAGCAAGGGGAAAATTATACACTAGTACCCCGAATAACCAGTGATGGGATGATAAAAATTTTAGTACCCCACCCTGACGTCATCACAGTGTGGGTGGAGCTAACGTCATGACGTCATGGTTGGAGCCAACGTCATGACGTCATGACGTTGTAGGCGGGGCCAAAAATAAAATAAATAAAATAAAAATAAAACACACACACCCCTCAACCCACACACACAAAACCGTTAATAAAATAAATAAATAAAATAATAATTAAATAAAAATACACCCAAACACCCACCCACCCCAAACACAAACCCCACTTACAATGGGGACCGTTGGGGCTGGCCCCGAGCCTCGGCGCCCAGCGGCGGCGCGCCTAGCCCGGTGGCCCAGGGCTTCCGGCCGCAACTCTCCACGGGCTGCCCCGAGCCTCGGCGCCCGGCGGCGCTCCTAGCCGGGCGGCCCAGGGCTTCCGGCCGCAACTCTCCACGGGCTGCCCCGAGCCTCGGCAGCGCTAGGAGCCAGGAGCGCCGCCGTGGAGAGTTGCGGCCGCCAAAGTCATCGCTGCTGCAATCTCCGCCGCCGCCATTATCGTTGCCATTAGAGAGAAGTATGTGTGTGTGGTGTGTGTGTGTGGGGGGGAAAGGGGTTGAGTGGGAGAGAAAAGAGGCAAGGTTGGTAACTGTCACAAGCAGCAGATGAAGCGGCAGGGAGGAAAGTGGGTAAGCGAATCTGAAGGGGCCCCCATGGGTTCGCCCGAGGCGTTTCCAGGCCTCTCTGTTCTGTCATTTAAGCGACATGGCGCTGGAATGATTGCAACATGAATATTTGATGCCCTGGAAAGGCAAAGCCCAGACTCTCTGCCAACTGGCTTTCTTACCCAACTCCACCTCAACCGGTCAAGCCCACCCGCCCAGGGTCTCCGGGGAGGCTGGGTGGGCGTCCGTGCCGGGTTTTGAGGGGAACTTTAAAGAGGAACTGCAGATTTAATGGCTCCAATTTAGTGCGCATGTGTCAGATTGAGTTTCTGCGCATGCGCACTAAATTGGAGCCATTTTTGCTCCAATTTTTTTTTTTAATTTTCCTCCCGGTGAGGCGTCCGATCCGGACGCCTCAAAAACGGTTTTACCCCCACGGAGAGCCCTCCGGAAATCCTTAAAACGGTTCTGTGGATCCGGTCAGAACCGGTGTCATCCCATCACTGCGAATAACGTTATGACTTGGTTCCACAAGTCCCGTCGTTATTCGGTTTTTAACGTTGTGCGATAAATTGAACACACAATGTTAAAAAAAGCCCTGTTTCCCTGGAGGCTGCAGGAAGCGAGAACATCGGGATTTGAATCCTGACATTTTGGCTTGCTGCTGCCTCCAGGGAGGTGGGAGAACTTTGGAAACAGCTTAGAGCGGGTTTCCCCACCTCCCTGGACCCGGCGGGGGGGTCAGAGACCCCAAAATTGGTAAAAAAACCGTCCGTTTTTTTTTTACCAATTTTGGGGTTTCTGACCCCCCCGCCAGGTCCAGGGAGGTGGGCAGACCCGATCCAAGGTGTTTCTGGGCTTCCCCGACGTCCTGAGCCAGTGCAGCAAGCCAGAATGTCAGAGTTCGAATCCCGATGTTCTGGCTTCCTGCACTGGCTCAGGACGTCGGGGAAGCCCAGAAACACCTTGGATCGGGTCCCCACACCTCCCTGGACCCAGCGGGGGGGTCAGAAACCCCCAAAATGGTAAAAAAATGGACTTTTTTTTACCAATTTTGGGGGCTCTGACCCCCCCGCCGGGTCCAGGGAGGTGTGGGGACCCGATCCAAGGTGTTTCTGGGCTTCCCCGACATCCTGAGCCAGTGCAGCAAGCCAGAATGTCAGGATTCGAATCCCGACGTTCTCGCTTCCTGCAGCATAAAAGAGGGTGGGGGAAGTTCAAAATTAGCGCACATCAGCTCTAGGGAGGTCGGGAGACCCGATGCGCGCTAATTTTGAACTTCCCCCACCCTCTTTTATGCTGCAGGAAGCCAGAATGTCGGGATTCGAATCCTGACATTCTGGGTCGCTGCACTGGCTCAGGACATCGGGGAAGCCCAGAAAAAGCTTGGATCGTGTCTGCCCACCTCCCTGGACCCGGCGGGGGGGTCAGAGACCCCAAAATTGGTAAAAAAAACGTCCGTTTTTTTTTACCAATTTTGGGGTTTCTGACCCCCCCGCTGGGTCCTGGGAGGTGTGGGGACCCGATCCAAGGTGTTTCTGGGCTTCCCCGACGTCCTGAGCCAGTGCAGCAACCCAGAACGTCGGGATTCGAATCCTGACATTCTGGGTCGCTGCACTGGCTCAGGACATCGGGGAAGCCCAGAAAAAGCTTGGATCATGTCTGCCCACCTCCCTGGACCCGGCGGGGGGGTCAGAGACCCCAAAATTGGTAAAAAAAAACGTTTGGTTTTTTTACCAATTTTGGGGTTTCTGACCCCCCCGCTGGGTCCTGGGAGGTGTGGGGACCCGATCCAAGGTGTTTCTGGGCTTCCCCGACGTCCTGAGCCAGTGCAGCAACCCAGAACGTCGGGATTCGAACTCTGACATCCTGGCTTGCTGCACTGGCTCAGGACGTCGGGGAAGCTCAGAAAAAGCTTGGATCGTGTCTGCCCACCTCCCTGGACCCGGCCGGGGGGGGGTCAGAGACCCCCAAATTGGTAAAAAAAACATCCTTTTTTTTACCAATTTTGTTGGGTCTGACCCCCCCGCCGGGTCCAGGGAGGTGTGGGGACCCGATCCAAGGTGTTTCTGGGCTTCCCCGACGTCCTGAGCCAGTGCAGGAAGCCAGAACGTCGGGATTCGAACTCTGACATTCTGGCTTGCTGCACCGGCTCTGGACGTCGGGGAAGCCCAGAAACACCTCCAGAGAGATCAGAGGACCCGATCTACAGCTGCAGGGTGGCTGGGGAAGCTGACGGGGACTCCCTGTCGGCTTCCCTAGCCACCCGCCCATGCCTCCGCAGCTGTGGGGTGGCTGGGTAAGCCGATGGGGGAGCCCCCCGTCAGCTTTCCAGACTCCCCACCCCTGCCTCCGTAGCTGCAGGGTGGCTGGGAAGCTGAACGGAGAACCCCGTTCAGCTTTCCACCCACCCTGCTGCTAAGAACGACTGTATCGTGTAACGTTAAAATCGCGTTACTCGATACAAGATGTTTCCGAAAATCTTGTAACGTTATGCGGTTTTAACGATATACGGTACTCGCGTTATACGGGGTATTACTGTATATGCAAACATGGAGTTGTAGTTTCAGAGGTCAAGTGACCTTTTCACTTTGGAAATGAAATGAGTTAAGAAAACATCCCAAGAATGTGAGCTGCAGTGAATTCAGGGCTGCTGCCACTGCTGGATGCTAAGAGCTTTTTAGTAGCAGACGGGTCATCTGATGTGTGACCAGTCTGAAGTACAGGGAAGTTTAAAGGTCTGTCAATTTTTGCATACACAGTTGTCTATAATATTTAATCTCTCAACCGCCTGACTGACTGAATCATCACTCTGGGTGGTGAACATGATTAGGTAAATATAATAAAATTACATCCATCCATCCATCCTGGTCATAATCCACATATACAGGGTGCGGCAGCATAACTTCCTGTTTTCAAAACTTAATAAAACCCATTGCACGAATCAGAAAATTTTAATTTGTTTTTTGTAATGTAGGCGCATACCCAAAGTTTTGTTTTACATAGTTTTGAAGATCAAATCAGGTAGGTGACGTCCCCCATTCTCCATACACTGAATAAACCAATTTCTGGCGTTTGTCATGACTCTTTCCAGCATAGCAGGCTGTATGCTGGGTTGCGATCGCTGAACAACTGCTCGAAAAGTAGACCTCAATGGCAAACACACACTCCACACTATCCCAACACATGATGGTGACTGAACTGTGTTGGGACAAAACTTTATAGTCCCGCCTCTAGAACAAGACCACTAGCGCTCCGCTACGATATCAACCGACTGAATTGCATGCATTTTAAAAAAGGAAGTTATGCTGCCGCACCCTGTATAACTCTATATTTAAAGGCAAAACAAAAGTGAAGGTAAATCAATGTTCAGATGCAGCAATACCTTCAATAAAATCTGCTAGGGAGCAATTTTTTTTTTTGATGTTTCAAGATGCAGCAAATCACATTAAGTGGCTACTTTTTCTTCTTCCCTTCTTAACTTGTTTTTTAGGGGGTGGAAAGAAGATAGGGAGAAACAGGAAGGCCTGGATCCAACATTACCAAAACGCTTACACAGTTCCTGGTTGCAAGAATGGTTGCATATTTTTTATGTTTGCACACGGAGGGATCCCAGAACTTCTTGTACAAATAATTTCTGTTGTTGTACAGAAGCCAATTGTGCACCTGAAGATACCTGCTTTGTCTCCTGCACTGACTGGCATTTTCCACAGATGGAAGATGCCACACTTTAAAAAGGGATACTGACAACTTGGAACAAGCTCCGGGGAAGGGCAACAAAGATGATCAGGGAAATGGAAACCAAGCTCTATGAGGAAAGACTGAAGGCACAGGGCATGTTTAGCTTCAAGAAAACAAGACTGAGAGGAGATATACTGTAATAGGACTTTTCAAATACCTGGAGCCCTTGTGGTGCAGTGGTTAAACTGCTGTACTGCAACCAAAAGATTGTGAGTTCGATCCTGACCAGAAACAGTGGCATAGTGGGGGGGGGGGCAGCCCACCCTAGGCGGCACTTTTTGGGCATATGGGTGTTCTTGGATTAAAATTCCCAGAAGCCCTAGTGGGAGCATCCACCGGCGTCCACCAGGGGGCAGCAAATTTGGCTTACGCCCTAGGCGCCTGAAATCCATGCGACGCTACTAACCAGGGATCATGGTTCTCAGCTTTCCAGCCTTCTGAGGCCAGTAAAATGAGTACCCAGCATGTTGGGGTCAAAATACTAATTAACTTGTGAACTGCCCAGAGAGTGCACTAAGTGCTATGGGGTGGTATATAAGTGTTATTGCTTTGCTTTATACCTGGAAAATAATCAGGCAGGAGAGAGGCTGGATCTGTTTTCAATCATATCAGAATGCAGGGCATGTAATAATGGTCTTAATTTACATGGATCCAGATTTTGGCTGAATATCAGGAAAAAAACTTAACTGTTAAAGCAGTACGACAATGGAACCAATTACCTGAGGAGGTGGTGAGCGCTCCATCATTGGAGGCATTCAAGAGAAAATTGGACATCCATATGTCACATCTGCTTTGACTTGGATTCCTGCACTAAGAAGGGGATTGGTCTTGTTGGCCTTGGGGGTCGGTCTTGGTGACCCTTCCAACTCAATTACTCTATGATCCTATATACCAACCTTCCTCTCAGATTCCAGAGTGATTACACAATGAAGACATTTCTTGATTCTTCCTTAGTTTCAGGATGGCCTTTGACTTCTTGGCCAGGGGGTTCTCAGTATCAAGTGATAAGTTGTGTCCCAGCCTTCCTTTGGACCACAAGCTGCCACTACATAGTCAACCTTACCTTTAATTTTCATCCATAATTTAAGCATAACATTACAATTTAACCATGTAACATGCTTCTCAAAGTATAGCAAAAATAATAGAAACAGCTTTGAAGTTCTTGCACAAAGAAAGAATTGATCCTCTTCTGCTGCCAGAGCAAGGTGAAAGGCTCATCATTTTCTTGCTTATGAATGATACATTATTGTACTTTCTAAAAAGACTATATAATGGATGCTTGTTCACAATGAGCAAGGTCTCTGACTCCTACACAAAGTCCATGGCTTTTCAACGTTTGGATAGCTAACTATTCTCTTTGCAATATTTGCTGGCAAAGTGAAGCAAACAATTGTACGTTTAAATGGCTGGAAACAGGATTAAATGGCTCCAGAAGAAACTTCTGTGTTTAGCATTGAACAGCTAATTGAGTGGTGGGGAATCAATGTAATGGTTGCTAGCTAGGGATCTTGGTGACAAAGAGCATAGAGATTGGATGTTCTCTTTTTATCTGACTGGTTATAACAAGGTTGGTATTTTTGCTTTTAATAACAACAAAAAATTAACTCTCAAGAGGCAAACAAGGATAATGATTTTGCAAGGACCAAACATTAGATACACACACACACCCTGTTGCTGCCCAGGCTTGTACTGTATAAGAGAGCCCACAAATTGTAACTCTGTTGCTGTACCCCTGCTTAGCTTACCTGAAAATGCCATTATAAATTCAAGGGATTTATCTCTCCATTGATCTCTTCCCTCCCATCCTTTTTAGCTGGGAGGGAAGGCACTAATATTGTTGAAATCTAACACTCATACAAACACTGCCAGGCTATTGAGGCCTGGTGGCATCTAGGAATGAGAGAAGAGTGCATATTCCACCTTTAAAGCCACTTCACACATACACAGATCAAGCCTTTCCCTGTCTGGGGTGGCTCACCCTGAAGTTTGTCTCAGTACCTGGAGTTCCAGAGAAGCACCACAAATCAATAGACCTGGCCACCCTATTGAAGTTTAATATTTGGGAAATGTTGGTATAGGCTGGGGCTGTGAAGAAGGTAGATCAGGATCAGTTAGTAGAACTAGGGTGAACTTTTCAGCAAATCTTCAAGAATTTCTGATTTCAGTTGTTTTTAAAATGGCAATAATTAAATGGTTCTCCCCCACCAATTAGCTTGCCCTAATGAAGAGGCCTTGGGAGAAAACCAGGCATACAGTTTCAAAGATGAAAGCACTATGAAGTAACAACTGGTAATGGAAATAAATTTGGGGTGGGGGTGGGAGAGCAATTATTTGCTCAGAGGTACTCCAGTCACTAATTCTAAATATTTGTAAGAGTTCCATTTTACACATGTCTCTGGTAACAGAGGCATCGTACTAGAAAACATGAAGACTTTCAATCTCCATGTCTTTCCAGCTCTTGGTCCTGAACACTGTTTTCTTCACAAAGAGCATTTAAGGCTGACATTTATACACTCTTGCCCAGGAGGAAGTCTCCCTTAAATTAATGGGGTTGCCATCTGAGTAGACACATAAAATATTGCATTACTGGATAAGTGCATCCATCTAGCATGGTATTCAACAGTGGCCAGCCAGACACTTCTGGGAAGTTGCCAAGGTAACAAGCCTGCCTTAATGGCACAAAACATCTTGTATTCAGAGATAGTTATTCTGAAAATAGAGGTTCCAGCTAAGAACTAATCGATTGATAGTCCTTTTCTTTATCTACTGGACTTCTATCACATTAGCCTAGAAAATTAAGCAAATGTGTACTTTGTGCAATAATTCATTTTAGAGCTAATTGACAACAGTAACTACTAGATAACAGTTCTATGGAAGATTTCAGGGAAGGCAAAAAATATACTGCAGTCCATGCAGACTGGGGCTGTTGTGAGTTGTTTTCCAGCTCATTTAGAAAGTATCACATTGGGAAAGGCTGTTGAAGCATATATTATTGAATAATACAGGTCTCCTTTCAGTTCTGCACCATCTGTAACCTACAAAGTGAAAAATATCTGAGAATAAACAAAACAAAAACAAAAACTCTGTAGTACTTTGAAGACTAACTTATATTTTAATGTTAGCTTTCATGACATCAATTTATATACATCAGGTACAGAGTGATTCGTTAGCGTAACAGATAAGTATGCAAATCAACATGGCTTTATACAACCTGATGATCTCTGGTTGTTATTCCGATTAGTTGTAAATTTCCTTTTTCAATTGCAAATAGTAGAAGGATATAAAACAAACATCTGGCACTGAACATTTGCTAATGAGTTTAACCTTCAGCATCTATTCACAATTGTGTGAGTTCATCCTTCGTTCTGTCAGACAGTCTATGTTGTGAATGAGAATTTTACTGAAAAAATTATGTGAAAGTGATATAACATACAGTAATATATATATATATAACCCATCACAAAGGTTTGAACTAATTAGCAAATGATGTGTATAAATTGATGCCTTTGAAGTCTCACTCCCATGTCTGACGAAGTGGACTTGATCCACGAAAGCTAACAATAAAAATAAAGCAGTTAGTCTTTAAAGTCCTACAGTGTTTTTATTGTATTTTTATTTTATTTATTTTATTTTGTTTTCTGATATGCCTGAACCACAGACTAACACGGCTACTATTCCAAAAAATAATAATTAATAATTTAATAATTAATCTTCAAAGTGCTACTACATTTTTTATTTTGTTTAATCTCTAATGTGTTTGAAACACAGACTAACATGGCTACTATTTAAAAAAAGCCAAAAATACTTCACTTCTTCCAGTCCTTGGATGTCTCCATGCCAGCCATGCTTATTAGCCACCTGTGAAAAGACAGCTTAGAAAAACCAAGGCATTTTCTTCTCATTGCTTTTCCATTCCAGATGTCGACCCCCTCCTGGGAAAGTGAACAGCCAAGCAGTTATCTTTACATCAAGGTCTACTTTCTGGTGCATGACAGTTATCTCTTATAAAAATAATAAAGGGAAATATTCATGTAGCCAGGGTAGAGATATGGTAGGGGATATTTCACACAGCTAAAACCAGTGTTTCAGATTCTTCTTCTTCTGCTGCTGCTGCTCTATCTGAAGTGAGCCTCATGGCAATCAGAATATAATTCAGTGGTTTTTCATCTGTCTTCCGCATCGCAGCATGACACTCATCCCACCGATCCAGTTCTGTGAGTCACTTTCTGGTCCTGAGCCTTTTGGCACACACACATTCCTCATCGGCCCCAGGCTGATGAATCTGCTGCCCACGTCAAGATGGATTCAAGTGGGGTTTAATCCACTTGGGGACCATCACCTTTCCCTGTGGACTTCAGCACCCAAGGCCATTAGTCCTCAGGGTGGTCAGGTTAGTTAACCACCACCTGACACCCGGTGTTGAGTTGCTGGCAGTATGGTCTACTCTATTACCATAGCAGGATAACCTGGCCAGACTTGTCAAATTCAAGCTGTTCTTATCCTTTTGTATTTCCTGGGGCATTATTGCTCATGATACTCGATAATGCTATAGCCTTGCAAATATGAAAAGTGTGCAGATGTGAGACTGAAATCCTGGATTTAAAATATATCAGCTCGCAAGGAACACACTCTCTCCAATCTGAATAGACTTTTGCATGTCAGCCTTTTTCACCTATATGAGAAAAGACTTTCCCCCATGGAATATTCATTGTGAAAGAGAGACTCATTACTGTAGCACAGATGTCTAGTTATGTTTTACTTCCCATCAGATCAATATTCTTCACTGACATGAATATAAAATCTGTTATTTTTATTAAACATTTCAACAAGTCTCAGGCTGCAGCGATATTGTAAAATACCACAAAATTTGCTCCAGTTTAAATGGGTGAATTACATTTTTTTTTAAAAAAACTGACTACCTGATGCAAAGGATGGTTCAAATCGGCCCAGCCTTTTTCCTATCAAAGTGACTTTTTTACTTTGCCATTGTGGGGCTTCTGCTCGTTTCAAGCGGGAAGGATTCAAATGGGGAGTTTATGGTGTGATTATTGTATACCTTCCTATAAAGACAGAGGCCATATCTGTAGGTGGTGCAGGGTTATGATGGTCAGGACTAGAAAAACATGCCTTCACTTTCTTTCCTCTCCCCTGATGGCTGTCCAATTTTTTAAAAAAGATGTCTTACATATATGAAGTTAGCTCTAGATCACCTAATCACCTTATCCTTGGCCACTGTTATTAATAAAAGGATTGGCAGAGGCAGGACCAGCGCCAGAAAGGAAAGAAGGGAGGGCTGTAGAGTAGAATTATACTTGCATCATATCCACTGTGAACAGCAAACTCTCAAATCAGCCTGTAGGCCCTTGTGTGAGACTGACCGCAAATTCAAATGTAACGCAGGCTGCAAATAAATTGCAGTTGCACCCTCAGTTGTTGTTGCTGTTCAGTCGCACAGCTGATTCCAACCCTTTGCGATCCTATGGACCATTGCCCGCCAGGCACCTCTGTCTTCCACCACCTTCCTCAGCCAGCCCAGCTCTGTGCCCATTCCATCTACAATGCCATCCAGCTATCTCATTTTTGGCCGCCCCCTTCTTCCTTCCCAGCATCAAGGCTTTCTCAAGTGAACCCTATTTTCTCATTTGGTGTCCAAAGTACTTTAGCTTCATCTTTACTATTTGATCTTCTAAGGACCAATCAGGGTTGATTTCTTTTAGGATTGACTTATTTGTTCTCCTCACTGTCCAGGGGACTCTCAAAACTCTCCTTCTAACAAGATATTTTTTTGCTGGCTTTATGTCTGCTAGAGTTAAGGTAAGGTAAAGGTCTCCCTTGTTCGAAAGCCAGTCCAACTCTAGGCGGTGGTGCTCATCTCCATTTACAGCCAGAGTCAGCACTGTATGTGTGTCTGCAGGCTGTACCTATTTATCTACTTACAATTTCTTGCTTTCAAACTGCTAGGTTGACAGGAGGTGGGGCAAATGATGGGAGTTCACTCCACCCAGTACTTGGTCTTGAACTGCTGACCTGCCAACCTTTTGGTTGTCAAACTCAGCGTCTTAATCACTAAGCCACCATGGCTCCAGAGTGAAGGACTTACATCCAAATTAATGATGTAATTAATTAAACAAATATTTTAAACCCACACATTTTTGTCATATAAACAGAAGCCTTGGAGGAGAACTGGGCATCTTTGCAGCCGTGGAGTTGGTGGTGAGAGGGAAGGAATTTTCTCTCCCTGCCATAATTGTGAAAAAGGTTTCTTCTCTAAAGCTGCTGTTTGAATTTCATGGCATCAGTGGTAGTTCTCGATAGGGTAAAAAAAGATGCAAAGAAGAAGGGGGAGTTTGCATTGAGATGCAAAGTAGAAGCTATATTTCACTGAAGGAAGAAAAGAAAACATTCAACTTTCCTCCCCACTACCCAGGATTGTAGGCTGTTTGGTTTTCCTTCAAGCTAATGTCCACATGTACATTAAATACATTCCTGCTTCTGCAGATGTACAGAGCACTGGCTCTTTGGCTATAAACAGAAATGAACACTGAACCCTAGAGTCAGATATGACTGGCTTTTGAGCAAGGGCAACCTTTACATTTACCATCAATAATGTGGCAAATTGCAAGCGGAGACTTTTGCAGCATTGTTTCATAACTTCCAAGGGAAGTAGGAGTGATAAGTTAGAGCAGGATAAAATACATCACTTCATTTCAACTTCTACGGGGAAGGTGATGGCTACCATGGCTGGGATTATAGAGGGCATCGGAGCTTTTCCAAGTTGTGTCCTCTGAGCCCCACCCTTATGGTTGAATTTCCAACATGCTAGTGACAAGTGGAGAATAAAAGATCAATTAAGCCTAAATCTGTTTACACAATTTGTGATTTTTTTTTGCAATAAATTATACAAGAATGTCATGATGGATTGAAGAAAAAATAAATTTATTAAACTTTGAGGAGAAAATGAGAACACTGACATAAGGCATGTTAAATACAAACAGAAAGACACAAATTTCCATATTGTGGTAAAATGGTTTGTGTTACCAGTGAAGTACCAAAATGACATTATGAATTGATTGAGGTATTTAGCTAGTTTTTGGTGATTGAAACATTCAGTCAAAAGAACGGCAGCAAAACAGTCCCTTAACCCAAGAAAGGCTTACATAGTCTTAAGGGCATCAATGCCCAAGTCTAAAGAAGGCAGCTGTTCAGGGCGGGGGGGGGGGGGAGAATGTAAAGTCAGCAAAGTATTTATTTAATACACCTTTGAATTGCAAGCTAAATACAGACTTTCCCAGTTCCAACTGTTGAGAAGCCAGAATCATTGCTTACAATTGTTTTTTGAGACATATATATTTGTTAAAATATTGAGTACCGGTATATTAAAACTGGATTTTTAAAGTAAATGATGACATTTTCCCCAAGCTACACTATTGCTTTACAAATTTTTAAGCATGGCAAAGGCTCCATGATTTGCTATGCTTTTTCAAGACTTGCTTACATGATCCAATAGGATGCTAGGATTTTAAAATACACAATTGCTATTTCCAACTTATGATAGGTTTTCTTGTAAAATTTGTTGTTGTTGTTCAGTCGCACACTATTTTAGGCCATTGCTTATAAATTCATTTCAGTCCTAGAGATTCTTATTTATGTAGAGGTCTACTCACCTGAGATCCTGGCTATTAATTTGGACAAGGGTATTTACAACACCTCTACACAGTATGTTACATTAACTGTATTAAATGTTAGCAACCAGGTTTCGATAGCTCAGAGGAAAAGTTATGTTAAAGGCTTTTGCCTTCTGCTCTTTCCAGTCGGCACCCTCAGGTCATTTATCTCCTTCTCCCTCTCCTGATAGGACAGATCAGCTGAGTGATGACAGCTACAATAACAGAAGAATCAATGGCATATTTTAACTGATTGGTAAGGCTTCCAGCTTCCCTGTTAGAAGGAAACCTTCCAAAGCTATTTTCCTGTGATATATCATATCTAACTAGGCTCCTGCTGCAATAGTGAGATTCGCAGCCTGTTTAGATAAAAACAAGATCCACAGAAAACAGTAGGACTGCAATCATAAAGGGGTGTAACCATTATATACCCTTACTAAGAAGTTAGCCTCATTGAACACAGCAGATTAAATCCAATCATAATTCCTAAATAGAGTATTCTCACTGAAATAATGGGATTTTAATAAATGTTGAGTTAAGAGGTCTCACTCATTCAATGGGTGTATACTAGCCTAGACTAGCAATTGGATTTAGTTCATAGAGTTTTAATTCCAAGTAAATATGGGCAGGTTTAGGACTAAAGGTAAAGGCGACTATTGTTTATTGGTAAATGAGATTTAGAGTCCAGATCTGGACATTCTAGCCTTTTTCCTACCAGACAACTAATGAAGCTATAATGTAAACACAATTTTAGTAAAAGACCACACATTTGAATAACCTGTCCCAATTCTAGAGGAACAACTATAGAGAATCTTTTGCAATCCAGCATTCCTTCTCCAATGCTCTAATCCTCTTCAGTCCAATCCATAAATCTGAACCTTCTTAATTTCTTCAATCAGGTACATGTTAGTGTGATCATGGCAGTACTGTATATCAGTAGCTATTTTGATCTTGATAGTCACATTCTGGACAGCCACTGCAATCAGGGCAATAAAATAGCTACTTCTAGCACGGCACCCTTTTTTCAGTGTAACGTCTCTTAGAACAGACTTGCTTCCACTGTTAAGTTTATTACCCTAATGAGATAACATGAAGACGACCTCAGGTTTGATTCCTAGCTTCTCCAGTTAAAAAAAGAGAGAAAGAAATACTCAGGGTGCATCTGAAGGCACTGAAAAGCTGCTGCCGGCAGAAATAGACAATGTAGAATTAACTGAGCCAATAATATAACTCATTTAAAGGTAGCTTTCTATGATTTGAAGGCTTAAACTAGGAATATTGGGGGTGACACCAGTCTGTAAGATAGGACAGGCAAAATATGGAAGCAGGGATTGCATGTTGATGATTATTAGGTAATCTAAAATTGAAACTGAAATATTACCTAGAGGAAATAAATGGATACATGCAAATAGAACTTAAGCTACACTTCTTTAAAGCTTTCCTACAACTGAGGTGTGTAGACATACAAAATAAAAGGGCTGACAATAACGGAAGCTTATCCCGATTCAGAGTCTGAGCTTCAATAAACTAGAGTTTTGACTCAGCTTTTACTGTGTTGTGCTGAGCCCTTCAACAGACTTAACATAAGGATTTGTCATGAAAAACAGTGTTGTCAAATCACCAGTGCTTATTCATTGTATTTCTGAATGTTCTGTAAAAGTGAAATTAAGTTCCTGAAAAATCCAAGCTCATTTTCGTTTCTACTGCTATACAAACTATATAATATGTTGGTACAACAGCAAATAAATGTCTGGTGAGAGAAATATTTGGCTTGTTGTACACAATGTGATATGCTACAAGAATGCAAAAGTATTAATAGTACTTTTAACAAACATATAAGCTCTAATAAAGTAGTGTTGGAATTTTAGTTCTTTGCAGTTTGTTGGAGGTATAAAAGCATTCTGTAAAAATAATTCTTTCCTTATATACTTTAAAAATGGGTAATTTTAACCAAACTACTGTTTGCAGTATAAATATAAAATACCCATGCCTGCTTCTCTAAAGTATTAAGATAGGTTCAGATTTGTATAAATCAAAATAAATGTATTACTTAACCTAACTGCTTCTCTTCTTTACCCAAAGTCTCATTTTCCAGCTCCCAGGATCAACATTTCAGCATATGGTATGACCAAACATCGAATGTTCAAACTACAAATCACATCTGATACTAGCTCATTGAAGATTTTATAACACATAGCAACACACACGATCAGTCTCAAATCAACACCTACAAAAACATAAGAAAGTCACTGCTACTAAACCAGCCCCAGCAACGCTTCATAAGACAATATTTACAAGACAAAAACAACAATACTATTATTGATTCAACATCGCAGGTCAAAGTGGAAGGGGTTTCACACCAACCATTGACAAATACTGAACATGTTTGTTTTTGGCTTTAGCATATACACCCACACACTCTATGCCATTTACATCCTAACTGGAAAGCTTCCAGTGAACATGCAAGTGCTCCAATATATACTCAGAACTCCACATGAGCAAGAGCTTCGGAATTCATGTTAAGTGTTGGTAAGTGGTCTGCAAATTTAACACGCTCTCTATAATACTGATGTAAACCAGAACTTCCTGTTCTTGGGAGCCTCACGTGTGCTCTGGAACCTCAGGATGTGGGGTTTGAGAGTGGGAGGTGATGCCATTTCCTACACAATCAAAGAAAAGCAAGCTATGGCAGGATTTTGTTAAGCTGGTCTGTGCTGACATAACCGCAGGATACGCTGAATTCCTTGTCTGGCACAGGGAGAGCTGTAGCACTGAGCACAAGGCCCTCCGGAGACTGTATTATGTGAATGGAGGTATAGTCAGCCACTGGCATCTCAGAACTTCCCGGTTCTTCTTTTTCTGCCATTGCTCTCGTGGGGTTCACAGCACTAGTGGTAAGGCTCTCGGTGGAAAAGTAAGCACCCTCAGAAATGCTCTGGTCTTGAACGTCTGGCTCAGCCTCTTTGGGAGGCATCACAGTGACACATTTTTTCATATCCATTTCACAGGAATAGGCACTGTCCATGGCAAAGTTTGGCTGGCATTGGGAAGCTGGCTCTTTCTGACCTTCATTCTGGGCTCTCCCCATCACAATTTTCTTCCCAGGGGAGAGCACAACACTGCCTGCTGGGGTAATGTCGCTGACCTGTGTGTAAAAGTCAGTGTTTACCACCGAACTCTGGTTGCTCAGCTGGCTTTGGATAGGTTGGCTGGTGATCTTGGCACTGCCTGTGGCAGAACTGTGGATTTTGGGTGGCTTGCCTTTAGCTGGATTCTCAAGTGGCTGGTGAGTATCCTCAAGGCTCAACATGGGTTTCTCATTGTCTTTTTGATCAAGGCACATGAGATCTTCATCCTCGTCGTTGACTTTCTTGGACTGCCCAATGTCTGAAGTGCCATCGCATGTGTCACTCAGGCTAAAGTCAGTCTCTGGGATATCAGGTTCACAGCAGCTGGCCCGGCCAGAATCATCATCCCGCACTGCAAGGCAGCTATGTGATTTCATGTCGTTGTCACCAAGAAGCCTGTCAGTGTCTGATCCTTCCATCTTGTCTTCTGCTTCATCAATATCCAACTCAATGAATTCCACCCAAGAGTCGTTTCCATATAGTGGTGGCATGTAGCTACCATGACTGGCTAAGATGGAGCTGACTTCATCGAGTTTTCCTTTCTACAGAGCAAACGTTTAAAAACCACATGAAAGGAGAAATTATTATCCAATCATTTAAATATACAGTATCAGTACTGTATGTATTCTATATTTACCCAGAGTGGGCTAGCACATTTGCATTTTTAATCCACAGACCCTAGTAGAGTCATCTCTGCCCCTTTTAGTTAGCAAGACATAATCAGAAGGTCAAATCAGCAATTACAATTTTGGGGGAGGAAGAGGCTAAAATCTGGAATCTAAAATAAGATGTGGTCCCTTTAGAATGGCATTGATTAAGAAAACTGAGCTCCTTGTATTGTGTTGTTGACATGTTTTCCAACTTTTTCTGGCAAGTTGAGTGGAGGCACTGTGGACCATATAAAAAGTATTGGTGGGCCATATTCAGCATCTGAACTGAACTGGATACAAATAAACACCAGAAAATGATGCACATTTATTTCTTTGCTACATTTATATTCTGTTTTTATTACAACAAATGAAAGGTAGGACATAATAAGGTTTTTGTCCTCTGCATTTTATCCTCTGCATTTTTGTGGCTTAGATCTCTAGACACTAGATCTCCCAAGTCTCAGACCAAGTCTGCAACCACTTCATATGAAGTCAATTATCTCTGGTGAACTACTTTGGATGCATGTTGCCCTGAAAGGTCATTAAATAATGATACTGTATTTTATACCATTAGTAAATAATCCCCATAGGATTATAATTCCTTTAGTGATGATGTTAGTCTCATGCCTCCCCTTCATGAGTAGGTTATCAGATTTCTAAAACGCACAGAGGGATTGATTTTTCAATGGCAATCATTACAGGTTTCATAGTTCAAATAGCTTTATTGCAGATAGTATTGTAAACTCAAATTTCAACATTTAAAAATGGAACACAGGTGACATAATCTGTATGGCTTCTCCACATCTGATGCCTAGTAGTAGGATAAAGTGTATCATTGAGATATATAGCAGAGAATGTGGGGGCCCTGCCCTCTGTAGGCTAGATGACCTCAGGATTATGAAAGGGGAAAAACTGAACTGTAGTCTCAAATCTGTGGTACATTAGATTATTGTACCCAGTCTTCCATTTGACATTTGGGGGAAAGAGAGAGAGAGAGAGAGAGAACAGACCTGGAAAATCCCATAGTTCAGTTTAGGACTACCTCTTGATTTAACTCTGAGTCTTAGCAATTCCACTAGTGGTGGAACACTTGATTCCACAACTCTTCTGAAAGGAGTGAGGCACCATCCTATGAAGCTTCCACTGAAAGGGAAGTCTCAGCATCTTAGCCATGTGGGATGGCCCTTCTTATATAAGCACTGACTTTATACAAACCATAAAGAAGAAATGCTTTCTCCCTGCGCAGCACTACAAGCGGACTGATCCCACATTACTAAACTGGGTGGGCTTTTCTACTCAGCAGCAGCTTGATAGGATCCTAGCCAGAATGTTTAATCCAGTGTTTCTCAACCTTGGGTCCCCAGATGTTCTTGGACTTCAGTTACCAGAAGCCCAAGTCAGCACAACTGCTGATCAGGGCCACTGGGAATTGAAGTCCAAGAACATCTGGGGGCCCAAGGTTGGGAAACACTGGTTTAATCCATTACTATTCTAACAGTGAGATCACTGCATACTTATTTTATACCATAATCCACTCCCCAATTACCTTTAAGAGGTCAGGATCAATTCCTGTAATTTTAGGCACTGGAACAGGAGGAAGAATCAGTATCTTTAACCTAGGAAAGAAATATATGTTAACATGTATTTATTCACTGCATATTTTTGTAGCATATCAATAAATGCATTGGTATCTTATGCACAAACATAGCAGGTTCCAAATTCTGGTTGGAAACCACTTTGGGTTTAAAAACAAAACAAAATAATGATACAAATTATGGAATTTTATGATTTTGAGACTGTGCAGGAGAGATAAGGGTTCATTCAAATACCACATAACCATTTTGGGGGGAGAAGGGGGTAAACCAAAAGTCATGGAAAGTAACCAGGGTGGGGGTGGGGTGGGGTTCCGGCGTGAAGTCACGTGACTCCAAAATTATTGAAAAGTTCCCAGCACAAGAAATACATACCCAAGACAGAGGCGGGATCTATAAAGAGAAACACATAAATAAATAAATAGGTTGGGGGGGAATTCAAAGGGCGCTTACCAGATTTTCTCAGGGAAGAGTAACTCAGGGGTGGGGGGTGGGGAAAGAAAGTAACACTGGTTATCACCTTTAAAGCCCTACATGGTAGTGGGTCAGGATACTTAAGAGACCGCGTCACCCGGAGAACATCTGTCCATCCCAGTAGAGAGGACTGGAGAGGCTCTCTGGTCATACCTTCAGCTAGAGAGGCTCATCTCTCTAGCATGAAAAGGAGGGCCTTTTCTGTGTCCGCTCCGGCCCTATGGAACCTCCTGCCAACAGTTACGTCTCCAGATGGAGTTGCTGCCCTTTAGGAAAGGAGTGAAGACCTGGCGGGTGGGGCATGTGTGGGAAGTGGGCCAGACGGCCAACTCAGTTGCCTGGCTCTTTTAAATATTCCACCTCTCTCCTCAGTGTTTTTAATTTGAATTTTATTTTTTATGTATGTGTTTTAATTGTTTTTAGTTGTAAAGCCGCCCTGAGACTTCGGAGGAGGGCGGGGTACAAATGAAATAAAATAAAATAAATAAAATAAATAAACAGCGTTCCTCTGCCAGGAGAGGAAGAAGAAGTACTAGTAGTCTCCCCCTTCATTCCTGGGATGAAGAAGCCACGGCCCTTCCTTTTGCCCTGAGCAGGAAGAAGGAAAAACCCCTCCCAACCAGAGACCACTTAGAGAGGATGGGGGGTGGGTGGGAAAACAGCACTTGGGAAAGTGTTCCCTTTGTGTTTCCCCCACCGCTACTACAAATCCCAGAATCTACTGCCAGCTTCAGCACAGACCAGACCATGCCCCTTCCCCTCTGCCCAACCATTATCTCTCTCTCTGTGTCAGTCAGTCTCCAAGGGGGAGGGGGAGAGGCGTGTTTTTGGCAGAGGGAGGGAGGGGGAATAGGGTCTCCTCAAGAGTTTTCTCTCCCGCTGCCATTCAGGACACCTGGAAGGAGGTGGTGGTGGGTGACTTAGGGTCGACAGGGGGGGGGGCTTATAATTGGGGGATGTGGGGAGGCTTTTCCCAAAGCAAAAATAAGCCTGAAAAGAGACATCAGAGGAAAGACAGAGGGGACGGGGGCCTTTCCCATTGAAATTCAGATTGCAAATATTTTCCCTCTTCCTTCCTTGTTTGCATGAAAAGGCTTTGCAAGGGAGGCCTTTCTTTCTTGGGCTTCTGCCGTTTCTCTTAAAATCAGGGAAAACGGAGAAACCACATGATTTAGGGGGGAAGTGACCAAAAGTCATGGAAAGTCACGGGGGGGGGGAAGGGGTGTGTGTCAAAAAGTGGCCTATTTTAGGTCACGTGGTATTTGAATGCCCCTAACACTTTTCAAATACATCTGTAGGAAATATTTATGAAATTATCTCATTGAAACACTGCTTTATTAAAAGCAGGGATCGTTTAATGTAGCTTAAGGAATGAAAACCATGATTCAACCACAACCACAGCTGTCTGAATTGAAACAGTTTAGAATTCTATCCCTTTTCATTCCTCCTAATTTGGAGAACAACCCTCATAGGTATACAGTATTTTGACAATATAACTTTGAGATGGGACTGCTTTTCTAAACAATTGAAATAATGCATGTCATTCTGAACTAAGTTTTAGGAAAAACACAAAGATTCTTCAATATGGTCATTAGTCAATACATATTAGATAAAGATCTCCCTTGCTTGAAAGCCAGTCGTGTCTGACTTTTCATTTACAGCCAAAGAGCTAGTGCTGTCTGTGTCTACAGACATTTCCATGGTCATGTGACAAGCATGACTAGATACCGGAGCACATGGAATGCTGTTACCTTCCCTGCTGATGTAGTACCTATTTATCTACTTGCAATTTCCTGCTTTCAACCTGCTAGGTTGGCAGGAGAGCTGGGACAGACAACGGACACTCACTTCATCGTGCAGCACTCAGGTCTCGAACTGCTTTTTTTTTTTGCTTTGTGCTATTGTCACAACTTTATTGGAAGCACTGGGATGGGTCCAGTTGGTAGAAAGGCAGCAGGTAGGTACTTGCATTTCCTGCTTAGAGTAAGGTGGCCCTTGCTGAACAGCCAGTTGTATCCAACTCTAGGGTTCAGTGCTCATCTCTGTTTATAGCCAAAGAGCCAGAGCTGTCTGCATGACTAGACACTGGAGTGCACGGAACACTGTTTACCTTCTCACTAAAGTGGCACCTATTTACTTGCAATTGCTTACTTTTGAACTGCTAGGTTGGCAAGAACTGGGACAGAGACAGGGGCTCAATCTGTCATGCAGCACTTTGATCTTAAATTGTTGACCATCCATTTGTCAAGCTCAGTGTCTTAACCACTAAGCCACCGCAGTCCCTAGCCTGTTTACAGTAGACCTCCCTTAAAAGGGGACAGTGGGCTGTACAATGGCCTGGTCTAGCTCAGGGGCAAGAAGCCTGGCCATGCCCACTGGGTGGCAGGGAACCAAGGACCAATGAATGTCTGCAGAGGGCTCCAAGGGAATGCTATTCCCAGGTTCCTTCTCCAGTGGATGTCTGGAGGAGATGATGGTTGACATCAGGCAACATTTGGGTCTCCTGATGTACTAGATCTATCCCCTAATATTTAGTTTGGGAAGCTGCTACTGTAATTAATAAAGCTGTGGGCCCTCTCATCCAAATGTATTGTGTTGTGTGTAGATTCCTACAAGGTGGGCCAAGTCAGCCGTAGGCCAACAAATCAAGATTAGACTTTACTTTCTTATTTTTAGTAATGGTGCCACTGAGGACACAGTTATATTTAGAGGCTGCTGTGATTTTAGTGTATTATATAAACATGGAAGACAACAATAATAATCACAACTATAAGCTTTTCTTTTGAGCGCTGATATTATTTTTGGTAATTAATGGGAAAATGTGAATGAAGTTTTTGCCCCTTCAGCTTATCAGAAAGGTGTTTTTATTCACTTACTGAAACGCACAAATGAATATTAATGAAAATCGGATAACTAACTGAATAATATGCATTGAAACTGCCAGATAAAAACTGCCTACATTAGTTAATACCACTAGCAAAAAAAGGAGAACTTACATCTTTAGACAGACCTTCCTATTTTGTGTGTCAAGTGAGGGGGAACTAAAACATGACATTCAATGAAATACAACCTTTAAAAATGGAAATAGCATTTATAGCATCTGGTGCAGTCAAAATAGTGACTGTAGTGCCAAAGGAGTGACGATTTAATTCTGATCCTTAGTTCTAATTTCTCCACTGGCACAGTACAGTACAGTACTCACTTTTTTCATGTTGAGAACTCTCCCATCAGAACTACAAAGAGAGTTTCTCTCAAAATAAATACCAGTCTTATGATTTTCAGATTTGCAACAGAAGAAGTAATGGTTAAACCTTTCTAGTTGCTGCAACCCTGATATTTATCTGTCTCTCTCAGAAGCAAAAGCAATAGATGACAGAAACAGGGTCAGAAGTCTGAATGCAGCTTATGTCATGTAGAGACAAAGAGAGCTACTGTATTGAAATAACCACAAAGATAGTTCTTACAATAACCAGTGCAAAAAAGAAGAAGAAGAAGAAGAAGAGAGAGAGAGAAACAAAAGGGGAAACATCGAGTGATCTCTTCCAGAAGATCCAAGAAATCCAAGTGAAATGTAAGCCTAAATTATACTGGATGACTAACAGGGAAGCACACCATCTGACCAGGAGTAAATAAAGAGAAGGTAGAAATAGTATACGGAAGAACTATACAGAAGAGATAAAAGGATGACGGATACCTTTCAAGAGGAATTGTCTCATAAAGAACTTGCAGTTTTAGAAAGTGAAATGAAAGCTGCTTTGAAAGCTCCAGAAGAAATAAACCAGGATTTGATGGGATACTGATAAAACTATTTCAATAGTAGTATCAATTACTTATATAGCACCCCATGGGGCTGTGGTGGCTCAGTGGTTAAGAAGCTCACCTTCTTAGCTGGAAGAAAGGCAAGTTGGCAGTTCGAGACCTGGGTACTGTATAACGGTTTGAGCACCTGTCTCTATCGCAGCTCCTGCTGACCTAGCAGTTCGAAAGCAAGAAATCGCAAGTAGATAAATAGGGACAACTTTGGTTGGAAAATATCTTGGGGACATGAAAGGAACCTCATTCGCTCATCCCCTAGCGGAGTTTCTCCAGGAAAAATCCTTTCGATTCAGAATAATTTCTGACACTAAATTATTACTATAGGGCCCCATAGTGCATGTGTGATAGGACTGTGATGGCTCAAGTGGTTAAGACACTGAACTCGCTGACTGGAAGGTTGGAGTTTGATTCCCGGGCACTGCATGACAGAGTGAGCTCCTCTCTCTGTCCCAGCCTCTGCCAACCTAGCAGTTTGAAAGTAAGAAATTGCAAGTAGATAAATAGGTACCACTTCGGTAGGAAGGTAAACAGCATTCCGTGCCCTCCAGTGTTGAGACATGCCTGCAACATGTCCACGGAAATGTCTACAGACGCAGACAGCACTGGCTCTTTGGGTATAAGCAGAGATGAGCACTGAACACTAGAGTTGGATACAACTGTCTTTCGAGTGAATGCCTTTGATCTAGCTAAATGGCCATCTGCCCATCCAAGACCATAGATCTCATCCATCTTTGCTATAACAGAGCACACATGGTTTTACTGAAAAGTGGCTGAAGAGTATGAATTAATGAAAAGAGGAGTATATGTCACGTACAATGAAGTGCAAGAGTCAAGACTTACTTCTGCTGTTTGGAAAAGAAGACCAGGGATAACATCACCATTAGACCAAATGTTCCAAAGGCCATCACCAAAGGCCAAGGGACTTGGAATTCTGAAACAATAAAGGAAGTACAGAGATAGGCATGCTATGGTAGGAGTGTTCTTCACATTTCCTTTCTAAAATGTCTTGCTGCTGTATGTTAATACTGTATATACAACAGTCACTTTTTTAAGTGATTTTGTAACTGGATCCCACCGCCAAGCCAAGAACTCTTTAACCCAATGAGTACAGTCTGACTCTAAACCATTTTTTTTACTTTATAGAAAATAGGTCTGAATCACCCTGATTTTTCTTCTTAATCAGAAAGATATTTTTGTACAAGATTTTTTTGCATGGGAGAGGTTCACAGCCTCCCCTGCCAACCCAAGCTCATCTAAATACAAAATGTTAAATCTTAGGTGCAGAAGTCAATTCACTTTTATTTTAATTTTTTATTTTGTTTGCGATTCCAAAATTTGTGTGGCCTGACCAGGAGGCTTGGGTCAAAAATCTGACCCAAAGTCTTGCCCAAACCACATCACCACCACTATCCATTTAAGCTTTGTCAAACTGTGTCCAGTCTTGGCTGACCCCTCTCATGGAAAGAGACCCCCCCCCTTCACTGGAGAATACTAGTTCCATTGTGAAGGGGATATCACATGGAGTATAAAAAGGGACTATACTGTATCTAACTTTTGTTGTCGATTCAGTACTGAGTGCCTCACTAATCACTCAACAGTGGACCACTTGCTGCTTAGTGAAACTTGGAAAGAGATTACCTAAGATGTTTACAGTTGTTGACAATTCACTGCCCCAGAGAAGACCACAAAATAATTATTTTGTCTGTTTTAATGAATAAAAGCTATTCCTCTCTCACCTCATAATTTAAGACAAAAATTTGCTTTCACACTGGGTTTCACTTTGTGTTGCACAAGGATAGTTCTTTGAGTAGTCACCTGTGCATTCATACTAATGGGTTATCAGCATGCATGAGTGGCAAGGTCAATCTTCTCAAGCTCTTTTTAAAAACTTATGTCCCAGCATGCTTAGCGCCAGGGTCCCGCCTACCTCCTTCAGTTTTGTAATTTTATCACCACCACAGATGTGATCAATGCTACAATGACATATGAGGGGAGGCAGGGCAGGATGTATGAATGCACAGATGACCACTCAAAGAACTACATTTACAAGTAGGTAACCTGTCCTTCTGCATCGTGGCCCCTGTGCATCCATACTAATGGATGAGTAGTGAGCTTTGCCATACCAGAGGAGGGATGTCATTACAGAACAAGATAAAAGGATCCCGTCCACCAAATATCACGTGTCATGAATGTTAGCTATCCAACTGGCAGTGGCTCGTGAATGTGGAGGGTCAAGTCCATACTGTAGGTTGACAGATGTCCTGCAGGGCAAACCTAGTGACAAATGTTGAGAATGTGGGGAAAAGTTCTCAAGGAATGTACGTGGAGCCCCCCGGAAGGCAATGGATGAACCAGTCTGTAGGAGAAACCAATACTCGTAGAAACCATATGGAGATGTATTGGAAAGAAACAGTAGAATTCTTTTTTCTACCCATCTTTCACTGGCAAGCTTTGATCCCTCAGAAAGTTGGACGAGGTTTAAATAAAGAGCTAAGGGATGTGGGACATCCAGGGATGGAACATCCATCCCGATTCTGATGTTGGAGACTGGAATAGTTGGAAGAATGATGAGCTGCCGAAGGTGGGAGGTAGATAACACATTAGGCAGAAACAGAGATCAAGACCACAGGGGTCATGGTCTGCACACAGCAGAGTAATATTGGTCAGACCTTCAAAAGTTGTCTGCAAATATGGTTCTGAGAGAACCATGCGACAGGGGATAGCGATTGGAAAAAGACAATCGCTAAGAAGGGAACATCATGGAAATATGTGGATGTGTCTGATTTTGTATTGCAGGTGAGTAGCGGACCTAAAGAGCTGTGGGACAAACGGGGGAAATATGGTAGGTTCCCAATAGTTGCAGAACAATATTAAAATTTTGTCATTGTAGGCATCAGCTTTGTAAATGGAGGGCTTTGAAGAGCCCTTAAGAAGCACAGGAGTGCCGGAGAATCTCGGGAAAGGTTCTATGCAACCATCGTAGAAGGAGAGGAACAAAGGTAGACTAGCTGTATACAAAGCGCCACAAAGTGGTGGAATTGTGGCTGTTGAGGGCAACAGGTACAGAAGCCTGTGGACCAACGAAGTGGTGAGGCATTTTGAATGGAGACAACAGAGGAACGGTCAACTCACCATTCAGGAAAGAGAGGGGAAAAAACCAGTTTAGGGTCAGCTGTAATATTGCTTCTATGAATGGGAAGAAGCAATTCAGAGCCAGTTATCTTGAAGGCTATGGTATAGACTCCGAGGCTAGGTCCAGTGCAAGGACAGCCAATCCCTGAGTCTGGGTTCGCAGAGCAGTCCAATTGGGAGACCAATGGCAATTGTCTTTTACATACATAGGACCGTCCATTCCCCTGAACCCCAGGAAGTGCCAATGGTCAGCCCCAACAACACAGGAAAGCAGGTGTTCAACAGGTGTGCCACCACACAAGAAGATGGAGTGAATGGTTCTAGGAGACACCACTGATACCAAGTGTTCCATGAAGTTATCCAGCCCAGTTCTCAAGGTGGAATTGGTAGAGGGTTCCCTGCTACAGCAGTGGTCGCCTAATGCTCCATAGGTATAAGCATAATCAGTGGTGGGATGTCAAAAATTTTACTACCCCACTGTGATGTCATCACAGTGTGGGCGGAGCCAACATCATGACATCATGACATCATGGGCGGAGCCAAAGAAATAAAATAAAAAAATAAGCACCCACCCACCCACAACACAAACCATAATAATAATAATAATAATAATAATAATAAAAAATAAAAATACATTAAAATACAGCCAGCCAACCAAACACTCAAATACCCACCCCAAACACAAATCAACCAGAGCTTTTAAACAGAATGAACTCACTACAAGATGGCTTCATTTTGGCACTTTTCAAATTTTCAACAGTTAAAGAAGTTAGGTACTAAGTCTTTGCCTAACCAGTTCTCTAGGATAATTTATGCCTTAATGTAAATGTAAAACAGCTGTACCTCCTTAAGGCTTCTCCAATTGGAACAGCAATTGGAACAGCACAGGTGTAGCTTATTGATGAGGTAACTCCAAGACTTTGCTTAAAAACCCCAAGCCAGGCCACCAGGCCTTTTTAGGACCTGTGGTAGTACGTCAATATAGGTAAAGGTATTAAATACACATTAAAATACACACAGACACACCACATCCAAAGGTGAGTCACTATAGGGAGCTTCAGGCTAGAAGCTTCTCTTCCTCCTCCCCGCTTGGGAGGACAGCAAGGAGGCCGTGCATATGCGCCAAGCACTGTAGGCATGCATGCACACCAAGTGCTTGGCGCACATGCGCAATGGGGGAACCAGTGAAAAGGTAAGCCCTGAAGGTGGTTCCCCCCAAAAGCTGCTACCGGTTCTCTGGGACACTGGGAAAAGTTACTACCGGTTCTGGCGAGCTGGCGAGAACCTGTTACATTCTATCACTGAGCATAATACCATAAAAGCATGCAGAACAAGGTCAAGCTAACTTGTCAGAAAGAGAAAACTAAGTTGAACAGGAAACGATAGGGATGAGGAAGATGAATCCATCATCCTTACATAGTATCCAGCCTTATAGGTCTAACTTGATTGGGTAAGGGATGTTTCCAATAAGGTTGTATTGGCAGCCAAGCAGCTGAAATCAAGCCAATCAGACGAACAGAACACAATTGTCCACCAAAACTCCATACAATTCATCCAGATTGGTGGTGTGAGACCTCTGTGATTGGGGGTCCAAGGTAACTGCCATTCATGCGGAGAAAATAAAGTAAGAGGAATGTTCCTCAAAGAAAGGCAGAGACAACAGCTTGTAGGGCACCTTCTGCAGAAAGATGGCTGAAGTGGAGAAAGTTGGGGTTCCAGGAGCCACTTGATTGAAGGGCTGGGCTCCACTGTGAGAGCTGTCGAGGGCTCTTCAGCCGTATACACCAAGGAGACAAGGAGGGGAGGAGATACTTGCTTCACTGCCGAGTGTTTCATGGTGTGAGCAGTCTCAAATCCAAAGGTGGAGAAGAGGCAAAACACAGAAAGAATTGGAGTGTCACTGATGTCTGCGTCAGTTACCTCTGTGCCGGCAATGGTGCTGTTGCCGAACCTAAGTTGCCGAGACACTGGTTGGACCAAAGTCTAAGATGTGTGGGAAGTATAGCAGAAGCGGAGTCTAACTGCACACCTAGGAGAGCGCTATAGGTGCATTAGAGGCTTAGCTATGCTAGGATCGGTATCGATCCTTGGAGCCACCATCTAACCTTAAGGCAGATCAATGTGTGGTGGAGGTGTAGTCATCCTTGGAGCCATTACTGAGCCCTTAGGCAATAGTTATAGCGTGTTAGAGGCAGAGCCGTCATCAGAGCCATAACTGAACTCCTAGGCAATAGTCGGAGAGTATTGGAAGCAAAGCCATGTGAGGGTAAAGAGTCTCTTTATCTGTTCTCCAGCAGCCTGACCTCTCCCCAACTTCATGATTACACCTCACTGTTTAGCCTCTCAGACCAGCTGTTGCCTGTACCTTCCGATTGGGGCAATTCCCCTCTTGAATTCCCGTGTAATCAGTGTGGCCCTTGGCTAGTGTAGATTTGCAGGGATCACCTTTGGTAGATTTTGTGGCCTATGGCATGTGGTTCAGATCAGCTCCTTGCTCCCAAATCAATAGATACAAAGATCTATATTTCATAAGTTTTATTAAAGGTTCATTAAGAATATGGTTATAGGACAGGAAATCAGACTTTGCAAACTAGTCATTTCAAGGTAAAAAATAATAAAAATGGCTTGTCTAGGCCTGGCCTTAATCTACTCATGGCCATTCGAGCATGAGGCTCCCCCACAACTTTCAGGAGGCGAAAGAGAAAGTATCTCCCCACACATGTTCTTTTAATCTCAGCAAATTTGTCTACATCAGCCTCCTCGCATGTGGGAATCCAGCCAATTACAGATAGCGTACTCTAAGGTGCGCATTCCATCCTGGAACTGTTATGTCTAAGAAATGGAAAAGGGGAAAGTGAAGGCCAAAAGACTGAACTTCCCCTGACACATCGGTGCCATAACCAAACTCCTAGACAATAATTTAAGTGCTTTGGGGCAAAGCCATTGTCGGAGCCATAACTAAACTCCTGGGCAATAATCAAAGTGCATTGGAGACAGAGCCATCCTTGGAGCCGTTACTGACCTCCTACAAATGACAGAAAGAAACTGTTTGAGGCAGAAGTATCTTTCAGGTATCTTTTATTGCAAGAATGTGAAGGAATGAAAAAATAACATATGTATCATCAAACCTGTTCCGGTACTACCAGTTTTACAAAAGAATTTTTCTTTGTCAGGATATAATCTTAAGTATTTTTCTGTAAACAATAGAATGAAAACAAAATCATACACTCTGACAACACATTATAGTTTGGCTATAAGGTTTAAAACAAGATATCTAAACATAATAGATACCAAGAGTTTTTTTACATATCTACTAGCTTCAGGGAGGAATACATCCTATGAGCTTCAAGATGCTAAACATATGGTACAATGCAATATATATTGTGTGTTGAGTGATGTATTCATGAGGGATAGTTTTCTTTTTCTTTTAAAGATGCAGTAAGGAGGCAGAAATGGCTTGATTTTTTAAAGTGACAACATGCTCAGAATTATAAAACCATGCAAATGATTATAAAAAACAAGAAAGGTCCAACTCATTATTCAAACCTGATGGAACCAAAGTCTTTAGACGATGAACATAAAATGCTTCTCTCTGCAACAATTTATCAATACTGTTTTTTTCAAAAGGTTTAGGTTGCACAACTTCAAGAACTACAAACTTGAAATGCTCATCTGTGTGACCCTCCTTGATATAGTGCATGACTAAAGGTGCTTGTAATACCTGGTTTCTAATTCTGGACCTATGTTCTCCAATTCGTATCTTAATAGGTCTTGAAGATTTTCCAACATACAGTAATACCTCATATAACATTAGTATCGAATAACACTAAGGAATCTGGGGGGAAGAATTGCATCGGATAACATTAAGATCCTATGGGATATTTCAGATAACAACCGCTAAAGCCTGTGTAGTTACAATGTATCTCTATGGCTCCCATAGGATTTTAACATGCATCGAATAACACTAAAAATCATATAACATCAAGACTTGTGGAACCAGGTTTTAGTGTTATATGAGGTTTGACATGTATTTCTTACCACAAGGACAAATCCATAAATAAATGCAATTAATGCTATTACAGTTTGAAAAGCTTTTGAGTTTAAAATGGAAATCAACTTCTGGAAAGGATACGAGCTCCTAGGCAATAGTCGAAGGGTTTCAGAGGCGGAGCCATCGTTGGAGCCGTCACCGAACTCCTAAGCAACAGTTAAAGTGCATTGGAGGCAGAGCCATTGCTGGAGTCGTAGCTGAATTCCTAGGCAATACTAGAAGTGTGTTGGTGGCAGAACCACTGTCGGAACAATAACTGAACTCCTAGGCAATAATTAAAATAAATTAAAAATAAAATAAAAATCCCTAGGCCTCAACTGCTCAGTTGTCATCCCAGAGGCCCAGGGGGAGGTGAGTGAAAAATCTTGTCCCCTCCCCCCATCCCATCGAAAAACCTGGGGCCAGAGAGGAAAGAAGGTAGAGACCAAGGCCTCAACTGCCCAATCACCATCCCAGAGGCCCAGGGGGAGGTGAGTGAAGAATCATGCTCCCCCACCCCACCCCAAAACATGGGGCCAGAGAGGAAAGAAGGCAGCGACCAAGGTCTCAACTGCTAAGTTGCCATCCCAGAGCCCCAGGCGGATTTGTTGTGGGCAGGAAACTAAGAATAGTTTGCTACAGTGGTGGAAGCTTCCAGATTGAGGTAAACGACCCAAAGAAGGGTGTCACGATCTGTCATTAAATATGAAGCACAAATTGCTACATAAGCCTGATTGTCACTCCCACTCTCTTAGAGACGAACAGCCTTTAAGTAAATAAATCAGCCAGAGAGGATTTGAAATGGGGAAAAAAAAAGAATTTTATCTAAGTTTTTCAATCATAACATAACATAACATAAATTACATGATTTTTGACATGTGCACACATGGTGCCTGATTCCATGGGAATCAGGAACCATGTTGAGCATTTTGACAATGCTTTTATACTCTTCATGAGCCATGCACATATGTCCTTCAGTTCCAGATGGTGTAAGTGGGGTGAGTGTTCCAAGACCTATCTTGATGTTACATATTCTAACTTACATATGCAACAATATACAGTAATACCCCGGTTAGCGTTTGCACTGCACAACACTAAAACCTGGTAACGTTGGGGAATTTGAGGCAAACTTTTGCACCGCACAACATTGTGCGATGCAAAAGTTTGCCTCAAATTCCCCAATGTTGATCTCTGCCCCAAAGTCTGTAGGGCTGGAGACCAGCCCTGTGGGCTTTGGGGCAGAGATCTCTGCTCAGAGTGGCTGTTTGGTTGGAGAGGAGGGCGCACACACCCTTTCTCCCCTCAGCCAAACCAGCGGTCAGAACGTCTGATTACAGGTTGGGTTGGGGAGAGAATGTGTGTGTGTGCCTCCCCAACCCAACTAGAGATCCCAGCATGCAATCGCTGCCTGGGTTGGGGAGAAAACATGCCCGTGCATCTCCCCAACCCAACTGGAGTTCCCAGCATGCAATCGCCAACTGGGTTGGGGAGAAAACGTGCACACGCGTCACCCCAATCCAACCGGAGATCCCAGCATGCAGTAACTGGCGGGGTTGGGGAGAAAATGTGCGCACGCGTCTCTCCGACCCAACCAGATAGTCCAGCATACTGGGATCCTGGCTGGGTTGGGGAGACACGCGTGCATGTTCCCTCCCCAACCCAGCCGGTGCTTGGCTCGGTCCACCTGCCTCTTCGGAAAGGGCAGCTTGGATTCCACACATGGAATCCCCGCTGCCTTTTCCAAAGAGATAGATGGATCGACCCCCTGTTCCCTTTCCTCTTCGGAAAGGGAACAGGGCTTTTTTTTAACATTGTGCAATCAATGCATCGCACAACGTTAAAAACCGGATAACGCTAAGACTTGTGGAACCAAGTCTTAGCGTTATCTGGGGTACTGTATATTCTCTCTCTGTCCTCTTTGCTTGTCATGTGTATTCTAAAATGTTCAGTGGTAAACATGTCTGCTTACTTCACATAAGACCCTTTTGGGTGTGTTTCTTATTAAACTAGCTGTAAACAACTTTTAATTAGAGAGGGTTTCATAATTCCAAGATGGCTCTACTTATAACTTATGTTCATTTAATTGCATACATTGCTTTGTAAAAGGAATATGTCACTGATCCAAAATTGGCTATTTAATTCACTGGGGTGTCAGATGAGGAGGAACTCCTTGCCATCTGAATGCTGGTTAGTGTGCACAGATTGCATGACTGATGCAGCATGTACAGGGAGGTTTTTTTTAATGTTATGGCTGCAGTACAGCAGTTTAACCATTGCGTCACTAGGGCTTCTAAGCCCTAGTATGGGCAGCCATTCTGCAAACTAAGTAGGACTCCTAGGCCCTAACATGGGGAGCCATTTTGCACATAGCAAAACTAAGTAGGGCTCCCAGCAGTGATGGGCAGCAGCCAGTCCGCACCCGGTCACCAGAACCGGCAGTAGCTTTCCCCAGTGTCCCAGAGAACCGGTAGCAGCTTTTGGAGGGAACCACCTTGGGGGCTTACCTTTTCGCCGGTTCCTCCACTGCGCATGCGCACCTACAGCGCTCGGCGCACATGCGCATCTAAAGCGCTAGGTGCACATGCATGCCTACAGCGCTCTGCCTGCCAAGCCAAGCAGCAATTCACTGCTTGGAGTGTGGCAGTACAGAGCGTTGGGTGGCCACGCACAGCCACGGAGGAAGCGGTGGCTGCTGCTGAGGCCCTTGGCGGCCTCTTTGCTGTCTTCCCAAGCGGGGAGGAGGAAGAGCAGCTGCTAGCCTGAAGCTCCCTACAGCCTGCTCCCCAGGATAAGTGACTCGCCTTTGGGTGTGGGGTGGTGAGTATATTTTAATGTCCATTTAATGTGTATTTATTTTTAATGTGTATTTTTATGTGTTTTATGTGTATTTAATGTGTGTTTTTATGTGTTTTTATGTCTAGTTAGTGTGTATTTATTTTTAATGTGTATTTTGATGTGTATTTTTGTGTTTTTAGGTCTATTTAATTTGTATTTGTATGTGTACTTATTTTTATGGTTTTTACTTTGGCTCCGCCCATGTCATTGGCTCCACCCATGATGTCACGACATGATGGCGTTGGCTCCACCCATGATGTTGGCTCCACCCACAGTGTGGTAGTAAATTTTTTTTGTGCCCATCACTGGCTCCCAGGCCTTACATGGGCGGCTATTTTATACAAGCAAAACCAAATAAATACACAGTCCTAAGCAGTTGCATTAAGGACAACCTTAAATACATATATGTACCCACTATACTTTAAGACAACCATAAGAGGTGCAGGGCACATGAAAGGACAAAACAGGGTAGTAATAATATAACCTTCACCACTCATAGGACAGAAATCGTTGGGGAGGGGGGAGGGAAATAAATAATAATCAAATGCCTAATGCAATAGTAGAAGGAACATGTTTAGAATCAAAAACAATACCCTACGGAAGTTAAATAGACATTCCTAACTTAACATATTAACAACGGAAAATGCTCATAACAAGATAAATCACACATCGAGGAGAATTCGCAGGTTAAATGAAAACAGGCCAGATGTGCCCGAAGGCTATAGCCAGTTAATGCGAGAGTAATAGTATCAGGTGTGGTTCGTAAATTCAGAGGGCCACAGGAAAAAGTGACCAGTACAGATCATACGAGGCCTCAGGGAAAAGAACTAAAATAACACTAAAATAAAGGGGGAAACAATCAGTACTAAGAGTAGAAAAGGGTGCTAGGCAAAACAAAGTAAAATAAAGAGAAACTAATATAGTTACGGTACGAAGCTGAAAAGCTTAGAAGAACACAACTTCCCCACGTGGTGGTAAAAAACGAAACTGAAGGAGGTAGGCGGGACCCTGGCGCTAGACATATTTTTTAAAAAAATGAGCTTGAGAAGGCCGACCTTGCCACACATGCGTGCTGATAACCCATTATTATGGATGTACAGGGACCACGATGAAGAAAAATGTATACTCGGATACGAGTAGCAACAGACGATGACGATGGCTGCGCAAGTATTGTGCACATTAAGTGAGTCATGTGGACAAACACCATGTTTGTAGTGAATTTTGGGTTAAGAAGCAGGCCATTAATCCAGAACAGCATTTAGAGAGCATTCTCTCACCTTCCTCACACGAAACTTGTCCCATTGAACCAAAAGACACATAAAGCACTTCACTGAACTCTCCATAAAGTTCGGCATCTTTATATGCTCGGACGCGTATCTCATAATCACGGCATGTCTTTAAAGCATACACTGGAATTGTTGTGCTTTCCTTTAGCTCCAGCTGTAATGATAAATGGAAATATTGCCTGTTACTTCCTTGCACATATAAGTGTTTGCTAAATGTACACCTTCATGTTATCAGTGAAAAGATAGAGAGTTAAGTAAAGTTCGCCCTTGCTTGAAAACCAGTCTTATCTGACTCTAGGGTACAGTGCTCATCTGTTTATAACTAAAGAACCAGCGCTGTCTGTGTCTGTTTACCTTCCCACCAAAGTGGTCCCTATTTATCTACTTGCAATTTTCCTGCTTTTGAACTGCTAGGTTGGCAGGAGCTGGGACAGAGGTGGGAAATCACTCTGTTGTGCAACACTCGGGTCTTGAACTGCCGACCTTCCAGTCATCAAACTCAGCATCTTAACCACTAAGTAGTGGTGGGATGTCAAAATTTTTACTACCCCACCATGACATCATCAGTGTGGGCAGAGCTAATGTCATGATGTCATGGGCAGAGCCAACATCATGACATCATGATGTGGACGGGGCCAAAGGAAAAAAATATAAAAAAATAAAAATAAGCACACACACACCCTCAACCCACCCGCCCACAACACAAACCCATAAATAAATAAATAAAATAAAAAATACATCAAACTACACCCACCCACCCAAACACCCACCCCAAACCCAAATCAACCAGAGCTTTTAAACCAGAGCTTAAAGCTTATTCTGGCTAATATTTCTCACACTAGGTCAGATGGAAGGAACTACAGAATGAACTCACCACAAGATGGCTTCATTTTGGTACTTTTCAACTTTTCAACAGTTAAAGAAGTTAGGTACTAAGTCTTTGCATAACCAGTTCTCTAGGATAATATGCCTTAATGTAAATGTAAAACAGCTGTACCTCCTTAAGGGTTCTCTAATTGGAACAGCAATTGGAACAGCGCAGGTGTAGTTTACTGATGAGGTAACTCCAAGACTTTGCCCCAAGCCAGGCCGCCAGGCCTTTTTAGGAACTGTGGTAGTACATCAATACAGTAATACCTCAGATAACGCTAAGACTTGGTTCCACAAGTCTTGATGTTCTCTGATTTTTAGTGTTATTCGATCCATGTTAAAATCCTATGGGATGGATCGGATAACGTTAAAGCTCCATAGAGATACATTGTAACCGCGCAGGCTTTAGCGGTTGTTATCTGATCCATCCCATAGAACTTTAACGTTATTCGATCCAATTCTCCTCCCCAGATTACTTAACGTTATGTGATTTTAGCGTTATCCGAGGTAAACGTTATCCGAGGTATTACTGTACCCCGGATAACGTTATGACTTGGTTCCACAAGTCTTAACGTTATCTGGTTTTTGGGGTTGTCCTATGCATACATCGAACAACACTAAAAAAAAAAAAAGCCCTGACTTCAGGGACAAACTGCCACAGTTTGTCCCTGAAATCAAACTGACCCCAATGGTTCCCACCTCTGTCCCAGCTCCTGCCAACCTAGCAGTTCAAAAGCGATTGCCAGCCTAGGGTCAGCTTGACTTCGGGGACAAACCAAGCGGTTTGTCCCTGAAGTCATTGCTACGCTGGGGGGGGGGGCATACCCACCCACCCCCAACCACAGTGATGGAATGCTGCGCTTGTGGGGTGGGGTGGGTATTTCCCCCCCTCCTCAAGTGCAGGTCTCTCTGGATTGCTGTGAAAGAAGAAAGGGTAAGGGGAATCCTGAGCGCGCACGCTCGGGATTTCCCTCACCCCTTCTTCATTCACAGAGGTACCGCTGTGAATGAAGAAGGGGTGAGGGGAATCCCCAGAGCGTGCGGTCGGGATTCCCCTCACCCCTTCTTCATTCACAGCTTTAAAAGCAAGAAAATCTTGCTTTTAAATTAGCATTGGGTTTGGGGGGTTTGGGGGGGAAATACCCATCACCCCCTGTAAGGGCAGTTACTGCCCTTGCGGGGGTGGGTGGGTATTTTCCCCCCAGCCCCCACCCCAAACGAGCGCGAGGTTTTAAAAGCAAGAAAATCCGGAGGAAAGAGACAAGGTCTCTTTTCTCTGAATTTTCTTACTTTTAATGCTAGCGCTGGGGTTTGGGGGGGCTGGGGGGGAATACCCCCCCCACAAGGGCAGTCACTGCCCTTGCAGGGGGTGATAGGTATTCTTCCCCAAACCCCAGTGCTAGCATTAAAAGTAAGAAAATCCGGAGGAAAGAGACGTCTCTTTCCTCTGGATTTTCTTCCTTTTAATGCTAGCATGGGGGTGGTTGGTGGTGAATACCCCCCCCCCCCAAGGGCAGTGACTGCCCTTGTGGGGTGGTGGTGGATATTCACCCCATCCCCACGCTAGCATTAAAAGTAAGAAAATCAGGAGGAAAGGGAAGATGTCCCTTTCCTCCTGATTTTTTTGCTTTTAATGCTAGCGTGGGGGTGGTTGGTGGTTGGGGGGGGGGAATACCCACCCACCCCTACGCTAGTATCAAAAGACGTCGAACCCTGACATTTTGGCTTCCTCCACTGGCCGGGGACGTCGGGGAAGCCCAGAAACAGCTTGGATTTGGTCCTCTTATCTCCCTGGAGCAGGCAGGGGGGTTAGAGAGCCCGAAATTGGAAAAAAATGGACCTTTTTTTACCCATTTAGGCCTTTCTGATCCCCCTGCCTGCTCCAGGGAGATAAGAGAACCTGATCTACAGCTGCAGGGTGGCTGGGGAAGCTGACTGTGACTCCCTGTCAGCTTCCCTAGCCACCCACCCATGCCTTCGCAGCTGTGGGGTGGCTGGGAAAGCTGACAGGGGAACCCCCATCAGCTTTCCAGCCACCCCACCCTTGCCTTCGCAGCTGCAGGGTGGCTGGGAAGCTGAATAGAGAACCCCGTTCAGCTTTCCAGCCAGCCTTCTGCTACAAAACGACTGCATCGGATAACGCTAACAGATTGTTACTTTGGAAATTTTGCATCGTTATCCGATTTTAGCGTTATCCGATGCAGTCGTTATCTGAGGTATTACTGTATAGGTAAAGGTATTAAATACACATTAAATACACACAGACACACCACATCCAAAGGTGAGTCACTTACCCTGGGGAGCAGGCTACAGGGAGCTTCAGGCTAGCAGCTTCTCTTCCTCCTCCCCACATAGGAGGACAGCAAGGAGGCTGTGCATACGTGCCAAGCACTGTAGGCGTGCATGCACACCAAGTGCTTGGTGCGCATGTGCAGTGGGGGAACAAGTGAAAAGGTAAGCCTTGAAGGTGGTTTCCCCCAAAAGCTGCTACCGGTTCTCTGGGACACTGGCGAACTGGTGCGAACCTGTTACACCCCATCACTGCTACTAAGCCACCGCAGTCCTGATAAAGGGCTAGGATTTGGATATTCAGGACACTATATAGCGGTACCTCTTAAAACTGTCAATAGCAAATGAGAAACAAAAGTGAAAGGTTTCTAAATAGGGTCAAAATCCCAAATGCTACTTTTTGGCAATGTGCAGATAACTTAGGTATTAATTACAATAATCAATGAAAGCAAACTAATGAGAATGATGAAAAAGGAAAAAAATAGTGAATCATAAATCAAAGAAACCAAGGACAGATTTAAGCCTAGATTTAGGATGCTAAAAGATTAACAGGAAAATATCTTATCTGATAAGGGTAAAATAAGAAGAAATTGAAACAATATCTAAAAATTATACATAAGGGAAGCAAAGATAACAGATTCCTTTGAAGAATAGTCTTATGTAATTTTAGAATACAAAATGAAAGATGTTCTCCAAACAAATGAGTCGCCACGGCGAGGGGGCGGCAATATAAATTTGAACTAATAATAAATAAATAATAAATAATAAAATAAATCTGCAGAAGTATATACAATAATACCCCGGGTAACGCGAGTACCGTATAGCGTGAAAACCTCATAACGTGACAAGATTTTCAGAAAAATCTTGTATCGAATAATGCGATTTTCAAGTTATTCGGAACAAGCGTATGCATGGGGGGGGAGTTGGATTGGGTAGAACATCTACCCAATCCACCCCCCCCCCCAGGGCCCGCACCCACGATGTTTGGAAAGGATACGGGGATCCTTACCCTTTCGAAACTTCGGACGAGCAGCACGCGTCGGTGGGGGTTAGCGCAGGATATGGGGGGACCTCCGTGTCCTGAGCTAACTCCCACCGACTCGCGCGCGCCTGCAAGCCACCCGAGGTACCGAAAAGATAAGGATCTTTACCCTTTCGAAACTTCGGGCGTGCGGCGCGCATCGATGGGGGTTAGGGCAGGATACGGGGGGGACCTCCGTGTCCTGTGCTAATCCCCACCGATGCGCGCCTGCCTGCAAGCCACCCAAGGTTCCGAAAAGATAAGGATCTTTACCCTTTCAGAACTTCGGGAGAGGAGAACATCGTCTCCCCGGCTTGGGAAAGAGGTGGCTTGGCCGAAATTCCCTCCCCCTGCCGGGGGTGAGGATTTTAACCAAGCCGCCTCTTTCCCGGGCACGCTATAGCAATGCAGATTGCACGTCAAGGCAATTGCCTTGACGTGGGATCCCCGTTTCGCTCGCCTAAACAAGGGTTGGCTTTTCCGAATTCCCCCCTCCCCCGGGGGAGGGGGGAATTTGGAAATGCCGACCCTTGTTTAGGCGCTTTGCGATGGGGGTTTGGGCACCCAAACTCCCATCGCAAAGCGCCTAAACGGGCATCGCACGTCAAGGCAAGGTATCAAAGCGGGGGGTGCCACCCCACACTTTGATCCCTTACCTTAACGTGGGATCTCTGTTTCACGTGCCTGGGCAAGGGTTGGCTTTTGGAATTCGGAAAAGCCGACCCTTGCCCAGGCACGCGAAACGGGGATCCCACGTGAAGGTAAGGGATCAAAGTGGGGGGTGGCACCCCCCGCTTTGATACCTTGCCTTGACGTGCGATGCCCATTGCTATACCCGTTTGGTCGAAGAGGCTCCCGCTGAACCATGTCATAACGTTGTCCGGGGTTCTAGTGTATATGAGATGCCAACAGAACTGCTTCAGTCTACAGAGACTAAATGTAACAAAACTCTAACAAAAATATGCCAAGAAAAACAGCATGAAACAATGGCATTGAGTTGAAACATTCAACAAGTAACCCAGTTTCAAAGAAAGAAAATCCCAAAGATTGCAGCAGCTACCAGACCATTGCATTGATTTCCCAAGCAAGCAAAGAAATGCTTAAAAGTTTACAACAAAAATGTTTACAATATATTGAGCAAGAAGTGTTAGATATTTAAAATGGAGAAGTTGCCAATGTTTCTATTAAAAGTAATTTTGTATGCTTTTGCTAAATTCCTCTGATTATTTCTATCCTTTTCTATGAGATGCCTAACCATATTCGATCCAAACATGGAACCATGTTGCCTTATTTAGAAAAGTGTAAAGTATTCTTAACATGCAATTATACAGGTTGGTAACGACTATCACAGTGTGTTTCTGGTTTTTAGTAAGTACAGTCAAACCTCGCATAAAGAGTACCTCACTTAAAGAGTAACTCGCTTAAAGAGCTGAATTTTCTCTGAATGTTTGCTTTGCTTAACAAACAAAACCAACCAAAAACTCACTTAACAAATAAATCGGGGTTCGCAGTTCGCCTCCCACCCCACAATTGGTCACTTACAATGGTGTTTCGCTTAAAGAGCAAACTCGCTTAAAGAGCAGTCCTGTGGAAAGCATTATGCTCTTTAAGTGAGGTACCACTGTACTGAACTATGCAACATTTAAATTTTATTTGACTACTAAAATGAACCATTATCTTCCGTTATTATGTTTACTAGTAATGGGGCAGGCAATAATATTACATCTCAGTTGAGTACCTGTATATACTTGACTATAAGTCATCCTGAATATAAGTCGAGGTACCTAATTTGGACCTCTAAAACTAGGAAAATAAGATTGATCCGTGTATAAGTCAGGGTGAAAAATGCAGCAGCTGCTAGTGAGTTTCAATAATTAAAATACATGAAAATACAGTAAAATTAATTAATTTAGACCAGAGATTCTCAACCTGCGACCCACAGGCTGAATGTAGCCCATGGTGCCATTTCATGTGGTCCCCCACAGCTTCCACCACAGCAGGAAGTAAATGTGGTGGAGGAAGGGCAAAATGGCCGTCCAGCCCCCGAAGCTATCTGAGCAGTGGTGGTTTGTTGCTGGTTCACACTGGTTCGTCTCAACCTGCGGCCCACAGGCTGAATGTGGCCCATAGTGCCATTTCATGTAGGCCCCTACCGCTTCCACCACAGCAGGAAGTAAATGTGGTGGAGGAAGGGCAAAATGGCTGTCCAGCCCCCAAAGCTATCTGAGCAGTGGTGGTTTGTTGCCGGTTTGCACCAGTTCGCCCGAACCAGTAGCAACAATCCCGGGTGGTTCTCCGTGTGTGTGTGTATGGTTCCCGGGAACTGCACATGCTTCAAACCTCCATTTGATGCATGCATAGTTCTATTTCTTTTACTGCGCATGCGTCAAATGGAGGTTTGACGCATGCGCAGTTCCTGGCAGGCATTTTCGCTGCTGGGAAAGGAAGGGCGCAGGTAGCACCTGAAGAAGCGGTGGCGGCAGCCTTTCCTCGCTGGGCCGTGTGTGCCACTGCGCTAGTTTGCCGCCACGCTTCTGCCTCTGCTGCTCCCTGATGAGTCGACCCAGAGTAAGTGACCCAGGGTTTGTGTTTGGAGTGGGTTGATTTGAGGTTGGGGTGGGTGGGTGGGTGTATTTTTATGTAATTTTTATTTTATTTATTTCTTTATTTTATTTACGGGTTTATGTTGCGGGTGGGTGGGTTGAGGTGTGTGTTTTTATTTATTATTTATTTTTTTCTTGGCTCCGCCCACAACATCATGACGTTGGCTCCGCCCACACTGTGATGATGTCACGGTGTGGTAGCAAATTTTTTGCAAACCCACAACTGTATCCGAGGGAGCGTGACTCGGCCCCTAGCTTGAAAAGGTTGAGAACTCCTGATTTAGACATTTGTGTGTGTATGTTTTTGAGTGTCTACATTGACCCGAGCATAAGCCGAGTCCCATTTTTGGATCTCATTTTGGGGGCTAAAAAACCATGCGGTATGTGATAATTTAGAGTACAAGTCCAATCAAGGTTTAAAAAGTTAACAGTTAAAGTTACCCATCAACACTTTAGAAAAGCAAGTAGAAAGGGGGTAAAATGCTCCTAGTTGCAATAAAAGAAGTTAGGAAAACCTTTGCAGCAACACAAGATGATTAACATGGAAACTGAAGATAAAGTTGATGTTGCTTTGCTGGGGAAAACCAATAAACTGACAGCCAATGAGTGTAATCACTGAAAGGAATGAGTGGCTGAGAAAAATGGTTCAGTAATATCTTGCATAGTGCTCAGGCTCCATTGTGTCATGCTCAATGGGGATTTGGGGTACCTAAAGATGGTAGACAAGGTCTGGGGGCACCTTCTAGCTGGTCTATGATGAAAGTAGACAGGGACTCCAGAATTCCTCAAATATAGAATAATGTAAAAATGACCCCCATTCAGGGCTATTTCAGGGTGTGATCACATGGGAAAATAGGCCACATTTTAGACCATTTGTGAAGCAGTCTGGTACAATCTGCTTCCTAGCCTTCACAGGGCACACATAGAAATGCTCTCCAGCTCAACCCTGATTTGTATCCTTTTCAGTCCGACTGTAGGGCTTCTTCTTTTTGTAGTTGGATGGGAGTGATTCCCCACAGACAGAACAGTTACTTTAAGAGAGTTTGCATCCTCAGCTAGCGCTCCATTTCCTTGGAAGGTATGCTGAGTACAAAATGGGGATTACTGTATTTAGTAGATATGAAAGAGAGATGAGCACTGAACCCTAGAGTCGAATACGACCGGCTTTCGAGCAAGGGTGACCTTTACCTTACCAATTCCTGCAATTTATTCATCCGGTACATTTTCTATTATGATTTTGCCTAGTCTGGCATAAGTATTCTGTGACAACTGAGTGAATGAATATCACTTCTGGAGGAAAACTTTGCCATGGGAAAGGCTTAAAACTCTGGCCTCCGATTAAGTTACAGCATGTGATAATCTTTAGGGTCTCCAAATACAGACTCTCCTTATACATACCACATTCCATTTAGTCTTGTTGATTTCTCTGTACTGCAGCTGGTAAAAGAGTGTGATCCACCCATGTTGGACATCTGCGGAGGGCGGAGGCTTCCAAGTGACTTGAATATCTGTAAACACGCCAATTGGGCTAGTGTTCAACACGGTCCAGTTGAGTCCAACAGGAGGGTCTGGTATTACTGTGAATTAAAACACATTTTTAAAATGTATTTGCAAAAAAGTTAGTATGCATTCATACAATACCCTCATGAATTCCTAGCATGCAAGAGAGAGAACTGCATTGTTCCAGTGATAGTTGTTCATTTGCGCTGCAGGCTGGTGCACAAACTGGTCATATTCTCTTGCGGCCACACATTTAATGTTAGTGTAAACATGCTCTGCCTAAACAGAGGTGCATCCATGCATGGCACTTCCACACAAACAGGGGATCATGGAGGAACATCTGCACACTTACATCCAGTGGTGGGATGTCAAAATGTTTACTACCCCACCGTGATGTCATCACAGTGTGGGTGGAGCTAACACCATGATGTCATGATGTGGGTGGGGGCAAAGAATAAAAATAAAAATAAAAATAAAATAAAAATAAGCGCGCGCGCGCGCGCGCGCACACACACACACACACACACACACACACACACACACACACACACACACACACACACACACACACACACACACACACACACCTCAACCCACCCACCCACCCATAACACAAATCCATAAATAAATAAATAAATAAATAAATAATACATTAAATACACCCACCCAGTGGGGGAACCAGTAAAAAGGTAAGCCCCGAAGGTGGTTCCCCACAAAAGCTGCTACTGGTTCTCTGGGACACTGGGAAAAGTTACTACCGGTTCTGGCGAACTGGTGAGAACCTGTTACATCCCATCACTACTTACATCTGTTTATAAGAGTCAGTTTGGACACCCCAGTTTTAATGTATCTGAACTATCAGGAGCATTAGCAGTTCTTTGATCCCTCTTGCTTCCGATTATCTTATTTTGTATTATATAGAGGTAAATGTAAAGGTTTCCCTTGCTCAAAAGCCAGTTGTATCCAACTCTAGGGTTCAGTGCTCATCTTTGTTTCAAAGCTGAAGAACCAGCACTGTCTGCTTCTGCAGACGTTCCCATGGTCATGTGGCAGGCATGACTAGACACCGCAGTGCACAGATAGGGTACCCGAAATGTATACACATTTTAAGAAAGAAAAAAACTGTATTAAAATTGTAATACTCAATATATGCCAATAACAAAAGATGAAAACAAGTCAAGTTTGACTTCTGGAATTACATGAGGTACTCAAAGTGGTTACCGTCAGCATCCAGACACTTCAGATTATGACGAACTACTGCTTGAGCAATGTTGGCCAAAGTATTCATTTGTATTGTTGTGCGTACTGTTTCAATTCTGTCCCAAAGTACTGCCAATGTAGCTGGTTTTTTATGGTATACCACATCTTTCAGGGTCCTCCATAGGTATAAGATAAAGGGTATTAAGTCAGGAGTACTTAACTCACTGTACTTCCACAACATTCTTGAATTTGAAATACCACCTCAAAATGGTCTTGCACTATGCTTCCCGAATGACAACCATGCTTCCGCTATTTTCTTTGACTGCCTTGCCTGTCGTAGTGGCGCTAGCATCAATTCTTTTGAATGAATGTCACACTATACATTGCTGCTGTAATTCAATTCAACTTCAGAATGTAAAACAGATTACATCTCTTAAAATGTATATACATTTTTGCACTCTCTGTATTCCAGCTGTCTCCAACCCAATGTATTAGATTACAACCCTGGCCAACATGGCCTACATTCAGATATTGTGGGAATTTAGCTCAAAACATCAGGAGGAAAATAGAACCGGTTTACTCCCTCCAACAGTGTCTTGGGGAAACTGTATGCAATTTAGTGGATAAAGTTGGAATAGCTAGCATTTGAAACTCATGCTTGATCATTTTGTCACCTTACTTGTTAAGGCAGGAATTCTCAACCTTTTTATACCAGGTCATGCTCCCCCAGACAGCTTTGGGGGCCAGATGGCCATTTTGCCCTTCCTCCATCACATGGCACTTCCTGGTGTAGTGGAGGCAGTGAGGGCCCACATGAAATGGTGCTGTGGGCCACATCCGGTCCATAGGTTGAGAATCCCTGTGTTAAAGTATTTAAGGTGTTTCTATTTAGGTTAGAAATAATGGTAGTTAGTTATATAAAGCTTTGGTTTTCCCAAAATGCAAGGTGTAGCTCAATTGAATTCACTAAAAAAGGATACACTCAGTTGTGGTTTCTGAAGCAACATGGTTCCATTAAGTGGTGGGATTCAAAAAGATTTACTACCTACTCTGTGGGCATTCTATGATGGGCGTGGCCAGGGGCAAGACCCTGTGTTGCACCCAAATTAGGACTACTTTATTTCAAAACTTGGATGGGCAGGGACAGCCAGAATTTCTGCTACCAGTTCTGGTGAACTGGGGCGAACCTGCTGAATCCCACCACTGGTTCCATTAAAAGAAGGACATCTAGCACTTGGGAAACAGAACTGACTTGGTTATAGGGGTTAGTGTTAGCATTGGTGAAGCCATGCAGGGTGTATATTAAAAGGTATGGGTTGGGAAGGAAGACAGAAATCATACAAATATATAAATACTGTATGTGTGTGTCTGTCTATCTATCTATCTATCTATCTATCTATCTATCTATCTATCTATCTATCTATCTATCTATCTATCTATCTATATATATATAGCGAATTTTTTCACTATGCGAGTTTTTCCCCTTGAAACGCTCGTTATGCGAGTTTTTCCATAGGAATTTTGTTTGTTTCGCATAGCAAGCAACGTCGCATAGTGAGCAACCTCGCATAAAGAATTAAATTCGTTATGCGAGGTATTACTGTAATTACTTCTCATCCTCAGACTAACGCAAAACATAGGCACCTTGTGTTACAGTGCTACAAGCAAACCAAAGAGAGTATATATCAGAATTATACCTATCTCCTCCACACGGAAATATTTTTCATCATGCGTCTGGTTTCCACTGACTAGCTTGATATAGTATAGAACCCAAACGGAGGTGTAGGTTGAGTTGAAGTAACAGCTGTTTTCACCAGCAGTTATATAATCAGGACATTCTTTCCATTCGTCCCATTCGGTTTTCCTAGAATGATTGCAAAATAATAATGAATAGGGTATGTGTGTGTGTGTGTGTGTGTGTGTGTGTGAGAGAGAGAGAGAGAGAGAGAGAGAAGGCAATTATGAATACTGTACTAAGAAGAAAACATTCAGTTGAGTTGAGAGAAGTAGCAAAAGGAAGTTGGCCACTTTCTTTTGGCATCATTCACAAACTCTTTTGCTTAGACACTCTTCCTGATTTATTTTCCTGGCACAATACTGACTCGATTGACAATTTAAAAAAAAGCAAATAAATAAAGCAAAAAGCAAAGCAAGTTAGTTTTAAAAAAAGAAAACAGACAATAACATTATAACCTCAAACTGGGAAGATAATGCTGGCCTCTACTACAAGGGCAACAGATGCAAAACCATGGAATTTCCTATAGTAGAATGTTTTTCCAGTCTAAGGGAAAAAAACTGTACTTTTCAAGATTTATATAGAGAACCTAACTGCAAATCTTTTACTAACACATTGACTTAAAGGAATTTGGTATGATCTGTTAGATTTTTGCCAACTGAATGCTCTCAAGGGCACAGGAACTGAGCCAGTTAGAAACATGTGGCAACAGTATATTCACATCCTGCTAAATATTTGGAATAAATACATGTTTTTTTCAAACACCCACCCTATTTATATGTTAAATGATTCCTGGCACAGAAAGGCAGGGTTGTTGTTGTTTTTTATGCTCCTCTGTACCAGCTACAATAATCCAGATGTTTGATAAGATTGCTTTCCAAAATGTTTTTGCCCAGTACTGGCTTCAGAGATGGATTGTGATCTGGAATGGGGTGGAAAGGCTCTAGCCAGAATATCAAGATGGTGTCTTTTGCCAGGTAGCAAGCCATCTTTCTCTTTGGTTCAAAATGCGTGATCACTTTGAACAGATACAAAAAGGAAAGCTCAATCGAGTGCACATACACCATGGATGGCCAACCTTGACTCCTGATGTTCTCGAACTTCAGTCCCCAGAAGCCTTTATCAGCAGGTGTGAATTCACATTTCCCCTGCTATGTATTCACACTCTAATATACAGCAGGTGAAGTCTGTTCTATCTTCCCAAAATTTCAGCTGATTTTTTAAAAATATAGTGGAAACACTGGTGTTGTCTTTTGCTACAAATTTTACTGTTTATGTATTAATTGATTCCTGGAACAAAAATACAAGTTTTTTTGTTTGTTACTCTTCTTGCCTCTGTTGGTAGAGAGATAGAGAGATAGATAGAGAGATAGAAAGATAGATAGATAGAGAGAGAGAGAGAGAGAGAGAGAGATGGATGGATGGATGACAGGTTCAGCTTAAATTACAGTATTTCTATGCAGTTTACAAATTTTGAATTACAACAAATTACTCTAATGTGCAAACTCCCTCGCCATTTGAGGAAAGAGACAAAACATTATCAGAGGTCTTTCTGTCACGCTAAAACTCATGCCTCTCATTTTTATTACTCAAGCACATACTTCTTTCTGTATTTCACTAATGCCTGGTTATAGCTCTCTCATCAGTTTTAAGTATACTATTGACTTTTTTGTACCTTTTTGAATACAGCAGTTGTATTGTTTCTGGAGGAGTTAAGTGAAGATCGCCAACACTCCAGAAGCATGAAATTGTTTCCATCTCAGGTGATCTGCACTTGATGATCTTTGGTTTTTCGGACGAAGCTGTGAAGGGAAAAAGGGGAAGAAAGAAGGAAAATGGAAATGCTGGGTGCATTTTCAGAGAAACACAATATAGTAATGGATGAAATAAAATCACACACACACACACACATCTACTTGAGTCATAATCTACACACACACACACACAATCTACTTGAGTCATAATCTATACATACTGCTGCTAAACCACATCCTAAATAAGCTTGTTCTGTAACTTAAATATTCCTTCTCCGAGTCTTAAATTTCTTATTTTACTGATTGCACACAATTTAGAAGAGAGGTGCCCAAACTTTTCAGGCAGCAGGCTGGTCATGTGGTTCAGGGAGCTGGTCACTATGGCCCAGGGGGTTGTGGGTGGGTGGGGTGGGGCTGTAATAGCACAAAGGTGTAATCTGTCTAGCTCAGTATTTCCCAAACTTTGGTTTGGGGGCTTGAGTTTTCAGAAGTCTAAGTCAGTACATTGGCTGATCAGTGCTTTGGGGTATTGACTTAGGCTGCTGGGAATTGAAGTCCAAAAACCAGCATTTGGGAAACACTGGTCGAGCTGCTTATACATTTACTTCTATTTTCACTCTGTATGAGCTTTTCAATCATTCCACTAAAATTCAAATTCCATTTGCCCAAACAGTAAAGAAAATACGAGGACTGTTCGCAGGAATGAACACTGAATTAGACTTCTACTAAGGACTGTTACTTGTATGATTCTCCTGTTAACAACAAGAAAAAGAAAACTTGACAGGATCTGCAATAGATGTAGGGCATTCAGGAAAAAGAGGAGGATATCCCTAGAACTATCTAGATGAGATATCAGTGGTATCATTGATGCAGAAAAACAAAATGGCAAGAAGAGAGAAAGAAATCGGAAGTGAACAAAACTGCTTGTATATAATATCTGTCCATTTTTCTCATCAGAATAGGTAGAAATTATTTAGGCTTGATTTTCCTCGGCAGAATCTCTCTCTCTTCAACTATAAAGTAGAGCTAAAATCTGAATACAACCTCAGCTCAATTATATTCTTCTTGCAAATGATAGGAGGTGAAAGAAGTGGGGAGTTGAACATTGTGTAAGATATACCGGTATGTTTTGAATTGCACATAACTGCTCATAATGCTTATTCAGTCTTGTTCTACAGCTAACCCTCACATGGTTAGGCAGTGATATATATATATATGTATATTATGTATGATTATTTGGTAGCGATTTCTCTGTTTAACACCATGTGAGGGTTCAATCTTGGCTGTATTGAGTAACAGAGGCAGCAAAAAATAGCTGTAGAACAGGGATTCTCAATCTGTGGCCTTTGGGCCAGATGTGGCCCACAGCACCATTTCATGTGACCCCCCACCGCCTCCACCACACCAGGGAATGCAATGTGGTGGAGGAAGGGTAAAATGGCTGTCCAGCCCCTGAAACTGTCTGAGAGAGCATGACCTGGGACCTGGCTTGAAAAGGTTGAGAACTCCTGCTGTACAACAAGAACGAATAAGCATTATGGGAGTTCATTTGAACAGTACAGCTTGTTGACCTTCAGACAGATAGATAGCCAAGAATGTCCTAATCTGTTTTCCTCCTTGTAACCTATATGCAGAATTCTAGTTCATTTTAGTGTTAAACAAGCAAACAAACAAACTCAAATTGATGTTGCTAATCTACATAATTCACCTCCGTCCTTTTTTCATACTGTGGTCGAGATTTTGTAAATGCTAGACCCACATAAAAATATGTAAACATACAATTTAAAAAAAGGCAAAATCTTCCAAATGTTCATGGAACTGGTTTTTACTCTTTTGAATGGTTTAAATCAGGGGTTCTCAACCTGCGGCCCATGGGCCGGATGCGGCCTACAGCACCATTTCATGTGGGCCCACCACCACACCCAGAAGTGCCATGTGGTGGAGGAAGGGCAAAATGGCCATCTGCTCCCCGAAGCTTTCTGAGGGAGCGTGATCCGGCCCCCGGCTTAAAAAGGTTGAAAACTCACGGTTTAAATCCTCAAGTTGTTAGACATTTGTGAAACCTTCAGCATCACGTTCTACCCACCAATTACTACAGAGTTTGAAGTGAGAGGTACTGTCATTCCACAGCATTTTTTTGCTGACTGATGTTGCTTTTCCAACTCTATTTCTGTAGACATGCAGTTGTTTCAGTGAACACAGTTCAAAAGAGACCTCAATGACTCTGCCAAGCTATTATGACTCCTGGGGTTTATAAAAGATTATGAAGGGTCTAAACATTTATTTGAAGAGATTACATTATGCCTTCCCAGTTGTAGCTTTGGAGAAAGCAGAGAATAGTACAATATACATGAAGGTACTGGTAACAAAACTCTTTGCAAATATTCAACCCTCGTTGTTCAGTCTCACAATAGAGTTTGACCTTTTGCAACCCCATAGACCACTGCATGACCACTTGTCATCTGCCAGATCTATGCTCACTGCATCAACGATGCCATCTAGCCACCTCATCCTTTGCCACCCCCTTCTCCTTTTGTCTTCAATTTTTCTTCGCATCAAGGCCTTCTTAAGTGAGTCCTCTCTTCAAATTTGGTAACCAAAGTACTTGAGCTTCAGCTTCAGTGTTTGACCTTACAACATGGCACAAAACCAATATCCTCACATAATGAATAGTTTAGAACATCATTTTTCATTTTTATTACACAAAAAAAATACCGACTTGGTTTTTATGTAGCCCACAACCACCACCAAGACATTCACTCAACACATTGTTTGCTTTCATACTGTTGTGAACAAAGGGGAAAATGAAATTCAGGACATGCCTAATACCAAACAAGTTATTTTCCCTATATTGTTGAAGATAACATTGGCTAAAAGGATCACGAGATGATATGAAAAAAATCAAGAGGCCTAAATATTGCAATGAGGATGATGATACATTATCTGTGGTTTTATTATATCTTTGGCCAGGTTATCCTGCTATGGTAATAGAGTATACCATACTGTCAGTGACTCAACACAGAGTGTCAGGCAGTGGTTAACTAACCTGACAACCCTGAGGACTAGCAGCGCTGGCAAAGTCCACAGGGAAGGGTGATGGTCCCCAAGGGGATGAAACCCCACTTGAATCCATCTTGATGGAGGGCAGCAGCTTCATCGATACTGGCCTGGGACTGAGGAGGACTTTGCATGCCAAAAAGGCTCAGGACCAGAAAGTGACTCAAGGAACTGTATCAGTGGTACAGGGATCATGCTGGGATGCGGAAGGCAAATGGAATTCTCATTCATTATATTCTCAAGACAGTATCCATAGCTGATCACCATGAGGATCACCAATATTCGGATACGGTACAAGAAGAAGAAAAAGCTAAACATGAAGAGAAAATTGCAGCCCCTGGCCCTATCAGACGCTCTCATGTCCCTGCCAAAAATCTAGTGAACTACCGCAATAGGCACACCTTTCACAGTAGGTCCATCTTTGCAGGGTTATTTTTTATATTGTGGTTCTTTCAATCACATACACTTATGCTTATTTAGAGACTGAGTTACAACAGGGCATAGGTCCATCTCCTGAAGACTGAATGTTACTGCAAATAGGGATGGAAAGAATAAAATATGACTAGGTTTGGCAAACATCTATTTTTTACTGCTCCAGTGGAACAGTTCTCAAAGTATATGGTATCAAATTAACTTATATTTTAAGTGACTGTCCATCAAAAATGGACAATAAACATTTGCCATGAATTTTCATGTTTGGGCGGGATCCCATATTAACAGCAGTTTTTCAGACAGGTTAAAAATGAAATGGAAATAAAAATGTTCTCTGCAAAACCACAACACAGCTGTATATCGTTTGGAGTGTCTTCTCCACTAGGTTGCCATTTACAGATTGATCACTTGAAAAAATGTCCTTGGCTGGCAGCTGATGCCATCATGGCAAAGCCAAGGACAGAATCCAAACCACAATTCTCCAAGCTGTTTTTTATTTTAGTGACAGATTTTAGCTAGTCTTGACTCTAGATAAGCTATTCTTCTTTTTCCATGTCTAGGCCAGATGTGACACTGCCAAAATGAAGGCACATTTTGGCGACTTCATTATGCAGTTTCTTTCGGTGTGAGAAAGATTAGCTGGGAACACAGATATGCCTGACTGTGGTTCAAAAATACCACAAACTTCAAGGAAGATTCTTCTGTGTAGCCCCAGATAAGCTATGAGGCAGGAGTTCTCAACCTTTTTAAGCCGGAGGCCAGATCACGCTCTTTCAGACAGCTTTGAGGGCCGAATGGCCATTTTGCCCTTCTTCCACCACATGGCACTTCCTGGTGTGGTGGAGGCGATGGAGGCCACATGAAATGGTGTCATGGGCTGCATCTGGCCTGTGGGCCACAGGTTGAGAATCCCTGCTATAAGGTAATGGGTGCCAATCCAGTAGCACTGACTATGCAGTTTCTCAGACATAAGGTTGAAAGTTTGTAAATGTTTCCCTCAAGAGAGATTATCCTGAAATCGTAAGAGTATACTTTGACAATCTTCTTCAGTTAGAACGTAGCTGCTTTAATGTAACATAAATAACCACAACGCTGCAGCTCCATGAAGTCAGTCTTCAAGCCAGAACAGCATGTTTTGTAATGTTTGAAGCCTGATACAACTCCCTGAATAGGTATGCACTGAAGCAGAACCTCAGTAAAGAGGGTTGTGAAGTTGCAAGCTTTGGCCCCAAGACCCATGTTTTGGGATCAACTTCAGGGAACAGGATGCTGCTCTCCCAACAATGCTAGATTTGGGGCTCTGTTTTAATTGCTTTAGGATGTGCAATTTAGACCTGCTCAGAAGCACCTTGAGCTGTTCAACTCATCCTTCACCAGTAATGCAACCTCATCTATGTGTCAAACAGTAAGTTAAGGGAAATGCACATTTTCCCCATTACAATATATTTGTTCCAGGCATACAAACCATTGAAGCCACATGCCTTGGAAAATCATACATGCAAACAAAGCCCATGTTATTCCCAATGGTCAATTACACAAGAAGAGCAAGAGTGAAAAAAAAATAGATGGAGGCACACTGGTTTTAGCATAAACTGACATGTTACCTCTTAAGAAGACTTTGCTTTACTGATGTGTAAATTCAGCTCTTAGACAAGATGTAACCATCTCCTTCTATTTGCTATCTTACCTGGTTTATTGTGGACTACTCACCTTCATCCTAAACTGGTTTTTCTAAGTTACCAGGCTACCATTTTATTACAAGGTTATTTCCAATTATTTTGCTGTCTGGGGTAGAGAAGCAAATAATACCCATCCTCCAAATAAATTGCTCATTATGCCAAGGCCAACAAATTTGTTGGCACCTCAGAGAAAAAGTCCACAAGCAATCCTCTATCAGTTGGAACACTATAATTGGTTACTAACTAAAAATTAGCTGCCTCTTTATGTTGCCAAACGTTTGCTGCCTGGTGTGTGTGTGTCAAATTATATAAAACAGAGAGCTTGTTGTTAGAAACATGAATTCCTTACATGACATAAGACTTCTTTCTTCCTTTCCTCTCTGTCTGGCATATTAGTTTGTTCTATTTTGTGATTGGCCATTAGAGGTAACAAAGACTTCTTCTATGAAAACTGACAGCTTGGGATGTTCTGTGGCGTTGTGGAGTAGGAGATGTTGGTGTTTTTTAACAGTTTCCAATAGATTCATGTCTACAATTTGATGTCCTCTAATTTCTAAGCGATTGCAGTGGTTAAAATGCTGAGTTTGATGACTGGAAGGTTGGCAGGTCAGCAGTTCAAGTTCTGAGAGCTGCACAATGGAGTGAGCTCCTGTCTCTGTCCCTGCCCTACCAAATTAGCAGTTCGAAAGGAAGAAATTGCAAGTACAGTAAAACCTCAGATAACGCTAAGACTTGGCTCCACAAGTCTTGATGTTATCTGATTTTTAGTGTTATCTGATGCATGTTAAAATCCTATGGGATGCATCGGATAACGTTAAAGCTCCATAGAGATACATTGTAACCGCACAGGCTTTAGCGGTTGTTATCCGATCCATCCCATAGGATCTTAACGTTATTCGATGCAATTCTCCCCTCCCGATTACTTAACGTTATGCGATTTTAGCGTTATCTGAGGTAAACGTTATCCGAGGTACAGTAATACCTTGGATAACGTTTACCTCGGATAACGCTAAAATCATATAAAGTTAAGTAATCTGGGGAGGAGAATTGGATCGAATAACGTTAAGGTTCTATGGGATGTATCGGATAACAACCACTAAAGACTGTGCAGTTACAATGTATCTCTATGGAGCTTTAATGTTATCTGATCCATCCCATAGGATTTTAACATGCATCGGATAACACTAAAAATCGGATAACACCAAGACTTGTGGAACCAAGTCTTAGCGTTATCCGAGGTATTACTGTACAGTGGTACCTCGCTTAAAGAACATAATGCGTTCCATGGGACTGCTCTTTAAACGAGTTTGCTCTTTAAGCGAAACACCATTGTAAATGACCAATTGTGACTTCTGGCGGGGGAGGGGATTGTGAACCCTGATGCAGTTGTTAAGCGAGTTTTTGGTTGGTTTTAGTTGTTAAGTGAGGCAACCATTCAGAGAAAATTCTGCTCTTTAAGCGAGACATTATGCAAGGTTTTACTGTAGATAGAAAAGTACCGCTTTGGTAGGAAGATAAACAGTGTTTCATGCACCCTGGTGTCTAGTCACACCTGCCACATGACCACTGAAATAGTAGAAGCAACCTGCAGTCAGATTCTATACCAGGGGTGTCCAAACTACAGCCCATGGGCCCATTTAGGCCCGTGCATATCAGGCCACAGTGAATACCTGGGCTTACTGTGGACCACCCCTCCACCCGCCCCCACCGCCTTACGTCAGCAGTGGCGGTGATTAGACTTTCTCCTGGCTGCTCTGAGCAGCCTCTGGCTCGGTCCTATTCCTTCTACAGCCTTTGCCAAAGCCAATCACCGTGTCGGGGAAATTTTCAGAGCCCCCCCTGTTTCAAAATCTGTGGCGCTAGGAGAGCTCCCAGTGCACCTGGGATGATTTCACCGCAGCGGACCAGGTTTACCCTTCCAGTGCCACAGATTTTGAAACAGAGGAGGCTCCGAAAATTTCCCCAAAGGCTGCAGAGAGGATGGGACCGAGCCAGAGGCTACTTAGAGCACCCGGAACAAAGCTTGATCTCCACTGCTGCCACTGACATCAAAACTGTCAGCGGTGGGAGCAGCCCACCTCTGGCCCCCACAGCTGTGTGTCGGCCCATGGGGAAAAAGTTTGGGCAACACTGTTCTATACTACAGTGTACCTCTAAAAACACTATTGTCACTAGGTGGCACTATGAAAGAGGGCAGCAGGCTGGAAAGGGGGAAAATATGCTATTTGTTGGTTGCAACTCCCAGAATTCTGGCTGGACAATTCTTGGAGACTTCTGGAAGTTGCAGTCTGGTTCTGGGAGGTGTTGCCTAGGAGTTGCAGTTTGCAAAGAGGAAACATCACATTCCTATCAATTAAATAAAACATACTAAATCTAATTTATGGGGCAACCCTGATTTTAAAACTGTGATACAATCTTTGTAATGAAAAAAAGAGAGAGACTGATTTGTGAGATATACACATTAAATAAATGATAGGCAAGGAATTTCTATTCTTTTCAACACTGCAGTGTCGTATGATCTACCTTTTAAAGTGCTATGGTAATATCTGCTGTTATAACAATGTTTTTGGTATCCCTATATGGATCATCAGCTTTTAGTGGTTCAGGAGAGAGACAGAATCCAGCTCATTTGCTGGTCTGTCGGTTACTACTGGAAACTTATACCGATGAGGATTTAAGTTTGGCCAACAACAAAGCCAAGAAGGTGGCTTCATTTTGGCAGTTTAAAGCCTGACCTGGACACGAAAGAATTGGCTCAGGATCAGCTGCTGCTTTAGAAACACTAATTGCACCTTTAGAGGAAATGAAACCAACAATTGTAGTTTATAAATGCCTGTTAGAAAGCACTAAAAATTTTTGACAATGTTGAAATGAGAACAGACTGCAACAAAGAACATGACTGTCCAGTGCAAATTAATCAGGTGAAAACCTCTGCCAATCTAAAGTTGTGTTTGGTTCTGGAAAAAAAAAATCAGTATTTTACACATACAGGATACTGTCTTATTTAAAAAAAGAACAGCTTCTTCAGCTAACTTTTAATATTGCAACACAGTCAGTGCTTCTTTGAGGCATATGATGTGGGCATATCCAGTGGTGATATCTTTGTGGTCAGCTGTATTGTAGCAAATTTAATTTTGTATTAGAAAACTCCTTTGTATCTATAGATATTGTGTACTTCTAAATTATTTCAGAAATTTGATATTTAATTCAATGTAACTGGCTGGATTTTATGAACTCCTACTACTGCCAAAAGATTTATACTTCAAGACTTGAAAGATAAGCACTCACCATCCATCATTCAATGGTCAGAATATTAATATTCTGCTGATTGCAATTGCAAACAAAATCTCTTCTGGACATATAGTCCAGACATTACATTAATGTACATTTCTAGCCCATAATGTAAATCTTGTATATACTTCCCATTTCTTTCTAGTTCCCCCCTCCTTTATGTTCCCCATTTCCCCTTTTTGTTTGAAATAAGTAAAAAATTATTTTAAATGATTGAAAAGGCACAAAATTTCAATCTACAGCTGTGGTCCTATGCCTCACAGGGAGACTTCATTTCCCAGAAGCCTAGGTCAGTACATTGGCTGATCAGTGCTTTGGGGAATTACGGTAACTTAGGCTTCTGGGAACTGAAGTCCAAAAACCAAAGGTTGGGAAACACTGATCTTCTAGAGGGTTAACTGTACCTGCTCATTAACATTTTCATTATCAGTCTTTCCCCTTGAGGATTAACTTGCTACATTAGTTCTACAAATCATAAGTCTAATTTTCCCTTGCATAGCAGAGAAACTGAATATTTATTCATCTTTAAAATAACTTCCTGGAATCAGCAGTTTCTGGGCACAATGATTTTGGGCTGAAGATTAACTGTCCTACATTTTAATGAATTTAAGCTGTCCATTAAGGTTCTGTGATACTATCTGATGTCGCTCCTTTTGCAAAGAGGCAAAATGATTCATTTGGTGCTGAACCCAAATTGTGCATAAACACAGGCACAAAGGTGCAGTGGTAAATTTTAATCTGAGTTATCTGAAGAAATGTAGGGAAGGTACATGTACCAATTTTTAAAATGCTAGAAGTTGCAAAGGGGTGGGAAAGTAAAATTGACACTAGATCTCCAGCCTTATGATATATTCAGAAACAGAATGTTCTTGAGATCCTGCCAACTCACACACACAAATACACACCGAGTGAAATATAAAGTATGAAGATTTGAACATATCAATTGCAATGTTGAAAGGAATGGCAAGGTAGCTGGAAAACTCACATGTCTTCTTTTTTTACATTAATTGAAGAATAGGCTATGAGTGAACTTTCATGAAGATCTTGGCTGTATCAGGCCAACAAAAATTGCCCTTTCACTCTAATGCTTCTTCTTCTTCTTCTTTTTTTTTTTTTGCTTTAAACCCAAGTGTAGTTACAATATATTAATTATAATGCACAACTTGAGCCAAAGAAATATTTGTAGACAATTAGTAGACCGGTGATGTTAATACCTTGCTCAAATGAATTAAGAATATTTTGTTATTGTTGCTTGTCATATAGTAAGATATGTGTGTGTGTTAAATATGTCTAAGAATTTAAGATCCCTTAGAACAGGGGTGCCCAAAGTATGGTTTCATTCCTTGTCTGAAGAAGTGGACTTGCTCCACGAAAGCTAACAATAACAATATAGCAGTTAGTCTTTAAAGTGTTACAGTGTTTTTTATTTTGTTTTCTGATATATTTGTCAGGACAGCTTAGAAAACGACACAATTATTCTTAAGATATCCAGAAGAGGCTCATAACCTCAACTTCAAGATACAGTACATAGAAAATCAGGGTTGAAATTAGGGAAGCATTCAAAATATGCAAAAGTCTGCGATCAGATCAGCCTCTTTCATACTTTTGCATAGGCAGGGCATTCAGTTCTACTGTGTTCTCACTGCATTTGCCTTGAAAGATTTCAGTTTAATCAACAAAAACTGGTCCAGTGGAAAAGCCCTGCCTCCCATTTCATGCTTTGGGGATCACAAGGGCACATATGAACTAAAAACACTGGGCTAAAAAAGCCTAATCTAAGAAAAATATTTGTTCATGCAACAGATGTTGTGATTATGATTAGCTAGAAATACGACAAGGAAGGGAAAACCAAGCAACTGTTAAGTACAAAGTGTCCACGCCAACAAGACACTGAAATGGAAGCAATTCAAAATAATCAATACAATCAGATAGAAAAAGCTCAAGAAGCTTAGCCAGCAAAGATACAAACAGCTTTGGAGAGGGGGAGGGGTGACACATCACAATTCCTCCCCACAAAGACATATTTGCCATAGAGTTATTGGGAAATACTGGCCACAAAGATATGATTGAGTGGATGGTGAGAGTGTGGTTATCATATGATATAGAACTTGTAACTTTTGGGTAGCTGAAATATAGAAGATCAACTCTAGACTAGTGGTGCCCAAACTAATGCCTGAAGGCTGGGTGCGGCCCCTGATGCCAATTCATCCAGCCCACGAAGCCCTTGTCGCTCCTGGAAGTGGAAGTACGGGAGCATTTTACTTTCGCTTCCAGGAGTGACAAGGGCTTCATGGGCCGGATGAATTGGCATCGTGGGCCGCATCCGGTCCCTGGGCCTTAGTGACCGGCTCCTTGAACCACATGATTGGGCCATGGCCCAAAAAGTTTGGGCACCCGTGGTCTAGACAAGAGACAGGTTGTTGAAGAAGGGTGGAAATTAGATGTGTGTTTGACTGGCAGCAACCAAATAAATCTGTCTGGCATACATCCCAACCATCTAACATGATTAAAACACTGAACCCACAGAACCTAGCAATTTAAGAAGCAAATAACAGAAGTGCAAAGAACTTGATAAAAATGGGTAAAATCATCAGAAATGTACTGACCTATCAGGGAAACCCTTGACATTTGGCAGCAAGGCATCCTTGACCCCAGAAAGGACAAAACATATGCCAACCACAATTAAAACAGAAGCTGAAGTGTTGAATTACATGAGTATTAAGTCAATGCCAGAAAATCTGGAAGGATAGAAAATTCTATGCCTTGCACTGGAAAAATATTACTTGGGTGTTTAAGTGAGCTTCTTGTTAGAAAATAGTTTATAATTAGGGGGAGGGTGCAGAGAAATATGTATCAAAAAGATCCTTCCCCTCATTTTGACTCTCCAAACCAGATTGACGGACTATCTGAGAATGGCCTTTATTCATCAGGTTTGGTTGGGTAGGATACACAGATGAAGAGGCGCTCAAGACATTAAAGTTTGAGACTTTTGCAGGAGTTAAAATCAGGATTCTGAATTTGACTTGGAAATAGAATTACTGTACTACCACAGCACTTGAAGACAATGGAAACCCCAATTCTCATATGATGAGAAGTGTCACCTTTGTGCAGATAATACAAGCTACAGCAATTAGCACTTCTGATTGAAAGAATTCAGATGACTGAAGTGAGGGAATTTCTACCTAAATCAGGGATTCTCAACCTGCAGTCTGTGGGCCGGATGAGGCCCACAGCACCATTTCATGTGATCCACCACCACTTCCACCACACCAGGAAGTGTCATGTGGTGGAGGAAGGGCAAAATGTCCATCTGGCCCCCTGAAGCTGTCTGAGGGAGCATGACCCAGCCAGCCCCCAGCTTAAAAAGGTTGAGAACTTCTGACCTAAATCTTCTGGCTCAATACAAGACAACTTCCTGCATTCCCATGCTCAGGGTGAGAGGCAGTGACTCCTAATATATATTCTATTCCCTAAAACATTTATCTGAGCCAGATTTCTAAGATACTTCAAGTCATTATGACCTCATACATTTTTGGCAATGATTCTCTAGTTCTTATGTCCCTGGCATGAACCATTTATGTGAAAAGGAAGACTGAAAACTAAAGATAAAGATTAAATACAGGAAGAGCCTGGGATTAAAATCTCTTGTTTGTCACTTTAACAAATAATTATACTTGTAATTAACAAGGTTGTTCTGACCTCTTATAGCATTATCCTGATTATCTGAACAACCAGAAGGATAGCTAATATTTCTGGACTATAGGGCTTTTCAGTAACAATGTCAAGCCAAGACTGAAGACAGGTCAATATGATGATAGTACATAACACATGCCAACAAGATCTTCTTGTTCCCTGCAGTTCTCTGAAAAGCCAATCAAAACACTACTGGTAACATAGTTGAATTTTTTTTGGAATAGTAACCATGTTAGTCTTTCTTTCAAGCATATCAGAGAATAAACAAAACAAAAATATTATAACATGTTAGAGACTACAGTAATACCCCGGATAACGTTATGACTTGGTTCCACAAGTCATGACGTTATCCGATTTTTAGCGTTGTCCGATGCATGCATCGAACAACGCTAAAAAAAAGCCCTGACTTCAGGGACAAACCGAGCAGGCAGTGGGGTGCCTTTAAAGCCACCCCCCACAGCTGTGACTGCACACCCACCCCACTGCCTGCTCGGGAGAATCCAGCCCAGCCCTGGCCGTTTACCTTCAAGCCACCAGCAAACTTCTCTTCCTGAGCTGCATGCTCCAACGATCGCTGGAGGCTTGTTTTTTTCCCGTTCACTTCATTCCCTTCCCTCCCTGTATTTAAACTAAAGGGAAGTGAAAGAGAAAAACAAGCCTCCAGTGATCGTCGGAGCATGCAGCTCAGCAAGAGAAGCTTGCTGGTGGCTTGAAGGTAAACGGCCAGGGCTGGGCTGGATTCTCCCGAGCAGGCAGTGGGGTGGGTGTGGGGAGTCCCCAAACTGCTGGGGGGGAGGGGGGAAGTGGCAGGGAGAAGAGCTTTGGCCTCCTTTACTTCTTTAATACGATGGATCGGATAATGCAAAAATGAACGTTCTCCAGTGCAAATCTTCCCCCCCAATTTGTCGTCGTTATGCGGTTTTAGTGTTATCCGGTACAATCGTTATCCGGGGTATTACTGTATTTTGTTGTTCAGTCGCACAGTCGATTCTGACCCTTTGTGACCCCATGGACCACCGCCCACCAGGCACCTCTGTCCTCCACAATCCTCCTCAACCCACCCAGCTCTGTGCCCACTACGTCTACAGTAACATCAAGCCATCTCATTTTTGGCCACCTCCTTCTTTTGCCCTCCACTTTTCCCAGCATCACGGCTTTCTCAAGTGAGTCCTCTCTTCTCATTTGATGTTCAAAGTACTTAAGCTTCATCTTTACTATTTGACCTTCTAAGAAGCAGTCAGGGTTGATTTCTTCTAAGATTGACCTATTTGTTCTCCTCACTGTCCAGGAGACTCTCAAAACTCTCTTCCAACACCACATTTCAAAGGCATATATTCTTCTATGCTCAGTTTTCCTAATGGTCCAGCTCTCACAACCATACATTACCACCAGGAATACCATTGCTTTGACTATGCGAATTTTTGTTTGCAAGGTGATGTCTCTACTTTTAACCATGTTTCTCATTGCTTACCTCCCAAGAATCAGTCACCTTTTTATTTCATGGCTGCAATCACCATCTGTAGTGATCTTTGATCCTAAGAAAGTAAAATCTGTAACTTTAAAGACTAACTGCTGTATTTTAATGTTAGCTTTTGTGGATCAAGTCCACTTCAACAGACATAGAAGTGAGATTTCATGGCATCAATTTATATACATCAGGTACAGAGTGATTGGTTAGCATAACACATATGTATACAAATCATATGGCTTTTTACAACTGGTAATAGCAGATGATCTCTGGTTGTTATTCCAACTAGTTGTGAATTTTCAGTGTTGAATTACAAATAGCAGGAGGTTACAAGACAAACACCTGGCATTAAACATTTGCTAATCAGTTTAACCTTCAGCATCTATTGATAATTGTGTGAGTTCATTCTTTGTTCTATGAGACAGCCTATGTCAGTGATAGCAAACCTTTTAGAGACCGAGTGCCAACATAGCAACAGGGGAGGAAGGAAACGCTCCCATTGGGTTGCTGGGCAGAGGGGCGGGGTGAACACTGCTGGGGGGGAGGGAGAAAGCACTCCCATTTGGCTGCTGCACAAAGGGGAGGGTGAACTCTGTGCTGGGGGAAGGAGGAAGCACTCCCATTGGGCTGCTGCACAGAGGGGAGGAGTGAACTCTGTGCTGAGGTGACTGCATGGGTGCCCACAGAGAGGGCTCTGAGTGCCACCTCTGGCATGCGTGCCATAGGTTCGCCATCACTAGCCTATGTTGTGAATGAGAATTCTACTGAAAGGTTTCTGTGAAGGTGGTATAATATAATAGCAGTTAGTCTTTAAAGTGCCACAATGTTTTTTGTTTTGTTTACTCTCTAATATACTGATAACATGTAATTCTTCTTCAAATCTCATTTTGTTGCAGAAAGAGGTCCAGCAGAACTCCATATCCCAGCAAGCAGACTTGTACGTATGAAGTCCATGTTCACATCCAGAGGATTATCACTCAACAAAGTAAACATATTTGCAAATGACACAAAGATGTGGAAAATAGTGAGTATTGTTGCCCTCAGTGCAAACATCGGAATACAGACACTCACCATTCTTAAAAATTCATCAAACTAAGTGTAATCTGCCAGCAGTGATTTCCACCAGCAATCTCCTTTTCTCATTTCTTAAATCTTGAATTCATGGCAGAAAATTAGGAGGTTGATCAAGCAGAAAAGTGTTCTCACACATGGCAGGTGAAGAATGTTAATGTCCTAGCTCCTGCCAACCAACCTAGCAGTTTGAAAGCACGGAATTGAGAGTAGATAAATAGCTACCACTTTGGTGAGAAGGTAAGCAGCGTTTCATGTACTCTGATGTCTAGTCATGCCTGCCACATGACCACAGATAGGTCTGCAGATGCTCTTTGGCAATGCACCCTAGAGTTGGATACACTGTCTTTCAAGCAAGGGCGACCTTTACCTTATCGTGAACCTTCTGTTGCAATCCATAGTATGCAGTTTCATAGTCAGCAACTATTTATGAAAACAGAAACTAGGTGCAGTCATACTCTATCCTTCACTGGATCCTTCCAGAGGGTATCCCCTCTCTCTTTTTACATTACAGTCTTTATATTCATCCTAAGAACATCAGTAAGCCTCGATGAACACAACACAGTCACTGATTACATTCTCTGTTATTATGTTAATTTTGAAAGGAAATTTTGTGAACTCATAATACTGTAGCGTATGATATCTCTCCAGGATTAAAACAGTATTACTAAGAAGATGTGTTTATAACAGACAAAATATTTAGGATCTCAGGACTTTTCTGATTAAACAGAACATCACATTAAAAAAATATTTAATTAACCAGGAGGAACAGCATGTACCGTGTGGGATAATGAATGCTGCCGGTTTGAGCCTTCATTCTAATTTATAAACTAATGAATAAACAAAGACATTTCCCTTTGCCGTCTTTCCCCTTCTTCCTCTCCTACAACACTAGAAAAGTCTGGTTGGAAAAAACCAGACTTACCACTAAATGCAGATGCATAGTTAGTCTTAGCACTATGTTTATATGCATCTCACAGTTTTTGTAGACTGCACATCTACAATGGGAAGAAAAGTAGCTACAGTTATCCTCAGCAGCCCTGTAGAAATGGTTGGCTTAAAAAAAAGTTTATTCCTATATAACTTGTTTTGTGAAATGCAACAGGATTTTGGCCATTATACTACTATACTCAGCCAACTAGAAGTGCAAAGTTGTCTATCAATCAAAGATGTAACAGCTTTGGTTCCTGATGATGTAACAGCTTTGGTTCCTGATGATTTATCTGCTGGAGTTGTAGAGTATGCAGTCAAGCCTTTGGGAACTGCCCACAGACACGTAAAAAAGATTTTTTTTCCGAATAGTAGCCGTGTTAGTCTGTGTTTCAGGCATATCAGAGAACAAGTAAAACAAAACTAAAACAAAAATGCTGTAGCATTTTAAAGACTAACTGTTATATTTGGATGTGAGCTTTCGTGGATCAAGTCCACTTCATCAGACATGGGAGTGAGGCTCCATGGCATCAATTTATACACATCAGGTATAGAGGTACAGAGTAATTGTTTGGGATACAAATCAATGTGGCTTCATACAATTGGTAATGGCAAATGACCTCTGGCTGTTATTCAGATTAGCTGTGAATGTCTCCTTTTCAATTGCAAATACAGTACAGTATTGGGAAGATACAAAACAAATACAGTATCTGAAAAAAGAAAGAGATGGTCTATACTATGCAGTACACACATGAGTTTTGGGAAGGAAATGTAATGCTGTCACAAAGAAAGAAAATGCAAGAGGGACGTTTATATGAAAACAATAGTTTAAAACACAGACCTTTTGTGCCTCTTAGATGACTGACCTTTTGGCCCTCTCCTTTTCCAAACAAAGAGTTAACACTCCCTTGGCCTTGACAAATTGGGTGCAAATCCATGAAACCTCTGTACATCACAAGACTATTTTATTATTCTTGACAGCAAAAAAGAAACACAATTTTTTGGACAACTCTAGCATCTGACAAACTGATTTGGAAATTTTAGTCCCTCAAATCAAACTTTTTCTCATCTTTTTTTTTTTTGGCAGCAATAATCTAAATGACTACCTTCCTCTGAATTTTCATCCTGACTTTCTTTAGCAAACATGTAGACGTATTTTGGTTAGCTAAGTAAGTTCACAAAGGGGGGGGGGGGAGGAAAGGATATTTTCATATGTACTAAACTTTTTGTACCTTGCTACGAGAAAGGCGGGGTTAGCCCTGTAGCGTAGTATGAGTTTCAGCCGCCTGGGGCGTAAGCCAAATTTGCCATCCCCTGAGCAAGGCCTAGGACACTCCTGCTATGGCTTCTGGTAATTGTAGTCCAAGAACCCATACACCCAAAAAATGCTGTCCAGGGCATCCCCGCCCCTGCCCCTATGCTACTGGGCTGTAGTTGTAAAATGTGATTGAATTTGAGGTTTGGCTTTTATATTTCTAGACTGCAGCTTTTGGGTTTGCAGACTGTGATGGCAATTAAATTCAAGAGCTCAATGGTCATTCCGTGGACAAAATCAGAAGAGCAGAGGAGCCCCTGGCAATACATTAGTGGACCCATTTTTCTGGCTAGATCCCAGTTAGGGCAGCACCAGCTTACTTTAGCTCCACTGGGCAAAATACCAACCACTACCTGGGTGTAAGCAAGTTCTCCTGTGCATCCCCCTGTCTCCTTTGGGGGTAACATGAGCAAAGGAAGGCTGAGAAATGGGATATTAATTAACTGGCTTCCTGTCCTGAGTCATCTCAGTTGGACCACCACTCATGGCAACTAAAGGGTCGCTCGTGGGCAATGAACAGCCACACCGCAAGTCGAGGCTGCCCCTGAGGAAACGGAGGCTCAGCCCACCCTCCTCGACCCTGTTGCCATGGAAACTGCACCTCTCCTGATTGATGGGCAAGGGGGCAGGTGGGGAAGCCTGCTCCAACCGCTCGGCTCCTGGGCAAATACTGTATATTAAGCCAGAACCAAAACCGGTGCTGCTGCAGACCCAGGACAGAGTGCCCTCTTTGCCGCCTCCTGGAGAGTGCCACCCGGGGCGAGGTGCCCCTGCCCCCCTCCCCGCTATGCCAGTGGGTCAGCCAATTTGAAGTGATTGAATTTGGTCAGAAACTTGGCTTCTGAAATGTTAGAAAAATATCAGATGGGCAATTTTAATGAATAATTGTGGGGAAATCAAACCTTTGTTTTTACCATATAAAATATTTAGCTAATCTTTTTGCTACCCTATCTGGTATGATTGCTACACATTTGAATAAACAATGGATTTTTGCCTAAACTATGCTGGAATGTGTGTCTCTTTTTGATGAGGTTTGAACTTTTCATGCAGTTAATTGGAGATTTGTTTAGACTAGGGATGTATAACCCTAATGGATGGGGTATGTGCAGTGGTGTGCTTCAGCAGGTTTGCCCCAGCTCAGCAGAACTAGCAGCAGAAATTCTAGCTGGTTCCACACATCCAAGTTTTGAAATAAAGTAGTCCTAATTTGCATGCAACACAGGGCTTTCTCCCTGGCCACGCCCACCATATCACACTCACAGAGTAGGTAGTAAAAAAATTTGAATCCCATTGTTACCTGGATTTTAAGTCTAAAACACATCGCTTCATTTTAATTCCTTTAATAAAGTTACAATCAGAGAACCACTACATACACATGGGCAAAAGGTATGGGATATAGGGGGAGAAACCAATGCTTACTAGCTAACGTTATGAAATAAATTTATTCAAGGCTTGATATAAAATCACCTGGAAACCTCTGCAAAAGGAGCGTGATTAAAAGGGAAGTCCCGTCCATCACGTATGCAAGGAATGAAGGCAATTACAGTAGATTAAAACCCGCTAATTAAGAATTGGTTTCCCCCCAAGGGTCACCCTGAATCACCCAGCTAAGAATTGGCTGGAATCAATGGCTTAATCCTTCTCTTTGTCTCAATTTCCCGAGATGACGTGGCTGACACTGTAGCAATTTCCAAGCCTGCAAAAGACAAGGAGCGGCTTAGCGGAGCCCTCACCTCAGGTTGACACCAGAAACCTCCCGCCTCCTAACAACTGGGTTTCGCCATTGGAGGACAGAGACTGAAGAGCGATTCTGGTTGGCTAAAGTGCGCTAGCCTGTTCATTCACTATACAAGCCTTTGATTCATTCATAAAAGATGTTAGATACAGTGTATCACTCTGTAAATATTTCCTGACCGCAAAACGACACTTTGTAACAGATTTACAACCGCCTGGGGAGATCGCTTCCTCCAGAAACAATGAACTGCTTGATACCTTTGCTACTGCCCATCTGTACGTGTAAATTGTTAAGTGTAATTTCGGAAATCACTTTTGTATTGTTGAATCAAGTTTTTGTACTATGTAATCAAGAAGTGTAAAGATTCATTTAATTTTGTAAACGTTATTTGCAACGGCCAATGATAGCCTATACTTGATTGTCGACCAGTGTAAATGTATAAAAATGTTGGGGAATGGGAGGGACTTTAAGTCATTCCTAGAATAGCTTGGAGTGGCTTCACGAGGGTGATTTTATCAGAACGGGTGAGGTATAGACTTCTAGTTTCATAGAGTGGCCACTATAAATTAGAATTCTGTTTAATACCAATAAACAAAAGTTGTTTTGATTAAAACCTTGCCTCGTTTTTGAGTTCCTAGGGCTTAATATTTCTCTGCCAGGGCACGAACCGAGTATTAAAAATTTCAGGTAACACCATCACTGGGTATGTGCTATTTTCTGCTCTAAGGTTGAAAGAGGATGGAAGTCTTGATCTGGCTTTGAAAAATGTTTATTTGGTATAGAATGATGCCTGGGGGTGGGGTTGTTGTTGTTATGTGTTGTCAAGTAGTTGTTGTTATGATATAGATTCTGATTTATGGAAACCCTATAAATGAGAGCTCTCCAAAATGTCCTGTCCTCAACAGATCTGCTCAACTCTTGCAAGTTTTAGCCTGTGGATTTCTTTAGTTTAGGGAATCAATTTATCTTGTGTTTGACCTTCCACATTTCCTCCTGTCTTCCACCTTTCCAAATATTATTGTCTTTTTCAAAGAGTCTTGCCTTCTCAAGAGGTGCCCAAAGTAAGACAATCTCTGTTTTATCATTTTTTCCTTGTAGAGACAATTCAGGCTTGGCTTGCTCTAGGATTGGCTTGTTTCTCTTTCTGGCAATCGGATTTATCCACAGAGCTCTCCTAAAGTACCATATTTCAAATGAATCAGTTTCCCCTCTGTCAAGTTCCTTTACTGTCTAGCTTTCCCACTGGCCCTGGAGGTAAGAATCAGTTTAAAGTTGAATGCATTTCCTGGAGGCTTCTAGTAGTGGTGATATATATAGAGAGATTGCACACAGCAAAAATGAACTTCAGTGTTCATGCAGATCCTACAGCTGCATTTTGCTCACCCTTGCCAAAACATAACAGAACCACTTACAAAAAAGCAGTTGTCCAGGTTATTAGTCCATAAGGTCATTCAGAAAAGGGGGAAATCACATTTATGAGCTCATTTCTATTATTATGACAAATTATATAACTATGCTGCAGGTCACTGTAGGTCCTAGCATGTTGGCAAGGTCTACACTTTGTTACATGAGCTAGGAAGCCAAACCTGGAGAGAGGCCCAATGGCATGGGCAGAAAGGCACACGATGTACAACCTCAGAACAGCAGGGAAATGCTGACAGATTAATCTTCACCTGGCTGCACCATGAGGTGTGCACCTCCATTTACAAGAGGTGTGTCTGTCTCCTTTTAGATACTGCTGAACAAATGGCTCAGAGTACTACCCACGGAATGTCTCCTCCTTACCCTCCTGCTAAAGCTTAACCAAAACCTTATAGCATATTGACTAAAATAGAAAAGGATGCAGATGGACCCTCCCTACTGAGGCTGACATGAATTCCCCACGTAGAGTTGCCCCAACTGAGAAGTGTAAGGAGGCCGTTCTTAAAATGGGTTCGTTCTCACAGTGGTGAGGACTGTTGTTACTCAAAACCTACAGACATGGTTTTCCAAACAGCAACTTCCCCATAATTCCTAAGCCAGAGTCTGGACACTGCAAAAACTGATGAATTGATTGTTCACTCAGTCAATGGATTGATGAACCACTTAACCAAACAACTGCCTATCATTCTTTGATCTAAAAGTACAGTACCTTGATTTAAGTCCTCGTTCACATTCACTTTGAAGTGTGCAATGGTTCTTCCCTCTCTACTTCTGATCTCTCTCTGTTGATGGGGAAGGTTAGTAAAGAATATATATTGGGTTCACTGCCCCATTCAATAGTGTAAACCAGGGGTGCTCTAACTAGGGCTTATGGCGCCTAACAATCTGGCCCTCTCCCCCTCTCCGTTCCCAAGGCAGAAGTAAAATGCACTCGTGCATGCGCAAAGTGCGCCCTTAAGGTATAGCGGCCAACCGTCACGGATTCTCCGGGACAGTCCCGATTTGAGAGGGGGAATCCCGAGTTACCATTTTTAGGAAAATGGTCACGGAATTCCCCCATGACGTCCCGGCTGTCCCGATTTCTCTTCGGCAGCAGGCATTTTTTTAAAAAAAAGGAGCAAAAAATGGCTCCAAAAATTCAGCGATGTGATTGGCTCTCTATGTCAGCTGACATAGAGAGCCAATCACATCGCTGAATAGGGGAAACACCTATTCAGCGATGTGATTGGCTCTCTATGTCAGCTGACATAGAGAGCCAATCAAATCGCTGAATTTTTCCCCCTTCCCTACCGGAGTTTTAAAAAAAGCCTCTTTAGTCTCATCAGCTGTTAGTCGGGAGAGAAAATAAGCAGAGCTTCAAGGTAAGCAGAGTTGGGGGGTGTATTCTCTGTGTCCGAGCAGGCTGCCTGCTTATTTTCGGGGGGTGGCTTATATTTCTATATACTGAGTATATAGAAATATAAGCCACCCCCCGAAAATAAGCCATAAGGCCATTTTTGGCCATTTTTTGGGGGGGGGGGAAAGAATATAAGCCATGCCATGGCTTATATTCTCCCCCCCCCCCAAAATGGCCAAAAATGGCCTGATGGCTTATTTTCGGGGGGTGGCTTATATTTTTAGAGCCCCCCGAAAATCGGCACATGGCTTATTTTCCAATAAACTGTGCATGCGCAGAAACTCAATCTGATGCATGCGCAATGCATCAGATTGAGTTTCTGCGCATGCACAGTTTATTGGAGCCATTTTTTGCTCCTTTATTTTTTGGCCCCGCCCATGACGTCGTGACGTTGGCCCCGCCCATGACGTCATGACGTTGGCCCCGCCCCACTATCCCGGATTCAGTTTTGTAAGGTGTTGGACGCCTTACCTTAAGGCACCTGCAGGTGAATTTATGGCAGTGTTTTGCACATGTACAAGTGTGTTTTACTCCTGCTTCCGGTGGGAGGAACCACGTGACCGGCCCACTCAACCATGTGACTGGCCTGAAAAGTTTGGTCACCCCTGGTGTAAACTGCTACGCATCCCTGGCATCTTTTACACTTATAATGAAGCCTTTTACATCAAATAAATGAAAGGGAAAGCTGCTTCTAGCCTGCAGAGGGTTTACTCTGCTTTCCTCTCCTGAGTGCCCCCTTGATTTTTACTATTACACCCAACATATTTTCTTTCTATGTGATGACAATAGATGTGTTTTAACTAGGAGTATGCACTGCATTAAGAGGAATCCTTTAGTCCAGAAACAAGCTGGGCTGATTCAGATAGATTTGGTAGTTGTCTAAAATAGAACAAATCCCTTCCAAAATTCACAATATATATACAGTGGTACCTTGCTTAAAGACCATAATCACGATTGCTCCTTAAGTGAAACACCATTGTAAGTGACTAATTGTGACTTGGGGGGGGGGAGTGCAAACCCCGATTTATTTGTTAAGCGAGTGTTTGGTTGGTTTTATTTGTTAAGCGAAGTGAACATTCAGAGAAAATTCTGCTCTTTAAGCGAGTTACTGTTTATGAGAGGTGCTCTTTATGCGAGGTTTGACTATAAAGAGCAGAATTTTCTCCGAATGTTCACTTCGCTTAACAAATAAAACCAACCAAAAACTCGCTTAACAAATAAATTGGGGTTCACAATTCCCCCCACAATTGGTCATTTCCAATGGTGTTTCGCTTAAAGAGCAAACTCGCTTAAAGAGCAATCCTGTGGAATGCATTATGCTCTTTAAGCGAGGTACAACTGTATATAAAAACTGATCTAGTGCTCACTGCTCTTTGCTAGTTGTTTCTCCCATAATTAGGCATGGTTAACATTTTTACCTTTACCTAACATTTTTGGCAGACTCTGAGGATTTAGAGATTCTAGGTCTTGCTTGGGAAATGCTGGGTGTTCAAGTCCTGTATCACTTTCAGGCTGTACAACTATTCTTCGTCCTTGTCCTGCTGCACTTTGTGTAGCTCTAGAGCAGCGATTCTCAACCTGTGGCCCGTGGCACCATTTCATGTGACCCACCACCACCTCCACCACACCCGGAAGTGCCATGTGGTGAAGGAAGGGGCAAAATGGCTGTCTGGCCCCTGAAGCTGTCTGAGGGGTGTGACTCAGCCCCCGGCTTAAAAAGGTTGCGAACAACTGCTCTAGAGAGCCAAACAAGCAGAGAACAACATAGTCAGAGTGAAGGAAATACAAATCTTTGTCTGGGCAGAGGTCATAAAAAGTAGTGGATATAAAAATGCAGATATCATATTGTCCCATTACAAATCTATGCTGTGCCTGTACTTAGAATATTATTTACACTTCTGTTCCTTTTGCTGTTCTATGCCGGTCTTGGACCATAATAAAGATTTGATTTGACCTATCTCCAAATTAGGCTCTCTGCTTAATGAGGTGCAAAGAGAAGTAACGCAAGAACATAACAAGGGTCAGGTTAAAGTCAGCACTAGGAATCCTTATTACACCATAATTAATGCTACCTTATTTCAGTCCAGTTGCCTCTGAAAACACACTGAGGTAGACTATATTAAACACGTAACAGTTTTATTTTTTTATTACTGTAGATATGGTGAACTGGGTTTATTTAAAATTCTATTTTAAAAATGAATTTACAGAATTCCCCCCCATACAAATGATTTTAAATGGAAGTGAAACTGACTCCAAGGGTATCTACCACCAACACCACCTCTCCTAAACAAAACTGCTTGGTAAAAGAGCTTAAAGCCACTGGAATCCTGAGGTAGATTTATTTCACAAATAGCAAGATGGAAGCCAATTGCAACGTTGGAAGCAAAGCAGTAAGGATTTATGAAATAAATTTTCTCCAGCTGGTCTGCTATCCTCTATTTCCTCTTTGTATTTCTTGCCAACCACCAAGCTTCTAGCTTTCAACTAACAAAACTGTAATTGGCAAACTCCCACTTGAGAGAAGGAATGAGAACAAACAGCTTCTCACATTTGTTTTGTGCAAGGTCCATCTTTGTGTGAGGCTGCTAGAACACCACAGACATTGATTCCTATTACAGTACCAGGAAATGTGCTTGCTTATTAAAATTGTCAGTCACCTTGTAAATTATGTTTTCAGAAGGCAGAAGTCACAGCTGTTTTTTAAAAAAATCTTCTAAAACAGAGAGACAACTAAAATATTAAAAATTTTCATCCTCAGTCACCAAATGCTTGCTTAACTTAAATGAAAGCATGTCTTACACACATGATATATGGAAAATGCCAACTTTTCTGCCACCTTTGAGATTACAGTCAAGAGAAACACAGCCAATTTTTTTTAAAAAAAATCTCCTTCAACATGCTGCAACTGCTGTGGCTCAGTGGTTAAGAAGCTCGCTTGTTAGCTGGAAGGTCGGCGAGCCAGCAATTTGATACCCAGATACTGCATGACGGAATGATGCCTGTCTCTGTCCCAGCTCCTGCCAACTTAGCAGTTCAAAATCAAGAAATTGAAAGTAGATAAATAGGAATCTTGGGGACATGAAAGAAGCCTCATTCAGGCATCCCCTGAGCAGTTTTCCCAGCAAAAATCCTTTCAACCCAGAATAATTTCTAACATGAAATTATTACCATCCCAAAAAGAAAAGAAAAACCATCAGATCGGTTTTATTCATCCCTCTCTTCTTTACATATATTGCACTTAAAGGTTATTACAACTGGCACTAACTACATTAACAACAGTCAGTTATTACCAAAAGTTGCCATCAAGTTATTTATAAAAGTCTAGTAACTAAAGCAATCAGTTTTTTAAAAAGTCATTTGAATAGTAAAACTAATTAAGATAATTAACTATTTATAATTATGATTCATTTCAATAAATATACATTATGCTAATAGGATTAAATGACTAATTAATATTTTAATGTATATAAAATATGGAAAGGAAGATTATTCAACAACAGGCAAAAGTAATATCCCAGAGATAAATATACATTATGCTAATAGGATTAAATGACTAATTAATATTTTAATGTATACAAAATATGGAAAGGAAGATTAGTCAACAACAAGCAAAAGTAATATCCCAGAGATCTATTTACAATTACTGGAATCAACCCTTGCATGTTCACTGTTGCAAAAGTCACTATTAGATTGCATTTATGTTCCTAAAAAAACCCCCACAGCAAAGTCTTAGAGGATTGCAGCCACCATGTATAGTTAAACATGCACGTTTTCTAAAATCATGTTACTGTACCTAACTTCTGTAAAATGTTATGTTGAAAACGCTTTATAATATAAACCACAGCTTTCTTCCTTGGAAGTAAGTACCAATTAATTTAATAGGACTTTCTACTGAGTAAACCTATCTAGGATCTTACCATCAAGACCTTCAGAAGTGAAGACTGCAAGAATTTTGAAATACTGTACTGTACTACTCTTAAATAGCATGAAAAGATATTTAAAAATAAATACATTGTACCCTTGATAAAAATTTTTTTATTTGAAATGATTCCTAGGAATGGTTAACAATTAACTGCATATTCATGACTATAAGAAGACTAGAGTGAATAAGCAATTATGGTAGACACCCCAAAAAGAAAGGTTGATTAGGGATACCTGAATTTAGAGAATTAGAACAGTAGTAAGAATACAGTACTGGAAAAAGAAAAGTTAATTTGGAAAGAAATTGAGATGGGAGAGAAGAATAATGAGGGATTAGGTTAGGGCTGTTTTTGGACAATTTGAGAGGAAATGATAAAATTAAGATTAAAAATCCATTTTTCAAAAGTATGTTAAAAATATGGAAATCGGTAAAAAAGAATTATGTTCAGACATATCCCATCTTGTAGGGATAAAAAATATAAATAATTGTTGTATAAAGGATGAAAAGAAAGCATTAGAAGGTATGGAAAAAGAAGGGCTAAGAATTATTCATGACTGGATGGAAAAATGCCAAGATAGAAATGTGAGAGAAAGATTATATCAAATTATGGAACTAAATTCTGTTCACTGAATTTCTGGGGATGCCCCTGGCGTGGAGCCCCCTCCCCCTTTATTTAATACAGGTTTCTCTGGTAGGGGATAGAATGAGACTGGAGAAGATAAGGATAAAGAGAGAAAAAGAAAATTGCAAAATACTGTAGTAAAATTAAACATTGGATAGAGAAAGAAAAACAAAGAAATGTGAGGCAAATTAATCACACCATAGCACATGGCATTTATGAGGAATTGCTAGCACAGGGCAGAATCAGAAAGGATGGGGTTCTGCATCAGAAGATAGGAGAAACCACCTTATATGTGCATTCAAATGGAGCAGAAAGGGGCTTGCACAAACATCATTGGTCCAAGGCATCACATGGGAGGGAAATGGGTTTGCCCTCATATTTGATTTGCTCAGGAGTGTCCACATGGAAGAGAAGTCCACCCCCAAACTTGGTTGGTCCAGGATGTCACATGGAGAGGTGGGAGGAGTTTCAGCATGTGGCCACATGGAGGCTGCCATGATGGAGGAGGAGTTGGGGTCAGCTGTAAAGGTCCATATATTGTATCTCTCCCAAAACACCATCTTCATTGGGGGAGATCCTCCAGAAGCTCATCACAAAGTTCCTGGGTTGTTTGTTATTTTCAGGGAGGTCTTTGCTGTGATCCCTGGAATGTTGATACAATGCAGAGAGTAAATCTCCTTATCAAAAGAAGCATAGCTTCCACCAGGGCGGATCGGAGGGGCTCTCTTGTTGTTCCATCGGCTAGGGAGGCTCGCCTCGCTAGCACCAGGAAGAGGGCCTTCTCCATGTTCGCCCCGGCCCTCTGGTACCTCCTCCCAACTGAGCTGCGCCTGCAGACAGAGCTCCTGTCCTTCCGGAAGAGCTTAAAGACCTGGCTGGCAGGACAAGTGTGGGGTTCTAGGGATGGGGGATCCCATGTGGGGTGGTTAGTCTAGGGATAACCACCCTTCTGACGACACCCCAGATACTGTTTTTAGTTTATGAATTTTAAATTTTAATACAGATATGTTTTAAATCTATGCTGTTAGCCGCCCAGAATCAGGCTTGCCTGATTGGGGCGGGATAGCAAGTATGAGAAATAAATAAATAAATAGCAGCAATTGTCTTCTGCCCAGGGATCCATTCCCAGGTGATGGGTCATCTCAAGAGTTCTGCTTACTTCATGGCAGTTTTAATGTCCCTGGATGGCTTCTATTGTAGTTTGCCCAGCCAAATATGGGAGACTGCATTAATCTTTAATGGCTACTATTATTTTCCCCTGGATTCTCCAATCAGCTAGGTGGCTTTTCCTAGGATTACAGCAACATCTCTGGCTTTTGTTCCTAATTTGACCTTTTCAATTTGACCTTCTAAGACATGAAGCAAATTTAAAATGTTAGTTTTTACCTCTTACATAGCGATTTATAAGAAAAACCAATGTTTACCAAAAATAATATTATTTTACACATATTTCTTCTCATTAATATCAGAATTAAAATGTAACTTACAATCCATGTGGACAATATGGTTACTCAGCAACTTTGAATTTGAGACCATTTACAAACTGATGTCTATGGGAGGCAACTGGGCTCTGTGGAACTTGGAACATGTGATGCGTAGTGCAAATGGGTGCCTGATGAAAGGTACAAATAACTTTATTTAAAAGAAAAGAAAATAACTTAAAATAAATGGTGAATTTCAAAATATTGCATAACAATTGGTTTGAGAAAATTCAAATGGAAAGGTGGGATACACGGGAGGTGGGATACTCTGGAACCTCCTCCCAACTGAGCTGCGCATGCAGACAGAGCTCCTGTCCTTCCGGAAGAGCTTAAAGACCTGGCTGGCAGGACATGTGTGGGGTTCCAGGGATGTGGGATCCCATGTGGGGTGGTTAGTCTAAGGATTTTACCCTTCTGACGACACCCCCAGATACTGTTTTAGTCTATGAATTTTTAAATTTTTTATTGATGTGTTTTAACTTGGGTTGTAAGCCGCCCAGAGTCGGGCTTGCCCGATTGGGGCGGGTTAGCAAGTATGAAATATAAATAAATAAATAAATATAAATAAATAAAAATTGGAGAAAAAATTACATCCCTGGGAGGAGATTAACAAGATTTGAAGAAATGGTTAAGCAAATATACCACAGAAAGGACTAGTAAACAGACTACTGTATATGCTAAACTTAATAAAGAAGGAACAAACCAAAATACATTAAGAGAAATATGGGAATCGGATATTGAGGTTAAAATAGACAAATCAATATGGAATAATATATGGTCAGGAAGGATTATGAAAAATTTATTCGTTCGAATCAAGGAACATTGCCACAAATTGCTATGGAGATGATACATGACGCCAATTTGGATGCATCAAATGGATAATACTTATTCGAAAAAAATGTTGGAGATATAAAGTTGCAGATGGGACCTATTTATATTTATGGAGACATTGCAAAGAGATAAATATTGTTCAGAAAAAAGTTTCTGATAAAATTAATAAGATATTATCATTTAAACCAAAGATGGCATTACTGATGATGGATTTAAATGATATTAAAATTGATAAAAGTCAAAAAGAGTTAGTTATAATAATGGTAACAGCTATGAGACTCTTGATCACAAAGAATTGGAAAATGAACATCACCATAGATATATAAGAGTGGTAAAAAGAAATGTGGGAAATAGCTTTGAATGACAAATTGACTTGTGACCTGAGAGTTAAAAAAAGGATAACGCTAAAGGTGCCCGCTTGTGCGCCTTGTCGCGCGCCAGCGGGAGCCTCTTCTCGCCACCCAACTGGACCCTTAGCAAGTGCTAAAGGTCGGGTCAGGTGGCGAAAAGAGGCGCCCGCTGGCGCACGAGCAGACGCCTATTCTTGCCACCCTACTGGACTCTTAGCACTCGCTAAGGGTCCAGTAGACTTCTTCCGATCCCCAGCTGGGCTGCGCTGGGGTTCGGAAGAAGCCTACTAGACCCTTAGCGAGCGCTAAGGGTCCAGTAGGGTGGTGAGAAGAGGCGCCCGCTCACGCACCTTGTCGTGCGCCTTGTTGCGTGCCAGTGGGCGCCTCTTCTCCTGTGTTCAAAGCCTCTAGGCTTCGAACGCAGCCCGGATGGGGGTCGGAAGAAGCCTAGCGCATCCCCGTTGGGCTGCGCTAGGCTTCTTCCGGATCCTGTGCGGGCTGTGTCCGAAGCCTCTAGGCTTTGAACACAGCCCGCACAGGCTGTGGATGAAGCCTAGCAGCGCCCAGGCTAGCTAGCCTGGGCGCCACTAGGCTTCGAATACAGCCCAGATGGGGTTTGGAAGAAGCCTAGCGCAGCCCCACTGGGCTAGCCTAGGGTCAGTTTGACTTCAGGGACAAACCACGCAGTTTGTCCCTGACGTCAGGGCTTTTTTTTTTAGCGTTGTTCGATGCATGCATTGGACCATGCTACAAATCGGATAACTTAATGACTTGTGGAACCAAGTCATAATGTTATCCGATGTTCTAGTGTAATGTATTCCACAGGATTGCTCTTTAAGCGAGTTTGCTCTTTAAGTGAAACACCATTGTAAGTGACCAATTGTGACTTTCGGGGGGGGGATTGTGAACCCCGATTTTTTGTTCAGAGAGTTTTTGGTTGGTTTTATTTGGTAAGCGAAACGAACATTCAGAGAAATTTCTGCTCTTTAAGTGAGTTACTCTTTAAGCGAGGTGCTCTTTATGCGAGGTTTGACTGTACATAAAATGCAGCAATAATCCCCAGTAACAGAATCTCAGCTTCTAACTTAATACATTAAAGTGGGTTCCAGAGGAGTTTATTATTTGTGGACATTTTGTTTATTTACTCAGATTGACTGGTATTTTTTAAATTAGAATTATCTCTCTGTGTGTGGGCGCACATTGAGCATGCAGAGCTTCCCTAGGACTACAGCAGGCTGGCTTTTCTCCCTGGAGGCATAATGGGGAATCAAAAGCCCAACCTAAACCACTGAGCTATCCAGCCAGCTATCTGTATGGAAAAATTTAAACTACCTGTGGCTTTCCCGTTGCCTGATGCATCCAGGACTATGATTCTGGAATGTATTTACTGTATTTATTTATTCAATTTGTATAGCCGCCCCAATTGACATGTGACTCCGGGTGGTGTACATAAAAATCACCAACATTTAAAATTATAGAGACCCTTAAAATTCCTAAAAACATTGAAAAAAATTACCTCCCATCCGCATCAATTAAAAATCTAGTTAAAAACTTTTAAAATCATGTGTGATCCTCCACTAAATTAGCCAGTGGGAGGTGGAATTCCCCTTCATTAAGGGTCTTTGGGCCCATTCCAACTCCCATGGGAAGATATCATATATTGGCAGAGATTGAGTCAAATAGATCAGTGATATACAGGCAGATAGTGTGGTGGATGTGTAACCTTTATGCATCGTTTTGTTCATCAAAAGCAAGAAATTGCAAGTAGATAAGTAGATACCACTTTGGTGGGAAGGTAAACAGCAGACAGCAATGGCTCTTTGGCTATAAACAGAGATGACCACTGAACCCTAGAGTTGGATACGACTGGCTTTCGAGCAAGGATGACATTTATCATTACCTTTAATGGGTGGGGAAATTTCAGGAAGAGGCTGTGATTCAGGATTTGAGTCAGAAAGAGCAAGAGAAGTAGAGCGGGATGAACAGCCAATGAATGGTAATAAGGCTTTTACCATTTTGGTTTAGTAGTGAAATTTCAATATGTTTGTTCAAGAGGGGTAATGGAAAGGTGAATCAGCACAATGATCTTATGTATTTGCATTTGCATTTTATTTTAGGGTTCTAGAGACTGCATATGAGGAACGGATTGCTCTGTGTTGTGGCTGGCTTACTTTGGCTGATAAATAAATCTTGGGGTTTGCTCTCATTTGGTGTCAATGAGACACTATGAATTCTTCTTAATTCTTCAAGCTATACCTGCCCAAGGGCTGGTTAAATGATAACAGATGTACATAGAACCCAGCCAGTTTCTGATGCTGCAGCGACAACATCACTGACAAAATGTAGCTTAAACATAACAAGCACTGAGCTGTGATGCTCTAAGGTCACAAACAACTCCTTGGAAATAAATAAAAATGTTTCATCATGTAAATGCATTCTAGAATGTAATCCCCACCATTATTTTTATGCACTGTGTTATTTAGATCACAGACACACTTAGTACTACTCAAAGCCTTCTCTCTTAGCAAGGCAGCTGGAGCAACATAATTGCACAATCAATTCAGACGTTCACACACAGTGTCCCATTCAGTACTGGAGAATGTTGAAATCCCCTTCACCTTCCTTTCCCCATGGAGACATAATAAATGCTAATTAAAATTTCTAACTGATTTTATCCTGAGCTAATGACAAGATTTAGCATAAAACTGAAAAGCAGGGATCAATGCTGGAATCTATATCTGAGGGCTGGAGTGCTTTAGACTGCAGGTGGTGACTTACAGCTGCAATATAAAATACAGATGCAAATGTGCTTTTTCCCCTTTGTAGTTAAGAATATATTTTTAAAAAAGTTTGTGCCAATTAATCCACCCAACGGCAAGGACCCACCACTGTAGGCAGAAACACCAGAAGTGTGCCAGAAACACTGAAAACACACCGAAAATGCGCAAGAAGCACGGAAACCATGACAGAAGCGACAAAAACCCATGTAAAAACCCTCAAAATGCACCAAAAAAAAAAAAAAACCACGGGGACTCCCCCACAATACACTGTCCTCACCCTCATGAGAAGGGGGGGAAATCACAAAACGTGCCATGAATGCACCCACCACCACCACTGGAAGTGGCGGAAACAGCGGGAGGAACCACACCACTGGCACGCATAGCTGTCTGCTGGGGCATGGTCCAGCCCGCAGTACAAAAAGATTGCAAACCACTGATCTAATGTTTGCAACATGGTCTCCAACGCCTCTTTCTTTTCAGAACCTAACTAGAGAATCAGGCATTTTTGCTCCGTAGAAGGTAAAAACCTTTGTTTTTGCACCTTGAGTTTCATCTTGCTTCCATGGGAATTAGAAAAATGATCCTATAGTTATGGTACTTCTTGGCTTCCCCTTTCATGGGGACTCTAATGTATTTTGAGTGTTTCCACTCTTGTTTTTCAGATTTGTTAAGATTTTAATGATTAGTCTCTGTAGCTTGTAATAATTCTATCAACATCCCATCCAGCCCTTGTGATTTATTCTTTCTTACTATTTTCAAAGCAGCTTTCACTTCATTTTCTAGCACTATAGGCTCTTCATTATAAGATAATTCATCACAAAAGAGTCTATCACCCTTTTATCTCCACTGTATAGGCCTTTAGCATACACTAATACCTCTGATGACACTAAGACTTGGTTCCACAAGTCTCAGAGTTATCCAGTTTTTAACGTTGTGCAATACATTGATTGCACAACATTAAAAAAAAGTCCAGTTCCCTTTCCGAAGAGGAAAGGGAACAGGGGGCCGATCCGCCTGACTCTTTGGAAAGGGCAGTGGGGATTCCATGTGTGGAATCCCCGTTGCCCTTTCCAAAGAGGCAGGCTGATCAAGCCAAGTGCAGGTTTGGTTGGGGTAAGAATTTGTGTGACCGGTCTCCCCCCAACCAAACCGCCACTCTGAGCATCTGATCACCAGTTTGGTTGGGGGGAGGCTGGGCAGGTGCGCCCTCCCTTCAACCAAACCACTGCTCTGAGTGTTGCAGTGCCGGTTTTGTTGAGAACAGGCAGGTGTGCCCTCTCCCCCAACCAAACCGATGCTCCAACTGTCTGAGTGCCGGTTTCCTTGGGGTGGGGGTGCACCTCCCCCCAAGGAAATCAGTGGTCTGAGTATCTGAGCACTAGATTCCTTGGAGTGAGGGTGGACGTTCTCACCCTGAGGAAACAGATGATCCGACGCTTGGGTCTATGGCGGCCCCCTTGCCGCTGCCCCAGCAAAGGGGCCTCTGGAGATTTCTGCCCCAAAGCCGGCAAGGCTGGTGTCTCTTAACGTTGTGCAGTGCAAAAGTTTGCCTCAAATGTATTTATTTTATTACATTTATACCCCGCCCTTATCCAAGGACTCGTTATCCGGTTTTAACGCTGTGCGGTGCACATGTTAACTGGGGTATTACTGTACTGTCAACACCTTCTCTTTTTTCTCCTGGTCAGATATTCTGCTTCCCTATTGGCCATTCAGCATTCCCAATCTACATTTAAATTTTCTTTGGATATCCTAGATCTTCTGGAAAAGATCATATTTCCCCCTTTTTGTTGTTCTCTTCTATTACAATAATGAAACATGTTTTATCACATCATCTAATATTTGAAAGAATTAGAGTCTGTCTATCATAATTTTAATATCAAACCAGACCAAATCCATTCAGATGTTTAAAGATTAAAATTATAGTTTAACCTTGGTTATAAATAAATGTGGAGCTCATGTTTTGTGCACAACATACATCATCCCTGCCGATAAACAAAGGCAAATATTTTGTTCAAAAATAAAAAGATTCAAATGGAGGGCTTCATGCAGATCAGAGATTCTTAACCTATGTCCCGTGGGCCGGATGTGGCTCACAGCACCATTTCATGTGGGGCTCCAGCACACCAGGAAGTGCTATGTGGTGGAGGAAGGGCAAAATAGCCATCCGGCCCCCGAAGCTGTCTGAGGGAGTGCGACCTGGGGCCCAGCTTTAAAAGGTTGAGAACCCAGATGTAGATTATGCAAGAGTAGTCTAGTCTGGAGAAATGACAGGGCGATCCTTTGACTGGTAGTACAACTGAAAATAAAGTTAACAGGTGTGCACAAAAACTAACTTTAACATACATCCAGAACATTGGTATAAATAAATATTGGACTGGGCTGTGAGATGCCAACATTTGCAGAATATAATTTTGAAAACAATTATTAGGACTAAATTTGATTCTGTTAGACTTTTTCATAGTGTTTACTATATTAGTTTAGGTGGGTTAGACTGGGGTTGTTTTTAAATTAACTGTTTTTATTAGACAGGGGATAGTATGCTGCTTGTTTTATATGTATGGTGTTTTGTTATTTGTTGATTATTAATATGTTTAACTGTTGCTTTACTGTTTTATGTAATATGACATCCTGGCTGTACACATCCAGACAGCCCTTGTTCAATATGGGGTAGTAGAACAACAAAATAAGCAAACATTTACAATGACTAATATACAGTTTCACATTTGAAGTCTATCAGCATTCACTGATTGGGGGGAAAGGGACGTAATTTGAGACATCTGCCTCCATTTTTCATTGAGGCAATTTCATCCTCATGAATGAAAGCAAATGCTGAAATAATTTATTCATGCGTTTTAAAATAAACAGAAAAAAAGTATTTTTCAGTATATAATGTTGATTTTCCCCCAAGGGTGTGAAATCTTTTCTTGTTTACCTCCTTTATGTTTGCTATGGCATCTGTGAAAAACAGACGAACCATTCACTCCTTAGCATCTATACAAAACAGGCACTGAACAGATTGTAATTAAACTAAACATAAATGCAGCAGGTGGGCAACGTCCAAGAATAACAATGGCTTATTATGCAGTAACCAAAGCAACAACCTTTTCCTCAGCTCAGAGTACATTAGTTATGAATGAAAATAATTCAGAGTACTGACAGTACTCCTGGCTAGGACTACCCTAGTTGGGTGAGGAATCAAGAGTGGTCGTTTACATGTGAGGAAAGAAGAGGAAATTACACATGCATAAACAGGGCTACAGAGGGAACTGATCTGTGTTTGTTAACTTTCTTAGATATATGTTGCTGGCTGAATGGCTCAGTGAGTTAGGTACCTTTTACATATTACAAACAAAAAGAAAAAACAGACAACATAGTGTTTTAATTTGAATACTATTATGGTTTTAAGATTTTTTTATGCCATCTGGCTTTGTTTCTTGTGTTTTTTCCTTGTGTTTTTATTGGCTATTACAGGATTTATTTATTTTATTTATTTATTGCTCACATTTGGTATCCCGCCCCAATATTTTTAAAATATTGTATATAAAATGTTCCATAAAGGGGCCAACGGCTACAAGCGGACGAGCCTCTTTAGGTGGAGACGGGCCCCTCAAGTGGAGGAAATGCTACTGAAAACCATCACATTTGGCCCAATGGCAAAATGCGTAGAGGAGGAACCACTTCACTATTCTGATTCCCAACAGTCATGGAGGCAAAAGAGGCCATGCTAGATGGACTGGCTGTGAAGGTGCGCCTTGTTAATATCCTCAAGGTTGTGGCGGACCATTGCAGTCCTGGTGTTAAATCCTGCATGTCTCATTTCATATGTGCTGCAGGAGATGGCTTCATGATCAGTGTGTGGGTCACTTCATGGTGAGCTGGGATCTACCTTAAACAAATTCACACCAATGGCAATTTCCCTGTAAAATGATTTTCAGGAAACAAATGTATACTCGGATATGAGTAGCAGCCGACAACAACAACAATGATATAAAATGTATATACTGTATATGTTGTAAGCCACCCTGAGTGGTCTTGCACCAAAAGGGCGGAGTATAAATGTGAATAAATAAATATACATTAGATTAATACCTATACCTATATACATTAGATTAATACCTATGTGCTCCCTCCATCCGTGGGACTTATGACCATTATTATACAATTATTTTCTGTGTCCCATTGTTACATATGGTCCTTTGCCTCCAAATATATATACAGTAAAACCTCGAGTTACAAATAAACTCAGTTCCATGGCCTTGTTCGTAAATCGAATTTGTTCGTAACTCAATGCAACTCCATTCAGATAAATAAAAAGCCCCACCCACCCCCTCCAAAAATAAATCAAACCACCCAAAAACAACAACAGCATTGAAAGGGAAGCATGCATAAACAAAAACGCTGTTCCTTACCTTAAAGAAGCTTTGCAAATGGACAGAAAACTCAGAAAACTCTAGCAAGAAATAGCAACCAGCACTATTTTGGGGCCAAAACTCCAGATAAAGAACTCCTCTCTAAGCACTCTACTGCCACCTATAGGGCTCTGAAAGCCTGCATGTGAATAAAATATAAACCCATAGGGGAAATTGTGTTTTTTGCTTCACTGGAGGCAACAGAGAGGGAGAAGAATTAATTTGTAAATCGGGGCATGTTCATAACTCGAGGCATGGATTTCAGTGCAGAACCAATTCGTAAGTCAAATTATTCATAAGTAGGGGCATTCGTAAGTAGGGGTTTTACTATATATGTTTTGGCCTTGCCACTTTCATTAGCACATAATTCAAAAATTCTCCCCATATATCTCTAAATCCATTTTCTTTCACTAATCCCTTTTGAACAAGGAATAACATTAAAGGAGGATATGCTGAGGAACTCGACCTCCCCTATGTCACTTGGAGAACCCTGAATAGGTTGAGGGTCAGAGTCCCTAAATGTAAAACCACCATGTTCAAGTGGGAGTTGGTGGTGGACAACAATATGCTGTGTGAATGTGGAGAGCAGTGGTGGGCTGCCAAAAATTTTACTGCCACACGGTGGGCGGAGCCAACGACATGAGCGGAGCTGACGTAATGATGTTATGGGCAGAGCCAACATCATGACATCATGGGTGGAGACAATGTCGTAGGCGGAGCCGAAGAAAAAACCCATAAAAATAAGTACACATAAAAATACAAATTAAATACATAAAAATACATAAAAATACACATAAAAACACATAAAATACACATTAAAAATAAATACACATTAAATACACATTAAATAGACATAAAACACATAAAATACAAATTAAATACACATAAAACACATAAAAATACACATTAAAAATAAATACTCATTAAATACACATTAAAATACACCCACCTACCCCACACCCAAAGGCGAGTCACTTACACTGGGGAGCATGCTGTAGGGAGCTTCAAGCTCGCAGCTTCTCTTCCTCCTTTCCACATGGGAGGACAGCAAGGAGGCTGCCAAGGGCCTCAGCAGCAGCCACTGGTTCCTCCGTGGCTGTGTGTGACCACCCAACGCTCTGCGCTGCCACTCCAAGCAACAAATGGCTGCTTGGCTCGGCAGGCAGAGCGCTGTAGGCGTGCATGCACGCCAAGCACTGTAGGTAGTGGTGGGCAGCTACCGGTTTGGCCCAGTTTGGCCGAACCAGTAGCGGAAATCTGGAGGGGTTTGCTGGGGGGGGAGTAAACCCCCGGGTGACTGGTTCGGTCACCTCTCTGGACGCCCTCTGGATTCCTTTTCCAGGCAGTCCAAAATGGCTGCTTGGAAGTGCGTATGCGTCAAAACACCATTTGACGCATGCACACTGAAAAATAGAAGTGTGCATGCATCAAATGGTATTTTGATGCATGCACACTCATGAGCAGCCATTTTGGGCTGCAACAAAGGGCGCAGCGGCTGGCTGTTGAGGCCCTCAGCGGCCTCTTTGGAGGAGTGGCGGCAGCCATCCTCGGCGCACTGCTGTGCCGGGCCAGTCTGCATTGCTGGGCCAGGTTGCGCTGCTGCGCCATGCCAGTCCACGCCATGCCAGGCTGTGCCACCAGTCCGCTGTGCCACTGCTGTTGCTACCTGCCTGCTGCTCCCCGACCCCAGGGTAAGTGACTAGGGTTTGTGTTTGGCATTGGTGGGTGGTTTGGTGGGTTGAGGTGTTTGTGTGTGTTTTATGTAGTGTTTTTATGTGTATTTAATGTCTATTTTAATTTGTATTTTCATGTTTTTTATTTCTATTTAATGTCTATTTTAATTTGTATTTTTATGTTTTTATTTCTATTTAATGTCTATTTTAATTTGTATTTTTATGTGTTTTTTATTTCTATTTTATGTATTCTATATATTTTTTATTTTATTACTTTGGCTCTGCCCATGACATCATGACGTCAGCTCCACCCACGATGTCATGATGTCATGGCATTGGCTCTGCCCACGACGGCAGCTCTGCCCATAGTGTGGTAGTAAAAAATTTGGCTGCCCACCACTGGCTGTAGGCATGCCTAGCACTATAGGTGCGAATGCGTGCCAAGTGCTGTAGGCGTGCATGCGCACCAAGCGCTGTTGGCACGCATGCACTCCAAGTGCTTGGCACGCATGCGCAGTGGGGGAACCGGTGAAAAGGTAAGCCCCCAAGGTAGTTCCCCCCAAAAGCCACTACCGGTTCTCTTGGACACTGGGAAAAGCTACTACCGGTTCTGGCGAGCTGGTGTGAACCAGCTGCTGCCCATCACTGGTGGAGAGACACAAAATCCGGCTCATTTGTTGGTCTGCATGTTACTACCAGAAACATGTACCAATGAAGATTTAATTTTGGCCAACAAAAAAGCAAAGAAAGGGGCTTCGTTTTGGCAGTCCAAAGTTTGATTTGGACACGAAATGAGCAGTGTAATGCCATTTTGAAGCATTTGAAAGGAATAACTACTGAATCACAGCTTGCAATAGATGAATCTGTCAAGCTCAACTTAATTGAGGACAAAATACAGTATTCACTTGTCCTTTGTTCTTAGTCTCAGCTCTTTACAAGAACTCCTCCTCAAGATCCATACATATTTTGGTATGTACTTTTCTAATGTGCACATTTTATGCACACAGTATTTGTATTCATAATGTTATGTCGGTGGCTGAGGCGGCTGCATCCCCCCCCCCCCCCCGAAGCAGGAAAAATGCCATTGGCGTGAATTTGTTTAAGGTGGATCTCCGTTTGCCATAAAGTGACTCACACACTGTGATGATGGAGCCATCTCCTGAGGCATGTGTGAAATGAAATATGCAGGACTTAACATCGGGGATTGCAATGGACTACTGCAGCCTTGAGGATATTGACAAGCTTTGCCTTCACAGCCAGTCCATTTGGTGTGATTGTTGGGAATCAGAAAGTGGTTCCTCCTCTGCTCATTTCACCATTGAGCCCATAATGTTATGTACTTATAAGCTACACATTTTTTTTAGTAAGGCTTCATTGAGTGATGCATGTTTGTGTGAGCTGTCGAATTGTAGGCAGTTTTCACATTCATGTAAATGTGTGATTGTTGTTAAATACTTTTTTTTAACAGAACACACTACAAGTTAGAAATGTAACAGAGGCTCATGGATATTGATGCTGAAAATCCATCATTAGTGACAATACACAATCCCTGCCCCCATTACACCTTTTAAGACATAGATGAATGATCTTTAAATAGCATCTGAATACTTTTCCTGGTCCTAAAATCACCCATCCTTGCTTGGAAGGCCTTTTAAGAGCAATCTAAGACCATTTGAAACTGTCTTGCTGTCTCTTTACCCTTGCTAAAAAATAATTAACAAATGTATTTGCATGAGGGCAGTCTTTGTCTATATCAGGGATCAAGTTCCTGTATCATTATTAAGTTATTTGGCCTTCATTTATCTGGCTAAAGGCAGAGTTTGAAAAGAACATACGTGTCAAGTGTTTTTCTGCCAGGAACATGCTTTGGCAACCATTCACAGGAACACAGCCAGGAATTCATCTTTCGTTGGAGGATCTCTGCACAGATCAGGTGACTTCTAGTGACCCACCCACTGTGCTCTGACATTTTGCCCAAATCTCCCATCTCACCAAGTCAGAAATATGGGCTAACAATTCCTACTAACTACTTATATTTTACGTTAATGCCAGAACCGCTTGTATATGAGTTCTATTTGCTTTACTGTGATTAACGAGCCTTCAAGCAGGATTTCTACTCACTGAATACTATTGCTAAACTCTTTGTGGAGATTTCCTGAAAACACTATTTTCTCTATTTCACTGACTTGGATGAGCTCCCGTTAGAGCAGGGGTTGGCAATCCAAATAATCCGGCCCTCACCCTTGCTCCAATCGCCGCTGCCGGAAGTGACCGTAGATATGTTTACAGTGGGGACCACCAGTCTGGCCCCCTCAACTGTCTGAGGAAGCATGACCTGGTCCCCTGACTTTAAAAGGTTGCCAACCTCTGCTTTAAAGCATCCAAAGTTGTCAAGAGTTTTGGCCAAAATAAAGTTTGTGAAAAAATAAGTTTCCTTTCCTTTCAAACAGGAATAGAATTTGACCTTCAGAAAAACCCAGCTAATGGTTTTTCAAAATTCTTGCTCATATCACACAGTTGTCTGTAGTCCTTTTCTCCAACACCTGAAAGCCTTTCTTTTCTCCCCCCCCCCCCCCCCGTTTTTCTTTTCTCTGATCCTTAACGTTTTTGAGAAGGAAAAGAAGTCACAGCATTAATTATGCTTCTCTTCAATTAAAAAAAATGCCAGTCAATAATCTTTGTTCAAGACGGTTCTGAATTTGGGGCATCAGGGATGTCTTCATGAATGAAAAAAATCGCATTGAGATTGGCCAGAGAAGAGAAATAGCAGGCTGAACTTGTTAAGTGCAACAGGCCAAAACTGCCTGCTATAAAAATTACTGTTCGACATCAGGCTTTGAGAAACTGGGGGCTTGTGTATTGTTGCCTTTGGTTATAGGTCCTATTTGCTTTCTTTCCTTTGTTTCAAACAGTTTGCTTCCATCTTGACAGGACCCAATTCTACATCTGCTTCTCTTCTCCCCACCCCCCACCCCCACTAGCTTAGACGGGTCCAAAAGATTAGATAAATTCATGAAAAATAAGTCTAACAGTAACGGTTAAAGTACCATCTCTATATGTGACAGCAACATGTGTCTAGGTGACAGTTGTTCAGGAGCTACTATTTATTTATTTATTTATTTATTAGTTCAAATTTATATTGCCGCCCACTCGCCGTGGCGACTCAGGGCGGCTTACAGACAATACATTATGTTACATTACAATATAATATGTTGGGGTGGGCACAGGGGGAGGGGTGGCAAGGTCCTCATCCTGCCCCGGCTTCCTCCTCCCCCGGCAGTCGGCGTAGGCACAGGGAGAGGGGCGGCAAGGTCCTCATCCTGCCCTGGCTTCTTCATACTTGCCTTCATAGCCAATTTTGGGGGCTTCCAGAAGCATCTAGTTAGCTGCTTTGGCAAATAGGACTAAGGGAAGACCTTTTTCAAGTCTGTATCACCTCCCAGTTTTCTTACTATCCCCTCCCATTGTTGTTGTTGTTGTTGCTGCTGCTGCTGCTGTTGCTGAGGTATGAGGTTTCACTGTGGGAATTTACATTTTATTGATCAGAATCCTAGTAGATGTTTACATATGCATAAGAGCAACTGAGGAAGTTTCTGTAGCTAATTCATGACATGATTCTTATGTTACGTGCCTAACTGCATTCTCATTACTTTGTCAATTAGCTGTAATTTCCATTATTCCTCTTGCTTGTGTATAAATATTCAAGAGGATTTTGGTCACCTCCTTCCTTCATCTCCTCCAAAGGGACTGCATATTTTATTAATATAGTACTAAAAAGTACCCTGTAAGTGTTTCTACAGTCAGTGACACTAGAGCTGAATTCATTCATTCATTCATTCATTCATTCATTTATTCAATTTATATACCGCCCTACTCGTTAAAACCGACTCAGGGCGGTTCACAGAACAAATATATAATTACAAGTTACGCACAGTCATAATAAATATCACAGATCATCACAATTTCAACAAATAAAATATACAATAAATACCCAATAATAAGTCAAAATAAAGCATCACAAGTTGCAAATTACAAAGTATCAAATCAATCCAGAACAAAAGAAAAACAATACATATTTTAAGAACAATACACAGTTCAAAGCAAAACACACTTCCCTCCAGGCTACATAGTTGAGTGGAAAAAGGTCCATTAGCAGCATCGGCGTCTTATGTCTGGCTCCGCCTGTGCTGTGCAGGTGTTCTGCGGTTTCTCAAAACCAGGGGCCGGGCAGGTGAGAGAGTCCATTGGCAGCGGCGGCGGCTGGGTCATCATTTTATGCTTGATCCCAGCCGCACACGCAGGTGTTCTGCGGTCTCTCAAACCCGTGGTCTCTCGAGTCCGGAGGTGATGGTCGCAACAATGGCAAGGTGGCGCTTTTGAAGCTGGCTGGCCACTCCGCACAGCTGGTCTTCATTTTCTTGAGCCAGCCTGGTCGAGAGAGAAGTCCAGAGATGGTGGTCATGGCAGCGCTTTCAAGGCTGCTCCAGCTGCTCCGCACAACTGAGCTCCCTTCTCTCGAGCCGGCCCGGTCGAGAGGGAAGTTCAGATATGGCCATACCCTTTCGAGCCCTGCCCAGGTTCCCTGCCCAACTGGCTTGCATTTTCTTCCCCGGCTGGCCTGGCCCAGGGAGAAGCCGGTAGTGTCAGTGGTTCCGACAGCAGCCACGGCACAGCTTTTGAAGCCATCCAGGGCCACCCAGCTGGCTCGCATTTTCTTCTCCGGCCAGACTGGCCCGGGGAGAAGCCGGTAGTGTTAGCCACCGTTGAATGCCTTCAACGATCTCAGCAGAAAAGAATTACACTCCATTGAGAGAAGGTAAGTGGTCAGTTTACAAAATATCACATATAGATTGATTGTGCACTATTTAGTTTGTTGACAACTTTTGCTGCCTTTTTTCTGCAGAAAAAAGTCTGGTGACACAGAGGTTAAACTGCTGTACTGCAAGAAAAAGGTTGTGAGCTTGACCCTGACTAGTATGCAAGGTTGACAAAGACTTCCATCCTTCCGAGGTTGGTAAAATGAGTACCCAGCATGTTGGAGACAAAAATGCTAATTAACTTGTGAACCGCTCAGAGTACACTAAGTGCTATATAAATGTGCCTGCTTTGCTTTTGCTTTGCTTTCTCTCCTTTAAATTAAAAAAAGCTAAATGAAGTATGTATGTGATATAAAAATTTAAAGTCAAGTAAAAATAAACTCCACTTAAAGCTTATTTTATTGAAAACCATTTAATATCTCAAAGTTAAAACAACTACAAACCAGAAACAGAAAAGTACAGAACTTCCCCAAAACTCCCATCCTTAGCAGTCAGCTAATTAAACAAATAAGAAGACAATTTTTGAATTTATTTAAACACAACAGTTTAAGTGTGCTTTATTTTCCTAACCAGCTATTTTATTTAAAATATTTACAGGGTCATTAACATTTTTATTTAGGAGAAATAAATCAAATAAACATTCTAAATCAAATCACACTCTGTTTACAGCAGTGGGAATTTTAAGCAACTTTTCCAGGTCAAAATTTTGTAGGGAACCCATAACTGTCTACTAGAATTAGAAAGATTTATTATACTGAAAATTTGCTATGAAATCCCATGGCTGCTGTATCCACGACCAGCTTTTCAAAAAAGTATAAATCATTTTTATAGTTTTGTTTTTCATTCACTCCTTATGCAGGTTCATATTAAGAAAAATAGTACTCAATACTTGTACGGAAATTCCCATTTTTAGCTATTCATCTAGGTCAAGGGACGCCTTCTCTGTTTCTAGTTATTAATTCTGAACATCATATGTTATCCTGGAGGTTATTCTTTGGTGGTTTCAAGATAAAATGTCACTATGTTCTCTGTTTCCATGGCAATATAATATATTTCCTTGTCTCATGATACCAGTTAAGGAGTTTCTGAGCATCCACACTTTTCTTAAACTTCTTTTTTAAATTTCCTTTCTTTGCCAAATTTGAAACCTTGAATGGAAGTTTTTGTTTGTGCTTATTTCCTCACTAAGGGGAGCACCATCCTCCACTGTTATTAACGGATCATTTGTACACTGAAAATGACAAAAAAAGTTTTCAGAGTTGTGAAGATTTTGCAAATCATTTTAGATCTAAAGTTGAGGCCATCTGATGGGACCTGGACTCCACTCTTAATACAGGAGATCAGGTTGGGATGTCTAATGAGCTGTCTGGTCTTGCTTCTTAGGATCGTTTCAGCCTATGTCATCTGAGGAAGCAGACAAGGCACTTGTACACTGTAAACCCATGACCTCTCATTTTGACCCTTGCCCATCGTGGCTAGTAAAATCCATGGGAGTTGCTTGAGAGTAGGTGCAGAATATCGTTAATTCTTCACTGGAAGAGGGCAAGCTGTCCTCCTGTTTGAAGAATACAGTTGTTCACCCACTTCTCAAGAAGCCAGATCTAGCTACAGAGATTTTAGATAATTTTAGACCTGTAATAAATATCTCCTTTTTTGGTAAGGTCATCAAGAGGATAGTGGCAGATCAGCTGCAGACGTTCTTGGATGAAACCAACTGCTTGGATCCATTCCAGTCAGGGTTTAGGCCTTGCCATGGCACTGAGAGTGCATTGGTCACACTGCAAGATGACCTTCTCCAGGAAGCAAACAGGGGAGCGACATCTCTCCTGGTGCTCCTGGATCTCTCAGTGGCTTTTGATACTGTTAACTATGGTATCCTCCTGGGATGCTTATCAGGGTTGGGAATATGGGACACTGTACTACAGTGGTTCCGCTCTTTTCTTGATAAGCGGAGCCAGAGAGTTCAACTTGGTGAGTTTGTTTCGGCCCCATGGACCGCTCCACAGGGGTCGATCATCTTCCCATTGTTGTTTAATATCTACATGAAGCTGCTGGAAGAGGTCATTAGGAGATTCGGGGTTCGGTATCTCCAATATGCAGATGACACCCAACTTTATCTCTCATTTTCATCGTCTGCAGTTGGTGTGGTCCAACATCTTGACAAGTGTCTGGACCCGATAATGGAGTGGACAAAAGCTAACAGGTTAACTGAACCCTGACAAGACGGAGGTTTTAGTGTCTGAGAGGCTGTCTGCTCAACTAGGAGGCCTTGTCCCTACCCTGGGTGGAATTACTATTGCCCCTAGGGACCAGGACCACAACCTGGGGGTCATTATGGACCCATTGCTCCCATTTGAACAACAAATTAGTTTGAAGAACAAACTATTGCTATGTGGAGAAGAATAAACTACTGCTCATATGATACAATGCACACAATGTCCCTCAACGTGCATTGAGGAGAACCTTATGTTGGAAAGAGGAAATGCTTTTGATGAGCCCCAATATAGGGTGGATGTCATCAAGTTCCTGTTTATTTTCTATATGTTAGTTTTAGCTTTGTATGCTATTATATGCTTTGTGGTGTGTCTGACACTGACACAAATAAAGAAAGAACTACAAATATTGGTGGTGTCCAAGGCTGCTTTTTTCCAGCTCTGGCAAACTACATAGTTACACTCCTACTTGGACAGACTGTCTCTCATAACCCTGACCCACTCATTGGTAATCTCATGAATTGACTACTGTAATGCCCTCTGTGTGGGGCTGCCCTTATGGAGATTACAGCGGATCCAGAACAGCCAGGCAAAATTCAATAATATTTCCCCAGCCCTGGCAGGCCTGAACTGGTTACCTGTTGCCTACCATGTTAAGATACAACATGTTCAAACATATGTGGTGGGATTGTAAAATTATTTCCAATTTCTGGCATAAAATGGAACAAGAATTAGAAATTTTTTTAAATATCCGCTTAAAGTTGAATGAAAAAATTGTTTTACTAACGGACTTAGAGGAATTGAATTTAGAGGAAAATATAAAAGAGTTATTGTCTATCTTCTTGACACTGGCGAGACAACAAGTAGCCAGAAATTGGAAAGGTGATATGAATTTAGAAATTGGTAAATGGTATGTTGATGTTTGGGATATGGCATTAAATGAAAAACTTACATGGGAATTAAATATAAAAAGGGGGTTAATAAAACAAAATAGATTTTGGGACATTTGGAAACCTTTTTTGCAACACACATTGATGAATAATAAAGGAGAAAAACCTGCACCGAATACAATGTATTTTTGGCAGAATGATTGAATTGTAAAAGGAGTGGCTGGTAGACTCAAGGACTATAGTGCACTGGGTGTTAGGTACCATGTATAAAATAATAAAGTTGTAATATTGCAGTGAAAGAGGAGAGTTGATATAAAGGTGAAATTATACAGTATAGTAAATGTATAGAAAATAACTAAAGTAATATCTGACTACATCATATTATATTGATATGTATTTTTTCTCCTCTTATCTTTAACGCTGTAAGATGTACGTGGGAACTACTTTTTTTGTATGTAAATTTTTTTTATGTTTTGTAGATTGTTTTGTTATCTTTTTAAAATTGTAAAAACCTTAAAAAAACAAGATACAACATGTTAGTGTTATCACTTAAGGTCCTATACGGTTTGGGACTTTGTTATCTGTTGGAGCATCTCTCCCTTACAACAACTAGCCACATCACCTTTTTGTCACAGTCTGCGCAGTTCCAGATGCCACCCCCAAGGATGGCTAGAAAGTCTTTAACTAGAAATAGAGACTTCTTGGTGGTGGCACCAACACTGCAGAACACACTACCAGTAGAGCTGCACCAGGTTCCATCACTGGCTACCTTCAAGAAACAGTTTAAAAATCTTTTGTTCAAGGAGGCCTTTCAGGGTATTGTCCCTTTGGCTATAAATCAGCCAGTCAGCTGATTCCCAGTGCCCTATGACACAAGTTATTTTATTTTGGGTCGTATTTGTTTGTTTGGTCTGTTTTTGATTTGTTGTGTGTTTTGTTATTTGATGTGTACATTGCCCAGAGTGGGAAATTTTCCAAATGGGTAGTATAAAAATGTAATAAATTTAAAAATATCATGGGTTGACCATGTGACTAACGTAGAATGTTGCGCCAGAATGTTGCGCCTCTCCCCCTCTGCTCATTCTATCAGCGGGGGATGGGAGGCAGGTGTGGAGGCTGTCACCGCCCTCCGGTCCCACCAGACCGGTGTGTGTGTGTGTGTGTGTGTGTGTGTGTGTGTGTGTGTGTGTGTGTGTGTGTGTGTGTGTGTGTGTGTGTGTGTGTGTGTGTGTGTGTGTGTGTGTGTGTGTGTGTGTGTGTGTTAAAAGGACGTTGCTTTTGCCGGCTGAGGACTTCGCTGCCTCTCCCCGCTGCTCATTCCATCAGCCGGGGATGGGAAGCAGGTGTGGACGCCGTCACCACCCTCCTGGCCTCGTCTGGTTAGGATTAAGGGAACATTGGGGTATTGGGATGCTCTTACTTCTTGTGTCCCCTTTCCTGACCAGGAGAGGGAAAAAAGAACTCTTGGGCCGTGCAGTGAGCCAAGGACCATTGTTATCGTTCCCCCCCCTTATGTTTAGATATTTTGATTGTATTAACTGTATTGTTACGATGTTATATTTATGTTTTAGATTGTAATATTGTATTGTATTGCATTGTATTTTTCTTTTTTCTTTTCCCCTTATGTTTAGATATATTGATTGTATTAACTGTATTGTGTTATGATGATATATTTATGTTTCATATTGTAATACTGTTGTTTCACAGAATGTTATATTTGTGTGTTTTCTGTGAGCCGCCCTGAGTTGGTTTTTACTGAATAGGGCGGCATACAAATTGAATAAATAAATAAATAAATAAATAAATTGATGATGATGATGATGATGATGATGATGATGATGATGATGATGATGATGATGATGATAAAGAGCAAGAATTCTTTAAGACCATTAAGCAAAGAAAGCACCAATTTCTTGGCCATATCGTGAGGAACAACATACAGTGTAGAATACTCCAATTCACTCTGCAAAGAAAGATCCCTGGGAAGAGAAGCCCTGGATGTAGACGGACTTCATGGCTGAAGTACCTGAGAGACTGGTGTGGAATGTCCTTGGAAGAGCTGTTCTGAGGAGTTAAGAACAGGAAGACTATCGCCATAATAATAGCCAATATCCGGAAATGAAAAACAATGAGGAGCAGGAACACCTGGGCGGCAGGACGGGCGCTTTAAAACCCTGGACAGTTTTGTCGCCCTTGTCGCCGTCAACAGAGGCTCCTAGACCTGGCCCGGCTTGCTGATGAGGAGCAGGAACACCTGGGTGGCAGGGCGGGAGCTTTAAAACCCCGGACAGTTTCGTCACCCTAGCCGCCGCCGCCAACAGAGGCTCCTGGAGCCAGCCCAAACAGATAGATATTGTCAAATCGATTACTGTACAATTTTTGTACTGGGTATTGATTGTATTTTGATTATATTGTTTATTGTCTATTCTGTACTGAGTATTGTTTATGGATGGTATTCTGATTATATTGTGTCTATATTTATTTTATTGTACTGTATTTTATGATACTGTGATATTGTATTATTGAACTGTTACATTGTATTTGATTGTATGTTGTGAGCCGCCCTGAGTTGGTTTTCACCAAGTAGGGCGGGGTATAAATCGAAATGAATGAATGAATGAATAGCCACTAGTACAGTATTTGCAATGACCAGAGACCAATTCAGATAAAATTGTGACCTCCATAACCTGAAAAAGTGGAGTGGGAGGGGAAGCATCGAACAGATGAAATATTTATGCACTTATACGACCAAACCACAGTACCAAAATTGAAGCCCCATAACAACTGCATGAGACCTATGAGCTGCTAGAATCTTTGAGAGTAACTATGATTTCCCTGTGTTTTGGAGAGAGAGAGACAAATCATGGGAGAAATGGCACTGGAAGAAGAAGTTCCTGGCTGGGACCAAGGATTGCTAACTCAGTGAAAAGTGTGTTGTGCTTATGCAATGCTGGCACAACACAATATGCAAGAAGTCAGAGTAGGGGACCAGAAAAATAGTTTTTATTCCAAATTCTACCATTTAGAATAAGTCAGGAACTATAAAGCCATGTTGTCACTTGTGTACCTTCTTATTAAATAATATCCAACAGCTAGACACAGAAGAAAAAGTACATGGCTTACAATGCTTCCCTCCACCATAAAAAAAAACAGCCCCTGCAACACTCCCAATGGACTGCGGTGTATCCGTCATAAGTCCCAGCAGCAATGTAGGACCTGCCTGGGGGAGGGGGGGGAATTACCCATATATATATATTCACCCAGCCACATCTAGAATCCTGGCTACTGCCCTAGTGCCTTTGGTACAAATAGTGCTATTAAGGACTTTCATGCGCACAAGGAGAGCTGAATAAAAGCTCTTGCTTCATGTTCAATTATGGGTGTAAGGCAGGAGTTATCAACCTTTTTAAGTCAGGGGCCAGGTCAGGCATGGGCTGGGCCACCAGGATAGTGGAATTCATCCTGGTGCATCCTCACCTCTGGTGCCCTGGGGCGCAAATATTAATTTCATTATTATGTTATCTACCCAGAGTGCCGCAGTTTATCTACCCAGCCATTGCTCCAAGCTCTATCCTTCAGCTTGGAGCAATGGTTTATGGTGCCATGCGCTGGACGGAGCAAACGAGGGACAGTGACCAAGCGGTTCACAGGGGCAGCCTTCTCCCCCATCCCTTGATTGCTGCCCCTCGTCCCTGTCCAGCGCCCTCCCATAGCGCCAAGCACAGCCCTGGGCTGAGTCACACTTGCTCAGACAGCTTCGGGGGCTAGATGACCATTTTGCCCTCCCTCCACCAAATGGCACTTTTCTGGTGTGGTGGAAGCAGTGGAACCCACATTAAATGGTTCTGCAGGCTGCAGGATGAAAATCCCTGGTGTAAGGCATTTGAGGTTGGAAATGAATTATGGCAGCAGGAAGAAGCATCAATTAAGTAAAACAACTGAAAATTCAATTTTCTTGGTAAGGGTTAAACAAAATAAACAAGCATTAGAATGATAACCAGTTTTTTTAAAAAATAATTACCATGCTCAATACACATCCACACAGGACATAAAGAAAATCAGACTGAAATATTTTGTATTGTAAATGAAGCCATTTACCATTTTCATTGATTCCTCCTGGCACTATGTAAAGGTAAAGGTTGCCCTTGATCAAAACCCAGGTATGCTATAATTCAAGATAATACAGGATAGACTGCAACAGCATGTGGAGAGAGAATTACCAGAAGTGCAGGCGGGTTTCAGAAGAGGCAGGGGAACTAGAGACCACATCGCCAACATAAGATGGATCATGGAAAAAACAAAGGAATATCAGAAACAAGTCTACTTCTGTTTCATTGATTACACTAAGGCCTTTGACTGTGTTGACCACAACAAAATGTGGCAAGTAATTAAAGAGATGGGAATACCGGAACACCTTATAGGCCTCATGAGAAATCTGTACATGAAACAAGAAGCAACAGTTAGGACAGAATATGGAATGACGGAGTGGTTTGGAATAGGAAAGGGAGTAAGACAAGGCTGCATTTTGTCACCCTGCTTATTTAACTTATACACAGAGCACATAATGCGCAATGCAGGGATGGAGGAATCACAATTTGGGATCAAAATTGCTGGGAGAAACATCAACAATTTGAGATATGCAGATGATACCACCCTAATGGCAGAAAGTGAGGACGACCTAAAGAAGCTCCTGATTAGGTTGAAAGAAAAGAGTGAAAAGGCTGGCTTGAGACTCAATATCAAGAAAACAAAGATCATGGCAACAGGCCCTATCAGTACCTGGAAAATAGATGGAGAAGAAGTAGAGGCAGTGACAGATTTTACTTTCTTGGGATCAAAGCACACTGCAGATGGGGATTGCAGCCATGAAATAAAAAGGCAACAGATTCTTGGGAGGCAAGCGATGAGAAATCTGGGAAGCATAGTGAAAAGTAGAGACATCAAATTGCAAACAAAAATTCGCATAGTCAAAGCAATGGTATTTCCTGTGGCAATGTATGGTTGTAAGAGCTGGACCATTAGGAAAGCTGAGCGCAGAAGAATAGATGCCTTTGAGATATGGTGTTGGAGGAGAGTTTTGAGAGTCCCATGGACAGCGAGGAGAACAAACAGATCAATCTTAGAAGAAATCAACCCTGACTGCTCCCTAGAAGGTCAAATTGTAAAGATGAAGCTGAGGTACTTTGGACATCAAATGAAAAGAGAGGATTCACTTGAGAAGGCCTTGATGCTGGGAAAGGTGGAGGGCAAAAGAAAAAGGGGGCAGCCAAAGATGAGATGGCTAGATGGTATTGTGGATGCAGTGGGGGCAGAGCTGGGTGGGCTGAGGGGGATGGTGGAGGACCATGGGGTCGCGGAGGGTCGGAATCGACTGTGCGACTGAACAACAACAAGAGACTAAATTCAAAATGAAGAACTTCCTGATTCATAGCAGAATCTTCTGTCACTAAATCTTCATCACATGATTTTATTCTTCAAACACAGTGTCACCCAATTTTGGGTGATTGGATTCACTCTCTGGCAGAGGTACTAGAAAGACCCAAGAACTTACAATGAGGCAGGTTTTTCAGTCAGAACAAAATATGGTTTATTGGGAGCAAAAGCAAAGGGAAGCCTACTCAGGCATATAGTCTGGCCAGACCTATAATTCTAAATAGCTAACCTTCCCGCAACCGTTCTGAGGAAAAGGCCCCCTCGTGATCCCTGCTCACAAAATTTGGTGAACAGAAGATGGCCCCCACCCACCTCTAAGGGCTTATATCTGCTTTCTAGACTAGCTTCTAGGTGACAAGGGAGAGGGGATTGAAACTGGGAAAGAGGAAAGGCAATTAACATATTTTAATTACATGCAAACATAAAACAAAGGCAGCTCTGAGGTCAGGGACTTTAGTTACACAAAAGCGGCAGATTAAAGTCAAAGCGGCGAGGCTGGGTCAGCAGAGGCAATATTCTTGCAAACTAAAGTCGTAAAAATTCCTGTGGTTTCACAGCTATTTACAAGGGGAACAATGTATCTTCTGCTGGCTGAGTCAAAGGGGCAAGAGGCGGGATCAGCAGCGCGTCTCCTCCAATGGGAGGCGGGCAAGCAGAACAGGCAACCAATTGCATGTAGCGGCGGGAAAACAGTGGATTCCGGCATGAATGGAACCTCCGGACGCAATGGGTTTAGCGTCTAGCATGTAAGCAAAGAAACAAAGAGAGATGTTAGAATCAATATGCCTTAATCATTTAGTTAATGGGAGACCTTTGAGGAGAGAAGTCACCTTTTGTTTTTCCCTTTTAATCCTCTGGCTGTGTACGTGGGAGACGGGATGTCCGCTTGTCCCTGTGCTTGTCATTTTACTTCGCTTGCTTCCCCCCCCCTTTTTCCTGATCAACTTTGGGGTTGTTCCCCACAGATTTTTGCTATGTTTATGCTTGGTCAGTGTTCTAATCAATGTTTAATTGAACTTTAATCAAACCAGAGGAATGAGTCATTCAGCTTCCTTTGTGAAGGAATTTCTGCTTATCAGAAAACGTCATCAAACCGGTTTTAAGAACAATGGAGGCAATCAGGGCCATGTATACATTCCTTGCCAGAGTCTATTGACTATTGGGTAATCCCCCTTCCTCCTTGAGAGCATTCCAATCGTATGATTTAACTTTTGGCTTCTACCTTATTTTCCATGTGTGTGTGAGTGTTGTGATTTAATAAACGTTTTGATTAATTATAATGCTTTATTCAAAATTTTAGGTAACAACAGCAAAAAAGAAACACAATAAGATCATTAATGAAGAAAACAAGGGAAAGACTGATGAAGTGGACTTGATCCACAAAAGTTAACAATAAAAATATAGCAGTTAGTCTTTAAAGTGCTACAGTGTTTTTTATTTTGTTTTGTTTTGTTTTCTGAGATGCCTGAACCACAGACTAACATGGCTACTATTCCAAAAATATATATATATATCATAAAACCAGTCATATATTGATCAAAATCTAAAAATTACACACAATAAAACTCTCAGTAAAATCATCACCACACATTACAATAGCCAGAAAGTACAGCAATCCAGGACGCTTAAAACGCAACCTATTTAGGACGAAAAGGAGCCAGGCAGCATATCTAACAACTAGAAATAGGCAGCACTTTCCCAAAGGCCTCCTCAAAGAGCAGTGTTTTTAGTTGTTGTTTTTTTAGAAGACTGCAGAGATGGAGCCTGGCGTAGCTCAGCTGGAATGATGTTCCACAGCATTCATGCCATCACTGAAAAGGCCCTTCTCCTCGTCACAGCCTTTCTAGCACCTGAAGCTTTGCCAACATTGAGGAGTGAGGGATGCAGGTTACAGTCCTGAGGGGAAGACATTCTCAAATTGTGGTTGTTGTTTTTTCCCCTTAAAATTTTGAGTTGGAAGGAGTCTATGAGATCTTCAAATTCAAACTGGGATGAGTATAGCTTGATCTTCCAGTTCTAGTTCTAAATCAAACTTTTCATAGCTTTCCAATCTGAATTTGAAACCATGGCTTCCCAAGTAGCATTTCAGGTATTCAGCCATGGTTACATAAATATGATTGCAAGAAGCAAGTGGTGGTTTAGGATTATGTTTCCATAAGGCTCCTATGGTAATAACAATCAGTTCACACTCTGCTCACGCATTTCCAAGCAGAGCTTTGAATGCTTTGAATAGCATTATCAGCAACACACCTCACAACTTTCTATAACTGAATTGTATGTCAGTTTATAGGCCAATATGGGTGGCAAGGCACTTTGTTATAATTAGATCTGCATCATAAAGAGTCTTTGTGCTTACTATTGTGCAGACAGATCAACAGGTATATGTGTGTATAATGATTTCATCTTTGTCAAGTAGATTTCACACAAATAAACTTAACAAGCATAAATGTGCTTTGACTGCCTTTTAACTATTATTCCAGCCATTTTTATTCATTACTGAGAAATCTGAAAGGGCAACTGTTAGCAAAAGTTTATTATATATAAAAAAGAAGCCTCTAAAAATATAACATTGGGGAAAATAGCAATAGCACTGATTGTAGAAAATTTAATTTAAAAAAATTAACCAACTATGCTCTTTAAAAGACTGTAATACAACTAGAGCTTGCACCTAACTGGACACCTGAAAATTAAGGAGATTATCAAGTCAAGATCTGACAGCCATTATTATGAGTTATTTTTATTACTGTTCCGAAGCTTTGATTAACACATGAAAGGAAATCAACTATGGCAAAGGTCATCAAGGTAATTGGAATAAAGCAGTGTTTTCATCTGAAATAAATTGGTTATTGGTTTCATTTTATGATTTTGAGGGGGTCTATATTGCTGCACAACTCCCCTGGTTTCACATAAATCTCAGTCCCTAACCTATGGGATAGCTTGCTAGCAAAGTGAAAATCCTTGTGGTGCAGTGGTTTGTATTGCAGCCAAAAACAGTGCTCACAATTTGAGTTTGATCCTGACAGGGCTGAAAGTTGACTCAGCCTTCCATCCTTTGGAGGTAGTAAAATGAATACCCAGAATGTTCAGGGCTAAATGTTAATTACAGTACCTTGTGAAATGCCCAGAGAGTACACCAAGTGCTATGAGGTGGCATATAAGTGTAATTGCTATTGCTAAGCATAACTGTGAAAATCTGAGCCACACAGCAGTAAGGATGGGGGCAGGATACTCATGCATAACATGGCTTCCCAGACACTCCAATAAGTGCAACGTTACTTCTTAGTTGATGAAGAAATCCCATATTTGTAGAAAGCCGTGTTTGAAATACAATATGTTCTCTTTCTAACTCCATAAAAGTAACATACCAGATGCAAACCTCAGGTCTCGAAATGCTGATCTGCCAACCTTCTGATTGTCAAGCTCAGCATTTTAACCACTAAAGCCGCCACAGCCTAATTAATGGATGTATACTAGTCCTGTACTCAAATAACTAAGACCATGCTGACTGGTAGCACAGGTAACACTTCTGATAGGTTTAGCTTTCAGAAATATGATACTTTATAAACGAATGCTGACACATAGCGCTTGCTGAGTCAACAAATTAATAACTTTGGTTAGAATATTTAGCCCTCTTCATTCCTGCTGCTACTGTCATAGTTGGTGCCTAGGTGTTAAATGTAATGCTCTTAATATTAATGGCAGTGTTTCTTCCATGCATCTAAATCTCTAATCTGCTCCCATACAAACATAAGAATCAACAGGAGCACAGAACTGTCTCCACATATTTCTGTAGATTTTATTAACCACTTCAAGGAGCAAGCAGCATGAATCTAGTGAACTGACAAGTTCCTGTAAACAGACAAAGCCTGCCCAGGGCACCTTATTTTCCTCCTGCTCTATTTCATTACCCCCACCCCCGAAAACACCATCTTGACATCTAAGTTTCCAGAAGTTACACCACTGTTAACTCTGAAATGAAGAGTGACTGAGTTCTGGCTCTGACAACTCTGAACAATCTCTTTCTCTCTCTCTAGAGAGAGAGTAAGATAGACACAGAAAGAGACACAGACAGAGAGAGTGACAGAGAGCGAGAGAGACAGAGAATTTTTTTGATGGGATTCATAACACTAAGGCTGTTGCTGCATTACCAAAAATTGTCATCGTTGTTCGACTGCTACTAGTGTCCGAGTATACCTTTCCCCCTGAAAATCATTTTCACAGTTGATGGATGAAAAAAGAATGACAAAGAGGAGGGAAAATGCCATTGGTGTGAATTTTGTTTAAGGTGGATCAGGTTGTTTACCGCCACCCAACACTTGGCGTTGAGTCGCTAGCTGTACAGTCTACTCCATTACCATAGTGGGATGTCTGACCAGACATTATTACCAAAAATACATCTGCAATAAGATTGATAAAGTGCTTAATTTGTCTGCTAAAATGCCAAATCAATAGGGGATTTTAAAAACAACAATACAGCTACTTCCTCAATTGAACAATCATTCATAATTGACAAATACACAACTAAATCCTTTATATTTTCTTAATGAAACAAGGAGAATGGTTATAATGGGTAACTGGAAAACCAGGGAGTGGTCCTTTGACAATAAAATATAATAATTAGGAACAGGACATTTAAAAAAACACACCAGGAGATATTATAAGGTTTAAGAGAGAGCTAATCTGCCTGAAATTGTGTCAAAAATATAAGTACTGTACAGGGCTTTTGTTTATTATTATTATTATTATTATTATTATTATTATTATTATTATTATTATTATTATTATTATTATTATTATTATTATTATTATTATTATTATTATTATTATTATTATTATTATTATTATTATTATTATTATTATTATTATTTCATAAAGCACTCTTTACTATCACATTACCAGACTTAACTGTACTATGATGTTCTAAAAGAGAATAGCATAATACATCTCATTCCTTGGAAAAGTCATAATTTGCTCATACTTTGATAAATATAAGGATGAATCAGTGATGGGATGTCCCCGGTTCCAGACGGATCCCTGGAACCGGTAGGACTAATCTCGGAGAGTTCTCCAGGAGGGGAGTCCACTTTTGAGGCGTCCGGTTCCGGACGCCTCACCGAAAGAATTTTTTTTAAAAAAAAAATCGGAGGTAAAATGGCTCCAATTGACTGCGCATGTGCAGAAACTCAATCTGACACATTGCGCATGCGTCAGATTGAGTTTCTGGACATGCGCAGTCAATTGGAGCCATTTTAGCTCCAATTTTTTTTAAAAAAAAAAATCTTCCGAAGCTGGAGCCGCCCCTTTTTAGAGTGGCTCCGGCAGCAGCGGCGGCAGCCCTAAGAGAAGGGCACCTCTCCTAGCCGGCCACCTGGCTCTCACGGGCACGTTGGTGCCTGGCCGCGCCGTCCGCCCGCGCCGCGCCTTCCTAGGGACTTGGGCCCGACAAACCCCCATGCCCTGGGTAAGCCCGGTGGGGCCGAAAAGGCAACGGCCCGAGGAAGCAGCAGGCACCCGGCAGAAGATGATGCGGCGGTGGCGAGCCCCGCCGGGCTTACCCAGGGCACGGGGGTTTGTCGGGCCCAAGTCCCTAGGAGGGCGCGGCACGGGAGGACGGCGCGGCCAGGCACCAACATGCCCGTGGGAGTTCGGTGGCCAGGCAGGGGCTGCAGGCGGCTGTGGCGGCCGTGGCCAGCGGATGCAGGGCCGGCCGCGGCCTTCGTAGGAGGAAACGGCCACAGTCGGGGGCAGCGTGCCTTGCCGGGTGGCCCCGGGCCACATGGAGGTTCGTCGGCGCCAAGGAAGGTAAGTGAGGCTTTTATATTTAGGGTGGGTGGGTGATTTATTTGTGTTTTGGGTGGGTGGTTGTACTTTTATTTAATTTTTATTTTATTTATTTATTTATTTTATTTCTTTAAGTTATTTACGGGTCTGTGTGCATGTTTATTTTTTTTATTTTTTTATATTTTTGGCCTTGCTCACAACGTCATGACATCATGACGTTGGCTCCGCCCATGACGTCATGACGTCATGACATTGGCCACGCCCATGACGTCCATGACGTCATGGCGTGGTAGTAGAATTTTTGACATCCCATCACTGGGATGAATGCTGGGTATATTCAGTGTTGTATCTTCATCGCAGCATCTCTAGAAACAAAATCTTGGGCTATGGGTTCAGAAATAGCAAATACGAGGGATTTCCCTCAGAATTCAGCATATGCTACATTCATAGTACAAGTAGGGGCACTCATAGTCTAAGCTGAATGAGGGGAACAGCCAAATCATGGAACTACCAGTGACCAAATACAATCACAATTCTAGGAGTGGGGACCACTAGGTTACCCGAAAATAGCTCTATCCATACACAAAATCCCAAGACTTCCAAAAACATTGAAGATAGGAAAGATGGGAGTGCTAAAGCCTTTCTTGCAGTACCACAAAATTCTGGCATCACATTGGAATCCACCTTGATGGTGGGCCACATGTCTCATAGGAGGAGAGTCACATTCTGAAAGAATGATCTACTCTAGTTAAAGAAGTGATGGAACTGGGTTTTGCATGCTAGCTCTTGTTAAGAACTGCTAAGCAGTGAAAATCGTGAAAAAGTTCCTTTTTCAAACCACAACTCTCTAAACCTCAACTGGCAAGCTTAGCTGGAAGATCTGAGAGTTATAATAATACAAAAAGTATTTTCCCAAACTCTGATGTAAGTGCAAGTGACCCACAAAAAGTTTCACTGAAATGTTGAGGTAAAACATGCCCCACACACACTTTAACCACAACTCACTCCAACAATGATTTTAATATAATTCCCAGTGGTCATGCTCTAGAACAGCAATGGCGAACCTTTTAGAGACTGAATGCCCAAACAGAGGGTGGGGGGAACTCTGTGATGGAGGGGGGGCAAACACTCCCATCTGGCTGCTGGGCAGAGCAAACTCTGTGCTTAGGGGAGGGAGGAAGTGCTCCCATTGGGCTGCTGAACAGAGAGGAGAAGCAAACTCTGTGCTGGGCAGAGGGGGAAGTGCTCCCATTGGGCTGCTGGGCAAAGGGGTGGATAAAATCCTGTGTTGGGAAGAGAGGAAGCGTGCTGATTGAGGGGCCTGTGTCTCTCTTTTGGCATGTATGCCATAGGTTCGCCGCCACTGCTCTACTATGACTAGAACATTTCGCAACAACTCACCTAGAGCAACAGATGCTGGATGCAGATCATTAACTTGCAACATTTGAAGAGCATAAGAGCCTAAAAGGATTAAGGGGTGTGAGGTGGGGAAGGCCTGGGGAATTGTTCTTCTTGTAAGGAGTTGCAGTCCATAATCCTCTTAATGAGGAGAGTCTTGAGAAGTGAGATAATTTGTTACCAGTAGACCAGAGTGGGATCCAGCAGTTTCTCCTAATCCAGAAAAGTGCTTGTGTCTGACTTATAGCTCAACATGTTTTCAAAAGATTTGAATGTGAAGTTGCAGTTGCCAAGCAGACTTTCTGACTGCCAAACCCATGGAGAGGCCTCTTAGATGTGGAATCAAGGGGGGAAGGAGCACAGTTATTTTGTTCCAGTACACTGCATAGGAAGGAACATATTCTGCAGCTTATCTAGTTAGGAACATTTCAACTCTTCTTACAGTGTTTGTGTGTCTTAGAAAGGGATTAGAAGGTTTCCTCCAATTGCTAAATACTCCTTCCCTAATTTTTTATTTTATTTTTGGAAAATAGAGGGGGAAATGCTGCTTTTTCAACCTTCCTTCTCAGGCATTTGTTGGAGCTAAGAAACACTTGGGAATTTTTGCTACTGTTAGTGCAGCTGTGGTTTTTAATGGATGCTCAAAAGAAAGCAGCATTCAGAAAATCCTTACACCTTTAATTTCCTTTCTCTTGGTGTAAATAATATAATGGCTGTTTGCAAAAATGTATATTAAGGTTCACAATACAACACTATACACTTGCCTGTTAATCAAAGCCAAACTGCACCATCCCTCTGCATTATTTTGAAATGTTAAGATATTTAACACATTTAAAAAGTTACTCATTTTTAAAAAGCCTAACATTTCTAAATGTTAGTGTTATTTCTTAAAATGACCATTATTTGTCCTCATTACTCATTACAAAAGTAATGACTGAAATCCTGTTCATAACATAAGCCTAATTGTAAATTGCCACCCATTCTTCCCTGGTACACAATGTACCCTACCACGATTCTCAGGACACCAAACCAGCATGCATTGAAGCCTCAAGAATCACAGCAGGGGTGCCTGTTTAATGAGGAAGAAGGTCAGAACAGAATTTCACCTAATGTGTTATACGTAAAACATTGCGACTTTCAACATATTGCTTCCAAGATCTCCCACTTTGGGTGGTGTGCAAACAAATATCAGATAATACAACAAAACATACAACAAATATATATTATATTATATTATATTATATTATATTATATTATATTATATTATATTATATTATATTATATTATATTATATTATAGAGGTAGCAACTTATGCATCACCAAAAAAATGAAAAGGAAGAAAGGCTGGCTGGTAGTAACGTCACCGGGGCTTAAGCCAAATTTGCTGCTGCCTGGTGGACGCTGGCACCCAATCCCACTAGGGCTTCTGTGAATTGTAGTCCAAGAACACCCAGACCCCAAAAAGCGCCACCAGGGGTGGGGCACCCCTTGCCCCACCTATGCGACGCCACTGCAGGCTGGCATAATATTTCCATAACAATCTAAATAGAAGCATACTGACTCTAACACAGACTATACCCAGGCAACCAGTCTGTCTGTCGTCCAGGCACTCACAGCTTACAGGCTTTCAAGTAGTGATTCTGCACTACTTCCTCCTAAACTTTTCTTCCCTTTTCTGGTCACTATCCATGTTCAATAAAAATCCTTGGTCTCCTTTCTTAAAGTTATTTACCAATTTCAAATAGAGAGTGGCTTCAAATATAGAAATGTCACACTGAATCATCCAAGACATGAGCTATCCTTTGTAAGTGGGATGCACAGCCTCTAAAAGAAATAGATTTCATAGCTCTTGAAAGACTGAAAATTTATTCTGAGAAAGCCTTTGTGACCACAGTCCACTTCATCAGATGCATTTCATATTTTCTTATGTGTCTATCTATCTATCTCTATATATAGTTAATTGAAAGTGGAATTGTAAACAGCATTGGCACTGGCAACTTAATTACCAAACATAGTAGTAAAGTGGAGTAAAAATTTGCTTCCACAATTCAGGCCACAAGTGATAGAAATGAGCTTTCTATCTAGCCAGCCCACCAGCCCACCTAGGATAGTCTCCCACTCTGGGCGGTGTACAACAGATTAAAAAAATTTCACAGTAACAATATAAAATTAGATAGAACAAATTCTAGGCAAAAACAATAATGATGCCCCCAAAACAACACATATTGGCAATGGTAAAGTATAAATTAGTTAATCCCATTGTTCATCAATAGGACTATCACTTATAAAACACTTTTTAAGATAATTACTTGTTCTACAAACACAATGTAAGAACAAACTTTTCCCCCCAAAGATAGAACTTCAAATACTTCATAAGACTAAATTGCAAGAATTCAAATCCACTATCATACTGAAGACACTGCAATATACAGTACTTCTTTCAAAATAAATTTGCAAGGAAGGAGAGATGTTTAAAACCTCCCATCCCCATCTTCCTCTTAATTCCAAAATTGTTTGGCTATGCTGTCTGGAGCATTCAGGCAGCTAGAATAAAAAAAGTAATTTCTTCCTGACTTCTTGATTTTGCACTACTTTCTCCTAAACCTTTATTTTCTTTTCTGGTCACTGTCCATGTTTACTTGTCCATTTTTGTGCCCTGAATGAGGCCTATCATCTTCTGATTAGTTTCTTACAATTCACACCTGAAAGTTAAATATTTTATTATTAGAAACGGGGTGTGCCTTGGTTTTTTCTTTTTTTTAAACTTTCACTTCTATTAACAGTTGTCTTTAGATGTCTAAATAAAACAAAGTAATGTAATAAAAAAGGCACAGAGCAGTCAAATTAGTAACTCAAACTAGAACAAAACAACCAACAATTGAGCTCCAAATAAAATTAAATCAAATAAAAAATGGCATAATTCCAGAACAAATGAAAACCTTATGATCATAAAGAATTTGAAAATATATTCTCATGAAATATCTTAAATTGCAGGAAAGTCTGTTATATCTGACTACTGAGATGTACATTTAGCTAGAGCAAAAGTGGGCAACATTTGCAAATTGTCCTCAGAGATAGTCTCTTCAATAATACAAGCCAACATTAGGCAGGCCCAGAGCTGCCTCACATTGCTCACAGCTTGGAAAGTTACATTTCTGGACTACAGTTCCCAAACGCACCATCTCACATTAATATTCACCAAGATGGTTAGTGGGTTGGGGGCAGTGGGATGTTTTGTAGTTGTAATCCCCCAGAGGCAATTTTTGTATTGCACCCATCAAATCTTGGTTAAAATTACAAACTTGCCTTTAAGAGCAGAGGTGGCCACAAAGCACCTCGAAAGTATTTTCCTCTTTAACACTCACCAATGGTTGCGGGGATGGAATTGCATGGTGAAACCAGTGCCAGGGTAAACAGCAACAGCCGAAGAGCCATACCTCTGAATTCTTCCCCTGTAAAAAGAGATAGTTTTATCAAGCTCATTATCATAACAGCTTCTAAGAATAAATGCGCTTTCACTTTTTTGCTGTTTCCCTAGATGGAACAAGGCCAAAGATTTATGAAGGAAGCAGATTACAATAAATGTTATTGCTATATAAAATCTTATTTGTATCCTACACACTGTAAGAGGCAATAAATCACAATCTTGGAGTTCGCCCTTGAATTACTGGATGATTTCCAAGACTAATATTGGTTTGACATCACCATAAAGAGAGTTTTGGAAAGTTACTTCTTTTGGACTAAAACTCTAGTGTTTATGCTGGCTGGCATGGGGGTGGGGGTTCTGTAAACTTTAGTCCAGAAAAGTAACTTTTCAAAATGTTAACTTTTGGGTTGCTAGGTCACAAGATCCCATTCCTCGAGGTTTAAGGGCAAGAGCAGAGAGAAGGAAGCAGGTTCTTGTGATGTCATAGGCTGACCATTATGATGTCACAGAAATAGGGCAGGCAAAGTTTGGGAAGGAAACCACTGCAATCAGGGCCATAGCCAGGATTCTATATTTATTTATTTATTTATTTATTATTTTGGGAGGAAGATTTTCAGGAGGGGCAACAATGTCACACTTACATGTATAACATTGGCATCACCGGGTGGGTTGGGGGGAGCTGTTAGCTCAGGAGGGTTTTTGTCCCCCCGGGACCCCTGGCTACAGCCCTGACTGCAACACCCAGTCTTACTGAGCCAGGAATAGGTGAAGGTGGGTGCCCTGGCTTTAAAGACACATCACGCCATGGCAGGCCTAGCCATTAGCCAAACAGAAGTAGTCACCCTGGTCAATAATGATAGAGCCACCTTTTGTCATCTGTGCTGTTTGTCTGCATACCCCAGATGAGGAATGTGCCTTCAGGTCCTGCAGTACCCTAATCGCAGAAAGTGAGGAAGACCTAAAGAAGCTTCTGCTTAGATTGAAAGAAGAGAGTGCAAAAGCTGGCTTGATAATGGCAACAGGCTCTATCAGTCCCTGGAAAATAGATGGGGAAGAAATAGAAGCAGTGACAGATTTTACTTTCTTAGGATCCAAGATCACTACATATGGTGATTGCAGCGATGAAATAAAAAGGAGACTGATGCTTGGGAGACAAGCTATAAGAAACCTGAGGAACATAGTTAAAAATAGAGACATCACCTTGCAAACAAAAATTCATATAGTCAAAGCAATGGTATTTCCGCTGGCAATGTATGGTTGTGAGAGCTGGACCATTAGGAAAGCTGAGTGCAGAAGAATATATGCCTTTGAAATGTGGTGTTGGAGGAGAGTTTTGAGAGTCCCCTGGACAGCAAGAAGAACAAATAGGTTGATCCTAGAAGAAATCAATCCTGACTGCTTTTTAAAGGTCAAATAGTAAAGATGAAGTTGAAGTACTTTGGACATCAAATGAGAATAGAAGATTCACTTGAGAAAGCATTGATGCTGGGAAAAGTGGCGGGCAAAAGAAGAAGGGGGAGGCCAAAAATGAGATTGCTAGATGGTATTGTAGATGCAATGGGCACAGAGCTGGGTGGGCTGAGGAGGACGGTAGAAGACAGAGGTGCCTGGTGGGCAATGGTCCATAGGGTCACAAAGGGTCAGAATCGACTGCGGTTGAACAACAAAAGCCATAGGGAGGAAGGTATCCATGGTACCCTCCTCTTCTTTCCTTCCTCCTTATTTTCTTCTGATATAGCCAGTGGTTCTAGAAGTAGCATACATAGCAGTATGGTGGAAGAACTTGCCCCAGGCCTGCCTCATACAGAAGAACTGAGCTTTCTTCAGTGGCGGGCTAAAACATTTTTACTACCACACTGTGGCCAGGGAGAAAGCCCTGTGTTGCACCTGAATTAGGACTAATTTATTTCAAAACTTAGGTGGGCAGGACCAGCCAGAATTTCTGTTACCAGTTCTGGCTGATGCCCACCACTGGCTTTCTCCTCTTCCAGTGCTGGCTCACTCCGACATTGGTTTACCTACTTGGAGACCTGGAGACACATAAAAATTTCCTGATGGTTGCAGCTGATGGATTGAGACCTGGCAATCCTAACTAACTGACAACAGTTAAAAAGGAATAATAATCCTGCCAACTGTAATTTGATGAGGATGCTTAAAATTCTCTGTTAAAAAGATCTCTCCTCTCCACGTTAAACGGAAGAACTATGCAGCCTTTCAGAGTGAGCAATCTCAAATTCCCAAAATCTCACCAAATTCAATGAGGACATTAAGTATGTACTTAAATATCTCTGGAATCAATGGGGTTGTCAAATGTTAAATTTTTACTTAGATGTACCAAAATATTTTCCTGTTTCAAATAGTTGAGAATTTTAAAAGAGCAAGCATTGGGATTGTTGGGTTAAATACAGTTATTAATTCCAAGTAATGTAGACTGATTCAGGCGGTCTATACTAGCTAGGACTAACAATCAGTTTTAGCCCACTGTGTTTATGCATTCCTCCCTGAATATCTGAAAATATTATCCATTCACCATCCAGCTGGTGGACCTGTGCATGATAAACACTGGAGCTAAGACTGCACAATTGTGAAAAGACATCTTCTTCTTGTGCAGTACCCGATTCTGAATATTGGCGATTATCATGGTGATCAGCCATGAAGACAGCCCTGAGAATATAATGCAGTAGCCTTTAATCTGCCTTCTGCATCACAGCTTGACAGCCGTACATCAGATCCAGTTCTGTGAGTCACTTTCTGGTCCTGAGCCCTTTTGGCACACCAAGTCCACCTCAGCCCCAGGCCAGTATTGATGAAGCTGCTACCCTCCATCCACATGGATTCAAGTGGGATTTAATCCACTTGGGGACCATCACCTTCCCTGTGGACTTCAGCACCCAAGGCCGTTAGTCCTCAGGGTTGTCAGGTTAGTTAACCACTGCCTGACCTCAGTGTTGATTCACTGGCAGTATGGTCTACTCTATTACCATAGTATGATAACCTGGCAAGACATGTGAAAAGACATAGTATGACAAAATATAAACAGATATGAAAAATGTATGAGAAACAAAGACTCAAACAATTTTTTTCACATTCAATTTATGACATGCTTCGTTTTTCAGAAGTTGGAAAAACTTCTTTCATGGACTATAATTCCCAGAAGCCTCAGGCAACAGAGCTTGGAAAAGTTCATCTCTACTTTACTTTGGGAATTCTGGGAGCTGTATTCCATAAACTAGCATTTCCAGACTCTGAAAGTATAAGTAAAGAATGTATTAAAAACAATTCCATTTTTGCATGCTTTTCCTGTGGAAAAGCCTTTGCAACATATTTACACATTCCTCTCAAACTACCTCATGGCAAGCTGCAAGAGCAGAAAGGAGGAAAAAAGCATGTCATTCTGTCCTCAAGGAAGAAATATACACAAATTTCCACAGAAGGGGCTTAGTTTCGAAGGGCCTTCCCTTAGCCAGCGGAAAGGAGACCGAACTGCTTTCCAGCTGGAAGAAATTAAATCCTTCTACAAACTCCTCCAAGGTTTCAAAATGCCCCAGGCCCCACTGCTTCCTCTTCTGCAGCTGACAGCAAAAGACAATTTGTCTAAGCAATGGGCAAAAAGGGTGAGTGCCAAGGAAGAGTAAATTCTCTTGAATACACAAATTCTGCTGCATTTGAAAGATACATATAGTGAAACTCAAAGCACCCAGGAGAGCACTCTACTTATTTCTGGTTAGCTTTCAGGTCGAGGGTTGGGGGAGAACATACTCTTTCTCTCCAGATGTTTTTCATTTTCAGCACTGACCAGACCTACCCATTGTTGCAAATAAGCAGGGAATACGGTAGTCAGAGTCTAGGCACCCGTGCCAGAAGTGGATTTGCACTTCATGCATCCCCGTTGGTCTTCTAAGGCCAAGAGGCTCCTAGGGGCAGAAAAATGACTCTGCCCACCCCCACAGGACTCATCAATGTCTCCCTGTCTCTAAGTTTAAATGAAGATATGATTTATTTCAGTGGTGGTGAACCTAGGGCACACGTGCCAGAGAGGGCACTTAGTGCCCTCTCTGTGGGCATGCACACCATTGCCCCAGCACAGAGTTCTGCCCAACAGCCCAATGGGAGCGCTTCCTCCCTCCCCCAGCACAGTTTGCCCCACCCCTCTGCCCAGCAGCCCAATGGGAGCACTTCATCCCTCCCCCAGCACAGAGCTCGTCCCACCCCTCCGCAGCACAGACAACAGCTTGTTGAGTTTGGGCACTCAATCTCTAAAAGGCTCACCATCACTATTTGCGTAAGTATTAAGGGAAGAACATAAGAGCTTGTGATGGTAGAAGATATTTCTTGATGGAAGACTGGACTTTATGCTAACAAGTCTGAATGTTGGCACTACGCAGACACTACTCATGACAGCTTCAAAATTGAGGTGGAGTTTGCTGAATCAAATTCTAGGACAGGGAAGAGCAACAACACAACAACATAACAGAATTATGCTATAAAATAGCTCTAAGAAAGAACTGTGGTTACAGCTAATATCTTGCTTAATCTTTTGAAGATTACTGTAATGTCAAAGACCAGCACATTAGCAAGCCTATCACACTGTTATTTTTAGACTCTAAATGATAATCTATGCCACAGAATCAATCAGAGACCTGTCATGATACTGTTACACAGAACAGGGGCATCAACTTCCCCATATTATAAATAGGATGACTTCTGTTTTGGGCAGACTGAAAGTCAGCCAGGCAGATCCTTGATTTACCTAATGTAACGATGATCCTCTCTGAAGAATGTTTAAAAGTCTCTCCTTTACTAACAGGTGTTACTCTGGGAGCGGGGAGGGAAGTAGCATGGCATAAATTCATGTATGAATAAAGTGCATCCTGAGGGATGCACAACTGAGTGAGCTCCTGTCATCTGTCCCAGCTCCTGCCAACCTAGCAGCTTGAAAGCAAGAAATTGCAAGTAGATAAACAGGTACCACTTCGGTGGGAAAAGTAACACCATTCTGTGGACTCTAACATCTAGTCATCATGCCTGTCACATGTCCACAGAAATGTTTGCAAACACAAACAGCGCTGGCTCTTTGCCTGTAAATGGAGATGAGCCCTAGAGTTGGAAACAACTGGCTTTCGAACAAAGGAGGCCTTTACAAATACTAAACTGCATCTTACACACACAGTTGTGTGATTCTGGGGCTGTCCACACTTTCATTTATTCTGGTTTTTGAGGCATTTTGAGGTGGAATCTACAGCATCACTGCAATGATTAGCCCACTGCAACTGATCAGCAGTAACAAGGCTAAAACATCAGCTGACATCCACTGTGAGAATGTCCTCCTCAGTATGGAGCCTCTGGCTGTCTCTGTAAACAGCAAATGGGTGGGGGAGTGGTTTTTTTCTTCCCAGTACAGATGTTTTTGCCCTCTGCTTCCAGCTTGGCAGGTTCAATATAACACATTCAGAGAGAGAGAGAGAGAGAGAGAGATTGTGGCTCTAAGGCAGGGGTTCCCAACCTACGGTCCATGGGCCAGACCCAGCCAGGAGACCATCCCATCTGGTCCATTGCTGCCTCCATCACACCCAGAAGTGGAAGCAGGCACATTTACACCAGCTGTAAAATGTGCCCACAATGGTCATAAATGCAGAAGGGGGCACATTTACGAAAGCCGTAAATGTGCCTGCTTCCACTTTTGCAGGGCATGGTCTGGCCCGCTCAGCTGTCCAGGAGTGTGGTCAGGTCTGCGACATAAAAAGGTTGGCCACCCTGCTCTAAGGTTTCTTTCAGACTCTGCAGGTGGCTACACCCAAAATTTGAGATTTGCTTCTCTTATACCAGGGGTGGGGAAGCTGTGGCCCTGAGGGGAGCCTGGACTTTCTAAGAATTGAAGTTCAAGTACACCTGAAGGCCCAAGGTTGAGAAACTCTAGACTAGAGGAAACAGGCCAGTCCGCCAGGTGTTCTAGAACTTCAATTCCAGAAGCCCAGGGTCCTTTCAAGGGCACAACTTCCCCACTCCATCTTATACCATGGGTGAATTTGAAGGCTTTTTTGCTACGTGCATGATGCAAGGACTGAACTGAATTTATCCATGGTTGGGAAGGTTTCTACTTTTTCATCTTGGTACAATTCAATTGGTTTTTTTCTGTATAGATCCGGCATACGCGCTATAGAAGTAGGGGAGGGGTGTGTTTGCAGACAGTGTTTTGGTGATATTTACTCTTGGGTGTGATGTTTTGGACTAAGATAACATGCCCTCATGATACTTCTGTTGCAATCATCCTCCTTTTAAAAGAAAACCACAGATGATTAGTGATGGATCACCCTATCACCTTATTGCTAGATCTTCTATCATATTTTGTGTGTGTTTCTCTTCTGCTCATTCCCAAGTACTGTCATAGTGCTAGATCACCCCTGAAAAAAAACTGCTGAAAAAAGGAAGGGAAATGAAATTTTTTTGTGGTTTCAGAAGTGATTTGCCATATAAGGACTGGCATAGGTGGAACCAACAACGGCCTGAGGAGAAGACTCCATGGCCTAGCAGTGGCTGAGAACATTGCCCCCTCCTCTGGGCCCACAGCAATGGCCTGAGGGAGAAGACTCCATGGCCTGGCAGGCAGCTGAGGACCTTGCCCACTCCTCTGGGCCAACAACAACGGCCTGAGGGGAGTTAGTCTGTGTTCTGGTTTGGTTGTATTTTGTGAGGTTATATTTTATAATTTTTATTGTACTGTTGCTGAGTCGCCTTGGCGAGTGGGCAGCAATATAAATCTGAATAAACAAACAAACCTAAAGAATGTAGGATGAGCAGAGGTAGGATTGGTTAATGGGAGAAAAGAAGGGGGCCTGTTGGCTCACATCATGATCACATCACAGCAAGTACAAAAAACCAGAAAGCAGCAATTCAGACTTTGTTAGTTCTGGAAATAGAGATATCGATCTAACATGATCTCAAGGATTATTACTCACATCAGTACAATGACAAATAAATCCGAATTCAACCTGACGTAGTCACACCCTCTGTGGTGAATGTTTAGGCCAGGGCATGAAAGGAAAGGGAGAGTAGGTGTTATAATGAAACATTGGAGGAAAACTGGGCATAGATACAGAACTTTGGAGTAAGTAAATCTGGATCAGTGGGGAAGTGGAAATGCAGTTCCAAGGCACAAAGCTTATACAGATGGGCTCTAAATTATATTCCTGAACCTGCTTTTCCACTGTAAAGGAGAAAAGACAGAAAAGATGTGTACCTATCCTTCTGTAGGTAGAAAATCTGCAACCTTTTTGCTTAGTTGCAGCTTCCCAGGCTGCTTTTCAGTAAAGGAAGCAACACACTGCAGGAGAGAAAACAGTATTCGTGTGTAAAGCATAATTTTATCCTTATTTTGTACAATAAACTGGGAGACCAAATTAGCATTATCTTATCAACTTTACACCAAAACAGTATAGTGAGGTTTCATATGCACTATCACCTGTATCAAAAAAATCTAAAGATAAACCAGGTTATTATATATGATTGGTTACTGGGTAGCTCAGTGGGTTAGTTATCTAGTTACAGAGTCAGATTTGGGGAATTTGATTCCCCACTGCACTTCCTGAGAGAAGAGCCATCTTATGTAGTCATGGGCAAGCTACAAAGTCCCAAGATATCCCCCAGAAGAAGAGAATGATAAACCATTTCTGTGTATTGTCTACCTAGATAATCCTGGAAATCAAACTGTATAATTTTTCCAGACATTTTATTTTATGTTATAATCCATATTGCCGATTTCTGCCTTTCAGTCTACTCTTAGCTCTGTCTAGAAAATGTGTTCTTAAAGATTAGTTGCATGTACTTTATGCTAAAAATACAGTACTGCAAAGACAAAATGAGCAAGGGACTCCTATGTATTATTATTTACCCATTTTGAGAGAGGTTTTAACTTTATTTGGACCTGTCAGGAAAAGGATTTATTAACACCATATGCATTTTCAGTACTTATTGGGCCAAAACAGCTGTGTCTCCTAACTGGCCCTATGCCTATGCTGGGCTTCAGCCAGGCATAGTTAAAACCTGAAAGTGATAAGTCATGCTTGGGAGACAACAATGGAATACAGTTGCAAATCCTTGAAATAAAAATTAAATTACATTTTAAATAATGATACATTAAAATGATGCAAGAGAGTCCACTAAAAAAGCTTTCTAAGAGGTATCACCAATATATGGGGCCTCTTATTCTTCTCCTACTATCAAGCAACACCATCAATATCAGCTCAAAAGTTTATTTGGGGGGCTGTAATTCCCAGGAATCCTACACTGACTATGGCATTCTAGCAGCTGTAGTACAAAGAAGTGTCATTTCCAATTTCTGATCAAACCCTTTCCATGATAACACTGCTTTCTGTCTTGTCTTCTCTGTCTGTCTATCCTAATTAACTTGTGAACTGCCCAGAGAGTGCACTAAGCCCTATGGGGAGGTATATAAGTGTAATTGATCGGATTTGCTTCTCTCTCTCTCTCATGAATTCCCAAAATTAACTCCAGGAGCCAGGGAGAGTGGATTTTTTTTTTTTTTTTTGGGGGGGGGGCTCCTTTGAAGTCTGATTCCCCACCATCCCACCACCAGCCAGGGAGAGTGGAAAGGGGAAAGAAGGATCCGGATCCTTTGAATGCAATCCCCCCCACCATCCCCCCACCATGGGGGAAAGAAGAATCCTTTAAGCCTGTTTCCACCCAATCCCACTCCTGCTGACTGTCAGGAGGCAGGATCAACTGGGCACAAAGGCTCCTTTGGAAGCTGCCCTTCACCTGTTGGCCACTGAACCTCACCAGTTGAGGGACAAGTGGTGAGTGAATTTTTAAAAACAGCCCTTTCCTGGCTTCAGCCACCAATCCTCTCTTGCCACCAAACCACACCAGTGGGGGAGTGGGGTGGGGCTGTTGCTGGCATATAAAATGCACTCCATTTTGGGGCGTATTTTAAGGGGGGGGAATGCATTTTATATACTGTCTCTACCTTTCTCTCCATGATAGGGCTCATGGTGGCTTGCAAGGTTTAAACAAGTAAAATAAGAAACACAATAAATAACACACTAAAACATAATAATAATAATAATAATAATAATAATAATAATAATAATAATAATAATAATAATAATAATAATAATAATAATAATAGCAGCAGCAGCAGCAGCAGCAGCAGCAGCAGCAGCTGTTGTTGTTGTTGTTGTTGTTGTTGTTATTACAGTAATACCTCGGATAACATTAAGACTTGGTTCCACAAGTCTTGGTGTTATCCGATTTTTAGTGTTATCCGATGCATATTAAAATCCTATGGAATGGATGGGATAACGTTAAAGCTCCATAGAGATACATTGTAACCGCATAGGCTTTAGCGGTTGTTATCCGATCCATCCCATCAGGGAATTAAGCAAATAGGAGGAAGAAAATAATCTACCCACTCATCTTAGTCTGAGGTATCTGTGGTTGCTCCTCTATTAAGACTAACTGATCAGTGTCTCTCCACTACCACCACTGAGCAGAGCCAGACAACCAGAGTAACTTGTGATTCCTCACTGCCACATTCCTCCTTGTCTTCCTTCTTCCTCAGAACATCCCTGGGATCGTGGTTTCTTACCAATGTCATGGGAAAGAGTCATTGCTGTTAGGAGGTAGCAGATAGACTCCATCTTGCTGTAGAACGGTGTTTCCCAACCTTTGGTTTTTGGACTTCAATTCTCCAAAGCCTATGTTAGTAGGCTGATTGCTGCTTTGGGGGATTCACTTAGGCTTCTGGGAATTGAAGTCCCAAAATCAAAGATTGGGAAACACTGCTGTAGAACCTTCTTGCCAGTCTACACGTTGGATGTGGCCAACATTTTAAATTTCGCAAGTGTAGACAAAAGCAAAGCAATTACACTTATATACTGCCTCATAGTGCTCAGAGCACTCTCTGGGTGATTCACAAGTTAATTAGCCTTTTGTCCCAACATGCTGGGTACTCATTTTACCAACCTTGGAAGGTTGAGTTAACCTTGTGCCGTGGTCAGAATCAAACTGCAGTACAGCAGTTTAACCACGGCGCCACCAGGGCAAAATCCTATGCCCACAGGACACATCTCTCCTCTCATCAAAAACTTCACAGTGCTTGAAATGGGATGGCATGCCATCTCATCTCTTTCCACATGAACATAACTGAGATCACAAGAGGTAATCTGAACTCTCTCATTTTTTGGGTCACTTTAAGAACAGGGAGAGGCTGCATAATATTTTGCCTCTCCCCCAATCCAAACACCCCAAGAGTCCCTTTGCCCTTCTAGCTCAGGGGTGGCCAACCCTTTTCCATCGCGGGCCTGACCATGCTCCCGGAAGCAGGCCAGAGCATGCCCCCCAGAAGCAGACGCATTTATGGCTGCCATAAATAAGCCCACTTCCACATTTACAACAGCCACTGGCATGTTTGCTCATGCATGGGCGTGATTTATGGCTGATGAAAACACGCCTGCTTCCACCTCCGGAGGCGGTGATAGGCCAGATGGGATGGCATTAGGGGCTGGGGCCAGCCCACAGGCCATAGGTTGGGAGCCCCTGTTCTAGCTGGTAGTTATAGTGCTACATCAATGAAGAGGGTAAAACAGTGACACCCAAACTACGGCCTGCAGGCCAATTAGGTCCATGCATATCATTATTACGGCCCGGGTTGAGTACCTGGGTTCTTCCAGGACCGCCCCCCATCCGCCCCCACTGCCTGACGTCATTTACGGAGCTGACAACGACAGCGATCGCGCTTTGTCTCCGCTGCTCTGAGCAGCCTCTGGCTCGGTCCCATCACTTCAGCAGCCTTTGGTGAAGTGTATCGTCACGTTGGAGAAATTTCTGGAGCCTTCCCCATTTCAAAATCCATGGCACTAGGAGAGCCCCTTCACGCACCTGGGATGACATCATCGGGGCTTTGGTTGTGGGGAGGAATGGATGCACGCACCAGTCACCCCAAGCACTGATCGCAACGCATGATCGGTGCATGGTTTGGGGGGAACCGGCGTGGATGCCCGTTCCTGCCCCCAGCCCAAGCGCCGATGGCAAGGCAGGGGAGGTGTGATTAGGAAACTCACTGGGGACTCTCCGTTTGGCGTCCCAGTCACCCAGCCCCTGTGCCCACAAATCCAAACACCCCCACAGGGCCAGCGATCGATCACTGGCCCTGTGGGGGAGGTTTGGGAGAAGCCGCGTGAATATGCCTCACAGCACCGGCTGGGGAGGTTGGGGGACTTCAGAAACAGCGCGGATCAGACCCCCCAAACTCCCAGGAGCCGGCAGGGGTGCTGGAGAACCAGAAATGGGCAAAAAAAACCCAGAAGTTTTTTTCACCCATTTTGGGCTCCCCGGCACCGCTGCCGCCTCTGGGGAGGTCGGGGGACCCAATCCATGCTGTTCCCAACCTCCCCAGACCTTCCCAGGCAGTGCCCTTTCTGCACTGTTTTGCCTTACAGCACTGGCCAGGTTGGTCTGCAGACTGCATTCCCTTTGCAAGCAAAGGGCTATCTGATGCTGGGATAGCCCTTTGCTTGCAAAGCAAACCCCTGCGGGCGCAGGGGCGGTGTGGCTGGGAAGCCGATGGGGGACTCCCCCATTGACTTCCCAGCCACCCCGCCCCTGTGCCCGCAGCTGTGGGGTGGTTGGGGAAGCTGACGGGGGAGTCCTCTGTCGGCTTTCCAGCCACCCCTGCCCCTGCCTCTGCAGCTGCGGGGTGGCTGGGAAGCCAAACAGGGAGCCCCCGTTCAGCTTCCCAGCCACCCTGCTGCTTCGAACGACTGTATCGGATAACGCTAACAGATCGTTATCCAATGCAATTTTTTTTAAAAAAAAATTGCATCGTTATCCAATTTCGGTGTTATCTGATGTAATCGTTATCTGAGGTATTACTGTACTTGGATTTTGCTTGACTGACTACCTACCCATCACCAGAAGGAGGGAGGGGGAAAAAGGATACCAATTTGCATAATATCCCATATTCTAATTTAGATAAACAGATGCAAAATCGATTTAAAAATAATTTCTACAGAGCTACAATGTTTTTTATAATATAAGCCATACTGCAGTCCCTCCTACTTGAGTGGGAAAACTGTGATAAAGTGAGCTAAGCACCTCTGTCATATGAGGACCTAGTATAGATATATTAGGATCTCTGGGTTGTAATTCCTGTGTCTCCATCCCTGCTAAGGACTCTTCCCCAAAGGCTTGGCTACCAGTTCTTTGGTTTCCTCTGTCAGTGCAACCTAAGTCCTTGCTTGGCGGTCTTTCCCGTTGGTTTATTTTTAACAAGGCTATGGTGGCTCAGTGGTTAAGAAGCTCGCCTTGTTAGCTGGAATGCTGGCAAGTCGGCAGTTCGAAAGCCAGGTACTGCTTGACTGTTGTGATCCAGCCCTCATCAGACTCTGAAGATGACCTGGATCAGGAGATCCTTCCTATGCCCAGCCCAGTTCTCCCATCCCAGCCTGCATCTGGCCCTGAGCTCCAGCCTGTACCTGAACCAGAGGATGATTCCAACCAGGAACTTCAGCCTACTTAGGCCCAACTCTGACTCCCCAGGCAGATGACTTGTCAGACCAGAGGTCTGACTCTGGCAGTACTCAGGCCTCAGCCAGAGACAGGTGCCGAAAGGTTCTGCAGCTGAGACGCAACAAAGCCAGAGCTCGGTATCAGAGGAGGCTCCCAGCTGATACCCATTAGCTGGTAGGCTTCTTAAACAAGCATGTTTCACAAGGCAAGCGTTGGTATTATTTCTCAGTGTGATGACCAACTCCCTGCCAGATCTTCTGTGTACCTTGTGACTGACTGCTGTGACCCTGACTTCTGCTTACCTTGACAACACCCCTGGGCATCCTTTCAACTCGATGCTCGCTCTGGTCCTTACTGGTACCCGGACCTCAGCTTGCTCTTTGGACTTGACTATTGGACTCTCCTTGGATAGACTTTTGCCAGGACTCTCCTGTGTAACACCACTGCGTGGCGACCCTGCCCGCTGGGTAGGTCAGCACAATGATGGATTGAGTGCCTGTCTCTGTCCCAGCTCTATCCCAGGAGCCTCATTTGGTCATTCCCCAAGCGGAGTTTCTCCCACAAAAATCCTTACAACCCAGAATAATTTCTGACATGAAACAACAACAACAACAACAACAACATATCAGGGCTTCTATTTTATATTGAGTAAAGGATGAAGGCTTCAGATTCATTCCCACACCAGATGAGTTGAAGGTTTCTTTAGCATCCTCTCTCCCACCATGCAAATTGCAATGAGAGAAGCCCTGCCAAAATTCTGCCCACATTCCCCTCAACTGCATTCTCTTTTGGCCTCCCTCTTGGATTAGACCCAGGAGACAACAGCTGAAGTGCAGGAGAGGAGAATCTGGCAGGGAGCCTCAAATGATATGCGCGCGGGGGGTGAGTGTTAAAAACATTTTTGGCTATATCTCAGCTTAGGAAAAAGCCATTGAAGAGCACAATAGTGTTAAGAGTTTGTGTACATCCTCAGCTTCAGAGGTTATGTTGAAACCGGAGGCCATGCGCCTCTTAAATTGATTTGTGAGGTAAGTGTTTTGGGTGAGCAACTCTGTCTGTAGGCAGGGATTGGATGGAACAGGCTTTTCGGTCAACCCAAAAATAACTACAACAAAAACACGTTAAAGACTAAAGGTTTATTTTGCACAGGCACTTGTGGACTGCAGTCCATGAAAACTTTTGCCAAATAGAAGTCTTTGTTGTTTTTGCTGCAGCAGACTAATGGGAAAACGTTTGTAACAGAAGCAACTCGCTATAAATATTTACTGTAATTAGTTGAAATTTACTAGCTACTCATAATTAATTTCTCTCCCGCCCCACCCCCACCCCGTAGCAAAGATGCAAATATGTTACACTGTGGCCAGTGATGGGATGTAACAGGCTTGCACCAGTTTGCCAGAACTGGTAGTAGCTTTTCCCAGTGTCCCAGAGAACCGATAGCAGCTTTTTTTGTGGGGGGGACACCACCTTTGGGGTTTACCTTTTCACTTGGTGAAAGGTAATATGCTTGGCGCATATGCACGGCCTCCTTGCTGTCCTCCCAAGCAGGGAGGAGGAAGAGAAGCTGCTAGCCTGAAGCTCCCTATAGCCTGCTTCCCAGGGTAAGTGACTCACCTTTGGATGTGGTGTGTCTGAGTGTACAGCTGTTTTACATTTACATTAAAGCATATTATCCTAGAGAACTGGTTAGGAAAAGACTTAGTACCTAACTTCTTTAACTGTTGAAATGTTGAAAAGTGCCAAAATGAAGCCATCTTATGGTGAGATCATTCTGTAGTTCCTTCCATCTGATTTAGTGTGAGAAAGATTAGCCAGAATAAGCTTTAAGCTCTGGTTTAAAAGCTCTGGTTGATTTGTGTTTGGGGTGGGTGGGTGGGTGTATTTTAATGTACTATTTATTTATTTATTTAATTTATTTATTTACGGGTTTGTGTTGTGGGTGGGTGGGTGAGTTGAGGGATGTGTGTGCTTATTTTAATTTTTAATTTTATTTTATCATGATGTTAGCTCCACCCACACTGTGATGACATCACGATGGGGTAGTAAAATTTTTGACATCCCACCACTGACTGTGGCTGTAACTTTAAGAGTATGAATGCCTATTCTTTTACACTGCATTTGTTTTGTTTTGTTCAGATACAGAAATAGTCTCACTAAATTGTGAAGGAGAAAAATCGTATAGTTTGGTGCTGCCGTGTGGTCTACTGGGCATTTTGAGCTGATGACAAAGTGATGGGAGGCAACTCTATTCTTCTACCACAGGTCATATTTTTGCTGCAGTCAATTTTTTTTAGAAAAGTAACTGAAAAACAACTGGCCTGTTTACAAGTCTACTAGTAAGCAAAGAGGTGTTTTGTTTTTCTCCTGATAAAGAGTCCAGTTCTTCACATACATTTTCAGATTAAATACCGGAAGAGATCTTCATTAGAGGAAGACATTTTTTGTTGTTCAGTCACACAGTCGTGTCCAACTTTTTGTGACTGCATGGACCATCACACGCCATACTCCTCTGTTCTCTGCCATCTTCCACAGCCCACACAGATCTATGCCATTGCATCAACGATGCCATCTATCCACCTCATCCTGAGCCCCCTTCTCCTTTTGCCTATGATCTTTCCCAGCATCAGGGCCTTCTCCAGTGAGTCCTCTCATCTCATTTGGTGGTTTACAATCCCATTTCTTTTACATGAATGATTCTGCATTTCACACAAAGCAGATGTCCGAGCAATCTCAACTGACTTTCAACCAATTTAAATGTATTTTAGATAGACTGGATAATGATTTAATCAAGAGAATGGACTTTCTCTCTCTTTCTCTAAGTCTGGTTCTTTCTTTATTCATCTCAAAACATTGCATACTTTAAAGTTATGGGCATATATGAAACGTAAAATTCAAATCAAATTGAGATGCTAAAATAATTAGACATTTTTTTGACCAGAAGCAGACCTATTTCACTAGTGTTATCTTGGCCATTTACTAGATATTCTTTTGTTGCATTGATTGAATTTCTCTACATGCACAGAAAATTTGTCCTATATCCAAGTAGCCCAATTTGACGTGATTAATTTTTGATCTTCTTACTTCACTTTGAAGTTTGCTAAGGGACTTTCAGATCAGATAGCCACAACTTTTTTTCCTGATGGGAGAAACTCTTTGCCAAGGATATGAGGCAGCTCCAGTATTTGCAGGATGAGTTTGCCATCTTTCTGTTACTTGCTAGCTGCCCATGCTCCAGAATATGTCACTCTTTGAAATTCGTTAATTTATTTTCCAAGGTGTATATTGCTTTCAATCTCCATATGAGGCAGGGGTAGCCAAACATTTCAGGCCAAGGGCCACTCACATGGTTCCTTCCACTGGAAGCGGAAGTTATACACGCCCGTGCAAAACACTGCTGTAAATGCACCCGTGGCTGTCGTAAACATGTTTATGACAGCCACGGGTGCTTTACAGCAGTGTTTCATGCATGTGCGGGCATGTTTAACTTCCGCTTCTGAGAATGGCAAGGGCTGTGTGAGCTGGATTATTAGGTGGCACAGGTTGGATCCCCCCCTCGGTCAAGCATAAAAAATTACTCGGCGAGCCCCCTCGCGAGGGATCGTACAAGTGGAGAGAATCTGGGTTTTTTGGTGTTTTTTTTTAAGGAATAAGGACCAAAAGGATGCAACCCCCCCCCCCCGGGCTCACAAAATTTTTTTGACTGGAAAGAGATAGCTATCTGACAAAGGCCTAAAAATTTTTTTGTAAGCTCTCTCTAAAGGCCCTTGCTTCACCAACAGAAAAAAGAGAACAAAGGGAAAGAGTGCGAAATGGTGCCAAAGGCAGGTGGAGATGGTGGGCGGTCCCTAATTTGAAGTTTTATCCAATTAGCTTTTAAGCTCCGGAATGGCTCCCACGCAGGTGAAGAACCCAGAGTGTGCATTCACAGACTACACGAAGAAGAACCCCTGATTTAGAACTTGAGAGGTGTACAGAAAACTCTTCCTCAATTTTAGCTGTCTTTTAAGGAGTTCCTGTCCATGAAATGGATGGGTTTTGCCCAAAATGTTTAATCTGCTTGACTGGGATATTGTCAAGTCCTTACCATTTCTATATCGTAGGTAAAGGTCGCCCTTGCTTCAAAGCCAGTCATATCTGACTATAGGGTTCAGTGCTCATCTGTTTGCTGCCGAAGAGCCAGCACTATCTGTGTCTGCAGATGGTTCCATGGACATGTGGCAGGCAAGCCTAGAGACCAGAGTGCACAGAATGCAGTTTACCTTCCCACCAAAGTGGTTCCTATTTATCTACTTGCTATTTCTTGCTTTCAAACTGCTAGGTTGGTAGGAGCTGGGACAGAGACAGGGGCTCATTCCGTTGTGCAGTACTCGGGTCTCGAACTGTTGACCTGCTGACCTTCCAGTCATCAAGTTCAGCATCTTAACCACTAAGCCATCACAACTCCATCTCCTATGTCTTAGGCCCCCTCTATTTCCACCAAGAGGAAGTGGTAGAAAGTTCACTGGATTTGCTCTGAATAACCTGTTGATATTTTATTATTATGCATTTGTTGGCCTTCTCTGGTGTGCTATTTGGTTTGGGATTATGTTTGCATACAGCATCCTTTTGTTTGAATCTCTGTTCAGTCTCTTCCATAGTCCTCAAGCTTTCAGAGTGATTCTGTCAAGTTCAGTTACAGCTGGCATTTACCTCCTACAGAATAGAATAGATTGAGGTCAGATGACTGAGTAGATTTGACACAGAATGGGTCTGTGCTGACCAATGTTCTTCATGCACTATTGAGCATTAAGGCTCATTAATAACATCTAAATCTGGGTTGTAGCCTCTCTGCTACCTGCCACCGTTAAATGAACTGGAAAATTTAGGATCACGAATAAGACACGTTGAATGGGATTCTGCCCATTTTATAATGGGATTCTGCCCATTTTATAATGCTTTCCCTATTTTTTTCACCACTTTCATAGCCCCAAATATTGCTAGAACATTTGGTCAATGCTGTTCAGAGGGTGGCCAACCTTGGTGCCCCAGGTGTTCTTGGACTTCAATTATCAGAAGCCCAAGTAAGCACATCTCCTGGGAATTGAAGTTCAAGAACAGCTAGGGCACTGAGTTTGGCTACCCCTGTTCTAGACAGTGGCATGCAGCCACCTACTTCTTCTGATCCAGAAGTGTAGCACTATATATTTGGTTATGAGCAAAATGATCCCAAAAAATCTTTTTAGGACAACAATTGGCAATAATTTATATTGATACAGAGGGCATCTCTTCATCTGAAGAGAAACTCTTCGCTTCACTTTGCCATGAAAAGAGATGTGATGTCCTTTGTGTCTAAGAAACTCTCAGAGGAACTGAGAAGATGCCTGAGTTTACTTGGATTACAGAAGAGTATATGTAACATCTACGAGGGGCGGGATATGAAAGTTCATAAAATAAAACTGAAATGGGAAAGGGCAGCTCTGGTTTTTCTTGACCACATCTTGCCTTTACCCGAAGCTAGATTAATGCCGACTCATTAGTCTTCACATTGGCTTTATACATCAAACATCAGGAATGTTACAGTACAAAAAGACACAGCTAGGTAAAGGTAAAGGTCACCCTTGCTCAAAAACCAGTCGTATCTGACTCTACAGTTCAGTGTTCATCTCTTGTTTATAGCCAAAGAGCCAGCACTGTCTGCATCTGCAGACATTTCCATGGACATGTTGCAGGCATGCCTCAACACCAGAGTGCACAGAATGCTGTTTACCTTCCCACCGAAGTGGTCCCTATTTATCTACTTGCAATTTCTTGCTTTTGAACTGCTAGATTGGCAGGAGCTGGGACAGTGGTGGGAGCTCACTCCATCATGCAGTACCCAGAAATCTAACTCTGTCCTTCCCATCAGTGAGTTCAGTGTCTTAACCATTTGAGCCACCACAGACAGCTAAGAAGCATATAAAAACAACTAAAGGAAGAAAATGTCCCATCCTTTCCAGTTTTAAAGTGCTGCTAGGAAACCATTTCACTGTGTTGGTAGATGTGGCAAAACACCACAAATAGTTAAGGTAAGATAGGAATAGAAGGTTGTAAAATGGTTTACACATAGGAGAAATGCTTTGTATTTTACATCTCCAGTGATGCTGGAGTCAATGTTCAAGATACTTCTGTGTTTCACATGTATCTGGATGGAACCTGAACATCAACAAGAATAGTGACCTTGTTCTGACTGAAGTGGTAAATGTGTAAATACTGTATTGCATCCCTGCAGATACTGGCAGTGGCTCATATGACTGAATGGTTCTGTGTACAAAAACAGAGTCCGTACATATCGATACCTAACACGCGAAATCAAGACAGCCATTTCACTCAGTATGTCACATTTCTGGGGAGGGGGGGGGATATTTCAGAGGTGGGGTTAAGGAAAGATCAGAACAACACTGTGAGCCCCAACCTGCCATCTAACATGGAGTAATACAGCCTGATATAGGATTGCCAGTATACGTAGGCGGGTGGATGTATTTCTCAAAGGATAAAGCATATGGTGTGAATAGAGAGCTTTGGAACGCTACACGCAGATCAATTTTGTGATGCATATACAGTACTCTATTTGAAAATTGCATCTGACTAAAATATATGTAAAGTACTGTATTATAAAAATGATGTTTTAGTCCAGGGGAAATATGCCTAGAATGAGTAAGCGAGAGGAAATGTCTGACAAAATATGAATAAATCTCTAAGCACAAAGAAAACAAAGTCTAGCATTTCAGTACAGCGCAAATGAGATGAGCATGTCATTGAGTTTTGGACAAATGTAACAAGAATGAAACAAATAGATGTTTAAATAGTTGGCATGAATGCTGGAAAAATATGATAAATCCATAATGGAGGTAAACATTCTTAAAGGTAAATGTCACCCTTGCTCAAAAGCCAGTCGTATCCGACTCTAGGCTTCAGTTCTCATCTCTGTCTCACAACCAAAGAGCCAGCACTGTCTGCTTCTGCAGACGTTTCCGTGGTCATGTGGCAGGCATGACTAGACACCGGAACGCACAGAATGCTGTTTATCTTCCCACTGAAATGGTCTCTATTTATCTACTTGCAATTTCTTGCTTTCGAACTCCTAGGTTGGCAGGAGCTGGAACAAAGATGGGAGCTCATTCCGTCCTGCAGTATTTGACCTACCTCCTTCAGTCAGCTTCTTAACAGTAGTGGGATTCAGCAGGTTCCCCCCTGTTCACCAGAACCAGTAGCAAAAATTCCAGCTGGCCCCGCCCATTAAGTTTTGAAATACAATAGTCCTCATTCAGGTGCAACACAGAGCTTTCCCTCTGGCCATGCCCACCACACCACGCCCACAGAGTAGGTAGTAAAGAATTTTTAATCTCATTACTTGAAAAACATTCTTAAGGGAGCACTTGAAAAACATTCTTAAGGGGGCAATAAATGTCCAACTGTGCAAAGAACAAATTATACATTTATTTTTTCTCACTAGCAAAAAAAAAGCACTCATAAATGACTGGAGGATGGAGAAAAGAGTAGTCATGTCTAAGTCTCAAGCATATTGATTTTTTAAAAGCTTAGTGTAGAAACCTGCCATTTCTCTCTTGGTAAAAAGTCTCATGAAACGAATCCTATTTCCTGATGGAGTAAAAAATGCACTTCTTTACATCTCAGGGATGAAACTTCTAATTTCCTGATCAGTGCCTTAACTCAAGATTACCGAAAAAAACTTACATCATGATAGACAAAGGGGGAAAAACAGCAGAAGAAAGCTCATCAATTTGGCCTACAATCACCAGAAGACAGTAGGAAAAAGTCACATTTCACACAAGGAATCATCACTTGCTAATACAGTTATGCAAGTTGAAAGGACATGCTATACAACCCACCCTCTTCTCACCAGACAGCAACAAGATCAAGGGCTAATCTGAAAAAGTGGGGTTTCCCTGTAGATGCGGAGTGTGAATGCAGAGAAGTACAATCTATCTCCCATATGATACAATGCACACAATGCCCCTCAACATGCACTGAGAAGGACCTTATGTTGGCAAGAGGAAATGCTGTTGATGTGGCCTGATTTTGGGCAGATGTCATCTAGTCCTTTTTAATTCTATTGTATTTTGGTTTTACATGTGTTAATTTTAGCTTTGTATGTTATTATAAGCAGGTAGTGCATCTGACAAAAAAAGAAAAAACCAGACAACTAAGCTCATAATAAGTTGTAAATGCTGATCCAATGCATTGTGACCATATTAGTTTGACAAATTTTTATGAGTCTTTCATAATTCAATGAGCAAATTGATAAGCCATGGAAATCTCCAAACTAGAGAACTGTTTAGGATCACAACACAGCATGGAAACGTTGGAATTTTTAAAAATGTCTTGGCCAACGCAGTTGTTTACAAACATGCTCTAGAGTTCTCTAGCACAGAACTTAATGTACCAAACTAGAAATCTCAAGATTCCACAGTGCAGGAGTATCAATCTGCTGTAACTGTGTAGTGTGTTTTGTTGTTTTCAGTTGGTGGTATGAATATGGGCTGTAAAGAATCCTTAAGAGCTATACAAAAACCAATAAAATTGACATAATGCAATAGTTACAGATTGAGTGAAGAAAGAAATTCCAATCATTTCCTAAAACCAGGGTTCCCAACCTACAGCCTGTGGCTTGGGTCCGGCCCACGATGCCATTCCAACCAGCCCATCACCATCTCACCCAGAAGATGTAAGCAGCTGACATAAATGTGGAAGTGGGTGTATTTGCATCAGGCATAAATGTACCCGCTTCCACTTCTGGGGACTTGGTCCAGCCCACCCAGCTGTTCTGGGGGCATGGTCAGGCTCGCTGCACAAAAAGGTTGGCCACCCCTCTTCTAAAATAATCTTTCAAGCAAGTGGCTTATTGAATCCAACATGAAATGAGAGCTACACTTTCCAGGAAGAACTAGGCACTGCACTGATGTCACAGTTTGATTAACATGGCCCAGCTGTACTTCTCCTGATCTGATAACATTTTGTCACTATTAGAAGCTCAATGAATGGAAGTAGCCTGATAAAGAAATCACACAGTTGCTAATGCGTAGGATGTGATCATATAGTCAAAAAGAACATTATTTCTTCCATCAGCTGAACGTTAATAAAATGCCAGTAAAAAGGTAAGCCCCGAAGGTGTTCCTCTCCCCCCCCCCCCCAGCTGCTACCGGTTCTCCTGGACACTTGGGAAAGTTACTACCGGTTCTGTCGAGCTGGTGCGAACCTGTTACATCCCATCACTGTCCCTGCTGTAACATATTAAGATATTTAGATATTTTTTATTGCGTCAGAAGCACTCAAAGGTGCTTTCTGGGGTGAAAGGATTTTTGCTGGATAAACTTTGATCAGGGGATGCCCAAATGAGGCTCCTTTCATACCCCCAAGATCTTTTCCCACTGAAGTGGTTCCTATTTATCTACCTGCAATTTCTTGCTTTCGAACTGCTAGGTTGGCAGGAGTTGAGACAAAGACAGGCACTCTAACTGTCATTCAGTATCCGAGTCTCAAACTGCTGACTCGCTGGCCTTCCATTTAACAAAGCGAGCATATTAACCACTGAGCCACTGCATTCTCTACATATTAAGATAATTCAGCTATTTTTGCTACCCCCCCCCCCCAAATTTCCATAGATGCTATATTTGAGATCCTGAAAAGATACAGTAAAACACCGGATAACCTGGTTCCACAAGTCTTGGTGTTATCCAATTTTTAGTGTTATTCGATCCATGTTAAAATCCTATGGGATGGATCGGATAACGTTAAAGCTCCACAGAGATACATTGCAACTGCACAGGCTTTAGCGGTTGTTATTCGATCCAATTCTCCTCCCTAGATTACTTAACGTTATGCGATTTTAGCGTTATCCGATCCAATCATTATCCAGTGTTTTACTGTACAGTATCTGCAACCAGTTCTTTAATTATTATTTTCAAGAGCTCCTAGACTCTTATTTTTATTTCTCTCTATAAAGTAATTATTTTATATTTTGTAAGGGTCTTCTAGCTTAGAATTTCTCATAAATTCAAAATTAAAATTAAGAACTTGTTTACCTTCTATGTCAACATGAAAAGCCACTGTGCTCACAGCAAAACAAGATATCTTTGTTGTGCAATTAATTACTGCTCAACGAGCATGTAGATTAAAAGGTTCTTGGATGTCTCTCTGTAAACTAAAGAGCCAGTAATGTTTGATGAGTGAATTTTGCAATGCATAAAAGCTATTTTGCCGGACCATTCTTTGCTTCTGACATTTAGATTGCTGACTCATTTTCCACTAGAAAGGTTTGTACTTCAACCTGTTTATCATGTGGTAACAATTTTACTTTTAAAAGATGAGCTATAATTGCAGTCCGAAGATTCCACCTCACAACATCTATAAAAGAATATACTGTACTAGACTTCTAAAAAGTAACTCTTGATTTTTGGTTTACATTTTTAAAATATAATTTCCCATTAAATAATTGCTTTTAGTTTCCTTTTTTCAAAATTTTAGAATGATATACGCCTCTGCACTGTGGCACAAAACTCAAAACCCAAAATCCTATTGCGGTTTTATATGGATTATAGAGGACTTCTGCGCTGTCACCCCAGCACAGACTTCACCCCACCTTCCTCCCTCCCCCCACCACAGACTTCACCCCATCTCTTTGCAGCATGGACAGCAGCCTGTTGAGTTTAGGCACTCGGGTCTCTAAAAGGTTCACCATCGTTGACTGGCCTATGTATTCCTAGTTTTCATCTCCTTAGTGTGTGTAATGTACTATTGTGAACTCCTGCCAGGAGCCAGTGGTACATCAAAAGAGACCAAACATAACACTGTGTATCTCAAATAACATGGTCAGGACGGGGAAGTATAGTGGATAGTGGATTACTTGTCAATTAGGTAAATCTCATTTATGCCTCCACGGTTATGGTTTCATGTTGTCCCAGGAAAATCTTATTTTGACCCATAGGCAAGAACCCTTTTAATGGTCAAAACCTGTTTACACTTAGAGCCCTGGGCCATTTATACTGAAGAGGAAGAAAATTATGTTTGGCAAAGACTGCAATATTTGTCTAGAGTAGACTGATTGTGTAGAGATGTCCAATTTGCTTCCTGCAGTGGATATGCTATTAAACTGATTTTGCTTTTCTCTTATCCTTCCTCCTCACCCCAGGTTTCAGAAGACTGTGTGTGATCAGGCAGGATAGTCTTTTATTCATCATCAATTTCTTTCTTCCTCTTAACCTGCTTCGCACAATTTTAAAATGTTAAGTGATGGGAAAATTCAACAAGTATAACTTCCTTCCATCATTTCCAGGAAAATCTTCACCAGTTGAAGTTCTACTTCTCATGAAACTATAAAAATGACATGAGCCTTGCAAGGGAGGGGAAAAGAGACATTTCTCACTAGAAGAAAGAATTCTAAGAATGATTGTATTGAGCAACAGTAGCAAACTTTAATTATAAATTGTATATAAATCATATTGGGGTTTTATATGGATTATAGAGGACTCCTGCACTGTTGCCCCAGCACAGAGTTCGCCCCACTCCTCTGCTCAGCAGCCCAATGGGGAGCGCAGTACAAAACCCTACTACTGTATGATGGAATGAGCGCCCATCTCTGTCCCAGCTCCAGCCAACCTAGCAGTTCTAAAGCAAGAAATTGCAAATAGATAAATAGGTACCACTTTGGTGGAAAGGTAAACAGTGTTTGTGTAGGCCTGCCTGCCACATGTCCACAGAAACGTCTGCAAACACAGACATCGCTGGCTCTTTGGCTATAAACAGAGATGAGCACTGAACCCTAGAGTCAGATACGACTGGCTTTCGAGCAAAGGTGACCTTTACCTTTTCTAAACAAGGGTCACGTTATATACATTAACATATTTTTTTATTTTCTACTCTCTCAAATGATGAAAGATATCTGTTTTGTATAGCATGTGATTTTTATCACCTATATACTGTATCTTGCATTTAGCATGTTTTGTGCTTTTCTTTTTGAAAATTCTCCACAGTAGGAAGGAAACAAGGTTAGCTGTAAGGCTAGTCTGACTCTCACCCTCCTCCCATCAAAGATTTGAGCATGAACATAAGAATGATACACAGTGAAACACACGAAAGATTGTTGTTAGAACTGACCCCTTGACCACAGACATCCCAATGTGGTCTCATTATCCTCAGCAAGGGTGTCTAGTGAACCTTAGTGAGTGGCTTGAGGCTGAAGTAGAAAGTATTTTTCTGAATATTTCTTCCAGCTCCTGTTTCAATCATCATAAACATTATCATCTGTTTTAAGCAGATGTGGATGGCCATGAAAAAATGCAGCTGTTCTTCACATTGGCATGCAAGACACATCTTTTTTTTTAGAGTAAGGTTTTTTCCTCTCACCTCCCTAAAATAGATTTAAATACTGAACTTCAGTGTGTTTCCTAACCATATGATACACCCACCATCACCATAACTTAAAGAATAAAGATAGAAGCAGCAGGAATTTAAAGACTGTGTAATTCACAAGAACTACTTTATACCTGCCAATTTCAACATTTGCTCTCCTGACTAGCCCAGGGGTTTAGTTGGGAGTTCAATTCCCCACTCTGCCATCTGCAAGTAGAGCCAGCCTGTGTAACATTGAGCAAGCTGCATGGAGGTCTCAAGTTGCCCCCAGAAGAAGGAAATGGTAAACCACTTCTGTATATTTTCTGGCTTTGAATAGACACCTTTAAACTGTGGTGCTGGAGAAGACTCTTGAGAGTTCCCCGGACTGCAAGCAGATCAAATAAAAGGAAATCAACCCTGACTGCTCTTTGGAAGGAGGGATACTGAAGCTGAAGCTCAAGAACTTTGATCACCAAATGAGAAGAGAAGACTCACTGGAGAAGGCCCTGATGCTGGGAAAGATCAAAGGCAAAAGGAGAAGGGGCAACAGAGGATGAGATGGCTAGAAGGCATAGTGGACATGGTGGGTGTAGATCTGGGCAGACTACAGAGGATGGCAGAAGGCAGAGGAGCCTGGCATGCTGTGGTTCATGGGATCGCAAAGGTCGGACTTGATTGCGCAAATGAACAACAACAAATATTTCCTGCCTGGAAAACCAAAGACACAATCAACATTTAAATCTAAATATAGTATAGATATGTTAAAGTTCTTATGCCAAGCAGACTGTGATATTCTCCAAGAGTGTTTGTAGCTGGTCTTCCATCACTCTCTCCATCATCTTACCCAAGAATAGACCACTGGCAACAGGTCTTCTTCTTCCATGTCTAGGCCAGATGTAAAACTGCCAAAATGTTTTGTTTTCTGATATGCCTGAACCACAGACTAACATGGCTACTATTCCAAAAAATGCCAAAATGAAGCGACCTTTTGGTGAATTCATTCCATAGTTCCTTTCACCTGACACAGTGCAAGAAAGATTAGCCTGCAAAGTTACTGTTGCCCAGGGTATGCCTGATTGTGGTTCAAAAATACCACAATCTTCAAGGAGGCTCTTTCTGTGTACCCCAGCAACAGGTCCAAACTTACTCGGTTCATCTATTGCAGGTGAAGATGTTTTCAGGATCAGAAGTATAATCGTCTCCTTTAAGCAGGCAGGCAAAAAGCCCTCCTGCAAGGACAAGTTTATTATAAAAGTGTTAAAAGTCATAACGACAACATGCTTGGTATTATTCATTTCTTCTCTCTTCTACAATGAGTAGTTCTGTTCCCATGAGCACCTGCCCCCATTCCCAATACTCTGAGTTTCTTTTCTGCTCAGCCTTTGATCAACCCTAATGGCCAAAAGGCTAAAATCTTGTTGTATAACTTCTTGTTCTGCCATATCCAAATCCGAATACTGTATTGACAATCATCATGGCAATCAGCCATGAAGACTATCCTGAGAATATAATGCAGTGGCCTTTCAGCTGCCTTCCGCACTGCAGCATGACATGACTCACTTTCTGGTCCTGAGCCCTTTTGGCACAAAAGTCCTCATCAACCCCAGGTCAGTATTGATGAAGCTGCTCCCCTCTATCAAGATGGATTCAAGTGGGATGTAATCCGCTTGGAGACCATCACCCTTCCCTGTGGACTTCGGCACCCAAGGCCATTAGTCCTCAGGGTTGTTAGGTTAGTTAACCGCTGCCTGACACTCAGCATTGAATTGCTGGCAGTAGGGTCTACTCTATTACCATAACAGGATAACCTGTTGTATAACTATGCCTGGTTAACTCAAAGCTGAACAAGTAAGTGCAAAATCCACACAATGGCAGAACTCACACCCAGTAATCATTTGTGCTGGCAGTGTTTCTATTTGGTCATGTATCAAACTGAATAACTAGGCACACAATAGTAAACTGCCTTGTGAAACCTCGCATTGACTTCCAGTTTGACTTAACTCTCAACCGTAGGCTCTTCAGTCAAACATCTAAACCACTGAGCAAAACATCAGCTGTAAAAAGCAAATACCAAGGAAAATCCAGATATTTACTCTGGTTCTTGATGTTGCAGTTGTGGCAAACAATTAACAAGGGGAACTAGAACAAGAAGCTTTACTCTTATGGCAATAAAATAAAATACTGTACTGTACTAATATCAATTATGTGAAACAAACATTCCCTCACACTATTTTAGTGCAAGATGCATAGTCACAACTTTGGAGCCAAAAAGATAACAATTAATTATTTTCTTCATATGAATGATTTATGGCTTTAAAACCTTCCCATTAATCAGGAAGAAAACAGAATTAAAAAAAAATAAAATGAAGCCAACATTTACAGCAAGAAGCTGTTTACCATTTATCATGCTAAAGATGACTTTATTACTGTAATTATCCCTGAATACTATTTCAAATCTTGCAAATGCCTATCACAAGCAACTGGGTGTCTTCAAAGACTAAGTAAGATGAAAGCCTGGAGGGAATGCATTAAAATCACCACTACTGTACTTGCATTATTTATGTAAATAAGCATAACAGCAATCCACACTAAAGCCATGATGGTAAACCTTGGCACTCCAACTGTTCTGGGACTTCAATTCCCAGAAGCCCAAGTCTCTATGAATCCACACAAATGTGTTTATGCGTACGCACAGTAAACCCATTTGTGTGGATTCACAGAGACTTGGGCTACTGGGAACTGAAGTCCAAGAATATGTGCAGGAAACCCATTCATATGGATTCACAGAGACTTGAGCTTCTGGGAACTGAAGTCCAAGAATACCTGGAGTGCCAAGGTTTGCCATAACTGCACCAGAGTATTATTTATTTAACTGCAATGAGTAGTACTACCATTTGTTGTTGTTCAGTCCAACCTTTTGTGACCCCATGGACTAATGCACGCCAGGTTCCTCTGTCTTCTTCATTCTCTGCAAACCCACACAGATCTACGCCCATTGCATCAACGACGCCATCTAGCCACCTCATCCCCTGCCACCCCCTTCCCCTTTTGCCTTCAATCTTTCCCAGCACCAAGGCCTTCTCAAGTGAGTCCTCTCTTCTTGTTTGGTGGCCAAAGTACTTGAGCTTCATCTTCAGCACTTGTCCTTATAATGAGCAGTGCTTTAAATATTTAAGGAAACTTGGTTTCTGTCCCCCACCCCCATCAATATGTTACAATTATTTCTTTCCCTTAATCATTTGAGATGGGAGGGTGGGTGCTCTGTTTTATTATTAACCTGGAAATAAATGTCCTGCTTCTTCACTCCGAACAGTATATGATTCTGTCTCTTCCTCCTCCAAGAGCACAGATAAGTTAGATTGCCGCATGCAAAATAACTTGAAGATGTCAAACGAAGACCAGTGATCACCTCCACCCCCTTCCAAAAACATGGAAGAGTCTAACTTAAACATCTGAACTTTTCAGAGAACTTTTAAAGGGAATTATGGAAAATACTTGTCATGCGCTACAGAGTTAAACAGCAGTGTACATAAATTGTTGGCATTTATAACTAACGTGTATAGTAACTGATCTGAACAGGAGAAGGGAGTAATAGATAGATAAACCACTGTGTTTCCTTTCTTGATTTTCTAATGTCTGTGCTTAGATTCAGTCTAATCTCTGTGTGCCTTTTCCTGTTTCAATAATTTCTTGTTTCTCCTTCTTGTTCCTGTTGAATTCTATGGCATGATTTCAACTGAATATCTTCAAGTGTTGAATGATAAATGGTTCTGACCTCTGGGAAAGCGTACAAGGGTTTGCTTGCTTCTTTGCTTAAATATTTTGACCTTTTTTGTTACTTGTATGTGCACCGCCCAGACTGGGAAATATTCCAGATGGGTGGTATAAAAATGCAATAAATAAATAAATTTATATCCATAAAGGAGGGGTATCATTAAATCATATACTGTAACAGCAAAACTTCAAAATGCAACCAGAGACTGCAGTATAAATGTGCACAAATGCAGGATTGGTTCAGTCCTATACAATCAAAGCAGCTGCAAAAACTTGAGTGAGATCAGCTGGCCTTCTATGTGAAAAGAACTTTCTTTCTTCGTGTCAGATGCACCATCAGCATATAATAACATACAAAGCTAAAATTAAAAACAAAATAGAATTAAAAAGGGCTAGATGACATCTGCTCAATATCAGGGCAGTAAAAAGAGCTGAAAGCTGTAAAGCTGACTTTTAGAAGCTTAGTCTTAACTAAAAACAACAGTTTCTGTTCTACTTGGAGCGGGGATAATGAAGAAGTGACACATGCACACCTGATTTCTTTTGCTACTATATTGCTGACAATCCAATTAACTTCCAGTTGATGGCCTGAAAACACGTTATAATGCTGCCAGACGACAGTAAAACACCACTGACGCAGAGGAAAGTATAGGAGTCAGTGGTAAATGGCATTAACATAGCCAATCAATGTCTTTGACAGCAGACACCTAGCCTGGCAACATGGCCCAATTTGAGAAAAAACACGTATTACCGGTCAACAAGTTGTACTGCGCTTAATTCAAAGCAACCTTTGGTGCCAGAATTTCTGCTACTGGTTCTGATGAACTGGTGCGAACCTGCTGATGTCCACCACTGACTGCAGCTTTCTTAGGGCCATAAAGGCTGCCTATAATTCTCCCTGCAGGCACAGTGAGGAATTGAACTCTCAGACAAAGATATATTAAATATCAGCTGTAATTTGGTCCGGAAATATCTGTTGCAGAAAATGGATTGTTACTTTTAAAAAGGAACTCACTGTGTGTTACTCATAGCTTCTGGGCAACCACATTGCTATTTTATTTGAAGGAGCCTCATCCGGGCGTCCCCTGAGCATAGTTTCTCCAGCAAAAATCCTTTCAACCAATAATAATAACAACAACAACAACAACAACAACTGTCGATATAACTACAGTACAGTATTTGCATTGCATGTTATTTATGTGTTGCTCTGTAGTACCAATAGGCCAAGAAAACACAAGTTATACTCTCTACCTCCCTCTAGTGATCAATTTTGATTTTGTATCTTTGAGATATTTATTGAATTTACAATTCTGGAACAGAGAAATTACAAGACTATGATTGAAAGAGAGACAGCAGAAATAAAATGCATCTATCTGTTGGACACCCATCACAGAGGCTTAAATATTAGCCAAGGGTTTCTGGGACATTATCAAATTTGATACACAGATTGCTATAAGCTGATAGATATTTAATATATTATATTTTTGTGTATTATACAACGTTCCTGCCAATTCTCTTTTACAACTTGAGCAGAACAGGAAATGGCCAGATGGCAGTAAGCAAGTGAGAGATTAAAACAGAAACCAGACAGGGCTTAACTTCATACCTTTGAGATTGAAAGGGAGACATTTAAAACTAATCTGAATAATCTATTGTTACAGATAGCTGTAAGAAGCTGTATTGTTGTGCTTGCTTGTCTGTCATTCTGCTTGAGCAAACCCTTCTCCCTTTAACCCCTGCATTTGGTGTATATAAACCATGCCTGTAAGTTTTACTCCTTGTCTGAAGAAGTAGACTTGATCCACGAAAGATAACAATAAAAATATGGCAGTTAGTCTTTAAAGTGCTACAGTGTTTTTGTTTTATTACTTTTTTGTTTTTGTTTTCTGATATGCCTGAACCACAGACTAACAAGGCTACTATTTCAAAATATTAAATTTCAGAAGGGGATGGAAAAGAGAATGGCACAAGATCTTTTAAAAATTACTGTTGAAATATCTCACAAACACCCTTTGAAAAATAACTTCCAGACATAACTGGGTGCTATGTGCTATATGTATAGAACTTGAATATTAGTTGTTACAGCTGAAAAATAACTTTTGACTATTACTTACATTAGTCATCACCAAACAATAATGACACATGATTACATGATTTTAACGAGTTACTCCAAAGCTACTATTACTATTCACCAGACTCCAATAAGATATGGTTTACATGGCAATGAAGTGAGAAAGTAACTACTTTCATTTAGTCTCTGTGTATGTTTCCATGTACATATGTGTCCACCATTTTAAATTCACCATCTCTAGCTCACAGAGACATAAAACTGACTTCAAAAAGCTAAGCCTGCCTTTGTAAGCTGACTAAAAGAAAAAGTGCCTGGAAACAAATGGAAAGAAAGACACTGCTTTGAATTTTTTGAAGCACGATGATATAAATGCATTATAATAATTGATATAAATGTGATACATTAAAATAATTGGTACAAATGTGATGCATTAAAATAATTAACAGGTGCAAATGGCTGCCATCTTTTCACCCTAACCACAATAATTGTGCTTTTAACAGCTGCTAAATACATACAAATTAGGAAGCAATAAGTCAAATTTCCACGCCATAAAACTCTTCCGCTGCTGATTTTTGTTAACAGTGTTGCTGTTAAAGGCACAAGAGTATGGCAGCCCAGCTGTGCCTGATCAGTTGGCAACCTGGATAACCAAGCTGAGCATCTCATCAACATGAAGGCACCAAGGCCTTAAAAATTACTTTCCTCTTTCCGTTGTCACACATGGCATTTCATTTGAAGAGATCTCTTTGTAGAATAGAAAGTTTCCAGGTTATTTTTTATCATTACACACTTGCCCAGACCCTATTGCAGTGATGGTGAATAAAACTTCTTGACATATTTGATGGTGTAGGGTGCAGTGGCTATTGGAAGGAAGGAAGAGAGGGAGGGAGGGAGGAAGGAAGGAAGGAAGGAAAAGAAAAGACCTATGAATCTCCTGCTACCTTCTGTAATAAAAATGTGTTATCTTTGTTTGCTTCACTAATCAAAAGATGTTAACTGTGCCAAATAGTAGGATGGCTGGGCAACTGTGATCCTACATATGTTCTTTGACTACAACTCCCATCAACCCACACTACTGATAATACTGATTGGGCATTGGGAAGGTCACAGGCCAAGAACATCACTTACCCAAAACCACATCTGAAGTGCCTCTGCCATCAATTTACAGAAATGTTTGCAGCCCCATGTTCAAAGCATATAGTACTAAAAAGATCTCATGCATCGTAAAAGTGACTAGAGTGATATGGCTTGGTAGTATCCTTGTCAAAGAGTCTAGAAAGACAGCCAGGTATAGTATCAAGAAGCTCCATATATCATCAATGCTAGGGGTTCACAACGGTTTCCTTCCAGGGGCCGTTCCCGTCCCCAACACTCAGCTGTGGAGGCCAGTGGTGTGGTTGCTCCCAGTGCTTACATTTTTGCACAGCCTCTACCACTCCCCAGTGGTGGGAGGCTTTTCGGAACATTTTCGCTCTGTTTGGGGATTTTTTTGCCGTGTATCAGCTACTTTCCATCAGCTAACACATGCCGGTTGGGACTTCCTGGTTCCGCACTAGGAACCCAGGCACTGCCGGAAGCTCTGTCCAGCACCAGAAGTCCCCCAATGACACACATTAGCTGGAGAAATACAGCAGATACACAGCAAAAAACAAACAAACCCCAAAACAGAACAAAAATGCTCTGAAAACCCTCCCGCCACCATGGGGAGCAGTGGAGGCTGTGCAAGAAGCCGGGGAAAAACAGGCGGAGCTTCCAGCAGTGCTTGGGTTCCCAGAGCTGGCCACAGGCCGGATTAGGCCCATGGGTTGTAGGTTAGGAACCCCTGATCTATGCATATTCATATTGACAAATGAAGAGATAGTGCAGTTTGGAAGTATTTTGTGACATTACTGTACCGATAAGAAATCGAATAGTGCAGGAATTAAAATATTCTCCACAATTTAAAAAAATGGAAAGAAAAAGAAAAGAAAAAGTACCGTTGCTCTGTTGCTCTGTAGCAATGATTCTGAAACACAGAGCACACGTTCACAACCCCCTGGTCAATCACAGTTCTACTTTAGCACATCCAACACTTTCTGTTGCAAGTGATCACCCTTCTTGCATCTAATTTGGTCATATATTGTGACCAGTTAAGGGGACAGCATGTAACTCGATTCTCTGCTATCATATTTATAGTGCAGACAGGTCATTACATGCAAAACATCAACAACTTTGCTATTTCTGTGTGGAATGTTCCCTCCTTCCCTCCCCACCCCGCCCCCCAATTTCCACAGGACCCCACTTGGGGGGGGGAGTAATTCCCTCTAAATGACATGGCATGAAAGACAAAATGAACTCAAGCCACTGCAAATACAGTATACTGTATAACTGCAAATATATTTTAGAAAGCGTTTTCACAAAAGGGAACATACTGTAGTTGAGAATGCAATATAAATGCCATCCTTCTTATTTACTTAGCTTTATAGCAGCCTGTCAAGATGTATAATGAATGGGTGCAACCTCAGGCATTAAACAAGGCACAGGGTGCAGGATGAATCCATAGCAATTTTGTTTCACAACAGGAGAATATATTGCAATCATGTTTAAAGAGGGAAAGAAAGCATGAAAAAAATCTAGATTTTGTTTCCTGTTTCAACACCACACTACCCAAAGCTATAGAACAATTCATCTCTGTGGAATCATGAAAGCAAAGTAAAATCCCTTAATTATTTATTGGGCAAAAATTACTGTACAGTGGTACCTTGGTTAATGTAATTAATGCGTTCTCTGGGACATTTCTTACAGTGAAAATTACTTTAACCAAATTTCCCATAGCAATGCATTGAATGCAATTTTCCATAGGACTGCATTGAAAACCGAAATGCATTAACTGAAATGCAGTTTCCTATAAGAATGCATTGAAAACCAATTAATCTGTTCTGAAAAAATTATGTAAATCGAGCCACTGTTTTCTATGGATTTCCTTTTGCTATGCAATTTTTATGCTAACTGAGCCATTCGTTAACCAAGGTTCCATTGTATGTCAAGCCATCTTTTACTCTTGTAGAAACCAGGGAAGTATACATTTACATGATTAAAGCTGCCGCACAATATGCTGTAAAGGCATATCAGAAAACAAAATAAAAAACACTGTAGCACTTTAAAGACTAACTAACTAAAATGCTACAGTGTTTTTTATTTTGTTTTTAGATATGCCTGAACCACAGACTAACACGGGTACTGTTCCAAAAAATTCAAATATGCTGTAAAAGATTTTATAAGACTATGTTTCTTTGTTCTGAAAATTTATTCATCACCCACCAATTAAGACATGAGTCAGTCAACAATTCCAAAAGAGAACATCAGAAGTCACTGATATTACAGTGATATCAATCATCACACTTCAACATAGACCTTTTTCAGAGAACATCATATACACTTATATAGTCAAGGTAAAGGTCACCCTTGCTCGAAAGCCAGTTGTATCCGGCTCTAGGGTACAGTGCTCATCTCCGTTTATAGCCAAAGGGCCAGCGCTGTCTGTGTCTGCAGATGTTTCCATGGATATATGGCAGGCATGACTAAACACCGTTGTGCATGGAACACTGTTTACCTTCCCACCAAAGTGGCACCTATTTATGTGCTTGCAATTTCTTGCTTTTGAACTGCTAGGTTGGCAGGAGCTGGGACATAGAAGGGACCTCACTCAAGTCATGCAGCACTTGGTTCTCGAACTGCTGACCTGCCGACCTTACAGCCGTCAAGTTCAGCATCTGAACCCACTACTGCAGTCCCCTTACATTTATAGTGTAATATAAATATAAATATTGTTAAATTGAAATCTTTAAAAGTGCCAAAAAAAACCTTGTACTGTATCTCACTTGACACCCGAAGGGGCAAAAGAGGAAGCAAAGAAGAAAAGAAACATGTCAAATGGAATGGAGAACCTTTAGAAACCAGATGTTTGGAATTATGCTCCCATTTCCAAATCTTCTTTCTATTAGATATGCTGGCTGGGTCTGATGCAAGTACAGTAAAACCTCAAGTTACAAATAAAATCAGTTCCATGGCCTTGTTCATAAGTCAAATTTGTTCGTAACTCGAGGCATCTCCATTCGGATAAAGAAAAAGCCCCCCCTCCAAAAACCAAAATGGGTCCTCCCCACCCTCAAAAAATCAAACCACCCAAAAACAACAGCAGCATTGAAAGGAAAGCATGCACAAGCAAAAACGCTGTTCCGTACCCAGTTCCAGCTATAAATCAGGCTCTCATCAGCTGAGCCACTGGGGTAGGTCTTCAGACCGAATCATGTGCTCTAACAAAAGTCTGCTGCCTGTGACATCACCTGAAGAACCTTACCAAAGAGGTAATGCTTTGTACTTTACAATATTGTTGTGTTTTAATTTCATTTGAAAATAGCCAGATGTTTTGCAAGTTTAAAGCATTCCAGGAGCATCTTTTTATTCCTGATTAAAGCACGCAGATAGCTGTTGCACTTTGAGAGTTGGGTAAAATTTATCTCAGAGGCAAAAATGAAAGTAAACTCTAGCAAACATTTATGTGCTGCCCTCTAGTCCTTGTTAACATAATAAATCAAGCATGCGCTCATTTTCACAGGTTGAGAATAATATAACTTAAGCATACAGACAAACCTAATACAGTAATACCTCGGATAACGCTAAGACTTGGTTCCACAAGTCTTGGTGTTATCTGATTTTTAGTGTTAAAATCCTATGGGATGTATCGGATAACGTTAAAGCTCCATAGAGATACATTGTAACTGCACAGGCTTTAGTGGTTGTTATCCGATCCATCCCATAGGACCTTAACGTTATTCGATCCAATTCTCCTCCCCAGATTACTTAACGTTATGCGATTTTAGCGTTATCCGAGGTAAACGTTATCCGAGGTATTACTGTATGTTGTTTTACCGCTTTAACTGTGTTTTGTTTTCGCTCAGGTGACAAGCCATGTGTTGTTTTAACCTTTGATGATTTTTAATTCTGATGTTTTTAGTGATATTGAGTATTTAGGTTTTATCTCTGTTTTTATCTGGATGTAAGCCGCCCAGAGTCGGGTCCTCCCGATTGGGGCGGGGTATTAAATTTAAATAATAATAATAATAATAATAATAATAATAATAATAATAATAATAATAATAATAATAATAATAATAATAATAATAATAATAATAATAATAATAATAATAATAATAATAATTTTCCCCCATAGAAACCCTCATTATGCGAGTTTTTCCATAGGGAAAAGTCCGACTCGCATAGCGAAAAATTCGTTATGCGAGCTGGACCACTTAGCAAAACATTTGTTCTTTATACGAGTTTTTCAGTAAGCGAAACGCTCATTATGCGAGGTTTGACTGTACATTTAAGATTTATATTCTGTTATCTATAGTAGTGAAATGACACTCCGTATATAGTTGCATATATTTACTCCAAGTTCAAACCTGGAGAAGTTGAGTGCGGCAGCGAAAGGAATGAAAAGTGAGTTGCGACCAGCAGGAATTCACCTCTTGATAGTCTGGTCATTTGAGGAATCGAATATTTACTCATGCCTAAATCAATGATTAAAAAGAAACTTTGTCATGTTCACTGCCTCTCAATCATTGTGCAAGAGTGTGCACCAGCAAGCTTATGAAGAAATGCTAGGATCATCAACATTTCCATGGGGAACTTTGGGTTTTGGCAAAAGAACCTAAAATCTAGTCTTTAGGATAGATTTCACACAGAGGTTTCAGTCTGTTTTGAGCCCCTGGCAGGGGGTTCAACTTTTTTTTTAAAGCACACTCCTATATATACTATTCCCACATCTATGGACACTAGGAACAGCATATATGGGAGCTCTGTGACTGTCAAAGGCTGCTTTTGGTGTAAACAACCCACATAATATGAGATAGGTAGAGATACGCCATGATGGTAGCCAACAATAGCAAAGCATGAGCAAGCCAAACTATTCAGTAATTTTATTTCATGCGGATTTAACCCAGACCTTCTAATATGCTGCTCTACATTCTATTACTATTCTAACCTTAACTGGATATGTTAACATAGAAGAATAAATTATCAATAATCACACAAAGATAATCCAAATTTAGTATTTATATATTTGTTGCATTTATAGGCTGCCTTTCACCTAATGTAGGCATTATTATCTGCTGCTCTGAATAGCTAATCTACTAGAAGCAATTTCTAAACATTATTCTGGCCCTTTCAAGAACACCTGCGGCCAGGCAGAGAGGCTGCCTCAGCGTCCAGCCCTGGGACTCTTCCCACCTGTCCCCGGAGGCTCCGCCCGAGCTGGGGGCTTAAAAGCCGCAACGGCGGCAGGTCTTTTCACGCCGCCAAGAACACCTGTGGCCAAGCAGAGAGGCTTGGCAGTTGTTGTGGGATTTAGTAATTTTTTGCTTAGTTTTTTTTTTAAATCCTTGTGTAAACTTGATGAGTTTTGTAATTTTTGATTGTTGCTTGAAATTGATGCCTATTGAATTTTCGATGCTGTAATGATGTTGAGATGTTTTGTGGTATTGATACTGATTGTTTTTGATATTTACATGTTGTGTCTACCCCCTACTCAATGCAGGAATCCAAATCAAAGCAGAACTGACAAGACAGTTGTCCGATTTTCTTTTGAATGCCTCCAGCATTGGAGCACTTACCACCTCCTGAGGTAGCTCACCACCTCTTGACTGTTCACGTTCAGCATAGAAAAGTTACTTTTTTGAATGATGACTCCCAAACTCCATATTACACCCCAAGTTTCTTAGTCATTAAAAAAAAACACCTCAGACCTCTGTGAATCTTTCTGCAAAGGAGAGGTTGAGTATAGCCCGCCATATTCGGTGTCTTTCAAATACTATGTGACCATTTTAGGGGGGGGGGGGACCAAAAGTCACTGGAAGTCACGGGGGGGGGGTCGGTGTGAAGTCATGTGACTCAAACATTTTAAAATGATTTTTATTTTTTTAAATGTGTAATCTGCATACAAACTAATTTTATTGCCTTCTATTCCCTTAATACTTCTATCATCCCTTATGGCATTCGCCAATAATTCCATAGCCATAATAAACAAAATGGTTGTGAGAGCTGGACCATTAAGAAAGCTGAGCACAGAAAAACAAATGCCTTTGAGATGTGGTGTTGGAGGAGAGTTTTGAGAGATCACTGGACAGCAAGGAGGACAAATAGGTTGGTCTTAGAAGAAATTAACTCTGACTGCTCCCTAGAAGGTCAAATAGTAAAGATGAAGCTGAAGTACTTTGAACATCAAATGAAAAGAGAGGATTCACTTGAGAAGGCCTTGATGCTGGGAAAGGTGGAGGGCAAAAGTAGAAGGGGGCAGCCAAAAATGAGATGGCTAGATAGTATTGTGGATGCAGTGGGCACTGAGCTTGCTGGGCCAAGGAGGATGGTGGAGGACAGAGGTGCCTGGAAGACAATGGTCCATAGGGTTGCAAAGGGTCGGAATCAACTGTGTGACTGAACAACAACAAAATATAAACAATATTGGTGGTCATGGATCTCCTTGTCTTGTCCCTGCTTTAAGCTGAATATCTTCTGTAAAAGCATCATTCGCCCTCACTTTGGCAGAACCCTGTTGATAGAATTGTTCAATTATTTTTCTAAACTTTATTCCGAAACCATAGTTCTCAACTATCTCATTTATTGTAACCCATTGAAGCTAATAAAATGGTTTAAAAATATCTAAAGACAAAAGTCCAACCTTGTCTTTATTTTTTTCTGCTATATACATTAGGTCCACAACCCTCCTTGTTAAGTTCCCCATGTGTCTCCCTTTCAAAAAGCCTGCCTGATTTTTATTTATATAGCTAGTCAAACCGTTCAGTCTATTTGCCATTATTGCTGTAAATATTTTGGCATCTTGATTTATTAAAGAAATTGGTCTATACACATCAACTTTCTCTATATCTTTCCCAGGTTTCTAAATTAAAGTTATTACGGACCTATACCACGAAGTCGGCATTCGTTCCCCATCTAAAATATAATTAATAACTTCAAGAGTTTTGGAACCACATTGACTCCAAAATTTTAACCCCTTGGCCAGGTGGAAGTCCGGGGGTGGGGCGGCAGGCATCCTCAGGCTCCAGGTCAGCCATGCTTCTGCCGTTTCTCTTCAAATCAGGAACAGAGAAACCATGTAATGGGGGGGTTCGGGATCAGTCAAAGGTCACAGAAAGTCACAGGGGAGAGGAGGGGGTCAAAAAGTGGCCTATATAGGCCAGTACTGATGAAGCTGATGCCCTCCATCAAGATGGATTCAAGGAGAATTTAATCCACTTGGGGACCGTCACCCTTCCCTGGGGACTTTGGTACCCATGGCCGTTAGTCCTCAAAGTTGTAAGGTTAGTTAACACTCGGCATTGAGTCGCTGGCAATATGGTCTACTCTATTACCGTAGCAGGATAACCTGGCCAGACTATAATCTTCAGTACTACCACTTCTAAATAATCACAATGAAATAGTTACTAATAAAATGCCATACTTCAGGATGGGATCACTCACTTTCCAGAGACAATTGTGACCATCCTCACGTAACAATTAAAGTTTGTAATTCAACAAAACTAGAAAATGCCAGGCTGGAGAAGCCAACGTACACTACAAAGAGTACTTTTATGAAGGAGTTCAAAAAGAAATAAACATTGGACAGGGATAGCAACCACTGCGACATACTCTAAACCATTTCCCCAAAGGTTTCCTTTAGAACTGATAATTTAGGTCAGAATCCTGTTGAGAAAAATCATACATGCAGGGTTAACTGTGTAAGAAGATGAAGAACTGCTTATGTGACTGTCTTTGTCCTACGATATTCCTGGGAAGTCTTCCTTCAAGATTTAACCAATTTAAAACTTTAATCAAGACTATTAATCTTTAAACAAAATGCAGATTAAATCTATTAACTAAGTTTGGGGTCTTGTAACTAAAATCCTATGGGACTGTGGTGGCTTAGTGCAGTGGCGCCCAAACTAATGTCTTGGGGCCGGGTGTGGCCCCGACGCTAATTCATCCAGCCCACGAAGCCCTCATTGCTCCTGGAAGCGGAAGTAAAATGCGCCTGTGCGGGCACATTTTACTTCCGCTTCCAGGAGCGACAAGGGCTTCGTGGGCCGGATGAACTGGCGTAGGGGGCAACACCCGGCCCCTGGGCCTTAGTGACGAGTTCCCTGAACCACATGATCAGCCCACGGCTCAAAAAGTTTGGGCACCCCTGGCTTAGTGGTTAAGACACTGGCCTTGATGACTGGAAGGTCGGCAGGATAGCAGTTCGAGACCTGAGTACTGCACAATGGAGTGGGTTTCCATCACTGTCCCAGCTCCTGCCAATCTAGCAGTTAGAAAGCAAGAAATTGCAAGTAAATAAATAGGTACCACTTTGGTGGGAAAGTAACAGCATTCCGTGCACTCCAGTGTCTAGGTATGCCTGCCACATGTCCAGGGAAATGTCTGCATACGCAGACACCGCTGGCTCTTTGGCTATAAACGGAGTTGAGCACCGAACCCTAGAACTGGATACGAGCAAGGGCGACCTTAACCTAACCAAAATCCTAAACAAGTTAGCTCTTTTGTGCCAGCACTGAAAGTTTTGCCCTTTATGCAAATTCCATCTTTAAAAAGTTTTGTTTACAATCCTTACAGAATTACAGTACTGCTCACCATTCCAACAGAATTACGGTATAGGGTGATGTTCAACACCCATGCCTTTGGCATTATTATTTTATGAACAGTGTACTTGGGAGCTCCTTGGGAGCTCCACCTTATCTCTGTTATTCCATAACATCTGCATAAAGCCACACTGGAAAAAGTCATTTGCAGCTTTGGAGGAAGTTGCCACCAACATGTCAATGATACCCAGCTCTACTGCATTCTGTCATCTAACACCAAGGAAGATGTCAGAACTCTTCACTGTTGCCACTGCTTGATAACAGGCTAGACAAGGAGTGAACATGCTGAAATAAAAACCTGTCAAGATGTGAGTGCTGCTGTTCAGTAGAAGGTCACACTCTGGTGCTGAGGTTTAACTTGTTCTAGAAGGGGATGTGCAGCCCCCTAGATTAGTGACACAGCTGTAAAGGGAAGAGAGGCAGACACGGAGGTTGGTGAAGGCATCTGTCGCCTCGTATTATAGGCAGGGCAAGGCGTGGAACCTATTTAAGAGCAACTCGCCCAAACACCTGCCTCTTTAGCCATTTGCAGCAACAATGACCCGCCCGCCCGTCCGCCCTCCCTGTGGCCTAGAATACCTAGCACAAGGGAGTCCAAACTTTTTGAGCCGTGGGCCAGTCACATGGTTCAGAGGGCTGGTCACTATGGCCCAGATCAACCCTCCGATGCCAATTCATCCAGCCCACAAAGCCCTCATCACTCTCGGAAGCGAAAGTAAAACACGCCCAGTGTGTTTTACTTCCACTTCCGGGAGCAATGAAGGCTCTGTGGGCTGGATGAATTGGCGTTGGGGGCCGGAGATCAGGCTTGGGTGCAGGCATAGTTTGGGCACCTCTGACCTAGTGGGCCTCTGTTTTCAGTGCCAGATAGACATTTTTTAGCCTTACTTACATATTGACTATGGGAAGGTAAAGGTTTCCCTTGCTCGAAAGCCAGTTGTATCCAACTCTAGGGGTCAGTGCTCATCTCTGTTTCAAAGCTGAAGAGCCAGCGCTGTCTGGTTCTGCAGACGTTCCCATGGTCATGTGGCAGGCACCGGACCGCACGGAACACTGTTACCTTCCCACTGAAGTGGTCCCTATTTATCTACTCGCAATTTCTTGCTTTCGGAGGGAAGTGGGATGGTTTTTCATCTATCCTATTCTAGGTTTCATGGAAATTTGTTTAAAGAAGGGCATGGTCTTACAATTCAGTAACAATTGGGGTGTGTAGTGCTGGCTGGCTGGGGGTTGGATGGATTTAGCGGCGAATCCTTTTAGGGTGTCTACTGAAGAGGTGGCACTGATTGCCTGGCATGATTCACATGAATCAGTTGGGCCATGCTGGACAGGTCTTACAGGAAAGAATGTAGTGTGCTTGTTCATGCATGTGTGTGTGTTTGTATGAGAGGGTTTTCATCTGACAATGGTCATGTGTTCATTGCTAAGCGTGAAATGCCACACTTAAGCGTAAGCGTAAATGCCACATGATTTGCAATTTGTGTCTACTATACTAACTATTCATTGTCCTTCTGTATCCCTACCTGGTCTTAAGGCCATGTATAAATTATCACCGTAAAGTCTCACTTTTATGTTTGAAGAAGTAGACTTGATCCACAAAAGTTCACATTAAAATATAGCAGTGAGTCTTCAAGGTGCCATAATGTTGTTGTCATCTTCTCTTTTGTTCCTTGTCTGGTATGTGACTATGTGTCCATTAGATAAAGGGGCAGAAGAATAAATGAACAGAGAGCCCAGTATTCTAACATTTAGCAACAACCAGAAGGGCAGGAAAAGAGACTTGCGTTCTCCACGCACAGAACAACAGAGGAGACTGGATAATCATTCACTAATTCTGTGATGTGTACACAAGGCTTTGGAGATAGGAAAGTGCTGAGTGTTAAAATTATCAGCAGAAAATCCTTCTTCTTCTCAAACCCCAAGTGTTGGGGATGCCAGAACTGCATGAGCAAACATAAACTTTCAAGGCCTGAATGCCTAGCAGCAATATGATATTCTTCTAAATCAGATGGCCCAAGTTCACCTCAGAAAGTAACTGTCGTGGTTCAGCTGGGAAAAATACCAGAATTGTAAACTTGTAAGATATGCAGATGGCGCACAAAGGAGAACTGGGTAAATTATATGCTGGCATAATTATGTACATGATTCCAGGGAGCACAGCTATACATACACCTATAAATATTCTTGAAATATTTTCAAGGTTCTTGAAAAGTAGGAATCTTTTTATTCATCTTTAGAGAAGCTCAGCTCTCACAGTTTTGTGGTTCTGCATTCTCCTCTCCTCCTATGGCAATGATGGTGAACCTTGGCACTCCAGCTGTTCTTGAACTTCAATTCCCAGAAGTCCTGATCAGCAGGAGTGCTGACTTGCGCTTCTGAGAATTGAAGTTCAAGAGCAGCTGGAGTGTCAAGGTTCACCAACATGGTCCTATATGGCATACCTATGAGAACCCAACTGGCATCTTCTATTTTCTTTCTAGATCAATTACTGTTTAATGTTATGTCTAAACCATAAACAGTGGTTTATCTTAACTACTATTGTTTGAAGCTGGCCTGTTTAATTAGATCAGGGGTTCCCAACCTAAGCATTGTGATCCAGTCCTTGTCTGACTCTGAGGATGGCCTGGATCGGGGTCATTCCCTATGCCCAGCCCAGTTCTGCCTGCACCCAAGCCTGAGGATGTCCTGAGCCAGGGATCTCAGCTGCACCTGGCCCAAGTCTGTTTCCCCCAGCAGCTGACCTGTCAAATCAGGGGTCTGGCTCTGACAGTGATCAGCAGTGAGTCAGGGAGAGATCCAAAAAGGAGCTACACCTGAGATGCAGGCAGGCTAGAACAATGGCCCCTCTCCTGGCCCCCGTCACCGGCCGGGAAGTTTAAAAGGAGCCTCCCTTTCGAGGGAGGCTCGAAGAAGACGCCGACGCGCCTCTCCTGGCCCCCGTCACCGGCCGGGAAGTTTAAAAGGAGCCTTCCTTTCGAGGGAGGCTCGAAGAAGACGCCGACGCCGACGCGCCTCTCCCGGCCCCCGTCACCGGCCGGGAAGTTTAAAAGGAGCAACACGGGACTTGGGCGGCATTAAAAGATCTTCGCCGCCGCCGCCTTCATCGGTCTCTCCCTCGGCCAACCGGACGTGAGGGAGCAACAGCTGCGGGACTCGGGCGGCGTTAAAAAGATCTTCGCCGCCGCCGCCTTCGCCGGTCTCTCCCTCGGCTAGCCGGACGCGAGGGAGCAACAGCTGCGGGACTCGGGCGGCAGGCAGCCATGGACGTCTCCGTCCTCTCCCGTGAATGCTTCCTTGGCTGTGCAGGTGGTCGCCGCACAGTAACATCTGCGGCCGAGATAAGTGGCTGCAGTGGCGCTCAGCCTTGGGACTTGTTCCATCCGCCCCCAGAACCTCGCCCTGCTGGGGCTTTAAGAGACGCTGTGCGGTGGACGGAGAGGCTCGTTACTTGTCGTGGTGCTTTGCTTAGTTTTGTTTCTTTGTGTGAATTTGACTGAGATATGGAAATTTTTAATCTACTGCTTGATATTGATGTTATTGAATTTTTTGTTACTGTTTATTGAATTACTTTTACTGTAATGATGTTTATGTGCTGATGTTCTGTGATATTGATATTGACTATTTATTGACTGTTTTCATTTGATATTGACTATTGACTTATTGATATCTTGTGACTGTAACTATACATGTGTGTAAACCGCCCTGAGTTGGCTCTGCCAAATAGGGCGGTATAGAAATTCAAATATAATAATAATAATAATAATGTACCAAAGAAGGCTCTCACATGATACTTATTAGCTGGGAGGCTTATGGGCAAGCTTCTTTCAGCCTTATAAGCAAGCTTCTTGGAGACTGACACTCTGCTGGACTTCAGACTGCCTGCCTAGACCCTGACCTGCCTGCCATGATACTGACTTCTCTGCCAACCCTGCTGATGCCCCTGGACACCCTTTGAATTAGATGATTGTTTGGACTACCGGTAAAGAGACTTTGATATCTGGACTCTCCTCAAACAGACTCTCTGTGTAGTGCTGCCATGTGGTGATCATGCCTGCTCAGGTGGGTCAGCAGACTCAGCACACTAAGACCTGTGGGCCAGATCCAGCCCATGGCACCATTTCATGTGTCCCCCACCCCTCCAAGGGCATTCAGGAAACAAAATGCCCATCCCTCTGAAGCTGTTGGGACAAAATGGCTGCCCCCCCCCCTTGTGCAGGCAGGGCAAAATGGCTGCCTAGCCCATGAAGCTGACTGAGAGAGCATGACCCAGCCCCTGGCTTGAAAAGTTTGGGAACCCCTGAATTAGATAGTGGTGTGGTCTATTTAATTCATAAAAGGGGGATTAAAATGAATGGATTTCCCAGGTCCCACTATAACACTTTGGCTGCTAAATAGCACTAAAGCTATAAATCAGTTAGTCTTCAAGGAACCATAGGTCTACTATTTTAATTTTGCTACGCATGCTGAACAAAGCCACTGTAACATAGATCCTGCCTATTTCGTTCTGAAAAGCTTCGGTGACACATTTTATCTCTCACTTTTTGTCCACGCTTCTTCTGTGAAAATGTCAAAATGAAGGCACCTTTTGGTGAGTTCATTCTGGAGTTCCTTTCGCTTGGCCTAGTGTGAGAAAGATTAGCCTGCAACACGAGGTTGCCATTACCGGGGTACACCCAATTGTGGTTCAAAAAACCCAACATCTTCAAGGAGGCTCTTTCTATGTACCACTTTGGCCACACTGGAGACATCTGTTCTCTTGTCACTGGAATAATCCACGCTGATCTTTAGGATCACTTTGATTTTATCTTCTGTTCAATTACAGTAATACCTCGGATAATGCTAAGACTTGGTTCCACAAGTCTTGGTGTTATCCGATTTTTAGTGTTATCCGATGCATGTTAAAATCCTATGGGATGGATCGGATAACGTTAAAGCTCAATAGAGATACATTGTAACCGCACAGGCTTTAGCAGTTGTTATCCGATCCATCCCATAGGACCTTAACGTTATTCGATCCAATTCTCCTCCCCAGATTACTTAACGTTATGCGATTTTAGCGTTATCCAAGGTAAACGTTATCTGAGGTATTACTGTACTGGTATTCCCCTTCCTTCCTCCTTCCTGGATTTTCTGTAGAGGATGTATTTGGAGGGACCCCACTCTTGTCAACTCCTCTGGTGGAATTCTCCCTGAGAAATATTTTCATGTGCTCAAAGCAAGATTTGTGTCTCATTCTGAGAGGAAGAGGGATCTTAAGATGAAGTTTTGTTTATTATGTTGGAATTTTTTCTAGCTGCAGAATGTATGCTTGTGAGAGAGACAAAGAGAGAGATTTATAACGAGAGCCAGGAGGCTGTTCCTTCAGCTTTTCAGCTCACCATTGGGGGGGGGGGAGAGTAAAGTTTACTCAAGTTTATTCACAAGTAAGGATTACCCAGTTTACTTGTGAGTAAGGAGGCTACCTGCCAACCTTGCAGTTGGAAGGCAAGAAATTGCAAGTAGATAATTAGGGGCCACTTCGGTGGGAAGATAAACAGCATTGCGTGTATCCAGGCATGCCTGCCATATGTCCACGGAAATGTCTGCAAATGCAATATCACTGGCTCTTTGCTTGTAAACAGAGATGAGGACTGAACCCTAGAGTCGGATACGAATGGCTTTCGAGCAAAGGCAACCTTTACCTTTACCTAAGGAGGCAACAGCAATAGCAGCTTTGAATTGATTCTGAACCTGGCAAAATCAGTGCAAATATGGGACTTTTTGCTAATCAAGATGTAGCCTCACGTACTATCCATTTAGTGTTTTCTTCCAACACCATATTCATAACTAATGCTCAATCTACTGCACCAATGAAATTTATTTTCTATTCCAATTTGAAAGCACTCTAATATATCTAAACAGATAAGTGTGTGAACAAATTCCATACTGGGTATCACATAAATCAAGTAAATAATTACTAAACAGTGTTGGACCACAAATCCAAGCAGCTCTAGCGGCACACCTGGCAGTGAAGGATAATGGGAACTGCAGCCCTACCACATCTGGGTAGCCACACAAGTAGCTTTTCTTTAAGCTAAATGCACCTCTATGCAGGGCTCGCCAACCCTTTTAAGTCGGGGGCTGGGTCACACTCTGTCAGACAGTTGAGGGGGCAGGACTGGTGGTGCCCCCCCAGCTGTTTATGGCTGCCATAAACGAGTCCATGGCCAATTTCGGTGGCGGTTGGAGCAAGGGCCAAATTATTTGGTGCTGTGGGCTGGATCTGGCCCACAGGCCGTAGGTGGCTTACCCCTGGTCTAATGTGTACCCCTTGATTTCATCTCCTTTTAAGGAAAGAAGGAAGGAAGGAAGGAAGGAAGGAAGGAAGGAAGGAAGGAAGGAAATAAATAAATAAATAAATAAATAAATAAATAAATACTTAGTGTGGGAGTGAACATGGTTTTTCAAAGGAATGGACAGACATTGAGAAGTTGCCTTTCCTGTGGCATAAGACTCTGATCTTATGACATGGAGAAATAAAAATTGCAACACTGATTTTCAGCTGCTGTTCACTTCAAAATGTTCTGACAAACAGCTACTCAACCCCGGCTGTTATCACAGCTGCATCCTTTGAACAACATGCCTTTCTGTGTCCTCTGTGCCACCAAGTGACTTCACACTTATGGAAACCCTAACAAGGTTCTCCAGGTTATGTGAGAGGTTCAAGGATTATCTCCACCATACCACACTGGCTGTGAATTTGTGTCTACAGTGACCTAAATGAGATATGGGCAAAATGCAGCCCTTCAGATTTTCCTGGAGTTTCTCTCCCAGCATTTCTCAACAGAGGCTTGGCTGGCTAAGGGTGCAGATTTACACGTAAACAAGAAAGCTGCCCAATACGCACTCCTAAAAGTGTGGCAAAGTAGGAGAGAAGGGGACAAAGGGGCAACTGCCAACAAACATGCCCAAATTCAGAACTTACATTGTATATGTGCCAAACAGATGGAGTAGAACGGGGTTGCAAAACTACACCCTCCCATTTGCTATTGGACTACAATCCCCATCAAGTCTAAGCCAGCACAGTCATTGCTAAGGTTTGTTGGGAATTGCTACCCAAAAACAAGTGGAAGGTTGTTCTCAACCTTTTTAAAGCCAGGGGTCTGGTCACGCTCCCTCAGACATCTTCGAGGATCGCACGGCCCTTTTGCCCTTCTTCCACCACATGGCACTTCCTGTTGTGGTGGATATGATGGGAGGCCACATGAAATGGTGCCATGGGCCACATCTGGCCCACAGGCTGCAAGTTAAGAAGCCATGTTCTACAGGGTAAAGCTATCCCACAGAACAGCCATCAACAGAACAGGGAACTTCCAATCATTCCTAATGACACACCTGAAATAATACCACAATTTTTCTAGAGCAGTAGTTCCCAACCTTTTGTTTGCCATATTCGCCATGCCTCAAACACACACACACACACACCATGACATATAATTCTTATTGTTTAAAAAGTAAGCTCCTATTCATGTAGAGGAAGTCTAAAAGGCTATTCACTGTTAATAACTCATTCTTGAATTGCACCTCCCCATATCAAATTGCCCCTCTGTGGGGCACGTGCCCCACAGTGGGAACCATGGTTCTAGAGCAAGGAATCTCAGCCTGAGGCCTGCGAGCCAGATGCAGCCCATGGCACCATTTCATGTGGCCCACACACCACCACACCAGGAAGTGCCATGCGGTGGAGAAAGGGCAAAATAGCTGTCCGGCCCCCGAAGCTGTCTAAGTGAACGTGACCAAGCCCCCGGCTTTAAAAGGTTGAGAACTCCCTGTTCTAGACAAAAACACTGAGCTAAGTGACTCAATCATTACAGTGTACACAGCTCAGCCAGAAGTCAGAGGCATGATACCTCCCAATCAAACAGTCTCATCATAACTTTATCCTAAGGTATTCAATTTTTGCATGGAAGGATGGAGGACTATCTGACAGAGTTGGTTTGCCCAATCCACTGGCAATTAGTATCTGGCTCTGATGATCCTATGGGTGGATGAGAGCTTTTTCATTGGTAATATGAGCTTTGCGGATACCCTGGATGCCAGAAAGACAAACAAATGGGTCCTAGAGCAAATCATGCCTGAAATATCTGTGGCTGCAAAAAACGATGAAGCTGAGGCTGCCCTACTTTGGGCACATCATGAGAAAGCAAGATTCTCTAGAAAAGATAGCAATGCGAGGAAAGATAGAAGTCAGCAGAAAAAGAGGAAGACCAAATGCAAGATGAACTGACTTCCCAAAGCTTGGCACAGACTTGAATTTGCAAGGACTGAGCAAGGCTGTTAAGGAAAAGATATTTGGGCAATTGCTCATTTTAATGTTCAACATAAATCAAATAGAACTTGACAGCACATAACAACAATCACATCATGTCCCAATTTCAGAATGTGGTAAACAAGGCCTCTTGCAATGCAGTTTCTCCCTGTCCATTCTGCTGAGACCCCAAACCTCTTTGCCCAAGCCCTGACCTGACAGAAACTTGGGTCAGTTGAGGAAATCACCTCTTCTCACAAAGAGCGGGGGGGGGGGGGACAGGGGACAGCAGAACTTTGGACAACAGCTACATGAACTGTAGTTCAAAAGAGCTATGGTTCAATGAAAAGAATTTTCCCAAGCTCTGGGAAAGTCATTCCTTCAGCTAGAAACATCTTGAAGTTCAAGTCATCAGGAAAGGCAGAGAACAAGAACACCAAAACCACAAAATAAAGCACAATCAAGTGGAACAATCAAGACACTCAAGAGCTCTTGGTTCCTTCAACTGCTGGCAGTGAACTGGATCTTCACTTCTAGTCCAATACTTTATGGGGACACTAGGGCTTGAATCAAGAGCACTCAGGGCCTGTGTCCAACCCTGAGCCAAGTAAGATCACTGAAATGGTTGTGTATCACCTCACCAAATTAGGGACATGACCAGTGATGGGATGTAACAGGTTCTCACTAGTTCTCCAGAACCGGTAGTAACTTTTCCCAGTGTCCCGGAGAACCGATAGCAGCTTTTGGAGGGAACCACCTTCGGGGCTTACCTTTGTACTGTGCATGTACGCCAAGCACTTGGTGTGCATGCACGTCTACAGTGCTTGGCGCGTACGCACGACCTCCTTACTGTCCTCCCAAGCGGGGAGGAGGAAGAGAAGCTGCTAGCCTGAAGCTCCCTATAGCCTGCTCCCCAGGGTAAGTGACTCACCTTTGGATGTGGTGTGTCGGTGTGTATTTTAATGTGTATTTAATACCTTTACCTATATTGACGTACTACCACAGTTCCTAAAAAGGCCTGGCAGCCTGGCTTGGGGTTTTTAAGCAAAGTCTTGGAGTTACCTCATCAATAAGCTACACCTGTGCTGTTCCAATTGCTGTTCCAATTGGAGAACCCTTAAGGAGGTACAGCTGTTTTACATTTACATTAAGGCATATTATCCTAGAGAACTGGTTAGACAAAGACTTAGTACCTAACTTCTTTAACTGTTGAAAAGTTGAAAAGTGCCAAAATGAAGCCAGTCCTGTGGTGAGTTCATTCTGTAGTTCCTTCCGACCTAGTACTTTATTTTTAATTATTTTAATTATTTTTTCTTTGGCTCTGCCCACAACATCATGACATCAGCTCCGAACACACTGTGATGACATCACAGTGGGGTAGTAAATTTTTTGATATCCCACCACTGGGCATGACTTTCATATCTTAAGGACTTCCAACCCCATAATTTATTCAGAATAATCTTTGTCTTCTTCTTCCTCTTCCACATCTTCCAGTTCCACTTCTTCTCCTCTTCCTCCTCCCCCTCCCCCTTTTGGATGTTCTTGCTCTGGCACTTCTAGTGGTCTCCACCGGTGTTATTTGCTGTTCTTGTCATATTTCTTTGATGTTATTGCTCCACCTTCCTCTGGGTCTGCCTCCTGGTCTTTGTCCTTCTCCTCTTTCCACATATGCTTTGAATGGTATGGAATTCCAAGATTCTCCCCAAATGAGCAAACCAGTTTGTTATCTTTGTGTGTAGTTTAAGACTAGTTCTATTCCAATTCTTTCTCCTATAATCTCATTCCTGATTTAATCCCTTCTACTCACACCACCAGCCTTCCTCAGACATCTCATTTCCACAGTGACCAACTTTCATTTACCCCCAAGGTTAAATTATGAGAGCAAAAGCCCTAAACCAAGCAGGATATAGAATAGCGACCAATGATGACAAACCTTGGCACTCCAGCTGTTCTTGGACTTCAGTTAACAGAAGCCCAAGTCAGTACACCTGCTGATCAGGGCTTCTGGGAATTAAAATCCAAGAAGAGCTGGAGTGCCAAGGTTGGCCACCACGGGAATAGCCCCTCACCTTTCTGCCACTTCCACATTATTTCTCCATGGTAGTGGGCCACTGCACTGTGGGAGAGGAAGTTCCAATGGAAGATGCTGCCAGGAGAATCAGGAATGAGAGGGAGAGGGCTACTCTTCCTTCCGTATTAGAGTCCTCATTCCCATAATTTGGCCTGGAAGATTCTTGTGGAATTATGGGAGTTGGAATCTGTATTCCCTGGGAGACTCTCATGCAAGTATTAATCAGAACTAAACTTCCCCTCCCCCTCTCCCAAAAAGATGAAGTATGATCAGGGTTCTTCGTGACTGTGTTAGCTGAAACCTTTTGACAATCACAATTCAAGCCTATTTGCACCAGGAGATTCCTCCACCTTCCACGAGTCTTCACTTCTCCAATACCTTGTGTTCCAATACACTGTTCACCTTTTGCGCTATTCACAGTCAAACTCTCTCCCCACCACATTTCTAAGGGGGAGGGGATCTGTGTATATAGACACAATCCCTCCAACCAGAAAGGAGACCAAATGGCAAATGTGAGGTTAAGAGACAGCTCAGTCTGATTCCACTTAATATGAAAACAATGACCCTGTGTACCCAAATCAATACTGTTTTCCAAGTATTTCAGAAACTGAACTCATCATTGCTCTGATTGGCAGCGTTCTTAATGCTGACGATGCCATAGACCGAGAGGGGAGTGGAACATTCTTGTTTTGCAACAGACTCCAGGGAGCATCCCCAGAGTTACCCAATCAGAATTCTGGACCGGATAGTATTTATCTCTGCTAAGTCTTACAAACAACAGTAAAGACTGGGGGGGAAAAGGAGGGGGGTTTAATTCTAACATGAATGGCTCAGCCAAAACATCACAATGATTACTCTAATCCTCTGGTAAGTACTGTAGGGATCTTTTACTGACCAAGAGCCAAGTGGAGCTTCAGTATAAACTCTTAAACAGAATCAGCAAGAATGCCACAGGCAATTTGCCACTATCATTCTCAAATTGTGGATGGAATTTGCCCCAATTTCTTTAAAATGGTCAGCGCTATTCACCACCTAAAAATTAAAGTCAGAGTTCTTTTTATGCTCCTTTAGTGGATTTCTAAAATGATGTTTGCTTTACATCATTTGAGACAACGGGAAGTATACCAAAAGATAATGAAAATCACAGACAGCTTTGCTGTGGATTCAGGCAATCTGTATACTGTTAAATGTAGCAGCAGCATAGTAAGCGAAGCAGGTTTTAGGCAAATCTTTGTTTGAATACAAGTTTTTCCAACCTTTCTGCCTCTGTAGCACAGCCAATGAATAAAGGTAAAAGTAAAGGTCATCCTTGTTCAAAAGCCAGTCATCTCTGACTGTAGGGTTCAGTGTTCATCTCTGTTTATAGCTAAAGAGCCAGCACTGTTTGCGTTTGCAGATGTTTCCGTGGACACATGACAAGCATGCCTAGACACCAGACTGCACAGAACGCTGTTTATTGAAGTAGTACTTATTTATCTACTTGCAATTTCTTGCTTTTGAACTGTTGCTTGACAGGAGAACAATGAATACACTTACACTACTTAGAGAAAGAACAAAATATCATTTACTCAGATAATATACGTGTGCTCAAAATTTGTGGTGAGATTATTTTTAGAAAGAAGTCCAGTTAGTGTTTCCCAACCTTTGATTTTTGGACTTCAATTCCCAGAAGCCTAAGTCAATTTCCCAAAGCACTGATCAGCCAAAGTACCAACTTAGGTTTCTGGGAATTTAAGTCCCCCTGTCGGGTCTGGGCCCCAGATTGGCAAACACTCAGTTAAAATAAAGTCTGTTAAGTCTTTTAGGCCTGCCATGTGGTTGGCAAAATGGAGGACCTCAAATAGACATATTTCTCCTTTGAAAGGCACAAAAAAAAATTGAGAGAGCCTTAATGTATGCAAATAGGTGAGATGACTCCTAGAGGCAGGAAAACAGGAAACTTTCCAATTGATTACTTAGGGACAAACAATATAAAACAACATCCTTTAGTTTATGCTCGTGTTTCTGTCTCTATGGTTATTATGCTAACCACCACTCCATGCTGGGGTTGTACTACAATACACAACATGTACAATCCAATGTATATGTCATCCCTGCTGTATGAACTCATTCTTGTTGTATGAATGTTATACATGACACCACCACTCACTGTGGCATACACTATGTTCATACATCAGGAAAGGGTAGTGACCACCGTGGTTGGTGGGGCAGACATTTGAGAGATTAACAGTGCAGGGACCAATGCAAGTATACTCTACATAGCCAGGCAAACATGCATACCAATGCAGACACAGACAAACACACATATGTGCAGGTAAACAAAGCATTTGTGTGTGTGTGAAGCACACTTGTTTTCAAAACAGAAGTCCCCCTAACCTGGATGTTAATTCTCTGTGTGCCTGGTTGTTAATTCTCTATGTGCCTGGTTTCAACATTGGGCAGGTCACCTACTCATCCACCTTCTCTGTGTCATTTTCAAGCCCTTTTCACATACCTTCATGTACATATTTAACAGGGAGTATAATTGTAAGTTTAGCAGGAGGGGAATCCAAGAAGAGTCCTTGCCCTTTACCTCAGGTATGGAGATGGACAGGGCCAGGATAGCTGGACTACCCTCAAGGGGGGGGGGGTACTGCTCTACCTGCCCTAAGGAGCCATCTGCTGTTACAACACAGAATCACGGTTACATCACCTCGTTTCTGGTCATGAGCTCCATCTTCTTTGCTGCACTTGACCAACCAGCACCATTGTTTGTACACTGGTACCTCGGATAATGATGAGACTTGATAACGTTGTGATCGCACAACGTTAAAAAAAAGCCCTGTTCCCCTGGAGGCTGCAGCAAGCTAAAACGTTGGGATTTGAATCCGGACGTTTTGGCTTGCTGCAGCCTCCAGGAAGATGGAGGAACTTTGGAAACAGCTTGGATGGGGTCCCCCGATCCCCCGGAGCCAGCAGGGGGGTCAGAGAGCCCAAAACGGGTGAAAAAAACTCCATTTTTAAAACCCATTTTGCGCTCTCTGCCCCCCCCCCCCAGCTAGCTCTGGGCAGGTCAGAGGACCTGATCCAAGCTGTTTCTGGGCTTCCCCGACGTCCCTGGCCAGTGGAGCAAGCCAAAATGTCAGGGTTTGAATCCTGACGTTTTGGCTTGTTGCACTGGCTGGGGATGTCGGGGAAGCCAAGAAACAGCTTGGATCGGGTCCTCTGATCTCCCTGGAGCAGGCAGGAGGGTCAGAGAGCCCAAAATGGGTAAAAAAAAAACCATGCCTGCTCCAGGGAGATCAGAGGACCCGATCTACAGCTGCAGGGTGGCTGAGGAAGCTGACGGAGGAGCCCCCCCGTCAGCTTTTCAGCCACCCCACCCCTGCCTCTGCACCTGCAGGGTGGCTGGGAAGCTGAACGGAGAACCCCGTTCAGCTTTCCAGCCACCCTGCTGCTACGAAACGACTGCATCGGATAACGCTAACAGGTCGTTATCCAATGGAAAATTTCTAAAGAAATTTTGCATCCTTATCCGATTTTAGTGTTATCTGATATAGTTGTTATCGAGGTATTACTGTATATACATAAGCCTTGCTCCATATCACCATATATTTTGTTTAAATTACCTTGTACAAGGCCAGATCATTTATTTATTATATGTGTAATCATATGTTAGTTCTTATATTTTACAGTTTTTTCTTTCCACCCCCACAACCTCATTTCTGTGAACGGAGCATTTGGGCTTTTTTTCCCTATTTCTTCTTCTTTTTTTTTTTTAATTAGGTATGTTAAAAAAATACAAAAATACAAAAATACAAGTAAAGACATTACAAAAGTATAAAAGCTTATGAAGAATATGTAACATGTTTTATACGCATTGCTGTTACATTCTCCTCCTTTCTTGATACATAATCTTCTTCACGTTCCTTTCTATTACATCATTAAAAATCACCCTTGTGCTATATACATATTTCTTCTAAAGAAATGCCTTACAAAACCCAAAAGATCTATACTTAGGCAGTACACTGAACAGGCCAACTTAAAAGTCACGCAGTGTTCTCCAGATCTCAAGTAGGGTACTGTAAAACCCAAAGCATCATGAAAGCTTGCAAGCGGTTTTCTTTAAATTGGCCTATGAAAGGCAATCCAGTATACTGTAGGGGGGCCCTCCTGTTTTTCTTACATCAATCAGAGGCAAATGGTGGTCACTCTGGAGATTAATAGAGGGCTATGTATGAGTTATGAAAAAAACCCTTTATATATTAGATTTATTTGGCTGTAGCTCCCAGAATTCTGGCTGGGGGAATTCCTGGTAAATTCTGAGGGTAAAACAGTACAAAAAGGCAGAAACCCCCATGCCTAAATATTAGCAGAAGATAACATTTAATTACATTTCAGAAGAGCTTCTGACCTTTGTCAATGAGACTCTTGTTAAAAACACAAGAGAAAATTGAGAGCATTCCCCGATTGGCGTTTAGCCTGCTCTTTTCAGATTTAAGAGTCCAAACTTCTCATCAGCCAAACATCTGCAAGCATTATAAAACATTTAAGGAATAGGAAATCTTTTATATATTCCCTCCCCCATTGATATTTACAGAAACAAACTTGGATTTTCTTCCCTACAGCAGATGTCTTCTAAAAGGTTGAGGCTACAATACTCTTGTGTGCAGTGATGGGATGTAACAGGCTCGCACCAGTTCACCAGAATCGGTAGTAACTTTCCCCAGTGTCCCGGAAAACTGGTAGCAGCATTTGGCAGGAACCACCTTTGGGGCTTACCTTTTCACTGGTTCCCCTACTGCGCATGCGCACCAAACACTTGGTGTGCATGCATGCCTACAGTGCTTGGCACATATGCACAGCCTCCTTGCTGTCCTCCCAAGCGGGGAGGAGGAAGAGAAGCTGCTAGCCTGAAACTCCCTATAGCCTGCTCCCCAGGGTAAGTGACTCACCTTTGGATGTGGTGTGTCTGTGTATTTAATACCTTTACCTATATTGATGTAAAACCACCGTTCCTAAAAAGGCCTGGCGGCCGGCAGGCCTAGCGGCCTGACTTGGGGTTTTTAAACAAAGTCTTGGAGTTACCTCAACAATAAGCTACACCTGTGCTGTTCCTATTGCTGTTCCAATTGGAGAACCCTTAAGGAGGTACAGCTGTTTTACATTTACATTAAGGCATATTATCCTAGAGAACTGGTACGATGACCATATCCATCTTGCAACATGGTGCTGCCCAGGCACTTATACTAACAGGTAAGTGATGGGTTTGTGTTTGGGGTGAGTGGTTGGGCGGGTGTTTGAGTGGATGGGTGTATTTTAATGTAATTTTTATTTTTTATTTTATTTATTTATTTACGGGTTTGTGTTGTGGGTGGGTGAGTGGGCGGGCGGGCAGGCAGGCTAAGAGGTGTGTGTGTGTGTGTGTGTGTGTGTGTGTGTGTGTGTGTGTGTGTGTGTGTGTGCGTGCGCTTATTTTTATTTTATTTTTTATTTTTTGATTTGGCCCCACCCACGACATCATGATGTCATGATGTTAGCTCCGCCCACACTATTATGACGTTACGGTGGGGTAGTAAAATTTTTGACATCCCACCACTGCTTGTGTGTCAAATTATTTCCACACTTTGGCTCTCCATTCAAGACAAGATATCACAGGCCACCCATGGCAACCAGTTCAGCACCACCATTTAGCTGTGGGCTGAGCAACAGTCCCCTTCTCTACTCTTGAGCAACTTGGATCAATGTAGGGAAGAAGCTGAAAATGAAATTTAAACCTACAAAAATGATTATGGGGGCTAAACTTGAATTTCAGAACAAACTGTTCATTGGTATATTTACCACAGCAGAATTTCTACCAAAAACGTCCGTACTTTGCTGTACTTAAGCTATAAGATAGGCTACAATTCTAAGTGGACTTATTAGTAAGAAAATATCTCAAAAATTGAGTCCTAAATAAGATCTGGAGTCTTGGAGTCTTGGTTTCTGTTCAGGATAACTGTTTGTCAAACCATTTTAGAAGTGGTTGTAATTATGCAATTTCCTAAGGCTCTTCAAACATAACATCAAGAGAACTGTTATGATGATGTTCACCCTCCACTAGGACAGAAGCAACAAGAACAACCAGAAGGATCAGGCTACTTCATTCCTTTTATTCCGCCTATTTAAATGGCAACACTGCTTTTTCGGTTTGTTTGGATGTTTAATTACAAGCTAAAGCTTGCATGAACAGCTAGTGGAACATTTCTGGTTAAAGTTTGATGGGTCTTACAAATCAACACTACACAATTAGGAGGAAGCAAAAGTTAACATTAGAGCCCTGCTCCCATGATGCCTGGTACCACATTTCTGCCCAATAGAAATATTAGTGGGATGTTTATGGCTTCTTAAAACGTTTAAAATCAGAGTAAAATCTTTTGAATATAAATAACAGAAAGACAGACATAACCTGTTCCTTAATAATTATTTATTATTATTCATACATATCAACCACCCTCCTCACGGGTGGCTCACAATTCATAAAAAACCACAATAAAACACTCTTTAAAACATTCCTCCCCCCCCCCCCCCAATTTAAAACTTCAAAATCTAAAAACTAATTGAGGGCAAGCGGGGCTTAAATCAACCAGCGGGCTGGGGACACAGTCCCTCCCGCACCCCATACCTGCCCTGCCAGCCATGTTTTTAATTTTTTCCTAAAGGGCAGCAACTCCATCTGGAGACATAACTCCGTTGGCAGGAGGTTGCATAGGGCCGGGGCGGACATCAAAAAGACCCTCCTCTCTGGCCAATGGAACAACTGGAGAGCCTCACCGATCTGCTCTAGTGGGATGGGCAGATGTTCTTGGGGTGAGGCAGTCTCTTTAAGTATCCTAGCCCACTACCATGTAGGGCTTTAAAGGCAATAACCAGCACCTTGAATTGCACCCAGAGACATATAGGCAACCAGTGCAGTTCCTGGAGCAGTGGTGAGGCATGTGCATACAGCCCACACCCCAACACCACCCGGGCAGCTGCATTCTGGACCAACTGAAGCTTCTGAATGGTCATCAAGGGCAGCCCCATGTAAAGCACATTACAGTAATCAAGTCTGGATTTAATCAGAGCATGTGTGACCATGAGCAAAGAGTCCCGATCTAGGAACGGGCGAACCTGGCAAGCAACTCGTAGTTATGCAAAAGCCCTCCTGGCCACGACTGCCACCTGCTCTTCGAGCAATAGTCGCAAGTCCAGGAGGACCCCCAAGTTATGCACCGGTCTGTTTGGGACAGCACCGCCCCATCTAGAACCAAAGATGGTAGCTCCTGAGATAACACGGGACCCCTGACCCACAGCCACTAAGTCTTGCCAGGATTCAGCTGAAGCCCGTTGTCCCCCATCCAGACCCTAACAGCCTCCAGGCACCTGGAAAGGACTTCCACTGCATCGCTAGGGTCCCCACAGGCCAAGATATACAACTGGGTATCATCTGCATATTGATGATACCTCACCCCTTGGGAACGAATGATCTCACCCAGTGTTTTCATATAGATGTTAAATAGGAGAGGCGAAAGTACTGAGCCCTGTGGCACCCCATAACAGAGGGGCCTCAGGCTGGACACCTCGTCTTCCAACCACACCGACTGGGCTCGGCCCCTTAGAAATGAGGAAAACCAGGACAACACAGTGCCTTGGATCCCCAGTCCTTGAAACCTTTCCAGAAGGATACCGTGGTTGACAGTATCGAATGCCGCTGAGAGGTCAAGAAGAGCCAGGACGGACGGATGACCTCCATCCCACTCTCACCAAAGATCATCCACCAGCGCGACCAATGCAGTTTCTGTACCATATCCGGGCCTGAATCATGACTGAAGAGGGTCCAGATAATCCGCTTCATCCAGAACTCCCTGCAACTGTCGCGCCACTGCCTTCTCCAAAACTTTGCCCAAAAAAGGCAGGTTGGACACAGGCCGGTAATTGGTAAGCACTGCGGGGTCAAGTGATGGTTTTTTCAGGAGGGGGAGCACCAAAGCATGCTTTAATTTTGTTGGAAAGACCCCCTCCCATAATGATGAATTTATGATGGCTTTGACCCAACCGCCTGTCACCGCCCTGGAGGTTTTAATCAACCATGCGGGGCATGGATCTAATGCACAGGCAGTTTTCTAGGTATTGTATACCTAGAAAACATTGCATCACCTCCAAATACCTGGGAGTTATCCTGGATCAAACTCTCAATTTCAAGACCCTCTGCCTTAATACCAAACAAAAGGTTTTTGCCAGGAACAATATTCTGAGGAAAATAACAGGCACAAGTTGGGGTGCTCAACCATACACATTAAGAACTTCTGTGTGAGCTTTATGTTACTTTGCAGGAGAATATGCTAGTCCAGTGTGGTGCAGATGAAAGCATGCATGGCAGGTGGAGATGGCCCTAAATGAAACAGCGAGATTGGCCACAGGATGCCTAAAACCAACCCCGATACAAAAAGTGCATTACTCAGCTGGCATCTCTTCAGCAAAATTCCCTTGAGAAAGTGCTGCTCAGAAAGTGTGGGTCAAAGCAAGTTCCTAGGAAACACACAGTGATGGGATGTCCCCAGTTCCAGACGGTTCCCTGGAACCGGTAGGACCAATCCCGGAGGGTTCTCCGGGAGGGGAGTTCACTTTTGAGGCGTCCGGTTCCAGACGCCTCACCGAAAGAATTTTTTTAAAAAAAAAATGGAGCAAAAATGGCTCCAATTGACTGCACATGCGCAGAAACTCAATCTGACGCATTGCGCATGCGTCAAATTGAGTTTCTGGTCATGCGCACTAAATTGGAGCCAAATGGCTCCAATTTAAAAAAAAAAAATTCTTCCGAAGCTGGAGCTGCCCCTTTTTAGAGCCCTCAGAGAAGGGCACCTCCCCTAGCCAGCCACAGAGCTCCCGCGGGCACGTTGGTGCCTGCCCGGGCCGTCCGCCCGCGCCGTGCCCTCCTAGGGACTTGGGCCCGACAAACCCCCATGCCCTGGGTAAGCCTGGCGGGGCTCGCCACTGCCGCATCCTCCTCCGCCAGGCGCCTGCAGCTTCCTCGGGCCGGTGCCTTTTCGGCCCGACTCTGGCTGCGGCCACGGGCGGCCAGGGCCTGCGGGCAGCGGTGGCTCTAGCCCCTGGCCGCGGCTGGAGCCGCCACCATACCCACTGCTGCCTGCAGGCCCTGGCCGCCCGTGGCCGCAGCCAGAGCCGGGCCGAAAAGGCACCGGCCCGAGGAAGCTGCAGGCGCCCGGCGGAGGAGGATGCGGCGGTGGCGAGCCCCGCCGGGCTTACCCAGGGCATGGGGGTTTGTCGGGCCCAAGTCCCTAGGAGGGCGCGGCGGCGGACGACGGCCCGGGCAGGCACCAACGTCCCCGTGGGAGCTCGGTGGCCGGCCAGGGGCTGCAGGCGGCTGTGGCGGCGGACGACGGCCCGGGCAGGCACCAACGTCCCCGTGGGAGCTCGGTGGCCGGCCAGGGGCTGCAGGCGGCTGTGGCCGGCCGCGGCCTTCGTAGGAGGAAACGGCCGCAGTCGGGGGCAGCGTGTCTTGCCGGGTGGCCCCGGGCCACATGGAGGTTCATCGGCACCAAGGAAGGTAAGTGAGGCTTTTATATTTAGGGTGGGTGGGTGATTTATTTGTGTTTTGGGTGGGTGGTTGTACTTTTATTTAATTTTTATTTTATCTATTTCTTTATTTTATTTCTTTAAGTTATTTACGGGTCTGTGTGCGTGTTTATTTTTTATTTTTATTTTATTTTTGGCCTTGCCCACAACGTCATGATGTCATGACGATGGCTCCGCCCATGACATCATTACGTCATGACATTGGCCACGCCCATGACGTCCATGACGTCATGGCGTGGTAGTAGAATTTTTGACATCCCATCACTGGAAACACATCTGCTATTTGATCACCAACCACCAAAGCAGAGACTGAAATCAAGGCATAGCTTTCTCACTACTTGGACTGGTATTTATGAAAAATCGTTTGGATCATCCAAGGCAAAAGAATTTGCCATTTTTACTTCTAAATGGTTTTTCTTTAGTCAAATCTGCTAAGGATGAAGAAGGGAGATTCCTGATCTTAAAAGGGAAACTTGGCAAGGAAGAAGTTACTTTAGTAAATGTATATGTTCCAAACCAGGCACAAGATTATTATTTTTTAGAAAAAAATAAGGAATATTATACAGAAGAAAAGTAGTCAAAACATGATCATAGCGGGAGATTTCAATTTGATAACATCAGCTAGTGATACTCCTAAAGTTATAAAATATAGAAAAGAAGTGAGGAACTCAGGATTAGATAAGTGGACAGTATCATTAAAAGTAAAAGATACATGGAGATTGTTAAAGGGTTCAGAGCAAGCATATACATTTTTCTTGCAGGTACATAGGACGTATTCAAGGACTGATTACATAATGGTTTCAAATAAGCTGGTGAATAACTTAAGAGATGCATCGGTGGGCATATTTAAGGAATCTGACTACGCAATGGTCACGTTGGAAATGCAGATTTACCCGAACTGTAAACAACAAAGAGTTTGGAGATTTGATGCATATTTGGTAAAGAATAATAAAATAAAGGATGGGGCAGAACAAAAGTGGGAAGAAAGTTGGTTTTTAAATGTAATGGGAGATGTAGACTTGCATGTACTATGGGATGCAATGAAAGTTACTTTTAGAGGAGTTTGTTTTAAAGAAATGATAATTGAGAATAATAAAAGGAAAGCAAGACAAGAAAGATTAGAGAAAGAATGTGTTTAGAAGTAGTACATGCAAGAACACATAGGATAGATATATTTCAAAAGTTACAGATTTTGGGAAAGGAACTTTTAGGTCAAGAAATAGAAAAAGTTAAAAGGGATCTGATTTATCTTGAGAGGGATAATTTTGAGTTTAACTACAGGAGTACAAAAAGATTAGCTAAAGCAGCACGGGGAGGAAATCTAAGAGGAAAATCAAAGTGTTAGTAGATAAAAATGGAAAATGTTGTAATAAAATAGAGGATAAATCAGAAATAGTGGAAGAATTTTATAGTGGATTGTATAAAGCAAAACAAATTGATTTACAAGAACTGAAGTTACAATTAGATAAATATTTAACTACTAGAATAAATGACGTGCATAAGAATACGATAGAATTACTGACGTAGAAATAGAAACCATAAGAAAAATACTCAAAAGTAAGAAATTACTGGGTGAAGACGGTTATACAACTGAATTTTACAAAGAGTTTAAATATTTAGTTATCCCTAAATAAAAAAAAAATACAATTATATTATAGAAGGAGGAAAGATCCCAGAGTCTTGGAACCAATCTGTAACAGTTTTACTCCATAAGCCAAATAAAGATGAAGAAAAAATAGAATCATATAGACCAATCTCACTTCTCAATCAGGATGTTAAAATTTTTACTGCTGTAATAGCTAACAGATTGAGCAAATTCATAGGCCACTATTTACTTGAAGACCAGGCATGCTTCTTAAAAGGTAGACAAATGGAGGATCTCATAACAAGATTAATAAATGTTTTATAGAGGTAGCAAGGAAAGATAAGGCTAAGATTTGCAACTTATTGCTGGATATATACAAGCATTTGATTCTATTCAATGGCAAACAATTAAAGCAATAAAAAATTAGTATGTATGCTGACGATACCCTTTTAGTATTGAAAGTCCCATGGAATCCCATTAAAAAAGTTTAAGATCATTTGGCAAGATTTGAAAGGATAACTGGGATAAAAATCAATTGGGGGGAAACTGAGGCTATCACTTGCAATTATAACCATGCAGAAAAGGAAAAAGATAAACAAACAATATAAAATACAAATCAAGGATAGCTTGAAATATTTAGGAATTTATGTTGCAGAAAATATTAAAGATACTCAGAAGTTAAATTTTGATAAAGTTAAAAAGGAGGTAAAACTGACTATTGAACGACTTAATAAATTAAAGGTTTCTTGGTTTGGAAGGGCAAGTTTATGCAAGATGAAGAACATGCCCAAAATACTAGGAAACTTCCCGATAAGGATAAAAGAGAAACAATTAAAGGAATGGCAGAAAATGCTGGACAAATTCTGCAATGGAGGGGAAAAAGCCATGAATTACAAAATTGTTATGGTATTTGAAACGGGGGAAGGAGGCTTAGGAATCCCAAATACAGTAATACCTCGGATAACGCTAAGACTTGGTTCCACAAGTCTTGGTGTTATCCGATTTTTTGTGTTATCCGATGCATGTTAAAATTCTATGGGATGTATCGGATAATGTTAAAGCTCCATAGAGATACATTGTAATCGCACAGGCTTTAGCGATTGTTATCCGATCCATCCCATAGGACCTTAACGTTATTCGATCCAATTCTCCTCCCCAGATTACTTAACGTTATGCGATTTTAGCATTATCCGAGGTAAACGTTATCCGAGGTATTACTGTATAGGAAATTATCATATGGCATTCCAATTAAAACAAATTATAAAAAGGTTAGCACAGGAGAATGTAGATAGCAAGGAAATTGATTGGATAGAATATTAAAAATTTAAAGGAAGTTTATTTTTAACAGATCACGAGAACAAGATTAAAATTAGAAATAGAACACTGAAAGAACTGCATCAATTTTGGAAAGGATTAAAAGCCAAGTTAGCTCCAGGTGAATTGCCGATCTTAGAATTGATAGATTTCCCAGAATGTCCACTGAATATGATTAAAGAAATGAAACAAAAATTGTTGTACAATTAACTTTTGTTATAAATGAATGGATACTTAAAGGTAATACCCAACAGAATAGGAGTGACATTTATACGAAATTAGAGCTAAATTGGTTCCAAAGATTGCAAGTTGAAAGATGGGATAAGAAAATTAGAAGCAAAAGCTATATGGAAAGATCATTAACCCCATTTGAAGAACTGATATATAAAGTAAGAAGAGGAATAATTTTAAATACAGTAAAACCTCGAGTAACGAATAAAATCAGTTCCATGCCCTTTTTGTAAGTTGAATTTGTTTGTAACTTGAGGCATTCCCCCCCCTCCAAAAATCAATCAAACCACCCAAAAACAACAGCAGCATTGAAAGGAAAGCATGCATAAGCAAAAACGCTGTTCCTTACCTTACAGAAGCTGTGGAAATGGACAGAAAACTCAGAAAAATCCAGCAAGAAACAGCAACAGGCAGCCATTTTGGCACTGAAATTCCAGACAAAGAAATCACTCCAAACACTCTACTGCTACCTACAGGGCTCAGAAAGGCTGCATGTGCGGAATGCATTTTGGGGAATCATATTATGTAACCTGAAGCAAACCCACAGGGGAAATGGCAGTTTTTTGCTTCACTGGAGACAACACAGAGGAAAAAGAATTAATTTGTAAATCGGGACATGTTCGTAACTCAAACCATGGATTTCAGTGCAAAACCAATTCGTAAGTCAAATTATTCGTAAGTAGCGGCATTCGTAAATCGGGGTTTTACTGTAAAGGTTTAGTTGGTAGAGTGTATGAGACGCTAAACAAAAATGAGGAACCGCAACAGATATTAAAGAAAATATGGGGAAAGGATTTGGGTATAACTATCAGCGAGGACGCATAGAAACGAAAGTGGAAACAACGGTTGATGAGATTACTCTCTATTAAAGAAAAAGAATGTACCATATATGCTGGCGTATAAGATGACTGGGCGTATAAGACGACCCCCCAACATTTCCACTCAAAACGCCGTATAAGACTACCCCCTCTTCCACACACCTTCCACACACCAAATAAAACATAAAAGAACATCAGATTTGATTTCAACATCTCCCTGTGGCCGGCACTAGTGCGCAAATGTGCATGTGCAAGCTCTGCGTAGACAAGGGGCGGGGAGGAGCACCGCTGCTTCCCGCCAAGCAGAACGGGCCGGTCATGCCTAAAAGACTGGCACCCCTGTCTTGCTGCTGATGCTCACCGCAGCCACGCTGGATACTGCACGATACTGGATGGTATGTAGAATGAGGTGGGTGGGCATTGGGAGGCCACTATGGGCACCAGGCGGGCATCGGGAGGCCACTATGGGCACCGGGCGAGCATCCGGAGGCCACTATGGGCATCTATGTCTATCCCAACTGAAGTGCACCCGGCGTATAAGATGACCCCCCCCCCCTTGGAGGCATGTTTTTCAGGGGGGGAAAGTAGTCTTATACGCCAGCCTATACAGTAACTGTAAACTCGTATGGAAATGGTATATGACCCCAGCATGACTACATCAAATGTGTAAGGGAGGGACTAATATGTGTTGGAGATGTGGTAAAGAAGTTGGAACGTACTTACACATGTGGTGGGGCTGTGAGTCTGCTTATAAATTCTGGAAAATGATAGAAGGGGAATTGGGGGAAATTATGGAAGTTGTAATTGAGTTAAATCCAAAAATTGTACTATTAGGGGAAGTTGAGGATATTAAGGTAGATAGTAAAAAGAAAGAACTGATGGTTGTGCTGTTATCGGTGGCAAGACAAATAATGGCAACAGAGTAGAAAAATAAGTTTGTAATAAGTAAAGATAGATGGTACAAAAAGGCTTGGCATCTAGCCCTGAATAATAAGTTATAATTGGAACTTAGACTAAAGAAAGGAATGGTAAAAAAGAGTATACAGTACTTTGGGAAATATGGAAACCATATGTTGTATATGGATTGATGAATGAGGACAGAGTTAAGCCAAACCAGGAAGCATGTAAATTTTGGGAAAAGTAAAAGAGCAAGAGGTATAATAAGGTATAACAATAAGTTAAATAGCACATAACACCATGTATAGCACTGTGGTGTTGGTAAGGGTTGGGTGATTGTTAATTGTTAATTGTCTGTTGGTTTGGTTTGTTTTGGTTTACTTCATTTTGATGCTTCATTTTGATGTGATGAAAATAATGATAATAAAAATAAATTTTAAAAAAAGAAAGAGTGGGTCAAAGCAAGTTCCTAGGAAACACACCTGCTATTTGATCACCAACCACCAAAGCAGAGACTGAAATCAAGGTATAGCTTTCTCACTACTTCTGCCCCTCCTAACAACCAGCCACCACAGACCACCTTAGAACTATGGAATGCAAGCAAGGGACTACAAGTAACTGGGCTCTCTACCACCTGGCCAAGAACAACCATGGCTTGTGTGGAAAGCTTTAAACAGACTGAGTGCAGGGGTAAGAAGATCAAGGGCTAATCTGAGAAAGTGGGGTTTTCCTGTTGATGATAGCCTATGTCATTGAAGACAAACCTTGGCACTCTAAGTCAGTGATGGTGAACCTATGGCACGCGTGCCAGAGGTGGCACTAGGACCCCTTTCTGTGGGCATCCATGCAGTCACCCCAGCACAGAGTTTGCCCTGCCCCTCTGCCCTACAGCCCAATGAGAGCGTTTCCTTCCTCCCCTGTTGCTGTGTTGACACTTTGTGATAATTAAGTGGTTTTTGGGTTGAAGTTTGGGCACTTGGTCTCTAAAAGGTTTGCCATCACTGCGCTAGGTGTTCTTGGACTCCAATTACCAGAAGCCAAAGTTAGTACTCCTGCTGATCATGTGCATTGTATCATATAGGAGATAGTTTGTGTTTCTCCACATTCACATAGGCCAGTGATGGCTTCTGGGAACTGAAATTCAAGAACTGCTGGAGTGCCAAGGTTTGCCATCACTGGCCTATGTGAATGTGGAGAAACACAAACTATCTCCTATATGATACAATGCACATGATGCTCCTCAACGTGCACTGAGGAGGACCTTATGATGGCAAGAGGATATGCTGTTGATGTGGCCCAATGTTGGGCAGATGTCATCTAGCCCTTTTTAATTCTGTTTTGTTTTTAGATGTGTTGGTTTTAGCTTTGTTATTATATGCTGGTGGTGCATCTGACCTGAAGAAAGAAAAGATTCAATTCTGATGCGTGGTACCCCTTTTCAGGGGTTTCTAGGTAGAGAAGGCACAAAAGTGATTTATCATTTCCTTCTGAAGATGCCCTGGGACTGCACAGCTTGCCCAACAACAGGCCAACTCTACTCACAGGAGGCACAGTGGGGAATTGAACTCCCAATCTCTGGCACCACAATCAGAAACCTCACCACCTAGCTATCCTTTGCTGGAGCAAGGGCCTAAACCTACTTGTTAGTCACATCCCCTGAATCAACTTAAAGTATGTAAGCCTAAAGTTTTGTTGAATTTAAGAAGTTAAACATATAACAAAAAGCAGGCTTTGAAAGAGGTTTGGGTCTGATTAGAATAGCATGGGGGAAATCTGGCTCTCCAGCTGTCACCATACAACTCACACTTGCTCAATCCAAGTAGTCACAGGCTGCCCATACTTTTGTAGAAAATGAGCAATATAGAATCTGTGGGAAATTACTGGAGGGGATGCGATAGGGCAGGGGTGCCCAAACTACAGCCCATGGGCTGGATCTGGCTCATGGCACCAATTAATCTTGCACGTGCTGCCCACGATGCTCCCAGAAGCAGAAAATGTGCATGCATGTGCACATAATGTGCCCATGGATGCACATAACACACCTGTGCATGCACAGTGCTGCCGTAAATGGCCTACAGCTGTCATAAAAGCATTTACGACAGCCGCGGGTCACTTGCGGCAGCAGTATACGCACACAGATGTGTGTTTTACTTCCGTTCCAGTGGGGAACCACATGACCGGCATGCTCAACCACGTGACTGGCCCACAGCCTGAAATGTTTGGGTACCCCTGCGATAAGGGCAGTGGCAGAGAGGCGGGAGTAGCATACTGCTTGTCTGACCCTGCCATCATCCTAGAGCCCTCACATTAGAACAGGATATAAATGGAGTGAACTAGAGCAGAACTTTATTTTTTAAAACGGAATTCCTCTAATCCGGAACTGACTTCTGCTGGCAATTCACTATAACCCAATCTAAGTAAAAGATCTGGATTTCTCAAACACGCTTTTGATATCCCAGGGATACGATATAATAAGGCAAGATGGAGTTTGAGTAAATATCTTTAGTAGCTTTTTTTAAAAATCCTTTGTCACTATTCAACCTGGAACTTGTCAAGCAGAACACACCAGAGCAGATATGATAAATAGTAAAGTAATATGTAAATAAATATGTCACCAATGACTTTATATATAATTTCTCATTTTGTCTGGGTGAACACCAAAGTTTTACTCCAACACAAATGTAACTTTTATTCATATACAGTATCCGACACACAAACAGAATAGTTAGGTCAAACAGCTTAAAGACACAATTTGATAACATACTACTGCATTATATTGTTCCCAGGACAATCTTCATAGCTGATCGTTATGATGATAACCAATATTCAGAATAAGATATTGCACTTGAAGAAGAAGGTGCCTGTATTTTATCTGTGGCCGTGGAACAATGAAAAGTCCTGTGGTATATTTCTCACCAATGAACTTGGTTTGACAATAAGTCATTGCCACCACGTATAGGTTTGGCAATAAGGCTTTACCAGTCTGGCCAAGTTATCCTGTTAGGGTAACAGAGTAGACCATACTGCCAGGGACTCAGCACTGATCGTCAGGTGGCAGTTAACTAACCTGACAACCCTGAGAACTAACAGCCTTAGCTGGCGAAGTCCATAGGGAAGGGTGATGGTCCCTAAGTGCATTAACTCTCACTTGAAACCACCTTGATGGAGGGCAACAGCTTCATCAATACTGGCCTGGGTCTAATAAGGACATTGTGTGCCCAAAGGGCTCAGGACCAGAAAGTGACTCGCAGAACTTGATCAGTGGTACAGATGTCACAAAGAGCACTGCATTATATTGTTCCCGTCAATCTTCATGGCTGATCACCATAATAGCCAGTAGTATTTGGAATCAGATACAGAACTTGAAGAAGAAGATAACAGACCCACTCTCCGCTAAGTGCCAGGCAGATCAGTGGGACTCACTCCGACATTAGGCTTTATTGGACTGACGGTGAACATGTCACTGTACTTGCAAAATGTCAAAAAAAAAAAAAGCGGTTGCAGCTTTAGAATTCTCTGCTCTTACTGATAACAGCACAATTAGAAAGATAGACAAAAGCAGGTACAATGAAGCCTTACTGACAAAGCAAAGAACAAAGCAATCACACGTATATACCGCCCCATAACACTTAGTGCCCTCTCTGGGCAGTTCACAAGTTAATTAGCATTTTGCCCCCACCATGCTGGGTACTCATTTTTACTGACCTTAGGAGGATGGAAGGCTGAGTCAACCTTGATCCTGGTCAGGATCGAACTTACAACCTTTGGGTTTCAGTACAGCAGTTTAACCACTGTGCCACCAAGGCTCTTGATGACACTGATGGTATCTTCTGGATGTCCCTGGCAAAGGAAGTTTCATTGCATCCAGGTAAATCTACAAACACTGCAGGCTTAATCCTGTACTGTATTTAGTTCTTGTCCCATTGAAATTTATGGGGAGGATCAACCTAGTATTATGTATGTTTAGTCAGGAGTAAGTCCCACTGAGTTCAGGGAGACTAACTCCTAGAAAAAACCAGCTTTACAGAAGCACTAGGACTCCTGGTCCCACAGGGCTCCTGCCTCTAATCTATTCCCTCAACATCTATAATGTAAATATTTATTTGCATAAACAAACATGTATCCTAGGGGCTGAAAAATGTAGTTCGTCCCTAACAACTTCAGTGAGCCTTTTTAGTTCTAGATCAGCAGGTAGTTTCGTGTCTGGCCTAGATACAAAAGAAGTGATATAGCTGATATTTTAACAGATCAAATGGACCGTGTACATTTAGCCATCGTAATTCAGTGAACCAAAAGGAAGTTCAGAACTACCAACCTCTTCACATTCAAAATACAACCCTAGATTCCTGTGACTCATTGAACTGGATCAGTGGTATGGATGTCATGTGCAATGTGAAACACATGGAAGTCCACTTGCATTATATTGTTCCCAGGACAATCTTCATGGTTGATCACCTGGATATTAATCGCCAATATTCAGAATCAGATACAGCATAAGAAGATTCTTGTACCTGACAATACATAGCATTGAAACAACAGAGGTGCAAATGGCATACATAAGATTGACTTAATAAAGGAAGTCACAGCCTTGATTCTGCAAGACCTGAGCTGGATTGTTAATGCTACACCAGCAACAACAATAAATGGACATAAATAGATTGCAAGACAAGATTGTAGACATATACGTGCTTATTTAGAGCCCAATTTTACCACAGTATGGAACACAGTATTCTACTTTCTGGATTTAATTTTCCTATGATCCCACTATCTGCAAACTCACGCCCCACGTCACACACTATACATATACTGTACCTGAACTTCTAAGTAACACTTCATGCATCTGATTAAGTCCAGAAAAAGATGCCATGAGACTCTTTGTTGATTCCACTTAAGACATTGAGTTTGTTCCCAAGCAAATACGGAGAAGATTAGGAATAAGACTGTTTCTGCTCTTGATTCAAGAGGAGAAGATACAAAGGCTTCTTCAGTTCTATTATGCTGTGGGTGCATGTTTTAATAGACCAAGGCTAAAAGGAATGCATTGAACCTTAAATCTGGGGGAGACCTGAGAGAAGGAAAAATCAAAATTCACATGCAGTCTTAAAAGGGAAGACTTTGTATGTTGTTTCTTGGCGCGCGCGCACACACTGCTACCCTCTTTAAAAGTCAATATTAAATTACTGCAGGAACACCACTTAATGCAATTTTTTTTTAAAATCCACCAATCCGGAGTAGGAGATACAGTAAAACTTCACATAAAGAGTGCCTTGCTTAGAAACTAACTCGCTTAAAGAGCAGAATTTTATCTGAATGTTCGCTTCGCTTAACAAATAAAACCAACCAAAAACTCGCTTAACAATTAAATCGGGGTTTGCAATCCCCCCAACCAGAAGTCACAATTGGTCACTTATAATGGTTTGCTTGAAGAGGAAACTCGCTTAAAGAGCAATCCCATGGAACGCATTATGCTCTTTAAGCAAGGTACCACTTATATATCAGTGTCTCTTTGTCCAAAGCTTCCCATATGTCTAAACACAGTGGGGGAAGGACATTTTCAGTTATGTGATTGTGCTTAAGAGGCATTCAAATTGGAATCCTTCCTCCTGTCTTATTGTTTCTTTGTTTCTCAAGCTCACAGTTTTCTTCCTATGATACAGTATAAACAAGACCCCTTTACTCCACCCAGAAAGCTGTGATCCTAACAAAATACAATCTGGTTGTTTATTTTATTTCGTTGTTTGTTGTATGCTGTTTGTTTGTTTATTTGTCTGTGAACCACTAGAGGGAAATATCCCAGATGGGTGGTATAGAAACAAACAAACAAACATGTCGTTCTTGCCAGGTGTCACTTTGCTATTTCTTTCCGTCAACGGAGGAAATCAGGTAGGGGGGGGGAAATACCAGCAGAAACAGTCATTCCAATGTCAATCCCCCACCCCAGCTGTCAAACCTGGGGGGGAGAGGACTCGCTTTCTCTTTCGCTCGCTCTTTTCTTTCTATAAACAAAGGAAAGAAAGCGACAACAAAGCTATCCCTCTTCCAAAAGGAGCTTTAAAAAATAATCCCAACTTCCCATGGCCCGAGGAAGCGGATCCTGCCCCTGTTTTATTTATTTTTTTTATCTTTTCCAAGCGCGTCAAAACTTCCTCGAAGTTTTCCCCGCAGGCAACAGGCGGCGGTTCCAAGCTGGCCGCTCCCGTTCTCTCTACCTGGCGTAAGACTGGAAGGGGCGCGTTGGTGATTTCTGTCAACCTTTTCCTCCCCGCACCCCAGGGAAGGTCTGGTCCGAAGTATGCTGGGCGGGGCAGGGACCCAATGTGAAGGAAAAGAGCGGAGACACACGTACAGATCCATATATCTGTCTACCAGAGAGTAAACTTCTGGCACCTTAAAGACTAACTGCTGCACTGTAACGTTAGTTTCCGTGGATCAAGTCCACTTCGTCTGACATAAACATGAGACTTCATGGCATCAATTTATACATACTGTATCGGTCACCGAAGCACACCATGGTTGGTTAGTACTATATAACAGGTAAGAGAGTAAACAAAAGGAAAAGGAGAAACCGTCGTGGCACCTTCAAGACTCACTCCTGTATTTAAACGTCAGCTTCCGTGGATCTAGTCCACTTCGTCAGACATCAGAGTGAGAGAGACTTCATGGCATCAGTTTTTATACACATCGAGTGCAGAGGCAGACAATGGTTGGCGAGCATAAGAGATAAGTTTGCAAACCGGTGTGACGATTTACAGCCAGGAATACCAGAAGATCCGTGATTGGGGTTCAGGTTTATAGCCGTGACTTTTTGGTGTGTGTTTGGTGTGTGTATGTATAGAGATAAGTTTGCAAACTAGTAGGAATATATGTGTGTATAGACGCGCGCACGGTATATGGTGCGTATATACACACACACGCCGTATATATATTTCACGGCTCGATCGTGGTACCGTCCCGTCCCCCCCAAATAACAATCTAGCTTCCAAGAACTGGATCGGATCGGAGAAGGTTTCCCTCCCCTTCCAGGCAATGAGAAACAAGTAGATGGGGTAGATGGGGGTGCAGTGGGTGTGGGGGTTGCAGGGAAGGGTCAAGGGGAACGCTTGACACCGTTGTTTTGTACTGGTTTGAAGCGCGCGCTCCCCTCCCCACGTGCCCCCCCCTTACCTGCTCGCGGCCCCCCAGGCGTCTTCTTGGTGCGGCCCCGGCCCGGCATGGAGGGAGAGAGAGGGAGAGTTTGGGACTCACTCACAGCGCCGACGCCCCTGCCTGGCGGCGTCCCTCTCCGCGCCAGCCCAGGGATCGGCCGTGTGTGTGGGGTGGGGGGACTTGGCGGCTCACTGGGCGCAGGCCCCGCCACCGACCCCCCCAGCGCCGCCGCCTAAGCCCCTTCCTCCTCCTCCTCTTCCTCCTCCTCCTCCCCTCTGCCCTCCTGCCATGGCTGCGCGCCTCAAGCGCTTTGGCTGGATCTTTGGAAAGCGTCGGTTTCCTGGAGAGGAAGGAGGGGGTCGAGTCCCGGGGCGAGGCGTGTCTAGGGAGAGGATCGTGCCCGGCCGGGGAGGAGGGAGGCCAGGGAAGCCGGGATCGGGGGCTGGCTTGGAGGGAGAGAGATCGGGTGGCCAAGGGGCTGGTCCTCGCCCCAAGGCGGAGAGGAGGCGGGCGGAGTTCCTGGGGGAAACGCCGATCGCGGGGGGGGGGGGGGAGGCGAAAACCCTCTTGAGCTAACAGCCCCCCCCCCCCCAACCCGTGATGCCAGTGTTATATATGTGAATGTGACATTGTTGCCCCTCCTGAAAAATCCCCTTCTCCCAAAAAATAAATAAATCTAGAATCCTGATTCCTGTCCCTGATCGCTGCCCAGCCGAGGAGGAGTTTGGGGCTGGCCGCGCCCGCGTGTCACTTTTCGCCTGGATAAGATTGCCATTATTTTTCAGCTGTAATTATTTTCAGGGGGAAAGGGGGGGGGGCCCCCCTCCCCTCCCCTAAAGAGAAAACTTTGGGACTGCAGGACGGCCGATCCGGGACTGGGAAGGGGAGGGAAGAGTCTCGATCCAGGAGACCCACTTGCTTCGGGCCCTACTTTACTTTTCTGGGTGTTTTTTTTAACGGGGGGGGGTTGAAAGAGGAAAGGAGAAACGTACGAGGTGGATAAGTAAACGCGTGTTCCGTTGGACAGCCTGGACTCTTTGGTTCTCGGCTGGGTCCGCTTGTGATTCGGGGGCGCGGGACATCTATACGGATCCCCGTGGGGTGGGATTAGGCGGAAAGACTCGTTGAGTTTGCCCTTAGTAGCACGAATCATGAAGTTTGTTTTTGTGCTTCGTGAGTTTCTTGAGAAAGGAGAAACTGGGGAAGCGCCTCCCCGGGTTTGAACATCTGGCCAGATGATGTGTGAATGGCCCTCCTCCACAGAACTCCTTCCAACCTGTCCTTCTGGCATGGGGGTGGGAGTGATTGGAAGACTATACTCCGCTGAGTAGCAAGGATGCTTGGTATTGTCTGCGGAAGAGCTCAGATTGAAGAAGTCTCCAGAGAATTTGGCTTCTTTTCTCTGCCTTTTACACACACGGCTTTTCTCAAGAGTTAAAAAAGGGCCTCTGGGGGAAAATAAAATAATACAGTTCAACCGCGTATAACAAAAAAACTCAGTTCCATGGAGCTCTTCGCTATATGTTTTTTTGTTATACAAAGTGCTATTGACAATGCACTGTACTGTATAAGGAAAAGAAAATATTTGTTATATGAATTGCTATTGGTGATACCCAGTACAATGATTTTTTCATTGTACTAGGTATTGCCAATAGCATTTCATATAACAAACATTTTTTCATTATACAGTGCATTGCCAATAACGCAAAGACACTTCGTTGTACACATTTTTCATTATACGAAGCGTTGGTTATACAGGGTTCCACTGTACATAGGTATAGATCTAGGTCAGTGGTGGCAGACCTTTTAGAGACCGAGTGCCCAAACTGCAACCCAAAACCCACTTATTTAACGCAAAGTGCCAACACAGCAACAGCGGAGGGAGGAAACTCCCATTGGGCTGCTGTGCAGAAGGGCAGGGTATACTCTGTGCTGAGGGAGGGAGGCAGCACTCCCATTGAGCTGCTGGGCAGAGGGGTGGGGCAAACTTTGTGCTGAGGTAACCACATGGGTACCCACAGAGAGGGCTCCGAGTACCACAGGTTTGCCACTACTGATCTAGGTAAAGGTCTCCCTTACTTGAAAGCCAGTCCTGTCTGACTCTAGTGCAAGGATTCTCAACCTGTGGCCGGTGGGCTGGATGTGGCCTGCAGCACCATTTTATGTGCCCCCCTACTGCCTCACACCAGGAGATGCCATGTGGTGGCAGCAGGGCAAAATGGCTATTGGCCCCTAAAGCTGTCTGAGGGAGTGTGGCCTGGCCCCTGGCTTTAAAAGGTTGAGAACTCCTGCTCTAGAGGGGGGCTGGAATGCCATTTTGCCCTTCCTCAACCACATGGCACTTCCTGGTGTGGTGGAGGTGGTGGTGGGCCACATGAAATGGTGTCACGGGCTGCATCTGGCCCAAGGACTGCAGGTTGAGAATCCCTGCTCTAGAGAGTGGTGCTCATCTCTGTTTACAGTCAAGGAGCCTCCATTGTCTGCTTCTGGAGATGTTTCTGTGGTCATGTGGCAGGCATGACTAGATGCTGAAGCACAGAATGCTGTTACCTTTCCTGGTGAGGCAGTACCTTTTTATCTACTTGCAATTTCTTTTAAACTGCTAGATTGACAAGAGCTGGGACAGATGACAGGAGCTCAGTCTGTCACACAACACTTGGGTCTCAACCTGCCGACCACATCAAGGTCAGGGTCTTAACCACTAAAACACTGCATCCCCTAGATCAGGGGTGCCCAAACTTTTTGGGCCGTGGGCTGATCATGTGGTTCAGGAAGACTGTCACTAAGGGCTGGGTGCGGCCCCTGATACCCATTCATCCGGCCCACGAAGCCCTCGTCACTCCTGGAAGTGGAAGTAAAACGTGCCCGTACGGGCGTGTTTTACTTCCGCTTCCAGGAGTGACGAGGGCTTCGTGGGCTGGATGAATTGGCGTTGGGGGCCATACCCAGCCCCCGGGTCTTCGTTTGGGCACCACTGCCCTAGATATAGATATATAGATCTAAATACTGTACTGTATACTATTTCTAGACTTTTCAGAGATGAACCTAAACAATAAAATCAGCTTTTATATTTACACACTGTAAATCCCATTTCAAGATTTCTCTATACAGTATACTCATCAATTTTATTGGTTTAGATCAGGGGTGCCCAAACTTTTTGAGCTGTAGGCCGAGCATGTGGTTCAGGAAGCTGGTCACAAAGGGCTGGGGGCCGGGTGCGACCCCTTACACCAATTCATCCAGCCTGGGAAGCTCTCATCACTCCTGGAAGCCGTATGGGTGCGTTTTACTTCAGCTTCCAGGAGCAATGAGGGCTTCATGGGCCAAATAAATTGGTGCCAGGGGCCGCACCCAGCCCCCGGGCCTTAGTTTGGGCACCACTGGTTTAGATTAACCTCTGGAGAATCTGGGAGAGAACTATGATTTCCTTAGTGATATAAGTTTCTTTCCCATCAGAAATTCTGGAGCCCTGGTGGCACCATGGCAAAACTGCTATACTGCAACCAAAACTTTGTGAGTTCACTCCTGACTAAGATCAAGGTTGACCCAGCCTTCCAAGGTCAGTTAAATGAGTACCCAGCATGTTGTGGTCAAATGCTAATTAACTTGTGAACCACCCAGAGAGTGCACTAAGTGCTATGGGGCAGTATGTAAGTGTGATTCCTTTGTGTCTTGGACTAAGTCCTTCATTCTTCTCTTTCAATGCCTGTTACTATAAGCTACTCTTCCTTAGCTTGGCAGGAGCCGGTGTGATGTAATTAGCAGAGTGTTGGACTTTTGGAAATAGAATGGCAACCTTTTTGGTTAGTCCATTATCTGTAGTAAAGAGGTAGAGCTTTTTGAGCATCAGTTAATGGTGGACAGTGATATGCCGATGAAAGCAAATGCTGCTCCAGTTAATTTAAATGGTTCAAGAGAGTATTTTATATACTGGCCTAGATTTGAAATTTGAGCCATAGTCAGGTCTAAAGCTCTTGTCAACCTAGCAGGTCAAAAGCAAGAAATTACAAGTAGATAAATAGGTACCACTTCAATGGGAAAATAAACAGTGTTCTGTGCACTCTGGTGTCTAGTCATGCCTGCCACATGTCCATGGAAACATCTGCAGATGCAGAGAGCTGGATCATAAGAAAAGCTGAGCGCAGAAGAATAGATGCCTTTGAAATGTTGTGTTGGAGGAGAGTTTTGAGAGTCCCCTGGACAGCGAGGTGAACAAATAGGTTGATTCTAGAAGAAATCAACCCTGACTGTTCCTTAGAAGGTCAAATAGTAAAGATGAAGCTAAAGTGCTTTGGACATCAAATGAGAAGAGAAGATTCACTTGAGAAAGCCTTGATGCTGGGAAAGGTTTTGCAGCAGGGTGAGGGGCTGCCTCTGCATTTGGTCCCAGAGTTCGAGATTTTTGTGGACTGTTTAAAGTGTTTTTGATGTGCTTTTGAAATGAAATGAAATGTTTATGAATTTTTAATTTTGTAATCGGGACGGGGGATTTCTTGTAATGTTTTTGATGTACTTTTCATATGTGATTTTTGTGATATAATACTTGTAGTTATGAAACATTGTTTTGCTGTGAGCCGCCCAGAGTCGCTATAGGCGAGTGGGGCGGCATAAAAGTCGAACAATACAATACAATACAATACATACAAGGTGGAGGGCAAAATAAGGGGGCGGCCAAAAATGAGATGGCTAGATGGTATTGTAGATCCAATGAGTACAAAGCTGGGCAGGCTGAGGAGGATGGTGGAAGACAGAGGTGCCTAGCGGGCAATGGTCCATAGGGTCGCAAAGGGTCAGAATCGACTGTGTGACTGAACAACAACAACAAAAAGTTGTTAAGGCAACCAGATAAAATTCTGCTCTTTAAGTGAGTTAGTCTCTAAGCAAGGTGCTCTTTATGCGAGGTTTTACTGTATTTAAAATAACATATCCATTCAAAGTTAAAAGAAATAGAATAAAATCAGTATTGAAAATTTGTTCTACTGTAACTACTACTGCAATATAGCATTTGTGGTTTGTGCCACTGAGGGCCTGCCAAAATGGTTCTCCTAATCCTGATCGCTAGGTGCTATCGTGGGTAAAAGCGGGACTTTCTTCTGATAGTAGCTAGTGAGCATAAGTGCTGTTTGATCGACCAGGATATTTGAAGAGCAGTGGGGATATTGTGTAAGTTTATCTCCGATATCCCTATAGGAAGAACAGGTGCATAAAACATGTTCTGTAGTTTCAGATTCTTCTGTTAGGAGAAGTTAGCTTCTCTATGTAGAACTGGGGAGAGGCACCATCTTGCTCTTTCCATAAGTAGGGAAATTTCTTACGCCAGCCCTGAGAGCAGCTATCATTTGAAGATGAGAGGGGTTTTCTGTTTTGGATTACGGTCCAAAGAATTCTACAGCCAGAATGGCAGAGGGCAAACTGAAATTCTGGGACTTGTGGTCCAAAAAATAAATTTCTGCATCAATGTGTCTCCAACTTATCCCAAGTTCTCTCCTCATCCCTCTTCTACATGGAAACCAGATCATGCAGAACAGGCCAGTGACTGCCTCTTGAATTGTACTCTGTGTGAACTCTTGTTGAAGGCACTGTTACTTAGCTATGTCTCCTTTTTACATCACTTAAAACCCTTCTTTATGTCTTTGTTTAACTGGTGGAGTTTTAAGCAATTTGTAATTAAAAAGCATCCCCCGTTGTTAAAGAAAGGAAGACTTGCAATATATTAGGTTTCAAACCTATAACTTCAAAGTAGCAAAAGTCTTAGTGATGGGAATTGCCTACATGTCTTCAAGAAGCTTTGCAAATATGGCATTTGTACAGTTCCCATCTGTCCCCATTTATTGTCCTTTGTTCCAGAAAATATGCAAAGCTGAGCGATTTGTATTCACAAGTGCTTCTTTTCAATTATGGGGATAGATTAAGTCAATTCCTTGATTGACCAGACCAGGGGTGGTGCCCACACTTTTTGGGTCGTGGGCCAGTCGTGGTTCAGGAGGCTGGTCACTATGGCCTAAAGGCTGTATCCAGCCCCCAACGCCAATTAATCCAACCCGCGAAGCCCTCGTTCCTCCCGGAAGCAGAAGTAAAATGCGCTCATATGTTTTGCAACAGGGTGAGATAGATTTTAGGCTGCCATTTTCTCTGCTTAAACCAGAGGTGCCCAAACTATGGCTCGTGGGCTGGATCCTGCCTGCGATGCCAATTCATCCGGCTCGTGCTGCCCTCGTCGTTCCCGGAAGTGGAAGTAAAATGTGCCTGATGATATTTTAAATTATGGGGATAATTGTGTTTTACTTTTGCTTCAGGGAGTGATGAGGGTGGCCTGGGCCAGATGAATTGGCGTCGGGAGCAGAATCTGGCCCACGGGCCATAGTTTGGGCACCCCTGCTATAGACCTTCAGGGCTGTGATACCAATCTTTTTTATTGAGCAGAAAGCCCCACTGAGCTAAGGAAATATACAAAAGGGGTGAGCTGTGTATGTCTACCCCATAGGAAGTCATAGTATCAGTGAGGCAGAGATTACCTCACCTCCACATTAGCAAGTGAGCACCTTCTTCTGGATTGAACCATAAAAGTGAAGGTAAAGGTCTCCTTTGCTTGAAAGCCAGTCATGTCCTACTGTAAGGATGGTGCTCATCTCCATTTACTACCAAAGAGCCAGCATTTGCAAACATTTCTGTGGTCATGTGGCAGGTACACAGAACACTGCAACATTTCACACCAAAGTGGTCCCTATTTATCTACTTGTAATTTCTTGCTTTTAAACTGCTAGGTTGGCAGGAGCTGGGACAGACAACAGGCACTCATTCTGTCATGCAGTACTCGGGTCTCAAACTGCTGACTTACTGACCTCCTGGTTCTCTTGTTCAGCGTCTTAACCACTAAGCCACCATGGCTTGAACCACAAGATTGTCAATTATCCATCCACTTTTGAAATAGTTATTTGAGAACATAAAAACAAATGCAGGTAAAATATAAAATCATGGCTAAACATAGCTTTGTTGATGTAAAACCATTAGACATAGACTTGCTGGCCTATGGACAGTAGCTAGTGGAAATATATACTTGAATAACGCATGCAGCAAAGATCCCAAACTTGGTTAGCCAAGAGTCATGCAGCCATTTCATGTTTCGTTCCACTTTATAAAGATTCCTATTTTAGATTGCTTGCTAATCTTTTTTTTTCCTACCAAGGTCTTATTTATTCTGGCTTGTTTGATGCTTAGATAAAGAGCAAAGGTCAACACTTTGCAAGATAGAGAAGCACCATTATGGGAAAATCACGCACCAGCTCCAAATCCCAAATTCTGCAAGCCTGTTAAACCAAGAGACAAATGATTTCTATTACAAGACTTCAGTCAAAAATTTCTGACAAGTTTCTGGTGAATGTCTTCCTATTAAGAGAAGGATTTGCTTTATTTTAAAATGAAAGAAATGTGAATGAAGTGCTAGAAAATTCCATGTTCTTTGCCACTATAAAAGAGCCATAAACAACAAGGTCTTCTTAGGATTGATGCTGCCCACCCCAATTAACATCATCTTTAGAGAAATAAAGCTGATTCTGTTGCATGTTTGGGCAGATGACAGGGCCATGGTGGTTTAGTGGTTAAGATGTTGAGCTTGACAACCAGAAGGTCAGCAAGTCAGCAGTTCAAGACCTGAGTGCTGCACAACAGAGTGAGCTGCCGTCATCTGTCCCAGTTCCTGCCAACCAAACAGTTGGAAAACAATAAATTGCAAGTTGATAAATAAGTACTGCTTCAGCAGGAAAGATAACAGTGTTCTGTTTGCTCCGGGGTCTAGTCATGCCTGCCACATGAACATAGAAACATCTGCAGACGCAGACAGTGCTGGCTCTTTATCTGTAAACGGAGAAGAGCATCACCCCTAAAGTTGGACATAATTGACTTTCAAAGAAGGGAGACCTTTACCTTTACAAATGGTTTTTGTTGCACCACAAATTCATTTGAAAGAGTAGCAGACTGGCTGGGTTTTGAATTCATTGTATATTTTTCTCCATATTTTACACCTCTGTTAGATGATTTTTTAAAAATTATATAAGCAGTTCACATCAAAAGTATCTTCAAGTTTCATATTTTAAAATAATATTTGGGAACAGATCTTCTCTTCTAGGTATAGGCAGTGGTGGGCTGCTCCCAGTTTGGATTGGTTCGCCTGAACCGGTAGCAGCCATCCGGAGGGGATCGCCGGGGGGGGGGGGTTAATAAACCCTCAGGTGACCCGTTCAGTTGCCTCTCCGGCTACCCTACGGATGACAGTTCCGGGCAACCCAAAATGGCTGCTCGGAAGTGCGCATGAGTCAAACCTCCATTTGATGCATGCACACTGAAAAATAGAAGGGCCAGGCAGCGCAGCCTAGCCCAGCAGCGCGGCCTGGCCAAGCCAGGTTGGGCTAGGCCGCACCGCCAGGCCGCCGCGCCGCCACTGCGCCTCCTGCCTGCTGCTCCCTGACCCAAGGCCAGGTAAGTGACGGGTTTGTGTGTTTTTTGTAGTTTGTTTTTATGTATATGTAATGTATTTATGTTTTATGTGTATTTATTTTAATTTGTATTTTAATGTGTATTTTTATTTAATGTTTAAATTTTTTTAAAAAAATTACTTTGGCTCCACCCACAACATCATGATGTCATGACATTAGCTCCGCCCATAATGTCATGACATCACAACATTGGCTCCACCCATGGCGTCGGCTCTGCCCACGGTGTGGTAGTAAAATTTTTGACAGCTCACCACTGGGTATAGGTCTATAACAGGGATTCTCAACCTGCAGCCTAAGGGCAGATGTGGCCCACAGCACCATTTCATGTGACCCACCACCGCCTTCACCACACCAGGAAGTGCCATGTGGTGGAGGAAGGGCAAAATGGCCATCTGCCCCCTGAAGCTGTCTAAAGGAGTGTGACCTGGCCCCTGGCTTAAAAAGATTAAGAACTCCTGGTCTATAATCTTATGAAAAATATGTATAACCAAATTATTTCATTCTGTTTCTGATAATCTGTAATTGCAGCTAGAGTGGTGTCTCTGATGTACAAAAGGAAAATAATAGTAAGTAGCAGAAATAATTGTTTAAAATCATCTATGGTGGAGGGCCTAAAAGAAAGGGAAGCGTATTCCTCTCCCACCCACTACCCACTTATGTTCAGTGACAATATAATGTTGAAAGCTGGAGGGGGGAATGAAAAGGGAGACAAGAAATTAAATTGCATCTCGAAGCCTCTGCAGAATCACCTCATACTTCTAATGCATGTTACAAGTGCCAGTTGTGTCTTCAATATTCCTGCAAAGAAAAGAAAAAGAAAAAAAGTGAAGTGAGTGTCTGATTTTAATCTTCTGCCTTTCTTGAGGCTGAGGGCTTCTTCTATCATGTCCCAATCAAACCCTGGACTGCGAAAATAAAGCCACTTTCTTCGCTTTGTCATTGTCCAAACCCAAGTCCTGACCAGTGCATGCCCCTGGCAGCAATCAGCAGTCCAGTAAATGAGCTGGGTTCTGTATCTTTCTACACTCATTGTGTTGTTGTCTGCCAGCAGCCCCCACTTGAGCAGCTTGCATTTAGGGACTCCAACCCTCAACCTATTCATGGTCCTCCAAGTGATGTAGGGAAGGTTGAGTTCCTCAGCCACATCCTCCTTTAATGTTCTTCTTTGTCCAATGATTTCCTTCCTTCATCTTCTAATTTGTTTTGCTCCAGAATGTTTGTTCTTGCCATAAAGCTCTTCCTGAATTTGAGCTGGGAGACTTGAGGATGTTGAAGGTTGTTTTCTTGCTTAGTTCCCAGACTGAGGGCTGGCTTAGTGGGTAACTACGCTAGCTATTTGCCCTGCAATTTGGACTGGGCACAGATGAGTTCAAATCAGTGGTGGGCAGCAACAGGTTCTCTCACACACACACAGGAGGTGGGGTAGCAAAATTGGGTGGCCTCTGGGTAGGGTGGTGGTGAAATTGGGTGGCCTTCGGGCAAGGGGGATAGCAAAATTGGGTGGCCATGCCCACCTCCCTGCCCTGGTCTATCAAGTTTTGTCCCTGCAAGTGGTTCAAGGTCTCCTTTGCTCAAAAGCCAGTCATATCCAACTCCAGAGTGTAGTGCTCATCTCCATTTACAGCCAAAGAGCCAGTGCTGCTTGTGTTTGCAGACGTATACATGGCCATATGGCAGGCATGACTAGATCACCCATGATGTAGGCTCTGCCCATGATGTAGGCTCTGCCCATGATGTAGGCTCCACCCATGACATAGGTTCCACCCACGGTGTGGTAGCGAAATTTTTTGCTGCCCACCACTGGTTCAAATTAAAATTTTGATGGCTACAACACATCACAAAATACAATACAAGCAAGTACATTGCAGAATTAAATTTTCCATAATCAGGCTGATATCATTTTTGCTCTCCTTTTGCCAATGTGAGCTCTTCATCCAATGCAAAAGGGTTCTCATAATCATGTCAGATTCCCTCAACTGAATGCCTTCAGTCTTCACACAGTGTCTTTTTTCATGAAAAAAGAAAGGCTTAAACTTTCTTTGTTCAGATTAGAGCAATGTGCAATTAGATTGTTTTTAACCAGAAGGAGGGCTCCTTCAATGGTGTTATCTTAGCCATTTATTAGTTCTTTCATATAAGTGGAGGTGAATAAATTGCATGCACATAAATGCAGCATTGATTGGATTTCTCCACTTATGGAAAATTTGTTCTGTATCCAAATAGCCCTATTTTACTTGATTGTTCTTTGATCTTATTTCTCTTCCAAGTCTGTTAAGTGATTTCTAGATGGTCTAGTTAGAATCTTGTTCTGGTGGGAGATGCTCTTTGGCATTCATCCATTCAGCGAGGTGTGTTGTTTTCCTCTTTGTAGGTTTAGCCTATGGATTGTGGTGGCTTAGTGGTTAAGATGCTGAACTTGACAACTGGAAGGTTGGCAGGTCAGCAGTTTGAGACCCGAGTGGTGCACAACAGAGAGAGCTCCCATCTCTGTCCCAACTCCTGCCAACCTAGCAGTTTGAAAGCAAGAAATTGCAAGTAGATAAACAGGTACCACTTTGGTGGGAAGGTAAACAGCGTTCTGTGCACCCTGGTGTCTATGCCTGCCACATGTCCACGGAAATGTCTGCAGATGCAGACAGCACTGGCTCCTTGGCTTTCAACGGAGGAGAGCACCAAATCCTAGAGTCAGATACGTCTGGTTTTCGAGCAAGGGCAACGTTTTTCCTTTACTTAGGCTTAGCCTAGCCTCTTCTGGTTTAGAGCTTGAAAGATGTGCATAAAATTTTCTTTGATTTTACTGTATCTGTCAGCTATGGGATTAATGTCCCTGGAGTAGACAGGTTTGATGCAGTATTATCGTTATTTCAAAAGTGTTGACTCAGCACTGGGACAGTGCTAGGTCAGTTGGAGAACTAAAGAATCAAAAGGAGAGGCAGAAATTACCAATTAGCATCTTAAGGCAGCTTCTGCTGTTGAAGCTCCGTGTAAAGGGAGCTTTCTGCCTCTTCACTGCTGACTTCCGCAGACTGTCATCTGAAGAACCGGTGTGATCCACCCATGGAAACCAATTTGATAAACTGGGAATATGAAGTAGGTAAAAGAAATTGTCACACCTGCTATAGAGCATGCAGTGAATAATCAGATTGATTTACCAGACAGAAATGTACTATAGGTTCCACACAAGTGAGTAAGATTTCCCCTCTCTCAAATACACATCCATCGAATTGACAAAAAGGTAATTAGGGACAAATAGGCTAATTCTTGGCTTAGATAAGCAATGAATAATCAAACAAAGGGAAAGATTAGTGAGCCTAGCTAAAGGGTCCTTTTTTTTACAAAGCAGCAGAATATTGTAACATATTTATTTATTTATTTATTTAACTCTAATTTATAGACCACCCACTTTACCAGGGCAACTCAGAGCAGTTTAACATATCATATAAAAACATCAATAACAAATCTGAATCACAAATTTTTAAAAAGATTTAAAATAGACATATTAATAATAGATTAAAAGTTAAAACTCACTCTTGAGAATTAAAAGAAGGGTCATTGTACAACCCATTCCCCATACCTGCCCCGCCAGCCATGTTTTTAAATTCTTCCTATAAGACAGCAACTCCGTCTGGAGGTGCAGCTCCGTTGGCAGAAGGTTCCATAGGGCCAAAGCGGACACGGAAAAGGCCCTCTTTCTAGTACCAGAGAGATGCGGCTCTCTGGCCGATGGAACAACTAGAGAGCCTCTCCGGTCCACTCTGGTGGGATGGGCAATTGTTCTTGGGGTGAGGCGGTCTCTTAAGTATCATGGCCCACTACCATGTAGGGCTTTAAAGGTGATAACCACCACCTTGAATTGCACCCAGAGACATACTGGCAACCAGTGCAGTTCCTGAAGCAGCGGTGAGGCACGTGCATAACGCCTGCACCCCATCACCACCCGGGCAGCCACATTCTGGACCAGCTGCAGCCTCCAAATGGTCGACAAGGGCAGCCCCATGTAGAGCGCGTTGCAACAATCAAGTCTGGAGGTGACCAGAGCGTGTGTGATCATGAGCAAGGAGTCCCGATCTAGGAGTGGGCGTTACTGGCGAATGACACAAAGTTGTGCAAAGGCCGTCCTGACTATGATTGCTTCGATCCATTGGAACCAATAGGTAGATTTCCACATAGATTGCTGCATATATAAAATACAATTTAGGATCACCGTCCTTAAGAGTAAGTTAGAAGACTGATATACTGTATATTGAATTAAGCATTAATGTGGTATCATTTTGTTTTTGTCTTGTTATTTCCAATGGAGGGCAGATGGCAATGGGAAAAACAGGAACTCTTTGAAACCTGTTCAGAGGAATTCAGAGGGGCCTGTTGTTGGTTTTCAGCCATAAAAATGGTATCCTCTTTCCTGCATCCAGCAATGGAAGGGGAAGATTGCTGTCGATAGGACATCTGGAATGGCACACCCTCAGCCACGCCTTTCCCCCTTCTCATAGCACCAGTGGTTGGCATCAGCAGGTTCGCACCAGTTCGCCAGAACTGGTAGCAGAAATTCTGGCTGGCCCCGCCCATCCAAGTTTTGAAATAAAGTACAGTAGTACTAATACAGGTGCAACACAGGGCTTTCCCCTTGGCCTCGCCCACCATACTACACCCACAGTGTGGTAGTAAATTTTTTGGAGCCACCACTGCATAGCACCCTCCTCAATAGGGCAAATGGAATGGCAGACCCTCAGCCACTCCTTGCCCCCTTCTGATAGCACCCTCCTCACAGCAGGATAGTACCAAAAAAGCCCTTACAAGTGAATGGTCAGTTAAAACTTTAAAATAGCAAATAGAATTCAGTTAGTTGTAGTCTAGGTTAGAACAAGCCTATAGAAGAACTGAACATAGAGTACCCAGTAGCATTGTACTAATCCCATCCTCTAATTTGAATTTTAATCTTGCAGACCTCTGGATGACCAAATGGTGAAAATGTAACCAAATGCTCATGATGTATGTGACTTTGATTGAACTTGTTTCATCTAGCTTAGATTTATGTTGTATTAGATTCTCATGTGTAACTCTGTATACCTGCATGAATGAAATGCCTAGATAAAGCTCCATCCCTTCATTTATTACCCATCTGTATAAGGCAGGGGTGACCAAACCTTTCGGGCCATGGGCTGGTCACATGGTTCAGGGAGCCAGTCACTATGGCCTGGGGGCCGGCTGCAGCTCCCAATGCCAATTCATCCAGCCCACAAAGCTCTCGCCACTCCTGGAAGCGGAAGTAAAACGTGCCCATATGGGTGCATTTTACTTCCATTTCCAGGAGCAACAAGGGCTTTGTGGGCCAATTGAATTGGTGTCAGGGGCCGTATCTGGCCCCTGAGCCGTAGTTTGGGCACCTCTGGTATAAGGTATAAAAGTTCTTCTGTTTGGCTCAGTAAGGGCCAGACTAGCAATTTCCATCTTTTGCTGGTTAGGTCATTTGCTCTGGGAGAGGATAAAATTGTTTAGATTGAGGAGTGCACGCTTCGAACTGAAAATATAGATTTTTCTATTTCACTGCATCTTAAGCCTCATTTTCTTCCCCAAGCCGTCCGTTCAAATCTCTGCCAGTGGAAGCCGATATTAAAAGCTAATTTTTGCCCTCCTATCTCTCAGTGATGCCAGACCTGCTGTAAATTGGCAGACTGTCCTTTGGTGTCCAGTAGATTGGAAAGGGGTTGTTTTTAAGCTAACACCTGTACCTGATGTGCATAAATTATCTATGATGTCTATGGTGAAGTCTTAACTTGGGCAAATCCCTCTGGGGTTTTTTTGTGGTACTTTAGCATAACTAGGTATGAAGATTAGAAGTGTTTAAATATTCTTAAATTGCTGTTATTTGACTAATGTTTTAATACTGGAATGGTGTTTTAGCATTTGTATCAATTTTCAGTCTCTTAGTGAGCTGCGTTCAGCCATAGTGCTGGTGAAGGGGAGGTATTATACGTCAAATAGAAGGATATAATGTCTGGGAACAATGGATGTTGAGATCCAGCACATGTAATTGCTAATTACCTTGTGACCTGCCCAGAGAGTGTACTAAGCACTATGGAGCAGCCTATAAGTGTAATTGGTAATGTAGAGAGTACCCAATTGAGGACAACTGCGTTGTTCCATATCGGATGTCACCCAAGTGCCAAAAATGGACTGTGAGGTGTTTTTTTTTTAAATTAATTTTTATTTAACAGAATAAAGAAAAGAAAAACAACTAAAAATAACATAAAATCAGTACAATACAAAGTACAGTAAAATACAAAAAGGAAAAAAAATATAATTAGACAAAGACAATAACAGAAATTATTATCTTAGTTATAATGGGTAAAAATCATAATCTAATCAGCCTACAACTTATTATAACCTTTATTTTTTCTTTGTTATTTGTTCACTACCATACTTATTAAATACCCAACATCATTTTTTAATCTTATTAAAATTAATAAACACAAAAACAAATCACCCATGTGATATTTTCAATACCCTGGAAAAAGCCACTTTGTCTGCCACATTCTGTTACATCCAAAAACTCATTTGATCAGGTACTGGTTTGCCACCCCTACAATTAGTCAATGTATATTCCAAAAAAGGCTCCCAGATATCCCCAAATTTATTCTCTTTAATAATACCTTTTTAAAGATTCAATTCCCATGTAAGTTTATCATTCAAAGCAATTCCCCACATCTCTTTACACCAATCTTCCATTTCTATCTTCAAATGGTTTTTCCAATTTTGCGCAATACATTGTCTTGCTACAGTTAAAAATATAGATATTAAATCCTTCTTTTTTCATCTATGTTTATTCCCTCTAAATATGCCAATAAGTCGGTCTTTGGCTCCAATTTAAGATCAATCCCCATTATTTTACCAATTTCCTTTTGTACCTTGTCCCAAAAATCAGATACCACTACACAAAACCTCCACATATGCTCATATGTTCCCAACATGTTCTGGCATCTCCAGCAGTTTTTTGTTTTGGTATTTTCCATTTGATTTAATCTCGCTGGAGTCAAGTACCACCTCCATAATATCTTACCCTTACAGACAAATTCCTCGTAATTCTTTTTTTTTCATTTCCCTTTCCAATTTTCCTCTGAAATTTTTATTTTAAAATCTGATTCCCATATTGTTCTTAGGGTTGTTCCCTGAATTTCAGACTCAATGACCTTAGAGCTGCAGGTATCGAGGCCAAAAAGTCTGAAATCATTTTATTTTTAATATTTAAGAACCTTTTCACAGGCAGATGCTTTAAAAACGAGCCATAGACCAATTGTTTGATACATATTAGAGAAGTTTACTTGAAAATCAAATTAAAATAAAAAAGCAACAATAATTAATACAGATTTAAACAGGCAAAGAGCCTGTGGTTTTTGACCTATCTCTAGGCAGATGGTAAAGCCAGGAAAAGAGGTCCAGTCTACTGACTGCAGAGTTCAGTTTTATATGTTTCAGGGCCCCGAAACTAACACAGTTTCAGTAAAACAAAGAAAGGAAGATCATGACTATTCAATTAAAATAAGTACACAGATTAAAGAGTAAATGTTACAGTTTACAATCACAAAAGAAACAACAACTTTTGGAATTTCCCAGATCTCTGCATTCTTTTCTTGATGAGTTCTCCTAGTAGAGTGTTAATCCACAATAGAAAGCCATCAGCAAACATCTGGAGGGATGGGCAGGAGGAAGTATTCAGCTCCTTTCTTTAGGCAAGATTATCAGATGTTCTCAGTGGAGGGAGACAGTATTGTATTCTGTATTGATTTAGGCATCTCAGAAAACAAAACAAAACTATGCCCCCACATTCGCTCTGGAAACAGTATTACTGGACCCAATGGCACCACACACAACATTAAAGGCAGTTTTACTTGTGCTTCTGCCAATGTGATTTATGCCATCTCTTGCCAGAAATGTCCATCCGTGCTTTATGTAGGACAAACAGGACAATCTTTACGCAAAAGGATTAATGGACACAAATCAGATATCCGGAATGGCAACACGGAGAAACCTGTCTCAAACCACTTCAATCTAACTGGACACTCTATCCAAGACCTGAAAGTTGCAATTCTGGAACAGAGAAATTACAAAACTAGGATTGAAAGGGAGACAGCAGAAATCAAATACATCCATCTGTTAGATACCCATCACAGGGGGCTAAATATTAGTGAAGGGTTTCTGGGACATTATCAAATTTGATACACAGATTGCTATATGATTTTATATTACAACTTTCCTGCCAATTCTCTGTAGTAAAACAGAAAGAAACCAGGTACAGGTGTTTGTTTGTTTTCCCCCTGACATGCAGGTCACAAGTTGATCAGATACTGTAGTGGGCTTACTCAGCAACCTTGAGATTGAAAGGGAGTCATTTAGAGTTTATCTGAATAATCTATTGTTGCTAATGGCTGGGTGAAACTGCAACCTTGTGCTCGCTTGTCTGTCATCTTGCTTGACCACACCCCTTCTCCCTTCGAGCCCCTGAATTTGGTATATAAAGAACATGCCTGTAAGTTTCATTTTTTGTCTGATGAAGTGGACTTGATCCACGAAAGCTAACAATAAAAATATAGCAGTTAGTCTTTAAAGTGCTACTGTGTTTTTAATTTTATTTTATTTTGTTTTGTTTTCTGAGATGCCTGAACCACAGACTAACATGGCTACTATTCCAAAAAATTCATGTATTGATTTAATATCAAATTTATCCTGTTAGTTATAATTTTTCCATCTGATTGTCCCGTGGAATGAGGAGACACAAAATCCAGCATTAATATCATTGTCAAATACAAACAGAAGTTATTACATAGAGGTTCCCTGTATATTCCTATCTTAAAGGAATCAAACTTCAGTGGACCAAAAGTCTTAAACTTCAAACATTTTGCATTGGCTAGCAGGAAAGATGAGATTAACATTTTAGCATTATCTCAAAATTGAGAAACTCCAGGTCATCACCTGGTCAATTCCACAAATTTCCAGGCTCCATTTGAGTTTATTGTATGAAGCTTAAGTTTACCATGGTCCATGAAGGGTGTGGGGGTATGAAGGAAATCTTTATTGATTAAAAGGAAATTTCTATTGATGTTAGATTAAAGTATGACCAGGACATGGGTGTTAATTGATGCAGGCATTGTCTGCCATCAGGGTCTGTGTTCTGGGGAACATGAACGTGTTATGACCACTTCAGAAGCCATCTCAAGGGAAACCAAAGGGGTTCAAATAACTTTATTTAAAAATAAATGAATATGTCTTAAATTAAAGGGTGAATTTCAAATTTAATGTAACAGGGTCTCCTGTGGGTTTCCTTCTTGATTTAAAATCTTATATATTTTACTCACAAAACCTTTCACCCCCATAAGTCCATTTCTTCTTCTATCTTTGCTACCACAACGTTTTATCCAATCCTTTAACAAATCCAGCCACACCCCGGATTTAATTTTTGGGTCGGAGCAGTGGCAGAGTGATCTGAAAACACAGAATTTAGACATTATCCCTGAGCCATGGTCAGAGCACTATCTGGTGACTCTAAACTTTCTGGGGGTGAGGTCTCACTGCAGGGAGGCAGGGACAGTTAAATTAACCCACCCCCAGCGACTAATGGATCCGGAAGGATTCCAGAGGGAACTGGGGTATTTTCCTCTTGACCTGCAATGCGATTCGCCTGAGGTGCTTGTCAACCTATGGAATGAGAGGGCAACAACAGCCTTGGACATGATCACTCCACTACAGCCTCTCTGTGCCCGTGGGCGTCGATCATCCCCTTGGTTCACAGAAAACCTGAGGGAGCTCAAATGCACAAAGAGACGCCGAGAGCGTCACTGGGTGAAGACCCAAACTGAGTCTGATTGAACATTTGTTAGAGCTTCTATTAAAGCCTACCTAGTGGCGATGGCGCAGTGAAATATCAATATTTCACCGACCTTATTGCCTCCATGGATAACCACCCAGCAACCTTGTTCCAGGTGACCAGGTCCCTCCTCAGTAGAGGGGGGTCTGACCCTGGTTGGCAGGGATTGGCTGAGGCCTTTGCTGATTATCTGGTGGAGAAATTCACTGAGATTCACTCAAAGTTTAATCCAGCCATGGAAAATATAGAGCTGGGGTTGACCGGAGTGCAATCTGGCCATTTTATCTGGGATCAGTTTGATCCAGTTGGCCCTGATGAAGTGGACAGGTTTCTTGGATCTGTTCATGTCACTGCCTGTGAATTAGATCTATGCCCTGCCTAGCTAGTCAAGGCATCCAGGGCAGTGTCAGGCGGTTGGGTCGAGGCAATTATAAATTATAATTCATTACCTTTAATACATGCCTTGGTGTACCCCCTCCTGAAAAAGTCATTCCTCAACCTGACTGTACTTGTCAACAACCGGTATCCAATCTACCCTTTTGGGGCAAGGTCTTGGAAAAGGTAGTGGCGCGGCAGCTACAGGAGGTCCTGGTTTAAGCAGATTATCTAGACACTTTTCAGTCAGGATTCCAGCCTGGATATGGTACAGAAACTGCATTGGTCGCACAGGTGGATGATCTCTGGTGAGAACGGGACTGTGGTCATCTGTCTGTCCTGGCTCTTCTTGACCTTTCATCAGCTTTCGATACCGTCAACCATGGTATCCTTCTGGAAAGGCTCCAAGGATTTGGGATCCAGGGCACGGTGTTGACCTGGTTTTCCTCATTTCTGATGGGCCAGACCCAGTCAGTGTGGCTGGAGAGTTAGAGGTCCAGCCCTAGGCCCCTTCAATATGGGATGTCTCTGAGCTCGGTGTTCTCGCCTCTCCTATTTAACATCTAAATGGAACTGCTGGGCGAGATCATCTGTTCCCATGGGGTGAGATATCACCAATATGCAGATGACACCCAGCTATATCTCTCAGCCTGTGGGGACCCAAGTGATGCAATGGAAGTCCTATCCAGGTGTCTGGAGGCTGTTAGGGTCTGGACGGGGGACAACAGACTACAGCTGAATTCTGGCAAGACTGAGTGGCTATGGGTCATGGGTACTGTGTCATCTCAGGAGCTACCATCTTTGGTTCTGGATGGGGGGGTTTTACCACAAACTGACCTGATGCGTAACTTGGGGGTCCTTCTGGACTCGCGACCCCTGCTCAAAGAGCAGGTGGCAGTTGTGGCCAGGAAGGCTTTTGCGCAACTTCATGTTATTCGCCAGTTACACCCGCTCCTAGATCGGGACTCCTTGCTCATGATCACACACACTCTGGTCACCTCCAGATTTGATTATTGTAATGTGCTCTACATGGGGCTGCCCTTGGTGACCATTTGGAGGCTACAGCTGGTCCAGAATGCAGCTGCTCAGGTGGTGATGGGCTGCGGGTGTTATGCTCATGCCTCACCGCTGCTTCGGGAGCTGTACCGGTTGCCAGTGTGTCCCCAGGTGCAATTCAAGGTGCTGGTCATTACCTTTAAAGCCCTACATGGTAGTGGGCCAGGTTACTTAAGAGACCACTCAGAGAGCATCTGTCCGTCCCACCTAGGTAGATCGGAGAGACTCTCTTATAAGTCCATCAGCTAGAGAGGCGCACCTCTCTAGCACCAGAAGGAGGGCCTTCTCCGTGCCCGCCCCAGCCCTTTGGAACCTCCTGCCAACTGAGTTACATTTACAGGCAAAGCTATTGCCCTTTTGGAAGGGCCTAAAAACCTGGCTGGCAGGGCAGGTGTGGGATTCCAGTAATGTGGGTACCATGTTGGATGGTTGGTTTGATTAGACAGCTACCTCTTTCTCTCTTTTAAACCTTTAAAAAAAAATAAAAAAAATGTTGAGTCCTTTAAATTTATAGTTTTAAATTTTTAATTAATCTTGAACCTTTAAATTTTTAATCGCTTTGAATTAGGGGTATAGATGGGTTCATTGGATTTTTATTTTCCAACATTGTGTTAGCCCCCCTGAGTCGTTCTGAGTAGGGCGGCATACAAGTATTATAAAATAAATAAAATACACATTATGTTTATAAAGTGTTTCTTTCTTAATTCTATCTATCATAATTGGGAATGTTTTTATATCCTCCAATTCAATGATTGGGGAGATATCTGGTGCCAGTTTATTCTTCAGATTCAGCCAAGTTCTAATCATCACTTTAGTTAATTTATTTTTTATTTTCGCTTCCTTCATATTCTTATCTAAAAATATTGCATTCCCAATATGATCCAAACTTTTCATTTCAGTTTCCCTCCAAATAATATCCTCTTTTGTCAATAACTTCACCACATTTTTAAATTGAAGGGCCCTAAAATAATTTTTAATATTAGGTATGCCCAAACCACCCTCTTTTTGTTCTATATACCACTTTTTTTAGATCCTTGGTCTCCTTCCTATATTACAATAGTTATTTAGCATCAGTTCCAAAAATCCATTTAATATAGAGTCCTCAAATAGAGGACATATCAGATATTAAACTGATAAGAACAGATACTACAAAAGGCGATTGACTATGAGGCTAACACATAGAGGAACTAGGCAAGGTTTCTCTGATGGAGAGATAGAGAGAATTACTTTTCTAGACTGGGGAAGTCTGAATGTTGCAGTTTCCCAAAAGTAACTTTCTCCAGTTCTGTTCTGAGGGTGCTTTTAAGGATCAGGAGCTGACATAAACCTTAAGAGAGTTGTCCTTGTATAGCATCAACATAAATCTGTAGTTTCCAAAGGGTTAATCATCCATGTCCTTTGGTAGTAAAAAGTTTCTTATACATTGCCAGTTGAAGATATAAAACAGTCACTTTACTTGAGTTGAGTTCTGCCCCACATTGATTAGGAAATAAATGGCCTTGGAATTATCTTGCCCTGACACAAGCTGGCTTTGGATATAAAGTGTCTGCCCTGACCACAGTCTGACTAGTGGTACGTGCAGGGGAATGTACAGTACATAAGAAAAGAGTTGTGTTTTGTTTTTAAAGGGAGGAAGAAAAATACAATTGCTCTGAGAACCTGCAGAGACTGTTGTGGTTTAAAGATTGTCTGAGCCTGTTGTTTTTTAACTTGAAGATAAAAAACAAGACAAACGAACAAGGAATAAACCACTTTCTGTCAAAGAAGTATATTCCTGGAGAAGATCAGACAAATGTACATTTATAAGTCTTTGAGGGCAAAGAGGGACTAAAAGGCTACATTAACAAGACCTTACTTTGTTTTTCCTTTCTGTAGTTTGTCCAGAACTGATGAATCCTTTTCTTTGATTTATTAGAATCATTAGAAGCATTGAAAGACTCTTTTATGCATACTTAGGTCACAAGTAATAATATAGCCTTACACAGTACTGTTCCCCAATCCTGCTGAATTTTAACGGATCATTACTTAAGTAGACTGTAGTGGCTTAGTGGTTAAGGCTTGATGACTGGAAGGTCAACCAGTCCGCAGTTTAAGACCTGAGTGCTGCATGACCAAGTGAGGTCCAATCTGTGTCCCAGCTCTGGCCAATCTAACAGTTCAAAAGGAAGAAATTGCAAGTACTGTAGATAAATAAGTACCACTTCAGCATGAAAGGTAACAGCATTCTGTGTGCTCTGGTGTCTATTCATGCCTGTCACATGATCACAGAAATGTCTGCAGACGCAGACAGCACTGGCTCTTTGTCTATAAACAGATGAGCACTGAACCCTAGAGTTGGATATGATTGGTTTTCTGGGAGACCTTTACTTTACCTGCACTTAGGTAACTGTGAATGGAACTGTAGCTACAGCTGGCAAAAGAGAAAGACAGCAAGACTTTTCCAGGCAAAACTGCACAAGACAACTCTAGCTGCAGCTGCAGGACTTCATGAATAGTAATATGAGAGGAAGTGCCATTAGACATGTGCACCCTGCTTTTCAGTTTTAAGTAGTGACTAAAAAAAATGTCATTTGGAACAGGAATGAATAGAAGAGCCTTCCCACGTGATCATGGAGAACGTGGCAACTGCGGGAAAATTACAAAGTTCAGCCTGGGTTGGCTTCCATCCCACAGCAGGCTGGTGTCATGCAGGGGTTGTGTGTGGGCAAAGAAGCATTTGTGGAGGAATGTCAAAAATCCGCCTGTGCGTTGTGAATCTTCCTCTCAGAGATCATTTAGCAAATGTTAAGCCTTCAATGGAGCATTAAACAACACATACAAGTGTAAATGGCAGAGAGTGCATTGGAAGACCCCAGCCAGAATTGCTGCTGTTGTGAGCTGCTGCTATTTGTCTTTGATCAGAACAGCCACTCTTTGTTAGACGCAGAGATTTTCCATGTGTGCAGTGACTTGTTCACACGGGAGGCAATCAGACAGTGAGAAAGGATTGTGTTTGATTCCACTGGAAATCATCACTGGGCTGGCTGGAGGTGCCTCCCCAAGTGAACCGGATGCCCCTATGTTCCCTTTACTCTTCAGAAAAGAAACAGGGCTTTTTAAAAACATTGTGCTATCAATGCATCGCACAACGTTAAAAACCGGATAACGTTATGACTTGTGGAACCAAGTCATAACATTATCTGAGGTACTAGCGTATATGAGAACTGGTGCAGGCCTGCCAAGGCTGGGGGAATATGATTGAATTTCTTTAAGCCCGTCACCAGTCTTGCTGCTGCATTATGGACCCATTGTAATCTCTGTATCAGACAGAAGGGCAGCCCCAGGTAGAGAGCATTACAGTAGTCGATCCATGAGATTACCAACAAATGGGTCAGGGTTATGAGAGACTGTCTGTCCAAGTAGGAGTTTAGCTGCACATTCTGCCAGAGCTGGGGAAAAAGCAAAACTTTTCAAAATGGTTCCCCATACCCTATAAATACGAAGAGATATCTTTCTAAGCAAATAAGTTATTTTCTTCAAAATTTTCTTGGTGGGGTATGAAGGTTCTGACAAGTTCATTTCAGATCTTGGAAGCTCAAACACTGTCTGTTATATCTGTACCTGGCTATAAATTTATTTTATTTATTTATTTCATTACATTTATATTACACCCATCTAGGAGGTCATAAACTGTTTGATCTCCTTCCTTCTGGATAACCTTATACCAGGGTCTTCTAGCTTTTAAAGCTGGGGACCGGTTCACTGTCCCTTAGACTGTTGAGGGGCTGGACTTGTGGTCCCCCCCCCCAATGCTGATGATGCCTTGAGCCCACCACACCCCAACCCCCTTTCCCCCCACACCGCTCCCCTGCTTACTGGAGGAGCTTCATTGCTTGAGTGAAGGAAATGCTGCAGCTGCCAGAAACACCCCCAGTTTACAACATCCGCCCTGCTATGGAGCACCGTTAGAGACACGCCAAGTGGCGGACACAAGGATTGAGGCAGTGTCAGTGGTGGAAGTGGCTGCTGAAGGAAGGGTGTGGGTTGGATGATTTGGTGCTGTGGGCCAAATCCAGCCCACAGACCATAGGTTGAGGATCCCTGCCTTATATGGTATTGCACACTAAAACAATTAGATGTAGGGATAGTTTTCTTCTGTGCCATTATTCAGCTGAACATTTAATTATATTAATTGATATGATATAGTTCCTGTCTGACCTGGTTATCCCGCTATGATAGAGTAGACCCTACTGCCAGCAACTCAACGCCGAGTATCAGGTGGAGGTTAGCTAACCTCTGACAACCCTGAGGACTAACGGCATGGATGCCAAAGTCAACAGGGAAGGATAATGGTCCCCAAGTGGATTAAATCACACTTGACTCCATCTTGATGGAGGGCAGCAGCTTCATCAATCCTGGTCTTGGGCAGAGGAGGACTTTGCATGCCAAAACAGCTCAGGACCAGAAAGTGTCATGCTTCAATGAAGAAGGGAAATGAAAGGCTACTGGTTTATATTCTCAGGACATTCTTCATGGCTGATCACAGTGAGGATCACCAATATTTGGATTCAGATGCAGAAGAAGAAGAAGATATAATTTATGGTGAATAATTTGTTGCATATATGAATTCTGTTGCTGTGCTATTATGTGCTGTTTTTGACCAGTTAGCATACTGAGAGCTTTTGGTATTTGAGTTAAATACCTTGTATGTTAGTTACACTTGGCCTATAAAGTAAGTTAGCTTTCTTCCAGAACTCTTTCCCCCGATATCAGCAGCACTTTTGTGTTCATTACTGTTATTTTAAAGGTATAAAGAGGTATATAGTGACAGAAAACTCTACTTTTATTTTGAAGAAACGTAGGCTAAAAAGAATGCTAACATCTCATTTTTGACATTACTTCCTCAATATTGGTGCAAATAGCTACAAGTATTGAAGAAGTATATCTTTTGAAAAACGCAATATCATTTTCAGTATTCTGTAATCCACCCACATTGGAGTGTGCTTCTTTTATGTTAAGTTCTCTGCATGAGACTTGACATTCAAGTATAATACTGTATTTTAATCTTTTTCAAGGTTTGTTAGAAACTGGTAGCACTTTCAATTGTCATTCAGAAGTACCAAGGTGCAGAACAATAGCCATGAAAACTCATTCTGTTGCTGACTCACATCCTTCCCTTCTTGTGCAACCAGCAGAATTAAATGATGAGTGTGACTGGAAGTACCTTGAATAGAACAGTTTGAAAAAACTTACTTTAACAAGTAGAAGATATCCCTAGCTGAGTAAAGTTACCAGTCAGCTATCCTTATCAAAGACAGTGGTGACTGCAGTGGCTCAGTGGTTAAAAAGCTTGCCTTGTTAGCTGGAAGGCCGGCACGTCAGTAATTTGAAACCTGGGTACTGCATGCCAGATTGAGCATCTGTCTCTGTCCCAGCTCTTGGGGACATGAAAAGAGTCTCATTTGGGTGTTCCCTGAGCAGAGTTTCTCCCATAAAAATCTTCAAGCCAGAACAATTTCTAACACGAAAATTATTTTCAAACACAATGGGCTGTTAAACACACACAACAAACATTCATAGAATGTTTGAGGAGTATTTGCCCACTCAAGCTACAACATTTAAAAGTAAACTTGTTTGCATGCTTGTGGTTTTATATATATAAACCACATATTTAAAAACCACAACCATGCAAACAAGTTTACTTTATTATATATATATTTATATATTTATTATATATATATTAACTACTAAAGGCACACCTGCTAGATCACCCTGTACCAACATATTGAAGTTCTACCAAGATTCAAAATGAGCAAAATGCAATACATATACATGAGAATAATGAAATAACAATAGAAAAATAGCAATAGCAAGTGGTGCACTCTCTGGGTAGTCCACAAGGGAATTAGTATTTGCCCCCAACATGCTGGGTACTCATTTCACCAACCTTGGAAGGCTGAGCCAACCTTGAGTCCTGGTTAGGATCAAACTCACAACATGATCAGTTTTGGCTGCAGTACAGCAGTTTACTACTGTGCCACCAGGTCTCCTGAGGAGAAAAAGATGGAAACACATACAGTACTGTACTGTTCATTTGGATATCCTTCATACATCAATTCTCCTACCAACCTAGCAGTTTGAAAGCAAGAAATTGCAAGTAGATAAATAGGGACCACTTTGGTGGGAAGGTAAACAGCATTCCATGCACTCTGGTGTCTAGTCATGCCTGCCACATGACCACAGAAACGTCTGCAGAAGCAGACAGTGCTGGCTCTTTGGCTATGAAACAGAGATGAGCACTGAACCTTAGAATCTGATACGACTGGATTTCGAGCAAGAGTGACCTTTACCTTACATGCATCAATTAAAGTGAGTGAGCACAGAGCTGCATAGTTCAGTCTCTCCCCAATATGTCAGGTAGCCACAAGCAGACAGACAGACACTTTGTATACATTTGGTTGATGTGTGAAGGTGCTCTATACTTAAAGCTCAGTGTGTGTATAGAACACTAGTCAATGCAAGGTAGCATTCAGTTTGGTTTCTAAGTGGGCATGTACAGGATTGTATTATTTTCTGTTGTTGCCATGCTGGGAATCATTTTATTGTTTTTAACCTGCAACTGTCCTAGAGTTACTGAATTTTATGTTCTTGTTTTTTATTACACCTCCCATGGGGAGCATTCTAGAAATGATTTTCCTTTGCCCTTCCAGGTTAGAAGTACTGATTTAACACCCATGAACTGGTCTGCACTAGGGGTTAAACAAAAGGTTTGCAGGATCAGAGCTACCGGTAAATGTGTTGAGAACAGGGTTGGCGAGTGGGCGGTGATATAAATCTAAATAAATAAATAAATAAATTTGCAAACTCTTAGCTTTGGCTGTGCATATTATGCAACAGACTGCATATTATGCAAATTATCTGCATTAATTTTTACATTATTTTTCTCTCAATAAATTTGAGCCTGGGCACTCTTTGTACAGCAACCACGCTGATTTGAGAGAGCCAGTATAATGTTACGGACAGAGAATCAGGCTTGGACTTGAGAGAACAATGTTAAAAACTCTGCTTTCTCACATACCTTATTGCAATCCTCACTCTGATCAATATCTCTAATATAAATAGCAGATGCATAGAAATAAAGAAATAAGGATGTTTTGCCATTCATGGGGGCTTCTCATGAAATAGTGGCCATTTTTTTTTCTCATGAGATAGTTGTCATTTTTTTCACCTTCAACCCAAAATATCTCTCTGTCCTCCACTCCACTTCCGACTGATGTCTCCAGGTTTCACTTCCTCTCCAGAGCGTTTCTTATTTTCAAATGAAGACTGTGAAGCTGGATTTAATATATTTACTGGTAATACATTTCATCTTCTCATTCAGTGACATTGGTCATCTTCATGATACCCAAATTAATCTGGTTTTAAAATTTTGACTACATATCTGCTTGCTGGCAGTCTGGCCAGGTTATCCTGCTATGGTAATAGAGTAGACCATACTGCCAGCAATTCAATGCCAAGTTTCAGGCGGTGGTTAACTAACCTGACAATCCTGAGGACTAACAGCCTTGGGTGCCAACGTCCGCAGGGAATGGTGATGGTTCCCCAAGTGGATTAAATCCCACTTGAATCCATCTTGGTGGAGGACAGCAGCTTCATCAATCCTGGCCTGGGGCTGATGAGGACTTTGTGTACCAAAAGAGCTCAGGACTAGAACTTTACTTGCAGAACTGGAGCAGTGGTACAGAGGTCATGCTGCGATGCAAAAGGCAGATGAAAAGCTACTGCATTATATTCTCAGGACAGCCTTCATGGCTGATCACCATGAGAATCACCTATATTAAGATTTGAATATGGCAGAAAAAGAAGACTCTGCAGTGAGGTACATCCCAGAACCAACCAGCTGGTGGGCTGATGGACTACATGTCCTGCAGGATGTATGAACCAGCGTATTTTGCACCTTTTCTCAGATAATCCACATTATAAAGCTTGAGGTGGCCTGTGAAATGTGTTGTTCCTCTCATGCAAAGAAATACATCATCCTTGCTCTTGCGACTCTTTTCTCCTAGCCTGATCTTTGTGTAACACATATTTCTGCAGTTAAACATTCTAAGGAAGCCATTGATGTCTGATGGTATTTCCTCTGCACACAAATAAAGTTGTGGGGTAATCTAATCCTTACCACAGCAGCAGGCAAAGGTTCAAGACCCTCTTAAAGTTTCCCATTGCCCAATTTCCAATTTAGAGGGGACTCTGATACTTGTACTGTAATTTGTTTGTTTTTTAAATTACTGGTGCTGTTTCAAATTTAGTTTGGTTCCTGGTGTATAGAGTTTGCCATGGTTGTGACTGCATTATCTTCCATGAATTGGCCTAATCCACCATGAAAGGGATCTAAGCAGGTAAAGATGACTTGGTGAAACCAAATTCAACAGTTAACTATGGAATATATGAAGAAATTTCTTCTGTGCTGAATCTCTTTCCATTAGTTTTATTGGATGACTGGGTTACCAGTATAATAATCATAATTTTGTGTTAGAAATTATTCTGTGTTGAAAGGATTTTTCCTGGAGAAACTCCGCTCAGGGGATGCCCAAATGAGGCTCCTTTCATGTTCCCAAAATCTTTTCTCATCAAAGTGGTTCCTATTTATTTACTTGCAATTTCTTGCTTTCAAATTGGTAGGTTGGCAGAAGCTGGGACAGAGACAGGCGCTCAATCTGTCATGTAGTACCTAGGTCTCAAACTGCCAGCTTGCTGGCCTTCCAGCTCACAAAGCGAGCTTCTTAACAACGGGGGGGGGGGGGCTGTCCCCTGGGTTATCAGTATTATGCTACATAATCCGAAACCAGATATCTGCAGGAGCTTGGATACAATGACCCAAACTGAGCCAAATAATTCTCTGAAAGACACATATACCGGTAAGCATATTACAGTACATATGTTAGATATGGGATGTAAATAATGGGGGGATGTGACTAACAAAGGAACTCGTCTGAGTCTTAATTTTTGCATTTCCATTCTAAGTGATTCATCATCATCATCATCGTGTATTGTCAATTCTCACTTATGTTGACCTTTTTCAGGGTTTTCTAGACTCAGGCATGGTTTATCATTCCATTTTGCTGGGGACCTCCTGGGACTGTGCAGTTTACAAATGACTACACAGTCTGGCTCTTATAAACACTACCTCTTCTTCTTCTTGTTCTGCCATGTCCAAATCCGAATATTGGTGATCCTCATGGCAAAAGGTCATGAAGACTGTCCTGAGAATATGATGCAGTGGCCTTTCACCTGCCTTCTGCATCGCAGCATGACCCCCGTACCACTGATCCAATTCCGTGAGTCACTTTCTAGTCCTGAGCTCTTTTGGCACGCAAAGTCCCCATTGGCCCCAGGCCAGGATTGATGAAGCTGCTGCCCTCCATCAAGATGGATTCAAGTGGGATTTAATCCTCTCTGGACCATCACCCTTCCCTGTGGACTTTGGCACCCAAGGCCGTTAGTCCCCAGGGGTTGTCAGTTTAGTTAACCATGACCGGACACTCAGTGTTGAATTAATGGCAGGATAACCTGGCCAGATATACACAATCACTACTGTACTTATCTTCTGATTTTAATTATATTCCTAAATTTCTAAAGTGGGACATAGTGGAGTGACCGACTGTTTCTTTTTTTTTTTATTTGTCCCTGTCTCTCAGTGGTGACTCAACAGGCTTTTTGTTTGTCTTCTTGACTTTGTCCTCTCTTTTGTTTGTTTTGTGGAAACCAGAAAGAGCAAACTATTTCGGAATAAATTGTAATAGATATAACAGGACAACTTGCCTCCTGAAAAAGCCTTCTTTAAGCCATTGGTCTTTTATTTTAAATAAAGAGTTAGGAGAGTTTGCTTGGCTCCTCAACAGAATGAAAAAAATTGCCATTTGGCATGGCTAACATAACTTAACACTGCCCTTTGAGACCTTGAGTAAAGTTTGTCAGCATGTATTAGTTTCATCTGGCCACGAAGCTACTTATTTTTACAAGAACATCACTCACCCTTCCTAGTATTTGCTCTGTCCTCTGTCCAAAAGGCAGCATTCTATGGCCCCCGATCAAGGGCCTTTTATAATAATTATGTGCTGTCAAGATGATTTTGACCTTCAGTAACCCTTTCCAAGGTTTTCCAAGTATAGAATATGCAGAAGTAGTTTACCACTCCCTTCTTCTGGTGGGGGGCCTCTGGGATTATGAAATTTATTCAAGACTACACAAGGCAGCTTTTCTTTTTGCAAGGCACACTGGAGAATCAAATGCCCAGCTTCTGGCTTTACTGGCAGATACCCAATTCACACAGCAATTCAGACATTTACCAATAATCTTTAGGTAAAGGTTGTTCTTGCTCAAAAGCCAGTCACTCTAGGGGGTGGTGCTCATATCTGTTTATAGCTATCTGCATCTGCAGACATTTCCATGATCACATAGCAGGCATGACTAGATGTCAGAGTGCATGGAATGCAGTAACCTTTCCTGCTGAAGTAGTACCTATTTACCAACTTGCATTCCCCTCCCCCCCCCCCCCAGTGCTAGGTTGGCAGGAACTGGGACAGATACAAGAGCTCCCTGCATCGTGCATCACTCAAGTCTCGAACTGTTCACTTGACAACATTCCAGTTATCAGGCTCAGCATCTCAACCACTAGGTTTCTGGTTTTTAGGGTGCTAACATTACACAAGGATACTGCAGATAAGAACTTGTGAGCCTGGGTGCCAACTCCAAAACATTGCAGGTGGGTGTAAAAGCTGTAAAACTACCTCATATACAAAGTTAAAATTATCTCCTTCATTAATGCCATTTGTGCTGAGGTTCGTCACTTGAATAGTAAATCCTAGAGACTTTACCTGGAAACCAGAGATAGGGCAGGAACACAGGGAAAGAACTGATAAGAGTTTGACTTGTACACAGTGGTCATTGGCACACAGAGACAGACATGTAGAAGCAAAGCCAAAATTATTTGACAAAGTTAAACAACTTTCCAGTAAGAGTTAAAGTTAATGCACAATCTACACTGCATTTCAAAAAGGGCACATGTTGGATGTTTGCTGACAATAAATGAATGACCTTCTATTTTTATTTTGATGGATTGTCTTTTTGCTAAGTGACAAAAGTCCGGAGGCTTCGTTTTCCCCCTCTATCAATCCTGACCTTCCTTAATGTCAGCAGTCATTAACATTGTAGAGGTGAGATGCAAGATGTAATTTGGTATTGAGTTTTCTCTTTCCCAACCACCCCAAACTTTCTGATTAATGGCTGCTTCTGATTTAACTTATAATATTGGCGAGAACTGTACTGGCAATTGATGCATGTATAATGGAAACCACACAAATCACAGTGACAAATTGCTACTCATTAATAATAATTTCTTTGTAAATGTTTCACCTATCCCTAGCTTTGAGACTGGGGCCCAGCTTATACTTTCCCAGTTCAGTGGCTTAGGACATGGGTCTGCTGTATTTTGGCCCAATTTTATGGCATGTTTTCTGCCAGTTTTATTGTAGCTTATTTTTATTATAATTTTATGGGGGTACTTTTAAAATGCCTGTTTGTTGTATGGGGGACTTTATGTTGTTAGCCGCCTGATATAGAGATTCATTCTCCCTAGAGAGGGGGGGGGGTATAAGTGCAGCAGCAGCAGCAGCAGCAGCAGCTGGGTTGAAAGGATTTTTGCAGGAGAAATCCACTCAGGGGATGCTCCTTTCATGTCCCCAAGATCTTTTGCCACCAAAGTCATCCCTATGTATCTACATGCAGTTTCTTGCTTTTGAACTGCAGGAGCTGGGACAGAGGTGGGTGAGCAAACCGTCATACAGTACCCGGGTCTCGAACTGCCAACTTGCAGGCCTTCCAGCTAACAAGGCAAGCTTCTTAATGAGGCATAAAGCTCTACAAACCACACAACCAGTCCTGGGCTTCCCAATGAAGTTACTGCCAAAAGCTTTTTAAGTTAAAACATACACAAATAAATTATAAGAAGAAAACACTCCTGAATCAGTTTCTTTACACAGGTTAGGATGAGGTTTAATCTTGTTGTTTGCTTTAGGCAACAACAAGTTTTAAGTCAGCCTTTAACATACAGCCGGGTTGTACTGGGAAAACACTCACGTATCCAGCTCTCAAGTTCTCTAGGTTTCCTTGGGCTATCTAGCGAATTTGTGGCAGGAGACAATACATGAAGAAATAAACATTTCCTGGCTCCAGCTTCCAGTCTTTGTCCACCGCAGAACAAAAATTCATAATAGAACCAAGATGATACCTAAGTAGGATGAGGGCCTTTTGATCTTTTCTACCCATTCACCTCAGCCCAATTTCCCAACCATCTCACGTTGGAGGCATTTATTCTATAGTGGGGGTGGGTCATTTCTCTATGTGCTTCAGAGTACAGTATTTGTTAGTTGCTCTACCTCAGTATCCGTTGCCTAGACAACCAATTTACCAGTCACTAACAGAGTCAATCAACATTTATTGCTTTCTTGCCTTTTCTTTCCTATCAAACGCTGAAATGCCATTTTATTTTGGTTTTTCACCTGCAAGGGATTTGTCGATTTCACCCACTTCTTCAGCTTCTTGTCCTGCCTTGTCTTTGACCTGAAGCAAATACTTTTGGCAACAGGCAATAAAACTCTTGGGTTTCAACCAGTGGCACATACAGAAGTCCAAGAGCCATGGGAAACATATTTACAGACTTTAAGGAGTTTCACCTTCTCTCGCATTCTTGTCTTCAAAATTATTTTTCATTTAAAAATTAGTGGTATCTGGGGGGCACCAGAGGGCATGAACTATTGGTGGTTCATGCCCTCTGGTTCCCTCCAAAATAGGTCTTTGATCCACACAATTTGCATTTGTCCACTCAACTAACTCCACTACTGTAATACAGTAAAACCCCGACTTACATATTCCTCGAATTACATAAAATTTGACTTACCTACTGTAATGATTTTGTGCTAAAACCATGTCCTGATTTACACGATTTCCTATGGGTTTGCTATGAGTTACATATCCTTTTTCTTATGGGTTTGCTTTGAGTTACATAAAAAACCAATTTAAGAAAAAGCCTATGGAACAAACTTTCCCCCCGTAAGTATGGGTTTTACTGTATAGCTATAGATAGGCTTGAATGGATGGCATGAGAATGGTGTGTTATTAGGTGAAGGGAAAAGTCAAAAAACTGATTTAAGCCATTAGACAGCATTTTCCTATCCCATGTCTATCATGGAAGTTTCTACTCTATTCAGTGCTCTTTATAGCCCGTCACTGAGAAAGCAGCTGTCTCTTCCAGGAGTCCAACGTTGGGTCATGACCAACAATTAAATCCATTCATGCTGAACTGATGGAGATGTAATGACTGTGTGAACAACAGGCTAAGCAATCCAGAGACAGATTTTCTTACTACAGCATCTTGACTTGTACATTTGTTCTTGTTGAAAACTAAATAGCCATAGCAAATAGGCTGGTAATGAAGCAATGCAAGGAGCAAAAGGGCAAGGCTGGTATCAGATGAATGTCTTCTCCTTTCTCCCTATTGTTCAAGCTAGCATGAAAGAAAGAGTACCATACGTTCTGCTTTAAGTACCTGGTGCTTGAAGTGTGTTTGTATTTTTTGAACACTGGCTCCAGCAGGGAGCCTTCTAGATGAAGAAGTGAGATTCATGTCAAGAGTTCAGGAGTGAGAGAAGACACTAGGTTTCAGCAAGGAGAGCAAGATTAAGCAAGGTGAGTTGGCTAAATGCTTAGGTTTTGTTCAAGTAAAGCAGTGGTTCCCAATTTGGGGCCCACACCCCACAAAGGGTCTTCAATTCCCAGAAGCCTAAGTTAGTACATTGACTGATCAGTGTTTTGTGGAGTTGTCTTAGGCTTCTGGGAATTGAAATCCAAAAAAACAAAGATTGAGAAAAACTGAAGTGAAAAATGGTAAGTCAAAAGTAAAGCAAGACACCTGAAAAATAAAGGCAAGCCCTGTCAGGGAAGCTAATGCTGGATCCACACTAAACATGATGCAAGACTGAAACTAGTGTCAACGGAGTCAAAGCAGGACAATGTCTTTCCAGATATTTTTACACCACCCCTGCTGGCGGTGTATTCTGTGCACAATCTACTCATGAGGATCCCAATGTTGCATTGATACATGCCATACACTTTTTTGGGGGGTGTCATCTAATAATGTTTCTTCATGAGTGGGAGTCTCTACTTTCCATATTTTACTGTCACTTCTGTTTATTTTTCTTGGGATATCATCTGTTCCTCTGTTTTGCTCTCTCACCTTTTCTAACATTACTGCTTTTGCAGCATAGAGCAAAAGTGGGAAAATATATTAAAAACAGCAACACATATCTAGAATGTTGTACATGTTAAGGTTTGAGAACAATCAATGGGTGAGTACAGCAAGGAAGGGAGGAGGATTGAAGTAGGGGAGGAGGCAATGAAAAATGTGTGATTTCTGTGTTGTGAGTAAGTTTTAAGGAAGTGATTCCAGACGTCTGTGGACAAGCAGTAATGGGGTTAACTGGTGCATACCAGTACATCCAACAACAAATAGTTTTCTTCTATATGGACTCAAACATGGAAACGATATATCCTTAGGTCAAACTATATATGGCAGATAGGACATCATCAGTAGAGGGAAATCCTTAAATGTGGAAAATGTCTGACATCCACACAAAAAGCTTGCAAATTAACCTCCAGCATTTTGCATTTATTTTGTCTTGATTTGAGATGGTTCTTCTGGATATAACTGCAGGCTTCATTTGCAAATTTTATTTCTTGTGCATAAAATTCTTATGGGAAACTCTTGACCATTAGTGTGATTCCACTTGGAATGATACGTAATGTAATTTATATCCTAGTACTTAGGGTCAGCCAACTCTAGAACATATCTTTTTTCTTTTCTTTTCTTGTCTTTTTTTTTTGTTTTGCTTATCCTATTTCTCCCTCTGAACTACAGTACATGCATTACAAATAACAGTTGTGTATTAAGTGTTTGAGGGACTGCAGTGGTTTAGTGGTTAAGTCACTGAACTTGAGGACTGGAAGGTCGGAAGGTCAGCAGTTTGAGACCCAAGGACTGCATGACAGAGTGATCTCCTGTCTCTGTCCCAGCTCCTGCCAACCTAGCAGTTTAAAAGTAAGGAATTGCAAGTAGAAAAATTAATAGGTACCATTTTGGTGGGAAGGTAAGTAGCGTTCCATGCACTCTGGTGTTTACTCATGCCTGCCACATGTCCACAGAAAAGTCTGCAGATGCAGGTGGCACTGGATCTTTGGCTGGAGAAAAAAATGAGCACTGAACCCTAGGCTCAGATATGACTGGCTTTTGAGCAAGGGCGACCTTTACCTTTACCGTTATTAAATGTTTATTTTTTAATGCCCAGTCACGAAAGAAAGCATGGCTAAATGCAAGATATGTAGCTGTGGAAAAAGTATATGGTATTATAAGTAGACACCTTTCACCGCTTTAGGGAGCACATTAAAAAAAATTAAGTTTATTGTGTAGTTTGACCCTTAAACAAGCAAAGCTCGGATAGGTAGATCCATTAAATCTATTCCGGCAAATTTCTTCCTTTTTCAATTTCTAAGACAGGGATGCTCAACCTGCGGCCCACGGGCCAGATGCAGTGCTGGGCATGGGCCAGTTCATCCTGGTTTGATTTGCAGCAGCAGATTGGTTGGGAAGGCTAGGGTGCCCGGTCGCTTGCTGCTACTGCGTACCAAGCCGCTGCTGTGCCCCTGGTTTGTTGTTGTTCAGTCGCACAGTTGATTCCGACCCTTTGCGACCCCTGGCATGGACCACTGTCCGCTAGGCACTTCTGTCCTCCACCATCCTCCTCAACTCGCTCAGTTCTGTGCCCGTTGTCTCTACAATACCATCTATTCTAGCCATCTCATTTTTGGTCTCCCCCTTCTTCGTTTGCCCTCCACCCTTCCCAGCATCAAGGCTTTCTCAAACAAATCCTTTCTTCTCATTTGATGTCCAAAGTATTTCAGCTTCATTTTTACTATTTGACCTTCTAAGGAGCAGTCAGGGTTAATTTCTTCTAATATTGATCTATTTGTTCTCCTTGCTGTCCAGGGTACTCTCAAAACTTTCCTCCAACACCACATTTCAAAGGCATCTATTCTTCTGCGCTCAGCTTTCCTAATGGTCCAGCCATACATTACCACTGGGAATACCATTGCTTTGACAATACAAATTTTTGTTTGCAAGGTGATGTCTCTACTTTTAACTTTGTTCCCCAGGTTTCTCATAGCTTGCCTCCCAAGAATCAGTCGCCTTTTTGTTTCATGGTTGCAGTCACCATCTGCAGTGAACTCTGAGCCTAAGAAAGTAAAATCTGTCACTACTTCTACTTCTTCCCCATATATTTTCCAGGGACTGATAGGGCCATTATATTGGTTTTCTTGATGTTGAGTCTCAAACCAGCTTTTGCACTCTCCTTTTTCAACCTGATCAGGAGCTTCTTTAGATCCTCCTCTTTAGGTGCCCCTGGTAGCCTTCCCAAACAAGCCACTGCTGTGACACACATTGAGTTGCTGGCAGTAGGCTCTACTCCACGGATGGCGAACCTTGGTACTACAGTTGTTCTTGCACTTCAATTCCCAAAAGACCATGTCCCTGTGAATCCACATGAATGGGTTTACTGTGTGTGTCTTTGGGCTTTTGGGAATTGAAGATCAAGAACAGCTGGAGTGCCAAGGTTCACCATCACAGGTCTTCTAATAAAGGCTTTGCTCCACACCTTTGTGATTGAAAGGGAGACATTTAAAACCAATCTGAATAATCTATTGTTACTGATAGCTGTAGGATGGAAGCTGTATTGTTAAGATTCCCCTAAGGTGGATGTATGTGCTGCAGCAGAATAGCAGACAAGGAAGCATAACAATACAGCTTCCTACAGCTATCAGTAATAATATATTCTTCAGATTAGTTTTAAATGTCTCCCTTTCAGTCTCAAAGGTGTGGCATAAAGCCTTTGAGAAACCCAGGTGTGACATAAAGCATGGTGGTGTAAAGTTGACTCTTGTGTTGTTGAAAAAGGGTGTTTAAGCTAGTGCGTTCTCTTGGCACAACTCTATTAGCCTTTGTCCTGCTTCATTTTGTGTTCCAAGACCAGATTTGCCTGTTATCCCATTTACTTTCAAATTCCCCAGAAAGTCCACTCATATTTTTTTTGGCCAAAGAAAGGCAAAACAGTGAGCAAATGATACTTTCTGACATTTCATCAAATATTGACCACATATGCGTTTATGTTTTTTAATAATAAGTAGGTTATTATTATTATTATTATTATTATTATTATTATTATTATTATTATTATTATTATTATTATTATTATTATTATTATTATTATTATTATTATTATTATTATTATTATTATTATATGCCACTCTCTTTGCTGAAGCAACTCAGAGTGACTAACAATGTTACAAACTCAAATACAAAAACAACATAATATAAACATAACAACAAATATAATACAGTCAATTTAGTTAATATTGTATGCCCTGATATTCTGAAGGGTGAATGGGGGTCTTGCAAAAGTACAGTCAAACCTCGCATAAAGAGTGCCTCGCTTAATAGTAACTTGCTTAAAGAGCAGAATTTTCTTTGAATGTTCGCTTCGCTTAACAAATAAAACCAACCAAAAACTCGCTTAACAAATAAATCGGGGTTCGCAATCGCCTCCACCAGAAGTCACAATTGGTCACGTACAATGGTGTTTCGCTGAAAGAGCAAACTCGCTTAAAGAGCAATTCTATGGAACACATTATGCTCTTTAAGCGAGGTACAACTGTACAACAGCAGTCACATATTGTGCCTTCTGCATGCGATTTACATTGATTGTGCCTTTTGTGTGGATTTGTGCCTTCTGTGTGTGATTTCCATTGGTTTGTGCCTTCTGCGTGTAATTTCCATTGGATTGTGCCTTCTATGTGGGTTTGTGCCTTCTGCATTTGATTTACATTGGATTGTGCCTTCTATGTGGGTTTGTGCCTTCTGCATTTGATTTACTGTACATTGATTGTGCCTTTTGTGTGGGTTTGTGCCTTTTGCGTCTGATTTCCATTGGATCGTACCTTCTGCATGTGATTTCCATTGGATTGTGCCTTCTGGGTGGGTTTGTGCCTTCTGCGTGTGATTTCCATTGGATTGTGCCTTCTGGGTGGATTGTTTTCTATCTATGATCGTGTCCAAACTGCAACTTCTTTTATTTTTTATTTTTGCAGAAGCGCTTAAGAAGGAAAGACAACAGGATCTCAGTTCTTTCTTCAGTAAGAAACCAAGATTGGAACCACCAGCTAAAGAATTGGGCTTGGATGTTACAGAACCATCACAAGCAGCATCACCTCAACTTGGAGAGAGCAGCAGGTCAATTGCAATAGAAAGTTCCAAAATTGAAGATAATATTCCTGAATGCTGGACAGTGGTACAATACAACTATTTTAAAGAATAATATGATGGACTGGTAATTTCTAAAAGAAAATTAGGTTGTGAGTATTGTGCAAAACATGACTTTGCAAGACAGAAAGGTGTTCATGTGTCAAAAGGATGGGAAAATTGTGAGATTATGGCAATAGGGTCAAATAAGGAAATACAACAGTCATCTCTAAGAAAAAAGCTGAGCGAACATTTTTTATCAAGAGCTCATCTTATTTGCAAAGAGAACATCAAGGAAGGGAAGAGGGATAGTCTAAGAAAATCAGTAGATAAGAGCACCGAAAGACATTTGGTTACTACTTGTAGAGTATTTGTTACAGTTTACAACATGGCAAAATTATGTAGACCATTCTCACAAATAGAAGATGACATATGAGTGCAAATTATAAATGGATTGGATGTGGGAATAGGATTACATTCACATAGAACTGCAGCGAGTAGAGTTCATTGCACAAGAAATTAAAGAGAAAATAATTTCTAGAGTTATTGAACAGAATCTAAAAATGTGTTTGATTGTTGACAAACCCTCAATGGTATCTAGCAAACCTGTTGTAATAGTTTTCTTAAAAGTTGAGGGTTCAGGTATCTCACCAACCATTTTTTTATCTAGCTGAATTAGAAAAACAAGATGCAGAGACAATATTTTGTTCAGTTATGCAAAGTTTAAAAAATGTTGGGTTTTCTAAGAAGTACCTGGAAATTTTTTAAATAGGATTTTGCTCTGATGGTGCCAACGTTATGCTTGGGAGAAAATCTGGAGTGAGCACTAGAATACCCAACGAGATCCCAAACCACATAATATGGCACTGCTTAAACCATCACCTCCGACTTGTTTTAGATGATTCAATAAAAGAAGTAAAGCAATTAAATAATTTAAAAATTTTTATTGATAAGATATACACAATCAAATAAAAACCAAATCGAGCTAACAAACATATCAGAACAGCTTGGGATCGAAATCCTAAACATTGGCAGAGTTCTTGGGACCAGATGGGATGCCTGCACTTTGAGATCAAAGTTAGCTGTTTGGGGTGCTTATCCAGCCCTCCATCAGTATTTTTCTTTCAATGAAAAATATTCAGGCATGGCTGCCTGTCTGGATAATATATTTTTTTAATGATTTGGCATTGATGATCAACATTCTGAAAGAAATATCTCTTCTTTCAGAAGCGATGCAAGCTAGGAACATAAATATCCTAAAGCACAAAAATATGTTATAAGATCCATTAAATCTTTTGAGATGCTTAGAGAGGAGAAGGGGCATATGAAAAAAAAAGTAGATGTATTGATTACTTTGGAAACTTTTAAAAATATAAAATTTGTAAAAAAAAACATTGATTTGTCGGACTTCCTCGCGAAAGGCTTTTAGAAAGCATTATAACCAATTTGAACAATAAACTAATGGACTGTGAGCATTTAAGAACAGGAAGTAAACTGGAAGACAAGAACAAGCGAGACCCTCTCAAATATTTGGATCCACAGCAGTGGGATATTGTAGATGTATTAGTTCCTTGGAAAGAAGCTGAGGAAAAACTGCTTGGATTCAGTGATATTTTTAATTATGACATTAATGTACACGGTTACAGGGATTTTGTTGAAAATGTTTTTAAAATTCAACTAATTATTCAATTCCCGAAAGCATTAAAAAAAAGCTCAAGATATCATCAGAACAATTGCTGTAAGTTCAGCAGAAGCCGAAAGGGGTTTTTCAAAAATGAACTTCATATGTTCTGAGAAGAGATATCGCCTAACTGTTTCAAATATATCAAGCATAATGACAATTAGTATAATTGTCCTACCTGTAAATATCTGGGACCCTATTCCTACAGTTAAAAGATGGTTGCAAACCCAGCATCACACAGCTGATGATGCTCGGTCTCTTAGGCAGGATAAAGGAGAACATCCGGAGAATGCCTATTCAATCAGCACTTTGGGAATACTCTACCTAGAATAAGTTTTATTTTTGGTCAGATTTTCAATTCATCTTTAAGTGAGATTGCTCTTTAAGTGAAACACCATTGTAAGTGACCAATTGTGACTTCTGATGGGTGGGGGATTGATTGCGAACCCTGATTTTGTTGTTAAGTGAGTTTTTGGTTGAGTTAAGCGAGGCGACCATTCAGAAAAAATTCTGCTCTTTAAGCAGGTTAGTCTCTAAGCGAGGCACTCTTTATGCAAGGTTTTTACTGTACAGCAGTTCTTATTTCTGATTGTCAAACAGTTCTATAGTTTTTCATTCATATTGTAAAACTCTTGTAGCAAAATCTGGTTTTGTGTACCTCTTGTTATTGTTAAAGTGTTAAGTATTAAATGCATAAAGTTAACTACATTTTTGTATATTTTTTATACTTAAAACATTAATTAGAAGACGCCCTCCCAGTCACATTGCCACACTCAGCAAGTCACACGACTAACCTTGGCCCCGCCCATCTGGTCACATGGTTCCATCCATGACATTGGCTCCACCCATGATGCTGGATCCGCCCACAAATTTGGCTCCACCCACAGTGTGGTAGTAGTTTTTTGGCTACCCATCACTAGCCAGATGTGGCCCATGGCACTATTTCATGTGCACCCCCACCACCTCCACCATTCCAAGGAGTGCCACGTGGAGGAGGAAGGGCAAAATGGCTGTCTGGCCCCTGAAGGAATCTGAGGGAGCATGATCCAGCTCCCAGCTTTAAAAGGTTGAGAACTCCAGTTCGAAGGCCATTCTATGCCAGTGCTGTAGGGAAGCTTCTGAATTATAATTTTTTTTGAAAATACATATTAATGTGTGAGGTTTTGAAATGGACAAAGTAATAATCATATTCACTTCAAATTTTTGTGAACATTTTGGAAATGCACAGTGGATTTATGCATGTTTTTAATTGGGTGGACCAGATTACACTGTAGGGTGGCAACTAGGATGAGATGTTAATTGCTTCATATTCAAGATTCTCCAACTTAATTAATTAGGTGATTTTTGGTCTTTTGAAATATATTGTTTCAGAGCAGTTAGTTTCCCTCTACACATCCATATGCCATAATTACTTGGATCATATTCACCTTTTAATGTTGGCTGTTCTAAACCCTCATTATGGTCACAGCTAATGGAATATTGAAAAGTTTCCAACCTGTCCACAAACCTTTTCAAATTTTAAAGCATTTCCTGAGCCCCATGTGGTAATAATTTGTATAATGCTGTCTGACACATTTTCAAATGGCTCAGCATGAACCTATTAAAAATAAGTGTAAGAACAGAAAATGAATATTTCACTATTCATGTGGCAAGAAAATAAGAGACTATCACAAGTATTTCATGTCATTGATTCAAAAGATTGTGTATGAAATCACTTTGAGTCTCTGAACTCCCACTCTACACAGGCCACATTTGCAAGTGGTGATCACATGGGCAACAGAACTTGGCAAGCATGTGAACTGTTGCATACTTCAAATCCCAATTCATCACAGACATCAAATGTTTGCTTTTGCCACAGTTTAAAGCAATCCTGTACACCTCGCTTAAAGAGCCTAATGCGTTCCACAGGATTGTTCTTTAAGAGAAACACCATCGTAAGTGACCAATTGTGACTTCTGGCAGGGGGTGGATTGCGAACTCCAATTTAGTTGTTAAGCAAATTTTTAGTGGTTTTTCGTTGTTAAGCGAGGCAACCATTCAGAGAAAATTCTGCTCTTTAAGCAAGTTAGTCTCTAAGCGAGGCACTCTTTATGCGATGTTTTACTGTATATTGGGACACAGTTCCCAAATATCTGCCCCTCTGCCCCGATTTTTTGTAATTTGTGACATGACAGACAATAATAGCCTACATTTAAAGAATGAGCTTCTTTCAAGAAAAGAGGCAATTGTTTGAAAATAATGAAAAAATACCCATCCCAAAGTTACCCTTTTCTTTGTTCAAGAACCCAATATGGAAGATTTTCCTGAAAATTAAGAAATAATTACCAAAGTCACATAGTTATTTCTTTAATTTTGAGCAACCTTGAGAACTTTTCAAGGTGAATTTTTTTTTAGAAAAATAAAGTGAGCAAAATTTGGTGTAAGAAATTAACAGCGAAGAGACCCACCTTTGCACATACAGTCAAACCTCGGATAACGTTATGACTTGGTTCCACAAGTCACAACGTTATCTGATTATTAGCGTTGTCCAATGCATGCATCGAACAATGCTAAAAAAAGCCCTGACTTCAGGGACAAACCGCGCATGGTATGGTTGTTGACGACCACTTGGGTGTGGTATGGTCAGCGTGGCCAGGGGGAAGCCCTGCATTGCACCCAAATTAGGACTACTTTATTTCAAAACTTGGATGGGCGGGGCCAGCCAGAATTTCTGCTACCGTTTCTGGTGAACTGGTGCGAACCTGCTAATGCCCACCACTGGAGGAATACCAACAAGAGGGCATATCTTCTCAACTGGTCACTATACACATGGCTTCATTAACAGCAATGTCAACATGTTTTGTGTGTGTGGATGCACTCCATCCTGGAGCAGCATACTCTGCTGGAGAGATCCACAAGATTATGGATCCTGATAACAGAGGCATAGGATGCTATTTGTTCCAGGCCACCAAGCTCCACACGAAACCATGCTCCCCATCTGTGCATTAATTTCATCTTTTTTAGTGAACACCTTAATGAGTGAATCTGACATTCTAACTCCTCCACCAAGCTGATTCTCTGAAGGGAAAGGTCAACCAATAAAAAGCAGACAACTGCTTGATAATGTTAGCGAATACCTGCTATACTTGATAATACAATCAATCAGTCAAAATGATTGCATTTCCTAGAGGGTATAAATCTTTAATACAAGCACAGCTGTCAGCTTGTATCCCTTCTCTGTCTGCATGGATTTCTTCCAAATTCGGATCTGATATATTTATGCTTCAGAAAGTATTGTCTGATCAGATCACACACGGCAAGTGGGAATACAGCCCATTAATTTCAGCAAAGAGGCGAGCACACAGCACTTCTGTGCAGTGAACACGGTCCATCCTTGGTGTACAGTTACCGTTGTTTGTGTTAAGAAAATCATACAGATTCACAGGGGGAAAGTAGAAGAAATAAGATTGTAAAACATTTCCTAGTTAGCTCATTTATCTTGCTCAAAAATGTCAAATAGTGTGAACAGGAATGAAATGCAAGACTTTTTGGGTGTTCTGTATTTGCCGGCTTATAAGACACATCGGAGAATAAGACACACCCTGTTTTTTAGACAAATTTTTAAGGAAAAAATTAATTTTCTATATTTATTCATGAATTTCCTCCTCTCTCCATGTATGATTTTTGAAGCTGCCCTTTGCTCGGCTCCTGACAGCCAGCGGTGGCTGCAACCACTACTGAGCGCCAAGAGCCGGGGGGGGGCAGGATCCGGGGGTTAGAGCTCCTTTTGAAGCCACATTGCCAGGAGCCAGGGGAGGGAGGGATCAGCAGGGGAAGAGGGCTCCTTTAGAACCACTCTTCGCCCAGCTCCAACCACCACTGATCAACATGAAAATTTTGATTACCAGCACATAAGACAGTCAATTTTTCCAGTGTATTTTAAGGAGGGGAAATGCATCTTATATGCCAGCAAATATGGTAATAAATCCCATTCCTAAAAGGTCATGTGTCATCTTGGGAATAAAGCACACAAAGGTTGCCCTAGTGAAAGATTTAATACAAGGAGGAAATATCAGTTCTGTGATGACACCTGCCATCTACCTTCTTTGTAAGTGGTTATATTTTTACAGAGTCCTGCCCAGCTTATTAAGGCTGGATATTTCAACTGATGAAAAGTTTGTTAATTAGACTGACCAACAAAACATTTCTGATAACACAATTGCAAGGGAGCTGTGTGACAGCAAACAGACATCTTGCTTCAAATGTATAACTCTGTGCCGGGTGGGGGTGGGGGGACCTTTGAGATGACTATTGTTTGTAGCCTGCCTTTCTTCCAGATGGAGAACATGAATTTAAAAGTACATGTTTAAAATCACAATAAATTTAGATATTAATATTAAAATACAAGTGAAGGTAAATAATTTTAACATAACATTCGCTAAAACAAACTTAAACAAACTCAAAATGCAAGAAAAGAAATGGGTTGGTTGGACCCAAACTTAGTCATATTTGGAGTAAACTCAATGCAACCAATAAGGTTTCAGTTAAGATGAGTAAATCCTGATCCAATCAGATACCCTTTATCTCACACACAACCAAACATATATTCACTTCTATGATACATGAAATGTGATGCTGCATTCCGATTGTAGAGCCAGGATTTATCACACAGTATCCAAAGAAATTCCACCATAAATATATGCTTAAAGGAAATACATCACTATGAAGCATATGAAAACTCAGCATGGCCATTATCTCCTAGACAGTGAGATTATCCGGGTACACAGAAAGATCCTCCTTGAAGATTGTGGTATTTTTTAACCACAATTGGGCGTACTCCAGGCAACAGCCACCTTGCTTTGGCAACTAACTTTTCTCACACTGGATCAGGCGAAAGGAACTGCAGAATGAACTCACCAAAAGGTGGCTTCATTTTGGCAGTTTCACCTCTGGCCTAGACAAAGAAGAAGAAGAAGAAGAAGAAGAAGAAGAAGAAGAAGAAGAAGAAGAAGAAGATGAAGATGAAGATGAAGATGAAGATGAAGATGAAGATGATGGTTGGAACTGCAGTAAAAAAACAGACGTTAAGTACCCCTGGTTTGGATACTGTTCTGAAGAGACAACATTGTAAGAGGCAGAAAAACACATTTGCCTTAGCTTGCAATTTGACCCTAGTACTGACAACTGCACTATTTTGTACCTAACTTTCAAGTGATAAACATCACATACATAAATATCATGACCAGCAAACAAATTTGCTTTCTTTCTTATTTTTAATAATGAATAAATACCGTACTATTTTAGCAGTGGGGCATTCCTCAGTAACACCAAACTTGCTTTGCAAGTAGAAGATCTAATGTTTAACCCCTGATATGTTGCAGCCCTGCATGTTGTTGTTGTTGTGACTTGTATGCTGCCCTACTCGCCAGAGCAACTCACAGTGGCTAACATACCATGGGGCAATATATATATTAAAATATTAAAATATCAAATATAAATACTGTACAACAACATAGTTAATAATAGATAATATGTTACCAATATGAATAGTACATGCGTAGAATAATATAGTTAGCCCTTTGGAAGGGGTTTGCAAAGCTTTTTACTAGGTGGTCGAAATCTCAAGGTAGTATTAAAAGATAATGTATAGTTATATTGTGCTGGATTTCTATCAAATGGTCTTTATGTACTTGTTAGACAATATGGTCTCTGTGTTTTATGATAATTATTGCATGTGAAGTATTGAAATAATGGTTGAAGAATATGGACTGGGCATGCTGTAATATCCTGTGATAAGTTTTTTATATGTGTTTTTGATATGTTTTGTGATGTGACACTTGTAACTTTGATACTGTACAGTATCTTGTTTTTCTGTGAGCCGCCCAGAGTTGCTGTAAAGCAAGTGGGGCGGCATATAATGATGATGATGATGATGATGATGATGATGATGATGATGATGATGATGATGATGATGATGATAATAATAATAATAATAATAATAATAATAATAATAATAATAATAATAATAATAATAATAATAATAATAATCAATGCAGTCAGCCAATCTAGCATAAAAATAAGAATACATTACAGTCAAGTGTGTCCTTATCTCTTATCTTGAAGAGGCGCTTTCAGACTACCTGGACCAGGGGGTTGAAGTCAGTAGTCTCCCATGTTGTTGTTATTCAGTCGCATAGTCAAGTCCGACACTTTGCAACCCCATGGACCATCACATGCCAGGCACCCCTATCCTCCACCATCCTCCTCAACCTGCCCAGCTCTGTGCCCATTGCATCAACAATACCATCTAGCCATCTCATTCTCTGCCACCCCTTTCTTCTTTTGCCCTCGACCTTTCCTAACATCAAGGCCTTCTCAAGTGAGAATATGCTTTGCATTTCAACAGAAAAACTGCGAGGATTTTCCCATTTATTTGTGCCTGTCTAGTTCAGTTGTTTTATTGCTTTGCTTGTTTTCCCAAATATACATATACAGTAGTTGCAAAACAAGTTAAGAATACCATTTTAGTCTCCAGCTGCTAATTTGAATTTCCATGATGCTTTGGAGATGTGTAGTAAAAACACTAAATACTTTCCAGCAGGTATCTATGTGGTTGTGATAGAAGCAAACTTATTAAGACAGTCTTGGTTTGTTGGGTTTGGGCAGGATATAATCTATATAGAAGGGCCGCAGTGGTTTAGTGGTTAAGATGCTGAGCAGCAGTTCAAGATCCAAGTGCTGCATGACGGAGTGAGTGCCTGTCACCTACCAATTTCTAGTTTTCAAACTAGAAATTGCAAGTAGATAAATAGATACTGCCTCAGTAGGAAAGGTAACAGCATTTTGTGTGCTCCGACATCTAGTCATGCATGCCACATGACCACAGAAATGTCTGCAGGCACAGACAACGTTGGCTCTTTGGCTGAGATGAGCACACACACCCCAGAGATGAACACAACTGGCTTTTGAGCAAGGGAGACCTTAATCTAGCTTGGCTTGAAATCTGATCACAGGGATAGTGTTGTTTTAGACAAAGGCTTTCCAATTGAGGATAGCTTTTGTTGCCTAAACATTATAAAGACTATAGCTTGTATCCTTTTCTCTGTTAAAACTAGGATAAAAGCAATCTTGCATGCACTAATACTGGGTATCAGTGGGAGGGGCTTTATCATCTAATATTATTACCCTTGCTTTGCCACTAACCTGATTGGTAAAGTTATTTCCCCACCTCTGGCATTTGAAACAAGGCTCCCCTTCCAGTTTGTTTGGTTATTTTCATTGCTTTATTGATAGCTTCTTGTTCCTTTGACCTCCAACCAATCAACAAGCATGGTAGCTTTCTCCACTAGCTGGAGACTCCATTTTTCTCTAACTATAGATGGTAAATAAAGATATATTTTTCTACTTTGGCAGCCTCCACCACTTTCCATGCCGGCAGGAGAGTATGCAGAGCATTTCTGCTCCATTTTTGGAATTTTTTTGTCATGTTTTTGGTGTGTTTCGGCACCTAAAATGGGGCATTTTGGCACTTCTGGTGGTGGTGGTAGCTTCCAGTGGTACCTGGGTTCCAACCATGGAACCCAGAAATGCAAAAGCACTGCATTTTACCAGAGCTGGCCATTAGAGGCTGCTGTCTGAAAACCCCAAATGAGCTTCATATTGCAAAAAAAATAAAAAATACATAAAGTCATCTTGTGAGGCATTTTTTCCTATGGATTTTCATCCATACTATGAAAATTACATTAAAGAAGGCATTTGTAATATGGGGTTACACTATATAAATGAAGAAGAAGTTCTTCAGTTTTCTACTGATCAGTTTGGAAGTCCAGGCCTTGACATCAACAGGAAGAAAAGGTCTGTTTACTTGTTTCCACCAGATGGGAAGCAAAAGCAAAAATAAATAAAATTTGCATTTAAAAACTTGGCCATAAAGATTTGGCTTCCTTTTTGTCTCCACTAAAAAATGTGCGGTAATTTTTTTTAAAAAAAAAACCCCCGCTTGTTGCAACCAGCATGATTGAAATGTTGAGCCAATTGAAACCTTACAATTTGAATCTTCAAAGAGCATCTGTTTTCTCAACACTGCTCTTTCAAAGCCCACCAACTGAAAAGAAAAAGCATCATAGCCTTTTGCAATTAATTGAATTTTCTAACATTTGTTTAATGATAAACATCTGCTATTCTTCCAGTTGCCCTACTTTCAAAAAGCATGCATTAATCTGGAATATTTTATATTTGGTGAAAAAGGCTAAAACCATATGGCCTTCTAAGGATTCTCACTGCCCCATCTGAGTGGCATTTACTAGTTCATTGGTACGGCAATGTACAGCAATGTTCTTCACTTGTATTATTGATTCACTAGGAATATCTTCCTTTTTTCAGTTTTGTTTGTTGTTGTTCAGTCGCACAGCCGATTTCGACCCTTTGCGACCCCATGGACCACTGTCCGCCAGGCACTTCTGTCCTCCACCATCCTCCTTAACTCGCTCAGCTTTGTGCCCATTGTCTCTACAATACCATCTAGCCATCTCATTTCTGGCCGCCCCCTTCTTCTTTTGCCCTCTACCCTTCCCAGCATCAAGGCTTTCTCAAGCGAATCCTCTCTTCTCATTTGATGACAGCTTTGGGTATGTGTGTACAGTCAAACCTCACATAAAGAGCATTTCGCTTAAAGAGTAACTCGCTTGAAGAGCAGAATTTTCTCTGAATGTTCACTTCGCTTAACAAATAAAACCAACCAAAACTGGCTTAACAAATAAATTGGGGTTTGCAGTACCCCACACAGTTGGTCATTTACAATGGTGTTTCGCTTAAAGAGCAAACTCGCTTAAAGAGCAATCCTGTGGAACACATTATGCTCTTTAAGCGAGGCACCACTGTATATATTTTGTTTCTTTTTTTAATCTTCAGTCATGGTAGAATATTCATTTATATAATTTCAATCCTGCGTTCATCACCCCACACCCCAAAAGAAACCTAAGGTGGTTTAAAGATAAAGGTTGCCCTTACTTGAAAGCCAGTCATATCTGACTCTAGGGTGCAGTGCTCATCTCCGTTTACAGCCAAAGAGCCAATGCCCTCTGCATCTGCAGATGTTTCTGTGGTCATATGACAGGCATGATTAGATGCCAATGCACACAGAACTTTGTTACCTTTCCCACCAAAATTGTATCCTTTTATCTACTTACAATTTCTTGCTTTCAAACTGTTAGGTTGGCAGGAGCTGGGACAGAGACTGGAGCTCACTCCATCACACTGCTGACCTGCCGACTTCCCAGATGTCAAGTTCAACAACCTAACCACTAAGTCACCACAGTCCTTTAAGGTGCCTACATGTAACATGCAGGAGTTAAGAGAGGAAGACATGGGAAACAATCCAAAAAAGTAAGGAAATAGCATTTTCACCTGCTTTAAAAGGGTGGAGCCTTCACAGCTTTCTAAAGGAAGCTGAAAATAGCTGAACCTTTCTGAAAATTCTGCACCAAAAAGCTGCCATATGCATTTCATTTTGACAGGTGATTTACGATTATAAACAATTGGAATGGCCTTATTTTGGGAGTTAGAAGAACCTGCATGCTTCTTTCTGTTTCTCCATCTTATGCAGCTCCAGTGATACTTCCAAACAGATCTACCTAAGACTACTCAATCTACCTTTTTTGTTGTTCAGTCGCACAGTCAAATCCGACCCATTGTGACCCCATGGACCATTGTCCTCCAGGCACCTCTGTCCTCCACCATCCTCCTCAGCTCACCCAGCTCTGTGCCCACTGCATCCACAATACCATCTAACCATCTCATTTTTGGCTGCCCCCTTCTTCTTTTGCCCTCCCCCTATCCCAGCGTCAAGGCTTTCTCAGGTGAATCCTCTCTTCTCATTTGATGTCCAAAGTACTTCAGCTTCATCTTTACTATTTGACCTTCTAGGGAGCAGTCAGGGTTGATTTCTCCTAAGACCAACCTATTTGTTCTCCTCGCTGTCCAGGGGACTCTCAAAACTCTCCTCAAACAACACATCTCAAAGGCATCTATTCTTATGCGCTCAGCTTTCCTAATGGTCCAACTCTCACAACCATACATTGCCACCTGAAATACCATTGCTTTGACTATACAAATTTTTGTTTACAATGTGATGTCTCTACTTTTCACTATGTTCCCCAGATTTCTCATCGCTTGTCTCCCAAGCAACAGTCGCTTTTTTATTTCATGGCTGCAATCACCATCTGCAATGATCTTGGATCCTAGGAACGTAAAGTCTGTCACTGCTTCTACTTCTTCCCCATCTATTCTCCAGGGACTGATAGGGCCTGTTGCCATTATCTTGGTTTTCTTGATATTGAGTCTCAAGTCAGCTTTTGCACTCTCTTCTTTCAACGTAATCAGGAACTTCTTTAGGTCTTCCCCACTTTCTGCCATTAGGGTGGTATCATCTGCATATCTCAAGTTGTTGATGTTTCTCCCAGCAATTTTGATCCCAACTTGTGATTCGCCCAAGCCTGCATTGCGCATTATGTGCTCTGTGTATAAGCTGAATAAGCAGGGTGACAAAATGCAGCCTTGTCTTACTCCTTTTCCTATTCCAATCCACTCTGTCATTCCATATTCTGCCTGACCTAACTGTTGCTTCTTCACTCTTGTACAGATTTCTCATGAGACATACAAGGTGTTATGGTATTCCTATCTCTTTAATTACTTGCCACATTTTGTTGTGGTCCACACAGTCAAAGGCCTTGGTGTAGTCAATGAAACAGAAGTAGACTTGTATCTGATATTCCTTTGTTTTCTCCATGATCCAACATATGTTGGCAATGTGGTCTCTAGTCCCCCTGCCTCTTCTGAACCCCACCTGCACTTCTGTTAATTCTCTCTCCACATGCTGCTGCAGTCTATCCTGTATTATCTTGAGCATCACCTTGCTAGCGTGTTCGATAATTCAAACATTCTTTGGCATTACCCTTTTTTGGGATTGGAACATATACTGATCTTTTCTAATCCTTTGGCCATTGTTGTGTTTTCCAAATCTGCTGGCATATAGAATGTAATAATTTGATTCCATCATCTTTTAGGGCTTTGAAAAATTCAGCTGGGATACCATAATTTCCACTGGCTTTGTTGTTTGCAGTGCTTTTTAGGGCCTTTCTGACTTCACTCTCTAGGATGTCTGGCTCATGTTCAATGTTCTCATCATTGTGATGATCAGGGGTGTTAAGGTCCTTTCTGTAGAGTTCCTCTGTGTACTCTTTCCATCTTTTCTTAATCTCTTCTGCCTCAGCTAACTCCTTGCCATCTTTGTCCCTTATCATGGTCATGGGTCCCTGGGTCCCACCTGCAGACTGAGGGGGGTGGAGGGTGGGAGGCTGGACACCGAGACTTCCACCTGCTCCGACGTCATGGACCCACTACAGGACCAGCACTTAAAAGCTGCGGCACCAGCAGGACTCTTTGCCTGCTCTGGGTCCCACCTGCAGACTGGGGGGGGGGGGGGGAGGCCGGACGCTGGATGCCAAGACTTCCATCTGCTCCGGCGTCATGGACCCACCCCATGATCAAGGTTCAGAAGACCATTGCAGCTGTGCGCGGCAGGACTTTGCTACGGGATGGAGAGGCCGGGGTACTGTTGCGGTGATGTTCTGATGTTCTGTTTATGTATTTCTGCAATGCTTTGTAAGATGTATTAATATAGATTTTGTAATTGCTTATCTTTTGATATTTTGATACATTATATCTGTAACTGTGATATGTTGTTCATTGTGACACCCGCTCATTTGCGACTTTGAATGGGGATTCCTTGAATTGTTCTTGTTATTTGATACTCTGCTATTTGATGCTACTTGATGTTGTAACTGTTTTGTATTCTTTTGTTGCTAGCCGCCCAGAGTCACCATAGGTGAGTGGGGCGGCAGAGTCACCATAGGTGAGTGGGGCGGCAAATAAATTGAGCAGCAGCAGCAGCAGCAGCAGCAGCAGCAGCAGCAGCAGCAGCAGCAGCAACAACAACAACAATAACAATAACAATAACAACTATTATTATTATTATTATTATTATTATTATTATTATTATTATTATTATTATTATTATTATTATTATTATTATTATTATTATTATTATTATTATTATTGCTTTAAAAGTTCCCTTGATTTTCCCAATTTTTTTTTTTAAAGATGTCTAGTCCTGCCTCTTGTGTTGTTTTCTTCTATTTCTTTGCACTGATCATTTAGGTAGGTTTCCTTATCTCTCCTTGCTTTTCTTTGAAATTCTGTATGCAAGTGATTGTATTTTTTTCCTTTCTCCTTTGCCTTTTGCGTTCCTTCTTTCTTCTACTATTTTAAGAGTCTCATCAGACAACCACTTGCTTTCTTATGCTTTTCTTTTGGTATGTTTTTTCTTGCTGCCTCCTGCATGATGTCCAACATCTCTGTCCATAATTCTTCTGGCACTCTGTCTATCAGGTCCAAGCCATTAAATCTATCCCACACCTCCACTGTGTATTCCTTAGAGATGTTGTCTAAGTCATATCTGTCTGGCCTAATTGTTTTCCCTATTTTCTTTAGTCTAAGACTGAATTTTGTGATCAGTAGGTTGTGATCTAGGCCACAGTCTTCTCCAGGTTTAATTTTTGCTGACTGTATGGAGGTTCTCCATCTTTGGCTGCAGAGTATGTAATCAATCTGGTTTCAATGTTGGTCATCTGGTGATGTCCATGTGTAAAGTCTCCTCTTGTGTTGCTGGAAGAGGGTGATTGCTATGACCAATGTGTTATCTTGGCACAACTCTATCAATCTTTGCGCTGCTTCATTCTGTGTTCCAAGACCAAACTTGCCTGTTATTCCATTTACTTTTTGATTTCCTACTTTGGCATTCCAGTCTCCTATGATAATGTGTACATCATTTCTTGGTGTCTTTTCTATGAGTTGTTGTAGGTCTTCATAGAACTGGTCAACTGTGGCTTCATCTGCACCCGTGGTTGGTGCGCATATATTTGGTTTACAGTGATATTGAAAGTTTTGCCTTGTATTCTGACTGACATAATTCTATCATTTTTGAGATTATATCCCATTACTGCTTTTCTCACTCTTTTATTGACAATTATGGCTACTCCGGGTTTTTTGGTTTTTTTAGGTTTTCTCGCCCATCCCTGTCCATTTTAGCTCGCTGATTCCTAAGATGTCAATGCTTATTCTTTCCATTTCCTTTTTTTACCCCTTCCAGTTTTCCTTGATTCATAGATCTTACATTCCATGTCCCTATACAGTATTGTTCCTTAAAACACTGTATTTCTCCTCCCCCTTTCCTGTCCATCCCCTTCTTCTGATATGATGTGCCAAGCATCCTGTAATTCCATTGCATTAATTATATTTAAGATTTTTTTTTTAAAAAAAACCAGGTATTATAAAGAGAACATCAGCCTACTTTTTCTTCTGGGGGAAAGTCAAGTCTGTAAGAATAAATTTTGATAAATGTGTCAGCAGTTCAAGACCTAAGTGCTGTGTGATGGAGTGAGCTCTCGTTATCTGTCCCAGCTCCTGCCAACCTAGCAGTTTGAAAGCAAGAAATTGCAAGTAGATAAACAGGTACCACTTTGGCAGGAAAGGTAACAGAATTCCATGCACTCCGGCATTTACCAGCAGATGCAGCCAGCACTGGCACTTTGGCTGTAAACTGAGATGAACACTGCCCCCTAGAGTTGGACATGACTGGCTTTTGAGCAAGGAAGACCTTTATTTTTACTTTTGCCAACCATGCTAGCTGGAGGAATTTGTTAAGTGACATTCAAAGAAAGAAAGAAAGACTCGGACGTTTCCACACTCGAACCTATTGCTTCTGTAGAAGGAGCAGAACACTGAGACAGGCTGTTAAACGGTTACAAATAAAGAAGTTGTTTGCCGCAAATGACAGTGGATCTTAAAAGCATGCTATTCCTCTCAAATAATTTACCTGGCATTAATGCTGTGGAAATTTTCTAAGCCAGAGCAAAGCATTTTGAAAATTGTGGCTTACATTTGTGACTCACCTAACTCCCTGATTTAATGCAAATGGCTTATTGTTTGAGCGGGGGGGGGGGGAACCATCCCTGTCTGTTCCTGAATACTGTACAGTATATTGGTTGCATCATTATGTTCCATATTAGGATAACAGCAAATAATTTCCTTCCACTTTATCTCCTCAATAAGAAACTTTAATGGGTTTTGAAATATATTATGCCTTTTTTGTACTACATGTTCATAATTACCAAGCAACAAGAAGGATTTGCCCAGCTAAAGGTATCTTTAAAAGAGAGAAGCACCCCCAGTCCAAAGAGTGCTTGTTTATACATTCTTTCACTTTCTCACACGTTTTCCACACATTAAAGAGTTCCTTTCCATGCATTCAGGAGCTTTCCTCTTATTTCAGGATGGAAAAAACAGAGAATGCAAAGGGAAAATTTATTCATTCCACTTCTCTCCCACCATTTCCCTACAATTGGGGTTCAAGGCAGAAGATAACAAAAGTAGATAAACACCTGTTAAAATGGACAAGATGTTCCAGCATTGCAACACAATCAAACATATTGCAGTATTAAAATACTTTCAAGTTAAAGAGCAGTTTATAAGCATAATGGCCAAATTCCTGTTGGGTAGCTCCACCAGGATGGCAGGAAGGTCATCACTAGTACTTGGAGACACTGCTTTTTAAAAATTCCTTGCTTTGATTTTGGCCTCCCTGAAAATTTGCCTCATTGCATGTGAGTTGCATATTGCCTACAACTGAAGGAGCACTTCTTTTGTTTGAAGCAATCTGGTGCTCCTGGTGACATCATTTCCACTACATTGGTCGAGCTATGCAACATGATGCTTGCTGTTGTTAAAACATTCCACTTCCACTTGCAAGAGTTGCTGTGATAGGCTGCAAGACAGACAGCAATGGAAGGGACAGACTAGCTTGTTTTGGAAGGGAGTTCCAGAGCTTAGGAGCAGCCACTGGGAAGTACAACTCAGGAGGTTGACCTTATTACTTCCTAGTCTGAATTAACTTTATTTAGTCATCTAGGCTAGTACCTACTATGGGAAACATGTACCGACAAAGACTTAAGTTTGGTCAGTGACAAAACCATGTAGCTTCATTTTGACAGAAGAAGAGAAAGAAGAAGAAGAAGAGGAACAACAACAACAAGAGGAACAATAAGAGGAACAAGAATAATAACAGAATACCAGCCCTAATAGGATGCTTCCAAATTCTATAAGTGTTATACCAGAGCAGGAGTTGCTTGCAGAAAAAAAGATGAAATAGTGTCATTTTCTCTTTAAAGCAAAATGGGTCAAGAACAAAGATCCAGGTATCTTTATCACCCAAGGCAGGAGATTGACAGCGCAAGGAAAACAACTCTAGTTTTACAATTTTTAAAACGGGAGCTCTCAACCTTTTAAAGCCAGGGGCCGGATCATACTCCCTCAGACAGCTTCAGGGACTGGATGGCCTTTTTGCCCTTCCTTCACCACAAAGCACTTCTGGGTATGGTGGAGGCGGTGGGAGGCCACATGAAATGGCACCATGGGTTGCATTCGGCCTGTGGGCTGCAGGTTGAGAATCCCTGCTTTAAACGAAGGCACTAAAGGCTTATATCATCTCCAGGGACATAGTACGGTAGTTCCTGACCTCTCAAATTCTCCCTCTCTGTTTTCAAACAGGAATTTGGAATCACAGCCCCTTCCTGAAATTTCCTTATCTACTGGATCAAACCACTGTGGTGACATATATACAGGTATTAGACTCAAATGCCAGTATTGCCCTGAAAGCACACCTCTGAATCTGTATCTCAGACTAGGTTCGTTTCCATCTTTGTTCCTGGTAGTGTTGCCAGGGCTCTGGGTGTTAGATGAAGCCTCAAGGTTTGATAAGCTTCCTCCAGGAAAGAGCCATCTCTTTCATGGAGAGTAGAGAATGTGAAAGCAATCATTAAGAAAGCTTATTCTTACATCCCTCCCAGAATGACTCAATAAGCTATGGGTCTGAAACATCGCTACTAAAGAGCTCCAAAGGCTTTTCATTCCACTTCTAAGAAACTAATATGATTAGAATTAGCTTTGCTGAAGGGAAATACTAGATACAATGTATAGTCTAAGCACAGAAAATATACGTTTATTTGCTTTTTAGATACAGTAGTTGATTTTGCTCAATGTCATTCTTGATATTGCCCTGAGGGTTTGGGATCCATCACTTTCTTACTCCCTATTCTGGGAATACTTCATCTGACAAATTAATATGTTCAGCAAAACAGAACACCACTAAATAAATGCTTTGAGATATGTATGAAAATGGGATTTTCATGAATGGATACAGTAGCTGTATTTAATTTGACACTTTCTCATACTATATTTATCCCTCCTCCCCCATGCTCACCAGCTGTCAGTTGCATGAAATTACCCATACTGTATGCGCAATACCACTAGGGCATTTATTCTGTTAATCTTTCACAGTTCTTCTAGTGATGTGGCACAGATTGGCCCTTTGAATCCAAATTATAATTTTATGTCCCATGTCCTAAGAGCCTAATGTGAAGCAGGAAAGATTGCCATAATGTTTCCATGTACAGAATGGGTCAGGCCTGATGCCACCTGAGAACTAGGCTCTGAGAACTAGAATCAATGTTTTTGGAGTTAAAGCCCAAAACTCCTGCTCCTCCTCCTCTTCCTCCCCCATCGGGTGTCGAGGAATTTGCAAAGCACCCAATTATTTTGAAACAAAAGAGCTACTACAGTGGGTAATGAGAAAATTTCCTTTCTACTTTGCATTTTTAAACAATATTCAATCTCACTGCTGTTACAGATATAATAATCATATGTTTCTTTCCCCCAAAGTAACTTCTTCCAGCCCTGGTTTCATTCTTGATGGGAAATCTCTTTGATTTTACCTACAGATATATAAGCCAGCTTTTCATAGCAATGCCAGTGTTCATTACTTGGATCTGTGTGACGTTGTTGGGAAAATAACCAAAGCAATTTGTTTGCAGTACAGATACGTGATAATATAAAGCAAATTACCATGGAGAAATACAAATTTAAGAAGACTGAACATGAAGTACCTAAGAGAGATAGAAAAATAGAAAGCATTCCCCCCCATCCCCAGGGGAAAGGCTAGATACCATGACATGGACAAGCATGGTCAAAGGTTCTATTTGATTTTCTTACTTTTTAAAGTGAAATTTTAAACTGATTGGATCAGAGAAAACCTAAAGCAAACTGACTGAAATAGAGTGATGATGTGTCCAAGAATAAATGTGAACAGACACAAATTAGCTCTCTTAATAGGTTGACTCATTATAAATACAGGACTACTGAGATGTTTTCTTGTGGCAGAAAAGTGCCAATAATGGAGAAAGGTGTTTCAAACTGCTTTTGGGATATCAGAATAATAGGGATTCGAAAAGTTTCATTGATGCAATGAAATCAGGCTGTGGGTCATACCTAGGAAAGATGTTAAGCATGCTTTTACCAACAGTGTTTTCTCAAGTGGTGGGAAACATGTTATAGTTTTTTCTTATATTTGGCATCCTTTGTTTGATGCTTAGCCATCGAAAGACATTAAGCTTGTGGTTTTGTAAGTCTGATTGCTTGGGCATGCATGTCTGAGGAAATGCGCCAGTGGAGAGAAAACTCATTAACTGGAGGGACTACTTTTTTCCCCTTAAAGTCTAGTTTGACCCTCATATGTGAAATTATAATCAAGGAATTTGTGCCACTGCCTCAGTATTATTATTGTGCAGCAGAGCAAAACAACATTCTTACAATTACAAGGCAATTGTAAAAATGGGGGCACTATTTTTTTTTTTTGTAACTTTGAAATTGGGATTTCGATCAAGGGTGCCTAAACTACACTCCATGGGCCAGATTTGGCCCCTGATGCCAGTTCATCTTGCCCCACTGCCCCTGTTGCTCCCGGAAGCAGAAGTAAAATTTGCCTGTACAGGCATGTATGAATGTTCCTGTTTTTCAAAATATTTTTGTAACCTTATGACGTATTTTGGGGCTTTATTTTATTGTATGGTATTTTATGATATTTTATTGTTTTGAATTATTGATGTATGATATCTGATTATGCTGTGACATTATGCTGTTTTATTGAATTGTAACATTGTATTCGATTGTTGTGAGCCGCCCTGAGTTGGTTTTACCAAGTAGGGTGGCATATAAATAAAAAATGATGATGATGATGATGATCAGAACCAAAAATGGCACAGAGATAGCAAGCTCTCTGCTCTTTCCTTGTTTTCAAATTTGGGCAAATTTGGGCAAATGGTTTTTGAGTTAAGATCTTTTTAAAAAATAAAACTGTTTCACTCACCTCATGCAGAAACAAGCCCCAGATTCAAAACAAACCAAATAACTTGAATCATACAGTACTTGAATCTTGAAGAATGGTTGGTTTCACCTGCTTTTTTTGTTTATAAAGAATTTGTATCCTTTGAAAAGTCCTTTCAAATGAGCAAAACATGGATTGCTATAAAATAGTGGAAGAAGCTTAGTAGGACTAAAATTCCAAAGAATACATAGCAGTGGTAGGCTGCAAAAATTTTCGCTAGCACTCCATAGGTGGAGTCTACATCATGGGCGGAGCCTACATCATGGGCGAAGCCTACGTCATGGGCGATCTAGTCATGCCTGCCATATGGCCATGTATGCATCTGCAAACACAGGCAGCACTGGCTCTTTGGCTGTAAATGGAGATGAACACTGCACCCTAGAATCAGATATGACTGGCTTTTGAGCAAGGGAGACCTTGAACCACTTGCAGTGCTAAAACCTGAAATAGCCATCTCTCAACCCAACGGTACTTACTAACTACCAGCCTGTTTCCAACCTACCCTTTATGGGTAAGGTTTTGGAGAAGGCAGTGGCGCAACAGCTACTGGAGGTCCTGGATGAAGCAAATAATCTGGACATTTTCAGTCAGGATTCAGGCCCAGATATTGTACGGAAACTGCATTGGTTGCATTGGTGGATGATCTCTGGCGAGAATGGGTGGGATGGAGGTTATCCATCCATCCTGGCTCTTCTTGAACTCTCAGCAGCTTTCGACAGTGGTGGGTTCTAAAACATTTTACTACCACACTGTGGGTGTGGTATGGTGGGCATGGCCAGGGGGAAAGCCCTGCATTTTAACTGAATTAGGACTACAGTAAAACCCCTACTTACGGATAATTCAATTTACGAATTGGTTCTGCACTGAAATTCATGCCTCGAGTTACGAACATGCCCCGATTTACGAATGAACACCCCCCCTGTGTTGCCTACAGTGAAGCAAAAAACGCCATTTCCCGTATGGGTTTATATTTTATATACATGCAGCCTTTCAGAGCCCTGTAGGTAGCAGTAGAGTGCTCAGAGAGAAGTTCTTTGTCTGGAGTTTCAGCGCCAAAATACAGTTTCTTGCTGTATTTTTCTGAGTTTTATGTCCATTTTCAAAGCTTCTTTAAGGTAAGGAACAGGGTTTTTGCTTATGTATGCTTTCCTTTCAATGCTGCTGTTGTTTTTGGGTGATTTGATTGATTTTTGGAGGGTGGGGATGGCCCATTTTGATTGCTGGAGGGTGGGGTAGGGCTTTAGCTTTATGTGAATGGAGATGCCTCGAGTTACAGATTCAATTTACAAACAATGCCCTGGAACTGAGTTTATTCGTAACTCAAGGTTTTACTGTACTTTATTTCAAAACCTGGATGGGTGGAGCCAGCCAGAATTTCTGCTACTGGTTCTGGTGAACTGGTGTGAACCTGCTTATGCCCACCACTGGCTTTCGATACCGTCGACCACAGTATCCTTCTGGAAAGGCTCCGAGGATTAGGGATCCAGGGCACTGTGTTATCCTGGTTTTTCTCACACCAGTCGGTGTGGCTGGAGAGCAAGAGGTCCAGCCCTAGGCCCCTTCAAGATGGGGTGCCTCAGGGCTCGGTGCTCTCACCTCTCCTATTTAACATCTACATGAAACTGCTGGGTGAGATAATCTGTTCCCACGGGGTGAGGTATCACCAATGCGCAGATGAAACCCAGCTGTATATCTCGGCCCGTGGGGACCCAAGTAATGCAGACCCAGGTGTCTGGAGGCTGTTAGGGTCTGGATGGGAGACAAAGGGCTACAACTGAATCCTGGCAAGACTGAGTGGCTATGGGTCAGGGGTCCTGCGCTATCTCAGGAGCTGCCATCTTTGGTTTTGGATGGGGCAGTTTTGCCCCAAACAGACCCGGTGCGTAAACTGGGGATCCTCCTGGACACGTGACTACTGCTCAAAGAGCAGGTGGCAGTCGTGGCCAGGAGGACTTTTGCGCAACTTCGTGTTATTCGCCAGTTATGTCCGCTCCTAGATCGGGATGCCTTGCTCATGATCACACATGCTTTGGTCACCTCCAGACTTGATTACTATAATGAGCTCTACATGGGGCAGCCCTTGGTGACCATTTGGAGGCTGCAGCTGGTACATAATACAGCAGCTCGGGTAGTGATGGGTTGCGGCCATTATGCTCGTGCCTCACTGCTGCTTCGGGAGCTGTACTAGTTGCCAGTATGTCTCCAGGTGCAATTCAAGGTGCTGGTCATTACCTTTAAGGCCCTACATGGTAGTGGGCCAGGATACTTAAGACACCGCATCACCCCGAAAACATCTGTCTGTCCCACCAGGGTGGTTCAGAGAGGCTCCCTTATTATTCCATCAGCTAGAGAGGCGCATCTCTCTAGTACCAGGAGGGTGGACTTCTCTGTGTCCACCCCGGCCCTTTGGAACCTCCTGCCAACTGAGCTACACATACAGACGGACAGTGGTGGGATGTCAAAAATTTTACTACCCCACCGTGATGTCATCACAGTGTGGGAGGAGCTAACATCATGATGTCATGTCATGGGCGGGGCCAAAGAAAAAAAATACAAAATAATAAAAATAGGAAGCTTCAGGCTATAGGGAGCTTCAGGCTAGCAGCTTCTCTTCCTCCTCCCCGTTTGGGAGGACAGCAAGGAGGCCATGCATATGTGCCAAGCACTAGGCGTGCATGCACACCAAGTGCTTGGCATGCACGCGCAGGGGGGGAACCAGTGAAAAGTAAGCCCCGAAGGTGGTTCCCCCCAAAAGCTACTACAGGTTCTCTGGGACACTGGGAAAAATTACTACCGGTTCTGGAGAACTGGTGAGAACCTGTTACATCCCATCACTGCAGACGGAGCTACTGCCCTTTTGGAAGGGCCTAAAAACCTGGCTGGTAGGGCGGGTGTGGGACTCCAGTAACACAGGGTCCCATGCTGCATGGTTGATCTGACTGGACCTTTTAAATTTTTGAGCTTTTGTAATTTATAGCTGTGAAATGTTAATTAATTTGAATTTTCGGGTTTTCAATTTTGAATTGGTAAGGGCATAATGGGACTATTCTATATATTGTATTCATTATGTATAATTTTTCTTTGTAAGCCACCTAGAGTCGGGTTCGCCTGATTGGGGCAGGATAATTAAAATCGAAGAAATAAAAATAATAAATAAATAAGCTGTGATTTTTTGAGCAATGCAAATATATTAACTTTTGAGAGTAAACTTCATATAATAACAAAATGAAGATGTTTGTTTTTCTTGTCATCTGTGCTTCCTTTTGCAGCAGAGTGCTTCTGAGCATTGACATACCCCCTTTTATTGCTCATTGATATTTTCTATTCCTCTTGCTATCTAAAGAGAAACAAACCCCATCAATTCATTTTGCTTTTATTGGTTAAATGAAAATATGTTTACTTCTGAAGAGCTGAATTTAAGCAATTTGTGACTTGGGAACATTTCATCCTACTGGGATGATGTCAAATAGTCAAGCACTCTAAATTCTATTTTTAAAACAAAATAAGCATTAGTATAAAACACAACTTCTATCTACCAGCTCATTAAAAATCTCAAAACAACCACCTTTTCTTTTCTAGCTGATTTTCTTAACTCAAGAGAAGAACAAACATACTTTTTAAAATGTCAACAAAAGAATGCACATTTAAAGTTGAAGTTAATGTGGACTAAAGGTCATAGCATGCTACAGAATATTTCAATGAAAGGGAACGATTGCTCTAATTTGCCATCTGGATTCATCAAGATTAATACAAACAAAGTCATCCTATCCAAACCTATTTCATCCTATTTTAAAAGGATGAAAGAAAAAGGAGCTAAATCTAAAATTAATATGTTGCTGTAATTTATTTTATTATAGACGTACAGTGTCCCCCCCCCCCCATAAAACCTCTTACCTTTATGAAACTGACAGCGTAGTTGGTTTCTCTGCAGATAAATTCCTACTGCTTTATAGGCCAGTCTTTTAAAACATTTCTTCAACAATTTTCAAGTGTCCTTTAATTTCACATTTTAAGAAATTTTTAATGTGCATTCATCTCAGAACCAATTTATTGTGACCCTAACAGGGCTTTTAAACTAAGTTAGACATTTAAGGAATGATTTTACCAGTTTTTTTTTTTTTTTTTACCTTCCCGCCGAAGTACAGTAGTCCCTGTTTATCTACTTGCAATTTCCTTGCTTTCGAACTGCTAGGTGCATTTCCCAGGAATCAAACTCTGACCTTCAAGTCAGCAAGTTCAGCATCTTAACTACTTGAGCCATGTGTTGAAGCATGCCTGCCACATGTCCACAGAAATGTCTGCAGAATCAGACAGCACTGGCTCTTTGGCTATAAACAGAGATGAGCACTGAACTCTAGAGTCGGATACAACTGGCTTTTAAGCAAGGGTGACCTTTACCTTACCTTTACCAGTTCCACACCCCCAGCGAGTTTCCATGGCTGAGTGGAAATTTAAATTGAACCTTCCTATTTTCTATCTAGGGACTGTGGTGGCTTAGTAGTGGTTAAAACATTGAACTTAACAACTGGAAGGTCAGCAGGTCATCAGTTTGAGACCTGAGTACTGCAAGACGGGGTGAGCTCCCATCTTTGTCCCAGCTCCTGCTAACCTAGTAGTTTGAAAACAAGAAATTGCAAGTAGATAAATAGGTATCACTTTGGTGGGAAGGTAAACAGTGTTCCATGCACATGTCCTTAGAAATGTCTGTACAGAGAGATGAGCACTGAACCCTAAACTCAGATACGACTGGCTTTCGAGCAAGGGTGACCTATGTTCTATCTAGTCTGCTACTCTATCTACTGAATCTGAATCTGAATTCATTTATTGTTGATCTAACTACCTTGGTCATACAATGATGAGTAGCATTACAATTTAAGTAGCCATAAACCGCTAAAAAGAAGTAGAAATCTGTACATGAAGAGAATGAGGGCTTAAAAATATGTTAACAAATTTAAAAATAATACAAACTCAAACACATCTATTCACAGGATACTAGCTTTTAGAAAGTACAAAAAATAAAAGTTAAAATATAAGTACACACAAGTTTGAGAAAATGAAGTTACATAATTTCAATTAGCCATATGGTTCTTTTGCAAAAACAACAACACAATTTCATCAGCTTTTGAGTAGCAACTGCCCATCTTGCAACTTTATCTGTCATATCTTTATTAACATCAGGCAACAGAAGCATGATTTTGTTTTGATCAATTTTATCAGGTATATTCTGTACCAGTGCTATCTACCATTCTCTATGGGAGTGAAACATGGTCATTCATGAAGGCCAAGGAAAAAGAGAAATATCAATGCTAAATGTATCCCTTTGTGACCACATCTCCAACACCCAAATAAGAAAACAAAGCACAATCAACAAAGCAGTTGTTGGATATCATAAATGGAAATTGCACTGGGCTCGACACATTTCTTAAATGACAGGGATTGGACATCAGCAGTCACCAAGTGGTATCCCAGAGGAGTAAAAAGACCCCTTGGCAGCCCCCCCCCCAAATGATAGGAAGACCCAATCATGAAAAGTTTTGGTCGAACCTGGAGAATAAGAGTACAGCAGCGAAAGGAATGGAAAGCGAGTTGTGACCTACAGGAATTCATCCCTTGATAGTGTGGTCAATCAAGGAATATTCTGAGCAAATTTGAGTTTTGCTCTAAGGTAGGACGTACCTACCAGGATTACAGTGTGGTAGTAAAACTTTTGGCTGCCCATCACTGGATACAAGCAGCAGATGACAACAATGGCGGCGGTGAATGATGAGAACACCTCAAAACTGGCTGCATAGACCTTGAAGCCTCAAAAGTGAAAGTGTCCCCTATCTGCAAAACATATAGAGTAATACCCCGGATAACGATTGCATCGGATAACGCTAGAATCGGATAACGATGCAAGTTTTTTTGAAAAAACTTGCATCGGATAACGATTCTTTTAGCATTGTCCAATGCAAAGGTCTGTGGGTGTGGGGTGGTTTGGGTAGAACTACCCAATCCACCCCCCACCCGCAGCAGTCTCTCCCACTGCAGTAGGGTCGGGGAAATCACCCGCCTTTCCCCGACCCTACTGCAGTCGCAAAGCCTCATTGTCTCTTTCCCTCCCTGTATTTAAACTACAGAGAAGGGGGAAAGACAGAGACGTGATTGGTTCTCTAGAGAGTTTAAATACAGGGAGGGAAAGGGAGGGAGAGAAAGACGGAAGCAGTTCTTTTTTCCTCCCTGTATTTAAACTACAGGAAGAGAGAGTGTTGTGTTTTAAATACAGGGAGGGGAAGAAAAAAACACAACCCTCTCTCTTCCTGTAGTTTAAATTTAACCATTGCGGGTGGGGGTGGCTTTAAAGGCAGGGAGGAAAAGTTCTTTCCCTACCTGCCTTTAAAGCGGTTTGTCCCTGAAGTCAGGGCTGAGTAATTGAAATGGTAACGGTAAAGGTTGTTCTTGCTCGAAAGCCCGTCATATCTGACTCAAAGGTTCAGTGCTCATCTCTGATGGGACAAGGATGGGACAAGGATGGAGGTGGTGATGGAAGTGGAAGTGGCAGGAGTGGCTGTCATGAAAATAGACATATAGGTTTGTTTTTTTAAAAAACTGTAATGGAGATTTCTGAGTGTCCTTCACTGAAGTGAAACCTTCTGGGTTGTTGCTGGGAAGAAATGGATTGATAGTCAAAACAATCTAACCTTGTGGGCTGGGGGGAAATGAAACCTAAATTTGGATGGACAGGGAGTGTCCTAAGTAGTCATTAGCCGAAATCCACCAGAGGGTGGAATTTGTTGGAGGAGATAAAAAGGAAGAGAGGACGGAGGGCAATCTCTTGGCCTTTTGCTCTTTCCACGCTGCTTAAGTGAGTGTATGGGGGTGCTTTAAACCAGAGGTAGGAGCCTACTAACTTGTAGGTTAAGGATCTACTTGGGAGTTATGGGACCATGACATGGTGGCAGCGGTGAGATAAATGTTAAGTACCACGCCATGAGGAGAAGATTTTGAGGCTGTTGTTGTCCCGCGATCCAGTTGGTGTCTTTGCAGGGACCCAGCAAAGGGTGTGTGTCTGTTAGCAGGTTCCTCTGGGCTTTTGCAGATGGTTGATGGCTGGAAGGAGGCAAAGCTGTTTTTGGAACTTTGTAAGTCTATAGGATCTTCAGCGAGCCAAGAGTCTAGGCAGCGCAAAAGTCCGAATGAGAGGCTTGCTGTAGCAAAGAGTGCACAAGTACCTGGGCTTTGTCCAAGAAGCTGTGAGATGTCTTAGAGGAGAAGATAGACAGATTACAAGAAATTTGTTGGTTTTTATCATGCTGTAGGAAGATTGAAAGATTCTTCGCTGATGTGTGACCTTTCTGAAAGAAAGTTTTTTTAAAATGAATTTCGGCAAATGAAACAACTTCATTTGGCAAGCAAAAGTGTTTGTTATTTTGAGATAGGTTTTGGAATGCATCACTACATTGCTTTCTTCTTGGGCTAGTTAGGGCCATGGTGCTAAGGAGGAGGAGACAAAGAAAGATGATCTCTGCATCACTGTTAGCCATTGCTGTCAGATGGGGAGTGACACAGATTGTTCCAGTTGGATGCCAGAGAAGGCTATGTGGGTGAGTCATGAGAGGAGTGTGTGTGTGACTTTGATAAGCCTGAGGCTGGTACTCAAAGTGCTCTGTTGTGTTCCTGGAGAGGAAAAACTTTTGCATTTTCAAGCCTCTGTTCCTGGGGAAATTCCTTTGTTATCTGAGAAGGAGCTGCTGGCAAAAACTAGATGAACATTCCCTTGCTCAGGCCAGAGGAGTAGCTGTGCATGAGTTGTCATCCATTCCACAGCTGAAGAGGTAGGCTGATCTTTGTTGGCTGGGGCAGGAAGCAACCGAAGAAAAGCCTGATTTGTCTTTTCCAGGCAATCTTTTCCATCTCTGCTGAGGGGGTGTTTGCTGCCTTCTGGATACTGTTTCTGAGTGCAATCCTAAACCCCTTTTGCTGGAGAAAAACACTGAATCTTTGAGAGACTGAACTGTAGTATTGAGACTGAGCTTTTGCAAAGGGCAGCTGAGTGAATACAGCAAAGAAATATCTGGACTGTAAACTGCTTTGCAAAGGAAACCCTGATTTTCAACAATTGGTTTTGATTACAGCAAAATGCCCTGGGGTCCGTAAAAGTGATTCCATGCCAAACTCACTGGTGTATTTGTTTTCTGCTGTTAGAAAAATATTTTATTGTATTTATCTAAAAGGTAATTACTGCTTTGTTTAGTTACAATACATCCGGTAGTTAGCAAGACTGTTATAAGCAATATTGCAATGCTGAAACTGCATAGTGTTTAATTGTGTTAAATGAGAAATCTAGAAGTCCCATGTGCCTTGTTAAAATGCAAATTTATCAACATTTGGATTTTAACTGGAAGGAAAAGCATGTCATGGAAACAGAAATACAGTACTACCTCGGATAATGTTTGCATCAGATAACGCTAAAACCGCACAACGTTAAGCAATCGGGGGGGGGGGGGATTGCATCACATAGCATTAAAATCCTATAGGATGCATTGGATAACATTCGCTGAAGCCTGTGCCAGTTACAATGTTTCTCTATGGAGTTTTAATGTTATCTGATGCATTCCATAGGATTTTAACAAAATCCGATGCATGCATGGATAATATTAAAATATTAATATTTTATTAATAATAATCATATTAATATTAATATATTAATATTAAAATTTGGATAACGCTAAGACTTGTGGAACCAAGTTTTAGCATTATCCAAGGTTTTACTGTATAGGGTTGTGTTTTTTAAAAAACTGTAATGGAGATTTCTGAGTGTCCTTCACTGAAGTGAAACATTCTGGGTAGTTGCTGGGAAGAAATTAATTGATAATCAAAACAATCTAACCTTGTGGTTTGGGGAAAAATGAAACCTAAATTTGGATGGACATGGAGTCCTGAGTAGTCATTGGCTGAAATCCTTCAGAGGAAGGGTCAGAGAGTGGAACTTATTGGAGGAGATATAAAGGAAGGGAGGAGGGAGGGTGATCTCTTGGCCGTTTGCTCTTTCCATGCTGTGCAAGTGAGTCTATGAGGCTACTTTGAACTCCTCAATCATGTAGTCCATTAAATCAGAGGGAGGAGCCAATTTGGTCTTCCAAACTTAGTAAGGTTTTCATTATTTTTAATGTGCTATCTGAAATGAAAATGTTTCATTTGCCTAAGAAAACTGTAACCTGTTTTTGCTGATATACTGTATATATTTAAAAGACATGAAGACTGGAGTTATTTAATTTCCTATGTACTACTTATATAACAGTCTAGCTCAGGTCAGGATTTGTGAAGAGGCTAGCTAAAATCCTGTATTGCTTAGCCACAGGGTGTCAATTCAGGTGTGTTCCCACTAACTTTTAGGCTAAGGGTCTACTATTTATTTATTTATTTAAATTTGTTTATCGCCCTCCTCCCAAAAGGGACCCAGGGCAATTTACAACAATTATAAAAGCATTTTAAAAAATTAAAAACTCTAAAAACTTTTAAAAACTTGGTATTAAAAGCCAAAAATTACAACACAGGCATACTGGGGTCAAACCAACCAATTGGCTGGGGAAATTGAACCATCCACTCCCCAGACCAAACCTGCCAGCCAGGTTTTCACTCCTTTTCTAAAGGGCAGCAACTCCGTCTGCATGCGTAGTTCTATTGGCAGGAGGTTCCAAAGGGCCGGAGCGGACACCAGGAAGGCCCTCCTTCTCGTGCCAGCGAAGTGTGTCTCTCTGGCTGATGGTCTCTCCAGTCCGCTCTGGTGGGAGTAACGGGACCGTAACAGCAGCGGCTGCAGCAAGAGTGATGGTTGGATTTTCTTCCTGCCTCTGGCTCTTGAGGCAAGCCCAAGAACTTCCATTTTCCTGCTGGCTATTTGAATTCTTCAGTGTTCTTGTTTGTTAGATACTTAAAAGTTTGCATCTATAGAATTAGGCAGCACATCTCTCTCATTCAAATGGAGCAGTGAAAATTGGTGGGAAAAATATCAATAATTTAAGATATGCAGATGATACTATCTTACTGGCAGAAAGCAGCAATGACTTGAAATGACTTTTAGTCATTGTCGTTAGCTGCTACTTGCATCCGAGTATACATTTTTTCCTGGGACAAACAGGAAAAATGCCACTGGCATGAATTTGTTTAAGGTGGATCCCACCTTGCCATGAAGTGACCCACACACTGTGATTATGGAGCCATCTCAGTGCTGGACATGGGCTGGTTCTGACATGTTTGGCAGAACCAGTAGTAACAATTCTGGGTGGTCTCCCAGGGAGGTAGTAACTTTCCCAGGAGACCGCTCAGGATGGTTTCCTTTTTTTTTTTTTTTTTTTGAGGCGACTGGTTCAGTTGCCTTTCCGGCTGCCCAACACTGCAGCCCAAAATGGCTGCTTTGTCAGTGTGCATGGGTTTAAAATACCAATTGATGCATGCGTGCCTCCAGTGCTCAGCGTGTATGCGTCAATCAATATTTTAACGCATGCAAACTGACAAAGCAGCCATTTGGGGCTGCAGGGTCAGGCAGACAGCTGTTGATGCTCTGAGCGGCCTCCTCAGAGGGTGGTGGTGGTGGTGGCCCTCGCTCAAGTCACCCTGTACTGCGCACCGCCATGCCTTGCCGCCGCATGCCACCACATGCCGCCGCTGCTCACCACCACACGCCACCGCCACACTGTTGCACCAGGCCAAACCGTGTGCACCACTAGGCCCACCAAGCCACGCCACCATGCTGCATCAGGCTAGGCCACGCTGCCAGGCCACGCCACGCCACCGGGCCAGGCCACACCACCACTGTTGCCGCCTGTTCCCCAGGGTAAGTGACTCAGGTTTGGGATTGGGGTTTGGAATGTGTATTTAATGTGTACTTTTATGTGTTTTTATGTCTATTTAATGTGTATTCGATGTGTATTTTAATGTGTTTTTATGTGTACTGTATTTTTATGTGTTTTTTAAACTTTGGCTCCACTCACGTCGTTGGCTCTGCCCATGACATCATGATATTGGCTCTGCCCATCACGTCATGACATTGGCTCTGGCCACAACATTGGCTCCGCCCACAGTGTGGTAGTATAATTTTTGGCTGCCCATCACTGAGCCATCTCCTATGACATGTATGAAATGAAACATGCAGGATTTAACACTAGAACTGCAATTGACCGCCACATCCTTGAGGATATAAACAAGGTGTGCCTTCACAGCCAGTCCATCTGGCATGTCCTCTTCTGCCTCTAGGACAGTGGTGGGCAGCCAACATTTTTACTACCACACTGTGGGCGGAGCCAATATCATGGGCAGAGCCAACATCATGGACAGAACCAAAGTAAAACCCCCCATAAAAATAAGTACATGTATAAATACAAATTAAATAGACATAGAAATACATGAAAATACGCATAAAAACACATAAAATACACATTAAAATATATACACATTAAATAGACATAACACATAAAAATACAAATTAAATACACATAAAAATACAAATTAAATACACATAAAAATACAAATTAAATACACATAAAACACATAAAAATACACATTTAAAATAAATACACATTAAATACACATTACAATATACCCACCTACCCCACACTCAAAGGCGAGTCACTTACCCTGGGGAGCAGGCTATAGGAAGCTTCAGGCTAGCAGTTGCTCATCCTCCCCGCGTGAGAGGACAGCAAGGAGGCTGCTGAGGGCCGCAGCAGCAGCCACCGGTTTCTCTGTGGCTGTGCATGGCCACCTGACGCTCTGTGCTGCCACACTCCAAGCAGCGAATGGCTGATTGGCTCGTCAGGCAGAGCGCTCTAGGCGTGCATGCACACCAAATGCTGTATGTGTGCCAAGCGCTATAGGCGCGAATGCGCGCCAAGCGCTATAGGCATGCCAAGTGTTGTAGGCGCACATGCACGCCAATTGCTGTATGCACGCCAAGTGCTGCAGGCTTGCCAAGCTCTGTAGGCGCGCATGCACGCCAAGCGCTTGGCACACATGAGCAGTGGGAGAACCAGCGAAAAGGTAAGCCCCCGAGGTGGTTCCCCCCAAAAGCCACTACCGGTTCTCCGGGACACTGGGAAAAGCTACTACCAGTTCTGGCGAACTGGTGTGAACTAGCTGCTGCCCATCACTGCTCCAGGACTGTTGGGAATCAGACTAGTGAAGTGGTCCCTCTTCCACTCATTTTGCCATTGGGCCTCTTTTAGTAAAAGTGAAAGAAGAAATTGACACAGCAGGATTACAGCTGAACATTAAGAACAGATAACTACAGAAGAACTACACAGCTTTAATGTTGACAAAGAAGAAATAGTTAAATATTTTGTTTACCTTAGTTCAGCCATCAATCCAGATGGAGACTGTAGTCAAGAAGTCAAAAGAAGACTGAGTCTCGGAAAGGCAGCAACAAAGAAATTAGCAAAGGTCATCAAGCATAAGGATATTTCACTGGAGACCATGGCAAATAGGGAGTGACCTGGAAAGGACTTGGCTACAAAACAGTACACACACCCATGGGATGCAGTGACTACATCACTTCCACAAATAGACTTGCTTTCCCCAACATCACAAACTATGCCTCAGGCAGCAAAGGCTAGGGGACAGCAGCAAAGGACACTTCCGAGATGGACACCCCAACAGTTCTTCTATGTTGAGAGGACACAGCTGTGCAGTCTTCTCCCCACTGTCCTCAAAGACATTACATTACACACAGTAGTAGATGGTACCCTAGATGGAAGATAATCACAAGCAGGTGTGTTTTCTTTCCTTGGAGAAAAGCTATATACAGTATTATCCTAAATAAAACTGAGAAGATTTAGATTTTATTTCTAGAGCAGTTATATCAGTCTTTTTCACTACACCTGAGGACAGTAGTATAGTTTACGGAGTAGAAGGCTGGCTATGTGGTGCTCATATTTTGCTTTCTAAGATAGAGGAAGGGATGATGAACCTGGAGGGCTGGTTAGGGTGGAAATGCTGCTGATGCCCCTAGCATCTTCCACTTGAGCTGTTTGCTTCTGTGGCCTGTTTATTTCATAATTAGACCCTGCTATTTGGTTTGCTTGCGAGAGCATTCATATTTCCTGAAATTAACGCTTAGCTGAAATGAAATGAAAAGAGAGTCAACCCATCCATCAAAGATAATTATGGAAACTGAATAATTTGCTTTCAGTGCCATTTACACATACATGGCATAACCTTATGGAAAGTCTGGCGTGCATCACAAACATTATGTTAGTCCTTTTACTGTCATTATGCACCTGTTTACAACTTCCATGAACACAGCAGGTTTCTCAGGAATTGTTGCTTGCTTTTAAAATATTGTCTTTCAACATTCTGGCTCATATTGGCAGTGTTCTATTTAACCGGGATGGGTGGACATTTTCATTGAGACCTAGTTCTGTTTTGACAAGGAACCGTCCTTCAAGAAATTATTTGGTTCACTTTTAAACAAATTTAATAATGTCATATGCCAACATAATGTTTGTGATAATATAGGTTCCCCTCACAACCATATCCTATCAACTTTCCCATAAACCAAGGTTTCTCAAACTTGGTTCTCCAGGTGTTCTTGGACTTCAGTTACCGGAAACCCAAGTCAGTACACCTGCTGATCAGGGCTTCTGGGAACTGAAGTCCAAGAACATCTGGGGAGACAAGTTTGAGGAAACTAGCCATAGACCCATTGATAGGAGTAATATACAGAGGGTGTCAAAATGTATACACACGTTAAGAAAAAGAAAAACTATATTGAAATTGTAATACTCAATATATACCGATAACAAAAGATGAATGCAAGTCACATTTGGCTTCTGCAATTACAAAAGGTGATCTATCAGTGTCCAGACACTTCTGATTATGATGAAACTACTGCTTGAGCAACATGGACCAAAGTGTCCACTTGTATCACTGCGCATGTTTCTCAGACTTATCAAAAATGTATGTTAGGTGTGTTATATCAGTCTTTTTCACTACACCTGAGGACAGTAGTATGGTTTACGGAGTAGAAGCTGGCTATGTGGTACTCATATTTTGCTTTCTAAGGTAAAGGAAGGGATGGTGAACCAAGAGGGCTGGTTAGGGTGGAGATGCCATTGTTATCGTACTTCCACAACATTCTCAAATTTCAAATATCACTTCAAAATGGTCTTGCGCTCCTTTAACAACAACCAGGCTTCTGCCACTTTTTTGGACTGTCCTGCCTGTCATATGGTGAGTCTACCATTCATTCTTTCAAGCAAACATCATACTACACATTGCAACCATAATTTAATTCAACTTCAAAAAGTAATACATAGATAACATCTCTTAAAATGTGTTTCTATCTTCTTTTTTGGCACCCTCTGTATTTCTTTCTCTTTTGAAGTACTGTAATGTAAAACTCTTTTAATTAAATAAGCAACCGCACCTCTTGGAAATGGATGTAAATTAAGAAACTGTATGACTACAACAACTGTGGACTTATTCATATGGAGCTTTTGTTCTTCCACTCTAGTAAGGTGTTCTTTGGTGCCATATGATTAGATGTCTTATTTGGGGGTTCTGTCAGTAAAAAGGGTAATTGTGTGCATTTGAGTCAATTCTGATTTATGGTGATTCTTTCCAGGGTTTTCTAGGTATAAAATACATAGACGGAATTTATTGTTTCCTTCTTCCAGGGATGCCTGAGGCTTCACAGCTGACTAAAGCTGGGGTGGCCAAACTACAGCCCATGGGCCAGATCTGCCCCCTGATGTCAATTCACCGGGCCCAAACCGCTCCTGGAAGCAGAAGTAAAACACGCCCGCACATGCACAGAATGCTTCCGTAAATCCACCTGCAACTGTCATAAATGATCCCCACACTGTGATCATGAAGCCGTGATCATGAAGCCATGGGTGCATTTACGGCAGAGTTCTGCACATGTGCGGGTGCGTTTTACTTTCGCTTTCAGTGGGAGGAACCACGTAACCAGCCCACGGCCTGAAAAATTTGGCCGCCCCTGGGCTAAATGCTACACAGGATTGCTTTTCTCCTAAAAGTGGAATCAAGTTCCAAACTTCTGACTCCATAGCCAGATACATAAACCAATGAGCTGTTCTGTCCAAACTGAATTTATAAAAATTCTCTTCCCTTTTAGAGACCAGCATCTTTTGAAAGAATGGATCAAAATTACTTCAAAAAGAATAAAACCTGAAGAAGCTCTTTAAAAATGATTATTTATGCTGAAGTTTGTTTTCTTCATTTTTTGTTTTGGTAAGGTAAAGTTAACGGTCACCCTTGTTCAAAAGCCAGTCATATCTGACTCTAGGGTTCAGTACTCATCTCCTTTATAGCCAAAGAGCTAGTACTGTCTGGGTATACAGATATTTTCATGGTCAAGTGACAGGCAAGACTAAACACCAGAGTGCACAGAACACTGTTTACTTTCCCACTGAAGTGGTACCTATTTATCTACAGTACTTGCAATTTCTTGCTTTCCAATTGTTAACTTGCCAGGAGTTGGGACAGAGATGGGAGCTCACTTGGTCATGAAGCACTCAGTTCTCGAACTGCTGACATGCCAACCTTCCAGTCGTCAAGTTCAGTATCTTAACCACTAAGCCACTGCAGTCTTCTTTTTGTTTTGGAAGATTAGTGTTAATATTGAAAACATTTTAGCTATTTTTAGCAGACATTTTCTCCAATCCTAATTTCCTTTGGAAGTTACAATATCTTTTACAATAATACTTGGGAAACTGAAGAAATCCTTGAAGCCATTTTAAAAATTACCTTCTTTTCTGTTTCTCAAAGGTTAATTTATTTGTTAGTGGGTTAAATCTATCACTGAAAATTTCCAACTCTAAGAAGTTTTTGCCATTTGAACTCCACCCGGGTACAAAGTAAAAACAGTGAAATAACCACCTCCTGGAGACGGAAAGCCAAGATTGTTATCACCCTTTGTCACTGTTGCTTTCAATTTGAGGCCTGCATCATCTGGTTGATGGGGAAAGTACTGATATGTATATAAAGTACACAATGGAGTATGTAAAGTAAAGGTCGCCCTTGCTCAAAAGCCAGTCATACCTGACTCTAGGGTTCAGTGCTCATCTCTGTTTATAGCCAAAGAACCAGCACTGTCTGCATTTGCAGATGTTTCTGTGGACATGTGGCAGGCATGACTAGACACCGGAGTGCACGGAACACTGTTTACCTTCCCACTGAAGTGGTAGCTAAATATCTACTTGCAATTTCTTGCTTTTGAACTGCTAGGTTGGCAGGAGCTGGGACAGAGACAGGCACTCACTCCATCATGCAGTACTCTGATCTTGAACTGCTGACCTGCCAACCTTCCAGTCATCAAGTTCATTGTCTTAACCACTAAGCCACCGCAGGTTACCATTCCCTTATTCTGGGGGGTCCCTGGGAATTGATCCATCTTGTTTTTTTACTTTTCTTGTTTCCATCCACAATTCCTAGCATTATTGTATACGCAAAGCTCTCCTCCAGCACTTTTCAAGTGAATCAATTTTCCCTCTATCAACATACAGTACATACATACTTCCATTAAAAAAAAGACATGTAGTATTCAAATACATACTTATCTTCAGAAGTATGTTGAGTTTCTAAGGCAGGGCTGCCCAAACTATGGGCGGGGACCGGATCCGGCCCTTGACACCAATTCATCTGGCCCGTAAAGCCCTCGTCACTCCTGGAAGCGGAATTAAAATGTGCCTGCATGGGTTCGTTTTACTTCAGCTTCCAGGAGCAACAAGGTCTTTGTGGGCCAGATGAATTGGTGTCAGGGGCCAGATCTGATCCCCGGGCCATAGTGACCAGCTCCCTAAACCACGTGACCAGCCCACGGCCCGAAAAGTTTGGGCATCCCTGTTCTAAGGGCTGCCTTTAAAACTGAAAAAGGAACAAAGAAAATTGACATGAATTTACTTCCCATGTACTGTATTCTACTTTTCAAGCATTAGGAATATAGGATCTTTTTGTCAACTACTATAAACATCAATAAAGTTTTTTAAAATTGCTTCCACTTCATGGCAAACTATCTACAGTACTGGTTATTGTAAAAGTTATCTCACCTTTTCCCAGTTTCTCTTGATAGCAAATTCCAATGTGAGGCTATCAAAATCCCTAATATTTTATTCAACAGAGAAATATATAATGATGATTACAACATTGTTGTTCCTAATGTGTTTTTTTTAATAAAGTATTATTGGAGAATTCTTTTTCTTTTTCACAGTCTGATGTGCAGATAATTAAATGAAGACAGGAAACCATGACAAGCTTTTAAAAGAGAAAAGCAATAATTAAATCAACCGCTATGCACACTTACCATGTTTGTTGAGTACAACGTGTATCTGTTCATCACTAATAGTACACTCAGTTCTTAATATAGTCAAACCTCGCATAAAGAGTGCCTCACTTAAAGAGCAGATTGTTCTCTGAATGTTTGCTTCACTTAGCAAATAAAACAAACCAAAAACTCGCTTAACAAATAAATCGGGGTTCACAATTCCCCCCACCAGAAGTTACAATTGGTCACTTTCAATGGTGTTTCGCTTAAAGAGCAGTCCTGTGGAACACATTATGCTCTTTAAGCAAGGTACAACTGTACAATAATTCTAGAGTAAATGAAGCAACATAAATAAGCTTTTGTTGTTGTTCAGTTGCATAGTTGATTCTGACCCTTTGCGACTCCATGAACCATTGCCCGCCAGGCTTAACATGGGAGAAGAGCAGAAAAGCTTATGAAACAGGGCCATAGCCAGGTTTCTAGATGTGGCATTGGCATCCTGGGGGTGGGGGGTGGGGGTGGGCTGTTAGCTCAGGAGGGTTTTTGTCGCCCCCAGCCCCAATGGCTATGGCCCTGTTATAAAAAGAAACACGTCTCCAAACCATAATACCCAATGCATATGCATCAACCCATCTAATTACTTTATTTGTTTAAAACAACTGTGAAAAATTGTTTTAAAATAACCTAGTTTTTTTTCAGTGGCACTGTGGTAAATTTTGCAATGCAAGCCTTGATCATGCGTTTCCCCACACAAGTATCCCCACTAAGGAAAATCCAAAAATATCTCTATAGGTATCATGGATGTTCCTGGAAATGTGGACCTTCCCATACAGAATGCCTCCAATACTCCATAATATGTATAAGATAAAAGAGATTTTTTAAAAGGAAACTGCAGCCCATCCATAGCCTTCCAGAGCACACTGTGCTGGCCAGGCTGAATGTACTGGCATGTTACACCAATATTCCTCAGTGGTCTTCCTATAACATAATCTGGCAGTGTCAGTTTTTCACGCATGAAAGATTTTCTCCTTACATCTCATGAGTCAAATAAACAGCAGGACAAAGTCTTTTATTACTGAATCTCTCTCTCTCTCTGCTGGTGATTTTATGGCTACTCTATAGGTGTAGCTACTGCACCATTGAGATTTCAGTCCATTAAACCTTTACTTTGTTTTCCCTTTCCCTTACAATCTCATCTCCCTACCTTCTCCCCATTTTAACTCACAGGTTCCTAAATGGATCTCAGTAATAGGGATTAAAAACTGAGTTTTCTAGGAAGAGTGAAGAAACTCTATGTGATGACTGAAGTATAACCAAAAGAGGACCACCTATTTGATGCACAGAAGACCACCACCCAATTTCAAGCTTGTTGGTTTAAAATATTTTACCTACTATTATAAGGCTAATGAAACAACGGAGACTACAAGGTTTGTACTCGTTAATTCAAGTTCTGTACTCTGTACATACACCAAAGCACTACCTTCAATACAGTGATGGGATGTCAAAATTTTCCCTACCACACCATGACATCACGGACATTGTGGGTGTGGCCAACATCATGACATTGTGGGCGGACCCAACGTAATGATGTCATGACGTTGTGGGTGGGCCCAAAAAATAAAATAAAAATAAAAATAAATTAAATTAAAATAAATGCACATGCATGCACACACCTCAACCCATCCAAACAACCAAACAACCACAACACAAACCCGTAAATAAATTAAATAAATTAAGAAATAAAATAAAAATTAAATAAAAATACACCCACCCACCCAAACACCCACCTACCCACCCCAAACACAAATAAACCCACCCACCCACCCGAAACACAAACCTCTCACTTACTGAAGCATCAGAGGAGGAGGCGTGGCAGCAGCAAACCGCTGCGGCGGCAAACCGGCACAATGGTGTGGTGTCCTGGCAGGGCCAGGCACGGAAAGGCCACCGCTGCCGCTTCTTCAGGTGCTCCCTGCGCCCTTCCTTTCCCGGCAGCCATGTGCATGCGTCAAACTTTCATTTGACACATGCACAGTAAAAAAAATAGAACTGCGCATGCGTCAAATGAAAGTTTGACGCATGCGCAGTACCCAGGAGCCATTTTGGCTCCGAATTTATTTATTTATTTCCCTGGTGAGGTGTCTGAACCTGACACCTAAAAAAAAAAAATCCCGGGTGGTTGCTACCGGTTCGGCGAACCACCCGGCAATGTTGGTACCGGTTCGGGCGAAACAGTGCGAACTGGGAACATCCCATCACTGCTTCAATATCATTTAAGCTTACTCCTAGAAAAGATTTCAGAGGTTTGCAGGTGCCTAACTATAATCTTGAGGGACTACGGTGGCCTAGTGGTTAAGACACTGAACTTGATGACTGGAAGGTTGGCAGGTCAGCAGTTTGAGACTTGAGCACTGCATGATAGAGTGAGTTTCCTTTTCTGTCCCAGCTCCTGCCAACCTAGCAGTTCGAAAGTAATAAATTGCAAGTGGAAGAAATTGCAAGTAGGTAACACTTTGGTGAGAAAGTAAACAGTGTTGAAAATCAGAAGACTGTGGGAAGAGGCATCTGGCATTACTGTAAACAGCAAGAAATTTCATTTCGTGATAAGATTTAGAGAACATAACAATACTAAAACTAGATGGGAGACTAAACAGCTGTGTTGAAAAAAGCAGGGAATGCAAGAGACTGGGGGAGCTGTCTGAAAAGTAAGAGTTAAAAGTTCCTGAAAGTCTTTAGAGAACAATTTAAAGTATAATTTCATTTTAAAGCATGGCCTGCCTGCTAACACACACAATAGTTGCTTATTTTATCAGTACAGATAATAATTGATGGTGTTACTGACCCTCTGGCTGCAGATGTCGCCTTTACCACAGTTACACTAAGAAGGACAAATGGGAGTTAACTGTCCAAACTTAACCCCCAAATAAACATCAGAGGTCAAAATTAATATTAAAGTGGAAGATATAAAGATGGAGTAGACTTTTTAAAGTGCCTCTTAGATTATAGATACAGATCCTTCCTCATATCTGTGGGTTCAGTATCCACAGGTTCAGTTATCCACAGTTCTTGAAATGTTCAATAAAAAATACCTGAAATACATGTCATCGTTGTTGGCTGCTACTCGTGTCTAAGTATACAATTTCCCCTGAAAACATGGAAAATGCCATTGGCTTGAATTTGTTTAAGGTAGATCCCAGCTTCCCATGGAGTGACCCACACACTATGATCATGGAGCCATCTCCTGCGACATGTATGAAATGAGACATGCAGGATTTGACACCAGGACTGCAATGGACTGCTGCAGCCTTGAGGAAATTGACAAGGTGCACCTTCACAGCCAGTCCATTTGGCATGGCCTCTTCTGCCTCTATGACCATTGGGAATCAGAATAGTGAGGCGATTCATCCTCTGCTCATTTTGCCCTTGAGCCAGTATAAATAATTTATTTATTTGTTTGTTTGTTCATATTTATATTGCTGTCCACTCGCTGAGGCGACTCAGGGCGGCTTACAGTCAAAACAGCAACAGTACAGTACATAAAATACAACCTCACAAAACAACCAAAGCATAACACAGACAAACTCCCCTCTGGCTGTTGGTGTGGGCCCAGAGGAGGGGGAGAGTTCCTCGGCTGCCTGCCAGGTCATGGAGTCTTCTCCCTCCTTCTTAATTCTTAAGGCAATGCCACTTGTAACTGTACAACCCCACATCTCTTCAGTTTTGCCTATACAGCAGACAGAATTCAGGTGCAACACAGGGTTTTCCCCCTGGCCACGTCCACCATACAACACCCACAGTGTGGTAGTAAAATTTTTTGGAGCCCACCGCTAACCCCCACATATCTGAGACTAAACACTACTGGATATTATTGTATTTACATTTGAGTAGATTTGAACAGGATACAGTTTTTAACAACAGGAAACCACATATGTTAAATGAACATTGGATTGTGGCCAGGATGACTCCTGTTCTGACTGACTCTATGTGGAAGAAACCCCCTTTTTCTTTTTTTGTAACGGATTTTTGCCTCTGAGACACTCTAAAATATCCCATTACTGACCCTAACTCCACATATAATTCACTCTGGACTTTGCTCCCAACTCAAATAATAGTTGTTGATGGTCCTAAGCCCCATTCATTTAGACAGTTTCATTTTAAAGCTATCCAAATTGGCAACCTTCACTACTCTTGTGGCATGACAATTTAACCTTGCAGTCTGTGAAGAAGCACTTCCTTTGATCCATCCTGGATTCACTTGACTTCTCTTCCTGGGCATCCTACCTTTTGCTTCTTGGTTCAATGGCTCCTCTTCTGTCTTCCTTCATCTGGCTGGGGAGATGACTTTCCTTCCAGTGTCGTGAGCATCTGTTTCCACTTGTCACTGCTGAAGTGCATGGCCATCATCAGACTCAGCTGCTGGTGTGAATTTGATCCTTCAGCAGTTGCTTTGAAGTGACTCTTTGCATCAATGTAGACGTTTGTCCCTACCTAGAAATTGTTTCATTAGCATCTCTATGTGGGATGCAAAACACTTACATTGAGATTGCATTGCTGGCCATCTTACCTGTTAATAATGGTCAGAGACATCCAGACTGGAAAGAGCAGTACTGTATAGTTTTCTTATCATGGAAAACTAAATATGAAAAATTAAATAATTTAAGAGAACCCAGCATAGAGACTTGAGGCAAAGGTTAGGATAGAAGTATTTGTTCCTTTTCTATAAAATTCACCTTATCCCAAGGACATGTTCATTCTGTCTTTGTTCTATTTCAGTTAGAGCATAAAGGTCTCCCTTGCTCAAAAGCTAGTCATGTCTGGCTCTAGGGGGCAGTGCTCATTTCCAATTACAGCCAAAGAGCCAGTGCTGACTGTGTCTGCAGACATTTCCATGGTCATGTGGTAGGCATGACAAGATGCCGGAGTGATTGGAACACTGTTACCTTTCCTGCCAAACTGGTATCTATTTATCTACTTGTAATCTCTTGCTTTCAAACTGCTAGGTTGGCAGGAGTTGGGACAGAGACAGGAGCTCACTCCATTGTGTAGTACTTGGGTCTCGAACTGCTGACCTGCCAACCTTCCAGTTCAGCATCTTAACCGCTAAGCCACCACAGTTTACCTTACTATATGCAGCTTACCTTGCTATAATTTTTCCTTGTTTAACTTCTACAAGTAGTTTCATCTAATTCAGGAGTGAAGAATCATATGGGGGTAGTGGATTTCCTCTCTCTGTGGGTCTTCAGTAGGCGGTTGACATCACAGGATGTGGTTACACCCTCTGGCATCAATGGATTCCTACTCAAAGTTGAGGGAATGTCCACTTAATGCTTTTGTGGGCAATCTAGGTTTTGCTTTATCTGTCTTCCCATTCAAGGAAGGGGGAGAAGATAGATAAGACATTTCAGTTGGTCTTTGCAGGCGCCATCTCAGTCTGCCAAGTCAGTGTCAGCAGAGAGGAGCGTGCATTGGAAAGGGAAGAAGTGCAATTTGCTCTCAGCCATTGCTTTTAAACACAGTCTGTGAGAAGCTGCCTTGACTCTTGCTTTCCCTTTCCTCCATGGAAAAGCAGGTGAAGGAGTAAAGTGTTATTTGGTAGCATTTTCAAAACCTATCCAAACATGGAATGGATTTTGACCTTCCTTTTCTTGCAGGGAAGCAAAGCCAGGAAATAAATTCTTGCTGTCTCCAATCAAGGATTGGAGAGAGCAGGGAAGTTTCCTTAAGAATCTTCTCTAGAGGTGGGAATTAGTGGAGGGACAGACCTTGTCTACAGAACAGTAGAGAAAAGGTTAACATTTCTAGGGGCTGCTCCCAATTTTGATGTACAGGTGGTGAGAGACATCTAGGTGGGAATTTTTATCAGGACAGAACCAAAGGCAGCAATCTGAGATGCTCTGGAATTAAACCAGGAGCTGGAACAAGAAGGCAGGACAAAAGGAGGAATCCACCATGAGCACCCTGGTGACCAGGAAGACTGATGGTCAAAGTCCAGGTAGAATACAAAATCCTCTTAAATTGTGATTGCACTGTCGCTTGAGTCACACCCTATTTTTCTGTTCTGATGAGGTGACCACAAGGGGACTGTGGATTGTTTTGGTGCCAGTGCCCATATCGACCCCTCAGTCTGTGCTATGATCTGTGTCACAGCCTCCACTTGCTTTGATCCTGTCCTCTGTTGATTCCCAGCTCTGCTTTTATGGTTCATTCTAAAGTCAGTGGGCTGTTTAAAGTGTCAGAGAGATAAATAAATTTTGTGTCAGAAATTACTCTGAGCTGAAAGAATTTTTGCTCAAGAAACTCTGCTTGGGGGATGCCTGAATGAGGCACTCAGGTATCGAATCCCGACTGTCCAGTCTCCAAGCTCAGCTTCTTAACCACTAAGCCACTGCAGTGCTAAAGTGCTAAAGTGTCAGATAGCACTAATGAAAAGAGAACGTTTTCCAAAGTTTTTCATAATATAAAAATGCATATGCTTATACCACAGAAGCATTGTAATCTGCTGTTGTTAGTTAGAGTTGTTTCTCTTTCATAACATTTTTTTTGACCCCACAGCAGTGATATAGTGCTAAACTTGGTAATTTCACCACAAAAAACAACTTAGGAGCAATTACAGAGAGAGAACTGATCACACATGGAAAAGTCCATTCAAATTGTTCCACCTTAAAAAAGTAGAAGCCTCTAATTAATGGCAGAGGGGGAAAACTTTTGTCTCAGCAGCAAAAATGGGCTTGACTGATTCAAACTGTCGGTTGTGTTATTTAATCAGTTTTTTAAAGTGAATCCATGCATTTTATATCTGTAGCAAATCCACAAGATTTGAATATTTGAATATTTTGAATATTTTGAATATTTGAATATTTGAATAGTTGAATATTTACTCTTTTCTCTATCTAGCAAGATCCAGGGGTTGTCTAGGAGAGGCAGAAATAATCCAGATCCCAATTTATTTCATTGGTAAACTGTCATTGGTGTGACTTCCAGTGGGTTACTTCTATTAATTTGTTCCAGCAAAACCAACAAGGAATTTTATAGCACCTTAAAAGACTAGCACTTTTTATTCTTCTTTCATGTTCCGATCAAACCCTGGACTGCCAAAATGAAGCCACTTTCTTCACTTTGTTGTTGCCCAAACTTAAGTCCTCATCAGTGCAGTTTTTGGGCAGTAATCAGCAGACTAGTAAATGAGACAGATTCTGTATCTCTCTACATTCTCACCACGTTGTTGTCTGCCAGCAGCCCCCACTTGAGCATGTTGGTCTTGCATTTAGGGGCGCCAACCCTCAGCCTATTCAGGGTCATCCAAGTGATGTAGGGGAGGTTGAGTTCCTCAGCTATATCATCCTTTAATTTGTTCCTTGCCCAGTGTACTCCTTCCTCCATCTTCTAATTTGTTTTTGCTAACACTTTTATTAGCAATCAGCATTTATCAACTGTAGTTTACTTCATCATATGCATAACAGTGTAGTCTCCATAGAAATCTACTGAGGATGCCACAGCCCAAAAATGTGTAATCTTGCGTTTTCATACTTTCTTGTTTTGCCACATGTATGAATCTTTTATATTTCATTGAAAGTTGATAGAGGTAGTGACAGGGAAAAAAACCCACAATACAAGATTCTTTCGAGGCCCTGTAATTGGAATGAGTACATTTTATATTTCAGGCACCCATTTTGTGTGCTCACAGCCTAGAGAAATCATTCAGAACTCCACAGTGCCTGGCACTTTTTGTACATGTTTACCTGGACTAATGCACAACATAAATGGGTACTGTGCTCTTCAACATGAAAGAAAAGAGTATGCAGAATGAGAAATATATCTCTTTAAATATCCTTTGTCATTCCTAGTAGGTTTTTAAAAGAATATATTCACCAAACATTTCTTACACATCCAGGGCAGAGGGTGTTCTGTGCCAAGGGGCCTACAGTCAATATGTCTCTACTTCATGTTCAAGGTTTAAATAAATTAACAACATAGGATTTATTTTCCTGAGGGAATTGGCAACTGTTGTAATCTTTGTTGCAAGTAACAATCTTGTACAAAATCTATGGGCTTGTCTTAAAAGAAACACACAGTATACATTTTGCCTGGAGCATAGGATTTCTATCTCCAGGGGGGAAAAAACTTGATTGTTCCCAAGATTTTAATTCAAGAGTGTTAGTAGTACTGTACTATGCTTTATTTTGATGTAACCAAGGCGACCTCTAGTGACTGGTAATGTGAACTATGATACAATTTTCTTCACAATACAGTACAGTATTTGGGGTTTCAAGACCAGAAAGGTGAGGTTGCTGGCCTGATCTTTTGTTGTTGTTCAGTTGCACAGTTGAGTCCAACACTTTGCGACCCAGTGGATCACTGCACGCCAGGCTCCTGTGTCATCTGCCATCCTCCGTAGTCCGCTCAGATCTACATCGACTGTGTCAGGCTCACAATATTGTGTCTCACAAACCTTATTCAGGTGTTCAGTAGGATTGACCTGTTCACATGAGGAAAGGGGGGCTAATCTCATCTATATCATTTCTTTCTTCATATACAAAGTGATAATCTTAAAATGAGAATCTCCGCTGAGTAAAAAAAAAAGGCTCACTATATAAACTGGATTATTGAAATATTAGGGGTTTCCCAGATTTTTCGAGAGGTTCTAGGCATAGAAGAAATTGTTTTCTTCAGACTCTCAATCTCCACATGGAAAAAGTGATGAGGCTACTTTGCTCTCTTTTTGTGTTAACTCAGGGTCCAACTGGCATATAAAGAAGGTAGTTTACACAGAATCCCTTCCCATGATTGGGAATGGTTTGTTTGTTAGGCTCCCCAATTGCATTCATTCATATGTCATGGTGGAGAGCTTCACAGATACCACGAAACACTATGAAGACAAACAAATGGTTCTTGTTGTTGTTCAGTTGCACAGTCGATTACGATCCTTTGCGACCCGATAGACCATTGCCTGCAAGGCACCTCTGTCTTCCACCATCTTCCTCAGCCTGTCCAGCTTTGTGCCCGTTGCATCTACAATACCATCTAGCCATCTCATTTTTGGCCATCCCTTCTTCTTTTGCCCTCCACCTTTCCAAGCATCAAGGCCTTCTCTAGTAACCCTCTCTTCTCATTTGATGTCTAAAGTACTTTAGCTTCATCTTTACAATTTGACCTTCTAAGGAACAGTCAGGGTTGATTTCTTCTAAGATTGACCTATTCTCCTTGCTGTCCAGGGGACTCTCAAAACTCTCTTCCAACACCACATCTCAAAGGCGTCTATTCTTCTGCGCTCAGCTTTCCTAATGGTCCAGCTCTCACAACCATACATTGCCACCGGGAATACCTGACTATGTGAATTTTTGTTTGCCATCTTTTCTTAATCTCTTCTGCATCAGCTAACTCCCTTATCATGACCATTTTGATGTGAATTCTATGAACATCTTAAGCAGTGATGGGATGTCCCCGGTTCCAGACGGTTCCCTGGAACCGGTAGGACCAATCCCGGAGGGTTCTCCGAGAGGGTAACCCATTTTTGAGGCGTCCGGTTCCGGACGCCTCACCGAAAGAAATTTTTTTTAAAAAAATTGGAGCAAAAATGGCTCCAATTTAGTGCGCATGCGCAGAAACTCAATCTGACGCATTGCGCATGCGTCAAATTGAGTTTCTGGTCATGCGCACTAAATTGGAGCCAAATGGCTCCAATTTAAAAAAAAAATTATTCCGAAGCTGGAGCCGCCCCTTTTTAGAGTGGCTCCGGCAGCAGCGGCGGCAGCCCTCAGAGAAGGGCACCTCCCCTAGCCGGCCACCGAGCTCCCACGGGCACGTTGGTGCCTGCCCGGGCCATCCGCCGCCACCGCGCCCTCCTAGGGACTTGGGCCCGACAAACCCCCATGCCCTGGGTAAGCCCGGCGGGGCTCGCCACCGCCGCATCCTCCTCCGCCGGGCGGGCGCCTGCAGCTTCTTCGGGCTGGCCGCGCTCTTTAAAGGGCTGCGAAGGAGGCTGCCCTTTTGCCTCTCCCCGACCCCCCCCCCCCGGTTGGTCTCCCTTCTTGCGCCTTTGCAAGCGCAAAAAGGAGGTAAGTCATCGGGGAAGCAAGCGGGGATGGGTGGGTGGGTGTGGATGCAGGGCGCAGTGGGGAGAGATCGCCGGTGGCGGGGTGCGTCCCGGGACTTGGGGGGCCCTTTCATTCATCCATCCATCCACCCATTCATTCATCCATCCATCCGTGCGGGCGTTGCAAGGCGGCTTTTGTCTGGGTGCCTCCCTGGCTTCCGATGCCGGGCTGTCTTTTTTGTGGGAGAGTGATATTATATGCGAGGCGGAGGCGGGGCAGGCGAGCCGGAGCAGCTGGGACGCTTCGGCGGCGGCTGGGTTGTGTGGGCGTGTTGTTGGTGTGTGTGTGTGTGTTTGCGCGCCTCTCCTTCCCCCGATCCGGAAAGCTTTGATTCCGGAGCGCGGCTTGCCATTGATCGCTGGCTCGGTTGCAAGACATGTAAAGGTTTGCCTCTCTTTGGCTTTACTTTTAATTTTTCTCTGCCAGTTTCCAGCTTTATTTTCCTTTGTAAAAAAAAAAAATGCTTCCCTTGTTGGTGGTGCATGAGAAGCGGGGGAGCAGAAGGGGTCGTGATAAATAAGAGAAAAAGGGGAGGGCGATCGTTTGTTTAGATGGGGTGGAGGGGAAGAGGCTTTGAAGACCTGGTTTTTAAGTGCGCGCCGAATGACACCCGGGGCCGCCCCTTTCCCTGCATCTGTCTGGGTGTGTTTGTGTGTTTCCCTGCGTCTGTCTGGATGTGTTTTATTTATTTCTTTATTTTATTTCTTTAAGTTATTTACGGGTCTGTGTGCGTGTTTATTTTTTTTATTTTTATTTTATTTTTGGCCTTGCCCACAACGTCATGATGTCATGACGTTGGCTCCGCCCATGACGTCATGACATCATGACATTGGCCACGCCCATGATGTCCATGACGTCATGGCGTGGTAGTAGAATTTTTGACATCCCATCACTGATCTTAAGTTTCAGTTGGGTGGTCTGGCAGCTTTTGCAATGTAATGAAAATCATGTACTATTGAGAAGCTGCAACACCAAAACTCGGGCACCCATGAAAATAAGGGTTATGTCATTTGAAAGATCATCTCAGTGACTTTAAGAATTGGTAGAACACAAAAGCCAAAAATGCAAAGCAATGGCGTCATCGCTTTCGGAAGTAGCATCGGAAAAGTGACAGTTTCACAAGGATACCATAAACCTCTGCATGTAGCATTTTATCTCCTGAAGACTTTCACTCTCTACATATAAGGGAAAACAAGATATTTATTTATTTATTTATTTGCCTTATCCTCCCTCCCCCCCCCCCATTCATTCAGATTGACCTTTTTCTGAACAACTAAGGAAAGCCAGATTCTAGAGTCAACTCAGAGTAGTTGTTGCTGACAAACTGGTCCTGAATAGGGACTTCTATCTCTATTAGAAATTGTTTACAATTTGTTTCAGGTAAAGTATTTATATAGCAAGAAGCCCTGCTAATTCTAAAATATATTTAAGCATTGGCAAACCCCAGCCTTTTATGAGCATTGTCCTCCAACTCAAATGAGAAGTTGCCATTGAAAGCTATTGTGAAGTTTAAAATGCTGATGGTTAGAAATTGAACAATTAGAGGACCAGGCATTGAGACTTAGCATATAACCAGCTATACCATTTTTTGCCAATTTCTGAATCTTGTTCAAAATGCCTGTTGCTACACCAAGGACACCACACTCTTCAGAGTGAGGGACCTGCAGGAAAACCATCAGCTGAGTTCATCTTTTTCTATTGGAAGTTTATCCATGGGAACTTGGTAAAGTAACCACATTAGTGAAACAGCACCATTATTGGTGAAACATTCTTTTCACCCTACCTTTTGAAGGGTGTGGGATAAATAAATTATTAAAAAAAACCAGGACACTTTGCTACATTTGTGGACATTCTATGGCACCTGCAGTGATGGGATGTAACAGGTTCTCACCAGTTTGCCAGAACCAGTAGTAACTTTTCCCAGTGTCCTGGAGAACTGGTAGCAGCTTTTGGGTGGAACCACCTTCGGGGCTTAACTTTTCACTGGTTCCCCACTGCGCATGCGCACCAAGCACTTGGTGTGCATGCACACCTACAGTGCTTGGCGCATATGCATGGCCTCCTTGCTGTCCTCCCAAGCGGGGGTGGGGGGAAGAGAAGCTGCTAGTCTGAAGCTCCCTATAGCCTGCTCCCCAGGGTAAGTGACTCACCTTTGGATATGGTGTGTCTGTGTGTATTTTAATGTGCATTTAATACCTTTACCTATATTGACATACTACAACAGTTCCTAAAAAGGCCTGGCAGCTGGCAGGCCTGGCTTGGGGTTTTTAAGCAAAGTCTTGGGAATTACCTCATCAATAAGCTACACCTGTGCTGTTCCAATTGTTGTTCCAATTGGAGAACCCTCAAGGAGGTACAGCTGTTTTACATTTAGATTAAGGCATATTATCCTAGAGAACTGATTAGGCAAAGACTTAGTACCTAACTTCTTTAACTGTTGAAAAGTGCCAAAATGAAGCCATCTTGTGGTGAGTTCATTCTGTAATTCCTTTCATCTGACCTAGTCTGAGAAAGATTAGCCAGAATAAGCTTTAAGCTCTGGTTTAAAAGCTCTGGTTGATTTGTGTTTGGGGTGGGTGGGTGTATTTTAATGTATTTTATTTAATGTATTTAATTTATTTACAGGTTTGTGTTGTGGGTGGATTGAGGTAGGGGTGTGTGTGTGTGTGTGTGCTTATTTTTTTATTTTTTATTATTTTTTATTTTTATTTTTTCTTTGGCCCCGCACGCGTCATGATGTCAACTCTGCCCATGAACTCATGATGTCATGATGTTAGCTCCGCCCTGTACTGGCCTGGGGTCCTGGGTGCGAGGCAGAGGAAGAGGACGACCTGTCAGCTCCACAATCGGGTGGGGTTTCTGGGTTGGAGCCGGCTGGAACAGATGAGGTCCTGGATGAGCAGCCAACTCCACAGACTGGTGAGGTTTCTGGGTTGGGGCCGACTGCAGCAGGTGAGGTCCTGGAAGAGATGGAGGGCTCAAGCCAGGTTGGGCTGCAGGACCCGGGCGTGGCAGGAGGACCAAATAACCAGGCCAGCACTTCGGAAGCAACAAGGGGTGCTTTAAGGCATCAGCTTCAGGTGAGGCGAAGGAGGGCTCGGGCACGCCTCCTTAACAGGCCCACAGCTGTGGACTCTGACTGACCTTAAAAGGAAGTGAAATCTGCTTGCTCCTGGTCAGAGCAATTCTGGAATTTTTGGACCCATACTGAGTATACCGCCTGTCGTGGAATCTGAACCTCTGGTTTGTGATCTTGGACTGCTTCTCGGAAAACTCTTTGGACTCTGGAACGCTCGGCTGGTTTGACCTCTGGACTGTTTGATAACGCTTTATCTACCTCCCTTACCTCTGCTGCAATTGTGGGTGGTGGGCCATAACACGCCCACACTGTGATGACATCACAGTGGGGTAGTAAAATTTTTGACATCCCACCACAGGGCGCCTGGCATTTGACTCTTGGCTTTTTAGAACCTTTCTCAGTTGTTCTTGCTGTTTTATTGAAGGCAGTGAGGAAGAAGCTCAAAATGGACAAATATAAAAAGCAAAATTTGGTATTGATTACTAGGATTTCAAATGGTACTTGCTTTTATTCAGTTTCCTATCAACTTGCCAACTGTTCCATCCTCACACCAGAAACAGGGGCTACATCTGTGAGCCAGAGGACAATGACACAACTGTGCATTATTTTCAACTGAAGGGGTCCAGATGTTAGTGAACTCAAGTTCTCATCAGTCCTTGCTTGCCTGGTCATGCATAAGAAGTAATTGAAAGCAAACTCCAAGTGAAAAGGCATTTCCAAGCTATATAGCCTTGGTTATTAACACTCCAGGAAAGTAACTTCCCCTGATAGGTTTTCATCCAGATCTTGTACAACTGATTCTCATGAAACCAGGATAAGACCATTTTGCTTTTCTCTATACATATACCTGTATCATGAACTACGTGGGGTCTGCAGTGGCTCAGTGGTTAAGAAGCTCATCTTGTTAGCTGGAAGGCTGGCAAGTCGGCAGTTCAAGATCCAGGTACTGCATGACGGATTGAGCGCCCATCTCTGTCCCAGCTCTTGGGGACATGAAAGTAGCCTTGTTTGGGCGTTCCCTGAGCGGAATTTCTTCCGCAAAAATCCTTTCAACTCAGAATAATTTCTGACACAAAATTATTATTCTTATGAGCTATGTGGATAAGTAAGGAAGACTTAACCTCAAAGTTTAAATAATAACCATCACATGATGTCAAGTTGACTCTTGAATTATGGCAACCCTTTCCAAGGTTTTCTAGGTAGAGAACAGATGAAAGTGATTCACCACACCCTTATTTTGGGGGTACCCTGGAACTATGCAGCTTGGCCATGACTACACAGGCGGGCTCTTCTCCCGGGAGGCAGAGTGGGGAACAGAACTCCAAACCTCTAGCTTTGCAGCTAGACACCTAAACCAAGAGTTTTTGACAAATAGTTGGAATTCTTTGGTGACTGGCGCCTATTATTTCAGCAGCCACTGGTGGACAAAGGCAGCACAAAGGGTATTTATACACACATGCCTACAGGCAGGCATTCAGTCAAATGCTACCTCACCCACCTCAATTCATTTGCTCCCCAACTGAGCTGAGCAGCAGGAAGCAACAGTAGCAACATCTTGGTCTCAAATGAGATGTTTATGTCATCTGCTGCATCTCCTTGGACTTGGTTTCAGATTTGACCACATTCAGTCTCTCAAATTCCTTCTCTTCAGCTTCACACAAAATGTGATGAGGCTGGACTTTGAGCAGAAGGGGAATAATGTTAGGACCCTGACTCTCTGCCTCTGCTAAGCTGACACACAGAAGCTGCCTGTTAAGAAGAGCCCACACATGTAGAGCTGCATCCCATTTCCTCTCACAGACCAGCCTCCACTGCTTGAAATTCCAATGTGAATTCACTAATCTCAGTATTATTAGCAACCTAATGCTACTGAAGGGACTTCAGTGGCTTAGTGGTTAAGACACTGAACTTGAGCAGTTTGAGAATCGCGTGCCACATGATGGAGTGAGTTCCTATCTCTGTCCCAACTCCTGCCAACCTATCAGTTTGAAACCAAGAAATTGCAAGTAGATAAATAGGTACCACTTCGGTAGGAAGGTAACAGCATCCCATGCACTCCAGTGTCTTGTCATGCCTTCCACATGCCCATGGAAATGTCTGCAGAGGCAAACAGCACTGGCTCTTTGGCTATAACCAGAGAGGGGCACCGTACCCTAGAGTAGAATATGGCTGGCTTTTGAGCAATGGTGACATTTACTAATGTATTTAGTTTGACTTTTATCACCCCCCCCCCCCATAATGCTACTGAGATTCTGCCCAGGCCTTGAGAAAGACTTCCTTTAATCTCTTCCCACCACATCGATCATTTAAATTTCCCATAGTGCCCTGAACACTGCTATTCCTGGGGCTTTGTGGGAAAATAAAATGGCAGCTCTCTGACACAAATCAAAGAAGCACATTCCAAAAGAGATAGAACTGGTTATATCCATCAGTGGGCACAATGCCTTATCTTGGAACCAGCATTGATTTCACACTCCTTTCCCCACTAGCAATGTCATGCCTAAATTTTATCCATCCTTCAAAGGTCAATAAAATGAGCACCTAGCATGTTGGGAGTCTAAATTTCATTTCAAATTTATACCCCGCCCTACTTAGGTAAACCTGACTCTAGGCAGCTTACATATTATAAAAAGTAACAGCATTACAATCACAAATTCCACATTATCATAATCACAATCATCACAGGATCAGCAAATATATATATCAATAACACAGTAACAATCCAAAAGCATTAATATCACAATAAAATGTTACAAGAAAGTGTTACAAAAAACAACAGCAAAAACAAAAATCATATATACTGAGTTCCGCAATGATTATAAGCAAAATCCTACAGAAGGTAGCTGGGAAAAGTCCAAAAGAAGTCAGTAAAAGAAAGAATCCAGTCCCCACAGCGTCCTCTTAAGCCGGCCTGGGACTGGGTGGGGAGCTGGTAATGGAATGGCCCTGGCATCCCACAGCTGTGGTAGCCTCTCCGCCTAGTGGAAAAGTCCAGAGGTAAGGGCAGAGAGGCAAAATACCCAGTGATGGGCTGCTACTGGTTTGGACCGGTTCGCCTGAACCAGTAGCAGCTTTCTGGAGAGGATCGCCGGGGGGGGGGGGTTAGAAAAAAACCCCAGGCTACCAGTTCAATCGCTTCTCTGGATGTATATTTCTGGGCAGCCAAAATGCTGCCTGGAACTGTGCATGTATCAAACCTCCTTTTGACGCATGCACACTAAAAAATAGAAGTGTGCATACGTCAAATGGAGGTTTGATGCATGCGCAGTTCCGGGCAGCCATTTTGGCTGCCTGGAAAGGGCGCAGGATTGCCTGGAGAAGTGGCAGCAGCGGCCTTTCCTCACCGCACTGCGAGGCCGCTGCGGCGGTTGGCCGCAGCAGCAGTTTGCCTGCCTGCCTGCCTAGTGCCTGCTCCCCGACCCCAGGCCAGGTAAGTGACGGGTTTGTGTTTGGGATGGGTGGGTGGATGGGTTGATTTGTATTTTGTTTGGTTGATTATTGTAATTTTAATGTGTATTTTATTAATTTTTTTCTTTGGCTCCGCCCATGTCATGACATCATGATGTTGGGGTAGCAAAAATTTTGACAGCCCACCACTGAAAATACCCCATAACCACCCTGAGTGTTTTATGTGCAGTTGGGCAGTATAGGGGTCATTCAAATACCACATGACCATTTTGGGGGGAGGGGGTCAACCAAAAGTCATGAAAATTCATGGGGGGGGGAGGGTTCGGCGTGAAGTCACATGACTCCAAAATTGTCATTTGCTTTTTTACATCCAGCTGACCATAGATCTATCTTCAAACCACGTGATTAGGGGGGTCAGTCAAAGGTAACAGAAAGTCACAGAGAGGGAGGGTAGGGTCAAAAAGTGGGCTATTTTAGGTCATGTGGTATTTGAAAGAGCCCAAATAACTGTAATTGCTATTGCTATTTCAATATTTTTTTCCTGAGAACATATTATCTTGGTGCAGGCTGATGCTCATGTCAAGTAATGCTTGGGAAGAAAAAAAATTAAGTTTAAAAAAATTATTGGCACTATTAAGAACAAGTATTTATTAAGTATTTTTACATCCATTCTGTTCCAGCAGCCATTGAATTCCTTCCAACAGTCCAGTTAATGTAACAACTTCAATGTCTTGAACCTGTAAAATTAAAAAAAAGAACAGACAGTGGCATATTAAATCAAGAAGCCTCACAAAAGAAAGACAAATTGTACAGAAGTTGCAAGACTGGGCATATCTGAGGGGGGTGGACATAGAATAACATTAGATAATGGATAATTTGATAGAGATACTATAACTGAAATTAGCAGGATGACTCCTGTGGCTAGAAGATAGCAAATTGAAGAATATAATTGTCCAAAAAGAGCAGAGGGAATAGCTTGAGAGGTTGAGTTATACCGGTAGTAGTGGTCAAAACACATAACCCATGAGAAGGGCCAAAAAGATGACCAGGGATTAGAAACCAAGCCCTATAAGAAAAGACTGAAAGAAGTGCACTTGCTTAGACCTAAGAAAAGGAGACTAAAGGGACAGCACTTTTCAAATACTGTACAGTAAAATCCTGGGTTACGGAATTAATCCGTTCCAAGGGGTTTTCCTTATAGTGATTTTACCATGAAGAGAAGCATGGTTTCCCATAGGAATGCATTGAAAATGAAAAATACGTACCAGATGTTAGAAAGGAGCCAAAAAACCATAATTGTTCTGTTGAAAACTCTTTCTAAAGTGGCAAAAACACAGTGAAAAATTTCAAAATGCCCTTTAGAAAGAGTTTGGAAAGAAAAAAAATATGTTTGTTTGTTTGCATTTTAGTGAGCTCCGGAGCTGATATTTTTTATTTTCAATGCATATTCGTCACATTTTTGACATTGCCATCTAGTGTCCAGTCCTGGTAATTGCAGGATAAGTGCCGCTGAAAAGCTGAAAGGGGGTGGGTGGGTTTTCCAGCACTTCCTGATAGCATTGAGAGTTTCTGTCGGAGCCAAAATACGATGAAAAATCCCAAAACCAGAGCAGAAATGCTCCAAACACCCTCCCACTGCTGTGCTAAGTTTTGGAACACCCAAAAAACCTGTCTGTAATGTGATTTCCCCCTGTAAATCGGGACTCAATTTCATCAGAATTTCCTTACATAAGTCAAGTTTTCCATTACCCGAGGCGTCTGTAACCCAGAATTTTACTGTACAGTACTTGAAAGACTGTCATAAAAGGAGGGGCAGGATCTGTTCTCGAACATCCTAGAGTGCAGGACATGTAATAATGGGCTCAAGTTACAGGAAGCCAGATTTCAGCTGAGTGTCAGGAAAAGCTTCCTAACTGTTAGAGCAGTATGACAATGGAATTAAGTACCTCAAGAGGTGATGAGTGCTTCAACGCTGGAGGCATTCAAGAGAAAAATTAGACAATCATCTGTCATATATACTCAGTCTAAAGAGCAGGGGGTTGTACTTAATGGCCTTATAAGACCCTTCCAACTCCATTATTCTGTGATTCCATGCAAAAGGATGTGAAATTTCAGGCAATATGTTACTGTCACATATAATGTGAATTTACTGATTTTCTTATAGAAAACTGTAGCTGTTTATAATCCCAGTGGTGTGCTGGCCCACAGGGACTCATCCCCATGTGCCTGTGATGGGCGCCCCCCAGAGGCAAGCAGAGGTAATGGGAATGTATGGGATTTCTCACCCCCCCCCAAACTCCCCCAATATTTCTTCACTGGAATTGAACATTAATCAATTTTCACATTGCAAACAAAAGAAAGATACTTTTGAATAGAGACAAATAGGTGGGTAAAGATACCATCCATGGTTGGCTCAGCAGGTTGAGCTGCAGCTGGTGTGCCAGATAAACACAAGGAATTCTTTCAATCTGAGCATACGAAATACAGGACAAAACCAGCAGAGGTCTATTTGAAGGTCCAAGGGTTGGGTCAAGCATTGCCGCCATCTGGGCAACTTCTATTTGACGGTTGTGTCCTGCAAAGAGAGACTCTTGTTTCAATGACCTAGAAAAGCTACACTAAAAAACACCCTTTAAGAAATGTCCACCTAATTCTTAACTCTTACTTTTAGGCACTTCAGCGTCTGCAACATAGATGAATCCATCAATCAAGCTGCACATGTTCTTAACATGTTCAATCAGTCTGTATTGTATTGTCTCATCTTTACTGCTCATTTCATAGAAAAGCTTGTTGATGGGAGTGGTGGTCTTCTCTTTTGCTTGGCGTCTCTCCTTACTGGAAAAATCAGTTTCTTCATTTAGTATAGAACCAGGGAATTGAAACACTACTCTTAATTAAAGATAATGAAATCTTTGGTTATAGAGAAGAACAACATGGCCAAAGGTGGAGAACAAATTTTGAGCAGTGTAAGATGCAGTGGCTTGGTGGTTAAGCCGTTGAACTTGACCACTGGAAGGTCAACAGGCCTGCAGTTCGAGACTCGAGTGCTGGACAATGGAGTGAGCTCCGATCTCTGTCCTAGCTCCTGCCAATATAGTAGTTTGAAACCAGGAAATTGCAAGTCGATAAATAGATAACACTTCGGTCAGAAGGTAAACAGCGTTCCATGCACTCCTGTTTCTAGTCATGCCTGCCACATGTCCACAGAAACATCTACAGACACAGACAGCACTGACTCTTTGGCTATAAACATAAATGAGCACTGAACCCTAAAATTAAATATGACTGGTCTTTGAGCAATGGCAACCTTTACCTTTACCCAAAATGCATGAATTAGACTAAATTTAATTCCTAATCCCAGCTAAAGTAAACCCCCTGGACTCTACATGGTTTACTTCAGTCTTTCTTGATTTATCATTCTGCAGGTGATTCTATAGGACTACTCTACTAACCAGGATTCACAATTAGATATAAATAATTTGGTTTAGCATTGGATGAAGTCTCATGTGAGGTTTAGTCATGTGGAAAAGGGGGGAAAGAAGAGATTCTCTAAACTGGTGCTTGCAAACACCAGCTGGTAGCAACTGGCTTTATATGCTACTCTCTGGAGGAAATGAACACAGGAGAACTTTGCTGTTCTCCCTGGGATAATAGCAGGAATACCCATTCCTTGACCCACCAAAGCACTCAGTCAAGCCAAGTTGTAAAGCTGCAGCTTCAGGGAATGATTTAGGTCAGGAAGATAATTCCTTGTCAGACTAGGCCAGGCAAACTTATCCTATCCGGAGTCAATAAACAACCCACTTATATGTGTGTGTGTGGCTTCTGGGTAAAGTGGACACAAACTCCTATAGGCTTCAGGAAGTGGATCAGTAATCCTTGCTGCTAGCTGTGATTAGATAATAGTGGTAACAGTAAGAATTTCATTCCCTGTTTACCTCCCATCAGAGAAATTTTTTTCTTCTTCCATATCTGCATCTGAATATTGGCAATCACCATGGTGATCAGCCATGAAGACTGTCCTGGGAATAGCCTTTCATCCGCCTTCCGCATTGCAGCATGACACCCATACCACTGATCCAGTTCAGAGAGACACTTTCTGGTCTTCAGCCTTTTGGGCACCCAAAGTCTTCCTCAGCCCCAGGCCAGTATTGATGAAGCTGCTGCCCTCCATCAAGAGGGATTTAAGTGGGATTTAATCCACTCGGGGACTATCATCCTTCCCTGTGGACTTCGGCACCCAAGGCTGTTAGTCCTCAGGGTGGTCAGGTTAGTTAACCACTGCCTAACACTCAGCGTTGAGTCGCTGGCTGTATGGTCTACTACTCTATTACCATAGCAGGATAACCTGGCCAGACTGGTGGAGGACAGGTTATCTGCAGAGAAGCAATTCAAAGCCACAGTTGGTTGGAAGGAAATTCCTCCTGGGTGAACAGAAGCAAAGACTTTATTAGCTGTTCCAGCAGCAGGAGCAGAGAAAGCCCCCTCCAATTGAGTGCTGGAGTGCCAAAATGCAATAGTGTAGTTTGATAAGCCAGTGTAGTCCCATGTAACAACAGACTTCGTAGAAAAACGTCCGACTGAACAGGTCTCACAATGGAAATATACACTGACTCAAACACCAAAGTGACCTTAAATTAAGTTCACAAAATCCCAATTTGGATCCTGATATTATTATTTTTTAAAATCAGGACACACCAAAGATAAAAGACTTCCTGAAACAATTTTTATCACCCCTCTGTTATAATAAAGCAAAGTAAAGCAAAAAAGAAAAAGGAAAGAAAGGAAACAAAAACCCAGCACATAAAGCCATACCTGGTTTTTGAATACAGTGTTAGAATATTAAACTTCTGGCCATTCAAATGAAATGTGAATCCTGATCCTATTCCTGTTGGGGGAGGGGGGATTGGGAGGAAACAAAGGATTTTTTTTTGCCAGTTTAAATCTTTAAATGTTTGCAAGAGGTCATACATGAAATATATACAGTATCTAAATAAGGACAGCTGTTAATAACTAAAAACATTTTTGGACCTTTAAAAGACTACAATTAAGACAAAGAAGCAATGGGATGAGAGCCGAGAAGGAAAAAGAGACCCAAAGAAGGGGGGAGGGAGATGTTTTTTTAATTTTATTCATTTATTTATTCATTCATGTGAAGGAGAAGCAGGGGACAGCAGCAATAACCAAGTCAGTGTGTTGTGAGAGAGGAAAAAATTGGAAAGTATATTTCTTCTTATTTATTTATTTAGATTTACTGTATATGGCTGCACCTATCACCATAGCAATTCTGGGCGGCTCACAATTCATAACCCACAATCACAATATAATAGTCCGCTATCATTAAAAAGCGTTACACCAAAGAAATAAGGACCCAATTAAAAAACCCGTTATCAAAACATCCGTAACGCTAAAAGCTGAAAACCTAAAACCCAAAATCTAAGATGTTGCTGTTGTTGTTCTTCTTGTTGTTGTTCTTGTTCTTCTTCTTCTGCCGTATCCCAATCCGAATATTGGCGTTCAGCCATGAAGACTGTCCTGAGAATATAATGTTGTGGCCTTTCATCTGCCTTCCACATTGCAGCATGACCTCCATACCACTGATCCAGTTCTAGGAGTCACTTTCTGGCCCTGAGCCCTTTTGGCACGCAAAGTCCTCCTCAACCCCAGGCCAGTATTGATGAAGCTGCTGCCCTCCATCAAGATGGATTCAAGTGGGATTTAATCCACATGGGGACAATCACCCTTGCCTGGGGACTTTGCCACCCAAGGCCATTAGTCAGGTTGTCAGGCAGAAGAGTAGCATGCCTTGGCGGGGCCCCATATAAAAATTTGTTTGGAGGCCCTTAGGAAGGGTAAAGATTTGTTTTGCTTACGCACGTTGGGGGCCCCCGTCGCCCGGGGCCCCCGTATAATTGATACGGCAGATACGGCGGTAGCTACGCCTCTGTTGTCAGGTTAGTTGGCTGCCTCCTGACACTCGGCGTTGAGTAGCTAGCAGTGTGGTCTGCTCTATTACCATAGCAGGATAACCTGACCAGACTTGGAAAATATGTTTATACTTTTTTAAAAAAATCTATTGATACACAAGTCAGTATAAACCTATATATCTATATGCAACGTAGGAAAATTGGCTTGCAAAATGGACATGCAAGCTGATTTGAAAACTACGTGACTTGAAATTAGGTTTGAAACACACACACACCGATTTTAACACTATCATTATCTGAATTATTATTTTTTAAGTCAGAAACTGAGAACAAACATTTCCTTTCTCTCTTTTTGGGGCAGAATCAAGGCTTTCCTTATCTACAGACAGGCATTGTGTTATTCTGATAGTGTTCACTCCCTAAAGCAGGAGTGGCTAACCTGGGTGCTCCAGGTGTTCTTGAACTTCAAATCCCAGAAGCCTCAATCAGCATGTGTGCTGATTTGGGCTTCTGGTAATTGAAGTCCAAGAACACTTGGGAGCACCCAGGTTGGTCACCCCTGCCCTAAAGGATTCACCTTTACTGCTTTACTTTTATTTATTTTTATAGACAACTTTCTGCTAGCTAGTCAAAGGAGGAAACAATAGAATAAACACCATTTTATACCTTGTTTCAACAGCCTCCTACAGACATTTCAACAGAGCTGCAGATAAAGTGCAAGAAAAAGGCTTTAATTAATACATTACCCTGTATTGTCCTAGCACGTATTCCAGCCAGTGGCAAGATCTCTGGACTAGTCATCATTTGGAGCACCAGAGATTCATCCAGATGTTCTAAACCTGGCCCAAACATACCAAAACGAGGTTCTGGCTGTGCGATAAAGGATTGTAACAAGGAAGCCATGGTTGCAAAAGTGGGCCAGCCAGACTTCAGACGTCTTTTACAACAAGAATGGCATTTCTTATACCTGTGTAAAATCAACAAGAATAAAATAAATAAATAAATAAATAAAAGCCAACTCCAAGATCTCAAATGTTTGGTGTATATACATATTTTTTTAGTGCGATCACGACAGCTGTTATGTTGAAACAGGTTTCAACAATAGTAGAGAGTCAAGATTTTCAATACAGTGGAACCTCAATTAACGTAATTAATGCATTCTCCGGGACGTTTCTTACAGTGAAAATTACTTTAACAGAATTTCCCATAGGAATGTATTGAATGCAATTTCCCATAGGAATGCATTGAAAACCAATTAATCTGTTCTGGAAAAAAAATCTGTAAACTGAGCCACTATTTTCTATAAATTTCCTTTTGTTATGCAATTTTTATGTTAACTGAACCATTTGTTAACCGAGGTTCCACTGTACTGTAAAACAGCTACAGGGCCATCCCATCATTATGTGCGGGACAATCGGACATCATAATTTCACAAAAATTTTTGTTATAGAACTAACAATTTTTCACAAATGGGAATAAGCAGGATTTTTTGAATTCACATTTGGTAAACGTAAGCTGCTTTAAGCTTTCTATGGAAAAAGTGAGGTACAGTACTAAAATACTATATAGAGCAGGAGAACATATGTATATATAGCCTTCTAGAATGTTGTTTGAATAATTTCTACCAGACTCTGTAGCCAAAAGTGAGGGATGATGGGAGTTATAGTCTAACATTTGGAGGACCACATGAGACTTATAGACACATTTACTATTATATGTAATAACAAAATCACTCGCTGTTTTAATTATTTTAATTATTTTACGCTTGGTTGTCTAGAGATCTGGAGTTCACTTCCGTTGTGTAAGAGACAGGTTATGTAACCTTGGGCTGCCTGAAGAGTCCCAAACCACCACCCCCTCTAAGGGAATAGTAACCTGCCATGGTTTAGTGGTTAAGACGCTGAACTTGACAACTGGATGTTTGGCAGGTCAGCAGTTCAAGACCCGAGAGCTGCATGATGGAGTGAACATTCATCATCGGTCCCAGATCTTGCCAAACTAGCAGTACAAAAGCAAGAAATTGCAAGTAGAGATAGGTACTGCTTTGTCGAGAAAGGAAACAGCAGTCTATGTGCTCTGGGCTCTAGTCATACTTGTCACATGACCATGGAAATATTTGCAAACACAAACAGTGCTGACTCTTTGGCTGTAAACAGAGATGAGCACTGTCCCTATGTTGGATACAACTGTCTTTCGAGCAAGGGAGACCTTTACCTAACCTACTTCTGTGTATTTTGTACCAGAAAACACTGGGAAGTGTTACCACTAAATCAGAATTGATTAAGCACACAATTATATAGATACTGTATATTTTGTTTTAGTGTTAGAACTGCCTACATTTTACCATTAATGATGTAATCATATCCAAGTTGTTAAGAATTATGGCGTTTTCTTGGCTTCTATCATCTCTACTGATTTTAAATAAGATTCATGGTTTCAGAGAGTCATAAAGCTAGAAAAGGCTCTAAAGGTAGCTGGATTCAATCTCGGCTGAAATCCAACAGCTACACGGTTTCTGACAGATGGGGAGGGCAACAGACATTCTGAAACATCATTTTGGCTAGATACTGAGACGAGGTTCTTATTTAAAGTAAGATCCAAAAGGGAGTCTCTAATTCTGAGAATCAACTTGACGGGAGGATGTTTTAAACCAGGAGATGAAGATAAAGTATCTCTGTTATTCTCTGTATCCATAGACAAAGGGCTACCAATCATTCAATATCTTTCCCAGTGTTTTATACTGAAGAATAAAGCTTCTGTTTGACTGGGGGAGGGGGAAACCCAGGAAAAAACCCTCTATCATTCTTAAATTGTGGTGTTCAGAGCTAGATAAGTCTAGTGTCTTTGGTCTGGTCTGACCAAAGCAAAAGAGCACCATCTGGGTTTGAATCCTTCCTCAGCCACGGAAGCTTACTGGGGGTGTGAAACTAGTCAAATCATTCCTTAAGTATTTCACTTACCTGCTGGGGATGTAGAGACATATGGGGATCCTTTCCAAGGTTTACTAGGAAGAGGATACAGCAGTGACGGCAAACCTTTTAGAGACCGTGTGCCCCAAAACCACTTATCTCAAAGTGCCAACACAGCAACAGGGGAGGAAGGAAACACTCCCATTGGGCTGCTGGACAGATGGGTGAGGGTGAACTCTGTGCTGGGGGGAGAGATGAAGCGCTCCCATTGGGCTGGTGGGCAGAGGGATGGGGTTAACTCTTTGTTGAGGGATGGAGGAAGTGCTCCCACTGGACTGCTGAACAGAGGGGTGGGGCAAACTCTGTGCTGCGGCGACTGCTCAGGTGCCCACAGAGAGGGCTCCGAGTGCCACCTCTGGCATGCATGCCATCAGATCTCGCCACCACTGGGACAGAGTATTCCCTTCTTCTGGTGGGTGTTCTGGAATTGTGCATTTTGCCCATAGTTACACAGGCTGGCTTTTCTCCCAGAAGGCACAGGGAGGAATCTGACTCCCAACATCTGTCTCCACAGCCCAGTAATGGAATTCAGCCATCCGGGTCTGAAGCAAAATTTGCCGTGCCCTGGTGGACGCTGGCTCCCGCTCCTGCTAGGGCTTCTGGGAATTTTAGTCCAAGCACATACATACCCCATAAAGCGCTTTCTGGGGCCAGAGCCCCCCCCCCCTCCTAGCAACACCACTAACACAGCCAGATATCTAAAGTACTGGGCTATCCAGCTCAGCTGAAATCCCTATCAGTTCCAACTTAACGGCACATAACAAGAATTGTTATGCTCCAAAAATACTTACACTGCCATGTAGTCACATATAGCATCATCATGCAGTTCAGCAAGGGAGCTGTTAAATATCTTTGCATCGGGGAGTGACTTCCAGTCAACAGTATGCCAAGACTGCAAATCCCGAATAAGAAAGTATCTCCATAGCAAGGGATCTTGGACCGTGGTCCTCCAGTAGCGATTGGTACTTCCCAAATTACTCAGGTCTTTGGGTGCAAGGAAAGACATAATATATAACTGCACATTTATCTGGGGGGAAAGAGAAAGGAGAAAATCCTTTAAACAATTTAAGATTGTAAGAAGAGTCTCCTCAAAATTTCTAAGTAGTCCCCTTTAATAAAAACATTGCTTCTCAAATGTATGCCAAAGTTATCAGGAAATGTTCATAGTTTTTAAAAACAAAAACGATACAGATACATGAAAATGCACAAATAAGAAAACATGAAAGCATCTTCATGACACAAAACCAAATTTTTGTTGTTGTTCAGTTGGACTGTCAATTCCGACCCTTTGCAACCCCTTAGACCATTGCCCTCCAGGCATGTCTGTCCTCCACCATCCTCCTCAATCCACCCAGCTCTGTGCCCATTGTGTCTACAATATCATCTAGCCACCTCATTTTTGGCCGCCCCCTTCTTCTTTTGCCTTCCACCTTTCCCAGCATCAAGGCTTTCTCAAGTGAATCCTCTCTTCTCATCTGATGTCCAAAGTACTTTGCCTTCATCTTTACTATTTGACTTTCTAAGGAGCAGTCAGGGTTGATTTCTTCTAAGATTGACCTATTTGTTCTCCTTGCTGTCCAGGGGACTTTCAAAACTCTCCTCTAACACCAGATTTCAAAGGCATCTATTCTTCTGCGCTCAGTTTTCCTTATGGTCCAGCCAGTGGTGAACTCCCAAAAAATTACTACCACACTGGGGGCGTAGTATGGTGGGCGTGGCCAGAGGGAAAGTCCTGCTTTGCACCCAATTTAGGACTTTATTTCAAAACTTGGATGGGCGGGCCCAGCCAGAATTTCTGCTACCAGTTATGGCGAACAGGTGCGATGGCCACCACTGGGTCCAGATCTCACAACCGTACATTACCACTGGAAATACCATTGTCTTGACTATGCGAATTTTTGTTTGCAAGGTGATGTCTCTACTTTTAACTATGTTCCCCAGGTTTCTCATCGCTTGTCTCCCAAGCATCAGTCACCTTTTTATTTCATGGCTACATTCACCATCTGCAGTGATCTTGGATCCTAAGAAAGTAAAACCTGTCAATGTTTCTACTCCCCCCCCCCCATCTATAGGGCCTGTTGCCATTATCTTGGTTTTCTTGATGTTGAGTCTCAAGCCAGCTTTTACATTCTCTTCTTTCAAACTAAGCAGGAGCTTCTTTAGGTCTTCCTCACTTTCTGCCATTAGGGTGGTATCATCTGCATATCTCAAATTCTTGATGTTTCTCCCAGCAATTTTGATTCCAACTTGTGATTCATCCAACCCTGCATTGCGCATTATGTGCTCTGTATACCAAATATGCTCCGTGTACCAAATATGGTAACTTGCTTTTAGAGTGTGTATCCAGTGTGCCATACTGGGGTTATCTGTGAAACTGGTAGAATCAGTCCATAAATACCCCATTTACTTTAAAGCCTTATTAAAGTTGCTATAAATTGGTTCCGACTTGAAGGCATGTAACATAACAAACTTTTTACAGCAGGGCAGGAAATGTGTAGTCTTCCAGATGTCCTGGGTCTGCAATTATCTCTGAACTCTCACCAGCAGTCAGCGAGGAAGGATGAAAAGGACAATAGTTCAACAATGTTCAATTGCTGTCTTCCCCAGTTTAGCATTTCCCAGCAATCCTATTAACAATCAGCTAAGAGTCAAGGACAAATATGAATGGCTCCATCGTGACTTGATTGAGGAAAGGAAAGTCCGATGTTGCACAACACATACAATTGGAACATGAACGTGAGAAGTATGAATCAAAATAAACTGGAAACAGTAAAGTAAGAAATATTGTGCGTATACATTGCAGAGGTTGGTGTCAGTGAACGAAAGTGGACTGGGACAGGATATATTCAGTCAGCCAACCACAAAAGTGTTTTACTCTGGAAATGACAGACAGAGAAGAAATCGAGTTAGCAATTAGAAATTGCACTTATAAACCAGCCCCATAGCATTTAATGCCCTCTCTGGGTGGTTCACAGATTAATTAGCATTTTGCCTCCAACATCCCATGACACCCAATAATGTAAAAGAGGAAGCAAAGACGAAGCAGCAGCAAAAAAGAAGTCCCCAACATGCTAGGTGCTCATTTTACCAACCTCAGAAGGATGGAAGACTAAGTGAACTTTTATCCCCATCAGGATTGAACCCACAACCTTTTGGCTGCGGTACAGCAGTTTAACCACTGCACCACCAGGGCTCTAATACTGAGGAATGGCTCTAAAACTGAGGCAAGATGTAGCACAGGCAGTTAGCGGCTATAATCAAAATCTGACTGAATAATTTCACTCAGTCGCTGTGGAACTGCATTCATCAGGCAATAATTTTGTAACAGTTGTAGCAGAAGAAAAACCACTTTGAACTTTAAATGAACGAAGGTGGAAAATTCCCTCCTTGCTCCCTCTCAATGTTTTTGTGTACATGCTAGGAAATAGGTAAAAGAAATGAGCTGATATGCAAAAAGAAAAGCTAAGACCAGGTCTGCAGTATTGTGCATTTTGTGCATTCAACTGTCTCTCTCGGGTCTGGTCTATAGAAGCCTTTGTCTGTTTATATCTTTGCCCATTTTTGCTGCAAGAGGAGCCTGTATGCATAACACAAGAATAAAACCTTTCTCTGTCTTACTTTTGGTGCAGGTATTTATTAATTTTAAACCCCAAACACCCAAAATAATACTGCTTTGCCATTGTTCAACAACACTGTTTCCACTGTTAACAGGATTGCTGTAGTGTACAGTATTCTCCAAACATTTCTTAATGATTAGGCATTCCAATAATCTTATTAACTGTGAAAACTGTTGTGAAGTTTTAAGGAAACAGAAAGGTGCTGTTGCTTGATGTACTCTTTGAAAATGCCCCCAAACATTCATCTTTTCCCCCCCATGTACTTTTCCTACCAGCACTTAAAAAAACACCTCTGTTTCTATAGGTGAAGATGCAAGCATGATTCTTTTGTTAAGGGCTTATGGGACATTATCAAATTCAAAATGCTGTAATTTACCCATTACCACCTGATGGAAAAAAACTTCAGAAGGACATTCAGTGATTCTCAGACCACTTCACAGGCGGCGGCAGGAAAAATGCCATTGTCATGAATTTGTTTAAGGTGGATCCCAGCTTGCAATGAAGTGACCCACAGACTATGATCACAAAGCCATCTCATGCAGCACATATGAAATGAGACATGCAGGATTTAACTTTGGGACTCCATTGGACTGCCGCTGCCTTGAGGATACTGTATTATAAAGGTGCACCTTCACAGCCAGTCCATTTGACATGGCCTCTTCCACCTCCAGGACTGTTGGGTATCAGAATTCCTCCTCTGCTCATCTTGCCATTGGGCCCAATATAAATGGCCTCTGGCTAGGCCACGCACACCAATCTCAATTAAATCATTAGCAGATGTGTAATGCGCCAATGTTTATTTACCATCTATCTACTAAGTGGTTAAAACGGTGATGACTGGAAAGTTGGCAGGTCAGCATTTTGAGACCTGAGTGCTGCGTGATGAAGTGGGTCTCTGTCCCAGCTCCTGCCAACCTAGCAATTTGAAAGCAAGAAATTGCAAGTACAGTCATACCTCGCATACCTCACTATACGAGTTTTTCACTATGCGAGTCAGACTCGCATAGCGAATTTTTTGCTATGCGAGTTGGACTTTTCCCTATGGAAAAACTCACATAACGAGCGTTTCTAGTTTTCCCCATAGAAACGCTCGTTATGTGGGTTTTTCCATAGGGAAAAGTCCGACTCACATAGCAAAAAATTCGTTATGCGAGTCAGACCCCTTAGCGAAAAACTTGCTCATTATGTGAGTTTTTCGCTAAGCAAAACGCTCGATATGTGAGGTTTGACTGTTGATAAATAGGTACTGCTTCGGTGGAAAGGAAAACAGTTTCCGGTGTACTCCGGTCTCTAATCAAGCCTGACCATAGAAATGTCTGCAGAAGCAGGCAGAGTTGGCTCTTTGGTTGTAACCGAACACCACATCCTAGAGTCGGGTACGATGGGCTTTGAAGCTAGGGTGACCTTTACCTTTACTAACTATTTACAACTCAACAGAAACAAACTTCACAGTAATAAATATAAATCCCAGGCAGGGCTCTTCTGTTATTACTGGTTGCAAATAGCCACACTGATTTATAAATGTACAGTATCTGTTATGCTAACCAAATCAGTCTGGCCAGGTTATCTTGCTATGGTAACAGAGTAGACCATACAGCCAGCAATTCAATGTTGAATGACAGGCAGTGGTTAACTAACCTGACAACCCTGAGGACTAATGGCCCTGGGTGCCAAAGTCCACAGGGAAGGGTGATAGTCCCCATGTGGATTAAATTCCACTTGAATCCATCTTGGTGGAGGGCAGAAATTTCATCAATACTGGCCTTATGTATGAAAAAATAGACTTAATCCACGAACGCAAATATTAAAATACAAGAGATAGTCTTTTTTGTTTTGTTTACTCTCTGATGTATTAAGACAAGGGGGCACATCTTGACTATATAATAATATTTTATTTATTTATTCGACTTATACCCTGCCTGTTTGAGACGCCGTCCCACTCTGGGCAGCTCACAATGTTAAAAAAGCAAAACCAACGCCATAAAATCATAGAAAATCCCACCCACCCAACCCAATCAGCACCAAGGACCACGATGTCTGAAATTATTCTGGGTTGAAACTATTTTTCCAGGGAAAGCCCAAATTAGGGCCTTTTGTGTCCCTAAGAGCTGGGACCGAGAAGGGTGCTCAATCCGTCATGCAATATCCGGGTCCCGAACTGCCAACTTGTCAGCCTTCCAGTTAACAAGGTGAGCTTCGTAACCACTGAGCCAGTGCAGCCGGATCCGGCCCCTGATGCCAATTCATCCAGCTCGCGATGCCCTTGCCGCTGCTGGGCATTTAACGGGCGCATTTAACTTCCGCTTCCAGGAGCAATGAGGGCTTCCCGGGCCAGGTAAATTGGCATCAGGGGCCGGATCTGGCCCCTAGGCTGTAGTTTGGGCACCCCGTTGTAGGGGCTCAGTGGGCACCCCGAGCTACATCTCGACTTGAAAACAGAGATTTGAGAGAAGTGGCCATTGCGACATCCGCAGTCCAGTTGGACACTCCAAAAATTAAAAGTAACTGGGGGGGGGGAGTTACATTATTAAACGCGTTAATAACGAATTACGCAATGCACTCAAGTAAAACGAGAGCGGCCAAAACTAAACTCCACTGTGGCCAGTCCGGAGCACCCGAAAGAGAAGGAACGGGCGTGTAACGCTGGATTTGACAACGCAGCAGGAAGTGGTGGCGCCTCGTCTGAACGTGCCCGAGCGGTCAGAGCCCGCGGGTTGCGCCCCGGGGAGGAGGAAGGAAGAGGAGGAGGGCGGCGGGGGCGGCGTTGCGCAGCGCTTACCGGCAAGGTCTCCAGGAGGGCGCTGGGGGGCTTCTGCGCTGGCCTCCCTCCTCCGTCGTCCCCGGGGGCTCCTGGTGCGGCGGCGCGATGTGCCCATTTCTTCCGAAGGAAGCGGAGGCTGGCGCGCAGGGCGGTCTCGAACCCGCGCCACTCGCCGCCGCCGCCGCCACCCGTGGCCATTACGCACCTGTGGCCCCCTTGGACGGTCCAGTGTTGAGAAGCAGGTTGTGCTTCTAGGGAAGCGGCGCGCCCGCAAACCAGCGCCGGAGCTCGGGAGGGGATTGCCCGCTGGAGAGGCCAGACCCGACCCGCTCCGCCTCTCCGCTTCTTCGGTCCCTCCTCCTCCTCCTCCTGCCCGGGGCACTCCCTCTGGTCTGCCCCGGGGTGGTGCACTTGCCAAGGGCTGGCTAACTTACCTTTGGGCACAACGAGGCTACCTGCCATGAAGTCTCTCTGCCTGTATGTACCTGTTATTACCTGTTTTATCTGTTTTACTGTTTTAAATTTTTATGAATTTTTAAGGAAGTCAAACCTCATATAACACTAAAACCTGGTTCCACAAGTCTTGATGTTATATGATTTTTAGTGTTATCCGATGCATGTTAAAATCCTATGGGAGCCATAGAGATACATTGTAACCACACAGGCTTTAGCGGTTGTTATCTGAAGCATCCCATAGGATCTTAATGTTATCCGATGCAATTCTTCCCCCCAGATTCCTTAATGTTATGCGATTTTCGTGTTATTCGATACTAATGTTATATGAGGTATTACTTGTATTGTCTGTTTTTTAGATTACCTATTGCGGTAATTCATTCTGTAAGCCGCCCAGAGTCGGGTCTTCCCAAGTGGGGCGGGGTATTAAGTGCGAATAATAAATAAATAAATGTCTGACGAAGTGGACTTGATCCGCGAAAGCTAACATCATATTATTATCATCATCATCATTATCGTGTCAAGCACACAAAGGTGCTTTCTCGGTTGAAATGATTTTTGCTGAAGGAACTCCGCTCAGGGCACGCTCGAATGAGGTTCCTTTCATGCCTCTCTAAGATCTTTTCCCACCTGGTCCCTATTTATCTACAGTACAGTACAGTAAAACCTCAGATAACACTAAAACCTGGTTCCACAAGTCTTGGTGTTATCCGATTTTTAGTGTTATCCGATGCATGTTAAAATCCTATGGGATCCATAGAGATACATTGTAACCACACAGGCTTTAGCGTATCCGATGCATCCCATAGGATCTTAATGTTATCCAATGCAATTCTCCCCCCCCCCCCAGATTGCTTAATGTTATGCGATTTTAGTGTTATCCGATACTAATGTTATCTGAGGTATTACTGTACTTGCAATTTCTTGCTTTTGAACTGCTGGGACGGCAGGAGCTGGGACACAGACAGGCACTCAGTCTTGAACTGCTGACTTGCTGACCTTCCTAACAAGTCGTGCTCCTTAACTACTGAGCCACTGCAGTCCCTGGCATTAAAATACAGAAATTAGTCTTTAAAGTGCTACAATGCTAGTGTTTAGTTTACTTTCCGATTTGCTTGAAACGCAGACTAACATAGTTATTAGTCCATAAAACACAGGAGTTAGTCTTTGGGACTGCAGTGGGATAGTGGTCAAGATGCAGAACTTGACAGCAGGTCGCAGTTTGAGACCTGAGTGCTGCATGATGGATTGACTCGCATCATCTGTACCTGTTCCTGCCAGCCTAGCAGCTCAAACGCAAGAAATTGCAAGTAGATAAATAGGTACTGCTTTAGTAGAAAATGTAACAGCATTCAGTGCACTTCAGCATCTAGTCATGCCTGCCACATGATTACAGAAGCATCTGCAGTTTCTGTGTTTATGATCAGAGTTACTGATAGGAGTGAAGACGAGGAATTGGGAGTATCCATGTAGGGCAGGGGTTGGCTGAATCTGGCCCACAGCACCAAATAATCTAGCCCTCGCTCCAACCGCTGCGGGAAGCAGTCACAACTGTATTTATGTTGGGGGGGGCACCAGTCTGGCCCCCTCAACTGTTTCTGAGGGAATGTGATGCAGCCTCCAACTTAAAAAGGTTGCCGACCCCTGATGTAGAGTATCACTGACAGCCTAGTAATATACATAGGACTTGAAATGACAAAGTTAGTGTCCGACCTGACTTCTACAGTGTCAGGGAGAAATTCAACTGTGTCAGAGTAGGCCTAAACATACGAACATAAAGGTCTCACTTCCTCTAAAGCTGTAGTTCCCAAGTTCCACAGGGGGCAATTTGGGAATGGGTTATTAACAGTAATTGGGCTTTTAGGCTTCCTCCACATGAATAGCTCACTTCTTGAATAATAAGAATTATATGTTACAGTTGGGAACCACTGCTCTAAAGCCAGTCCTATCTGACCCTAGGGGCCGGTGCTCATCTTTATTTTAGAGCCAAAAAGCCAGTGCTGTCTGCAGATGTTTCTGTGGTCATGTGGCAGACAGGACTAAATGCCAGAGTGCACAAAACACTGTTACCTTCTCCACCAAAGTTGTACCTATTTATCTACCTGCACTTTATTGCTTTCGAACTGCTAGGTTGTCAGGAGCTGGGACAGATGATGGGCATTCACTCCATCATGCAGCACTCAGGTCTTGAACTGCTGACCCGTTGTCTTCAGCGTTGTAACCACTAAGACCACGGACTGATTCTTGCTAACATACATGTGGATAATCAGATTGTGTTTGTATTATCCAGCCTTCTGCATCAGTTGTTTTGTACATCTTTATGTAAATATGATTTCTTGCTCCACAAACAGAGCTAAAATCATTATGAATACTGTAGGTGATTCCACTGCCTGCATAACTTCATCTTAATAGCCCGGTTGGAAGTTACAGTGGATATTTAATGTAAAAGAAATCTTAGCTAGGGAAACTTAACATGTTATATCACAATGTTCTGAGAACAGACAAAAAAACAAACCCCTTTCAACAACTGTCACAAGATGGGGAGACTGCTGTAACTGAATGGTCACCTGGGACCGCCAACCACCCAAAATTAGGGTTCAGTTTGACAAATACCCAGGTATAGCAGCTTTCCACTCTTCAGACATGTTTCTCTCAGTAAACAGGGAGATGGCAGGAATATGTATATGAGCTTCACAACCTTCTTCCATGTCTGGGCCACATGTGAAACTGCCAAAAGGAAGGCACCTTTTGGTGAGTTCATTCTGCAGTTCTTTTCACCTAACCCAGTGGGAGAAAGATTAGCCAGCAACATAAGGTAGCCATTACTAGGGTACACCCGATAGTGGGTTTAAAATACCACAATCTTCGAGGAAGCTCTTTCTGGATATAACCTTTCTAAAAGCCTTAAACAGGGCTTTAGAAATCTGTATTTTCCCTAAATTTTAGGAATATCTCAATTTTCATTGCAAAATCTCCAAAGCAAAGGATCCACAAAAAGCAGAATGGTATATAATAGTGGCCTTCCAATGTTTTTGTACTCCAAGTCCCATAGAACCTCAGCCTTGTCTAGTGCAGATGGGAGCTGTAAGTCAAGGGTCATACAGTTGCCTTTCCCTACTCTAAGTGATTCAAGACTTTAGTGATTTGAGCTGAGACATTTCAACTGCTGCTGCTTCCCACTCTTTAATTAAGTTTTCTTTTTCAAAGGTACATCTGCTGAAGACAGCTAGAGTGCAAAGTGTTGAAAATAGTCCAGTATGCGTTTTGCGTTTTTGGTATCCCAGTTATGTGATTTTAAAGGTCCTTCACATATAGTGATGTATTTCTGCACCATTTGTTCTCCCGTCTCTCGGAAATCCAGAACCTGGCTGCTCACACTGCTGGGCGGGCTGTCATTTGAGTCTGTATCTGCGCTTTGTCTTTGTTCCATATCCTTTTCACAGTACTTTAGTCGCCAGTAACACATTTCACCACAGTACATCATGGCCAATAGATGGGTGTCACTAAATATGCCTGCCAATGAGAGAGAGGAATACTTAAAATGTAGAAAATATGGGGATATATTTTACTTGGTGTACTTTTCCATTAACCAGTCTTACCAGAATACCACCTTCAATTTACCCACAAACTAAGGACTAAATCAGATTAGTACTTAGGTAAGATTCCACCAGGTAATAGTGGACGTTGTGTATAGCTTAATAGCAGAAGATAAGTTTTATGTGCAAAAGGTCCCAGGTTCAATCCCTACATTGCTAGCTAGGTTTAGAAAATCCTGTTGTTTACATTAAACTGGGAAGGTTTTTTCAATCAGAATTGACAATACTGTACTGTGTTAGATAGAAGCTTCATCTATATAAACCATAAGACTGCCTGCAATTCTTTGTCTATATTCATCTGTCTAGGACAGGCTCCCAACCTAAGGCCCATGGGCCAGATCTGGCTCATGGTACCATTTCATGTGGGGGTCCCGCCCTTCCAAGGGTATTTCAGAAACAAAATGGCCACCCCCATTGTGCTTACAGGGCAGCCCTCAAAGGTGACTGAGAGAGTGTGACCCAGCTTCCAGCTTGAAAAGGTTGGGAACCCCTGGTCTAGAGACAAAGGGCCTGGATTCTGTCCTTGAATTATAGGGGCCAGACAAGTCTGGCCTAACACTCTTATGTACCTGTAGCATAACATCCTTTCTACTGTTTTTCAGTGTAAACTGCTTCGAGAGGCCATCTTGGGTGAGAAGCAGCATACAAAAAAAGTTAGCTTAAAACGATCATGTACACATAACCCAGATGAAATACAGAGAGGTAGCACAGTGTACAAGCTGGATGGAAAAGACATAGATTCAAATTCTTAAGAAGCCAGAAGATACACTGAGTAACTTTCTGCCAATCATTAACTTTCAGTCTAACCTATTATACAGGATTATTGCTTTGATCTCCTCAGAACAGAGGCAATAATTCACTGGTTATCAGTTTGTCTCCAGGCACAACTTGAAGTGCCGGATGTGACGTAGAAAGTGCTATACAGCCTGAAGCCAGGTTATCAGAAGGACCAGAAGCTCCCGTGCAAACCTGCCTGTGCTTTAAGGTCTGAAGAAGACATATTTCTCAGTTCCACCACTTTCACAGACCTATCTTGTGGGGGCCTGAGAGGGGGTCTTCTAAGGGGCTGCACACAGGCTTTGTAACTCCTTCCCAAGAAAGGTAGGTTTGACCCCTTCTTGATCTCCTGCCATTGTGTAGACCTTTGGACTTAAGCCGACTTTGGAGAAATTAGAAAAAGGGATTTACAATCTGATTGGGCTAGATTAAGATACTGGCTTCTTCACTAATGTTCTGCTACCACAAATAAAAGTGGGCCTATCCCTCATTCAGTGAAAAAGCCCAATTGAACACCCTTCTCTTTCAACCCTAAGAAAAAAAATTAAGTTGTTTTAACTATCATCATCATCATAATGTGCCAACATGTCATTTCCAACTTATGTCCACCTTTTATAGGAGTACTCGGATGTTGTTTACCATTCCCTTCTTTGAAGGCACTTTCTATCAAGCTTTCTTTCAAATAAAATAATTGGAGTTTTTGTTGTTGCACAGTCGATTCCGACCCTTTGCAACCCTATGGACCATTACCCTCCAGGCACCTCTATCTTCCACCATCCTCCTCAGCCTGCCCAGCTTTGTGCCCATTGCATCTACAATACCATCTAGCCATCTCATTTTCAGCCGCCCCCTTCTTTTGCTCTCCACCTTTCCCAGCATCAAGGCTTTCTCGAGTGAATCCTCTCTTCTAAGAGAATTTATCATTGAATCTCAATTGGGCTAAGACAGACCCGTTGCTTCAGTGTGACCACACTGAAAATAAATCAGAAACTACTTTAGTGCATTTACACTGCTAAAAATGACAAAACTGCTGTAACAGCTGGCATGCATTTACTTTTTTGGATAGGACTCTTAATGCAAAAGACAGCTGAAAATTATTGTGAGAGACCTAGAATTCCTTCCCCTTTCTCAAAGCTGCTAACAATGCTTCTTTTCTATGTACTATTCACATTTCTTTTAATTTGGTTCTGAAAAAAATGGGAAGAACATGATGGAGAATATTTACCTTCACAAACCAATTTAGCTGTATCTCCATCTTTAAACAAAAATTTCTCAGAAGTTCTAAAGTTAAGCATTTTCACCAAGTAGAGGATTCCTCTGTCGAGAACCTAGCAGAAGAGAAAGCAGTTAGAATTGCATAGTTTTTAGATCCAAGGGCATTTGAGAAACAAAATGACCACCCTTCAAAGCTGTTGGGGCAAAATGGCTACCCCCATCATGCTGGCAGGGCAAAATGGCCATCCAACCCTTGAAGCTGACTGAGAGAGAGCATGACGCGGCTCCTGGCTTGAAAAGGTTGGGCACCCCTGCTTTAGAACAATGTATTAGATAATGGCCCTGTTTTCTTTTTCTCTGCTCTGAAAGTATCCAGGTAAAACAAGCTCAAAAATGCAGACAAGCTCAATCATATCCATCTCTATAAATCAGGGAAGCTCAATAAAGCTCAATTAATGGTGCCAATACTCCTCTCCAGGTGTACAAGCCTTCTGCATCCAGCAATGCCAAAGACGGTACAAAAATGGGCACATACGGGAAGTGGCATAGTGCAGGTTTCAGCCGTCCGGGGCAGAGGCCAAACTTACCACATACCCCATGTAGGCTTGTCCCTCATGTAGGCTTGCTGCCGCCCCCCACGCTGCCCGTCCCTATTCCGCCCAGTCTGCCCTCGCTCCTCCCTGCCCGTTTTCTCTTGTGGTGTGCCCCGCCTGTCCCACAGTTCTGCCGCAGCTTCAGGAAGCCAAACCTCACATTTTGGGCCTCATCCATGGCAGCAGTGGCCACACTTTCTCCCTGTTGTCTTGAACGTGGTCTGCTCATCCCCAAGGCAGCAGAAACCCCAGCCAAAGTGGATCGGTGCCTTGTAAAAATTTTTTGTTGTGTCCTTTTTTGAAATCCACAGCATTAGGTACCTCGTGGGAATGACTACATTTCCCAGACTCCCTCAGTGCTGCAGGCCAGGGGAGTCTGGGAAATGTAGTCATTGTTGCGAAGTCCCTAACGCCACGGAGTTCAAAGCGAGGACACAACAAAAATTTTTTTGCAAGGACCGATCCACTTTGGCAGGGGTTTCTGCTGCCTTAGGGACGAGCTATAAGTGACGTCGGGGGGGCGGGTGCCCCTGCTGTACCCCATCTCCAGAGGCTGGGATGTTCCATCCACCTGCCCGTCTGCCCGCACAAGGCAACACCAGGCAAAGGCAGGCAAACCAGCCCGCCCAGACCAAGGGAGCGGTGCCCAGGCACAATGCTGCCCCAAAAAAGTGCCCTCTGGGGCAGGCTACACCCCTGTCCTCCCATGCTACGCTACTGCCTATGGGAGTACCCACCCATTCCAAACCTCAGGAAGAAGGTGGTGAAAGTTTATCGTAAATCAGGTTGGCTGTATAGTACACTTACTGAAGCAGAACATTAAATATGACTTTTCAAACTTATTGGTCAGGTTAGGAGCAACGGAAAATGAAATTAAGATAATACAACTTTGTGGGGGCTTAATGGTTAAGACACTGAACTTCAAGACCAGAAGGTTGGCAGATCAGAAGTTCGGGACCCAAGTGCTGTACAGTGGACTGAACATCCATCTCTGTCCCAGCTCCTTTCAACCCAACAGTTCAAAAGCAAGAAATTGCAAGTAGATAAATAGGTAACACTTTGGTGGTAATGTAAACAGCGTTCTGCGTACTCTGGTGTCTAGTCATGCCTGCCACATGACCATGGAAATCTCTGCAGATGCAGACAGCGCTGGCTCTTTGGCTATAAACAGAGATGAGCGCTGAATCCTAGAATTGGATGTGACTGGCTTTCAAACAAGGGTGACCTTTACTTTACATTGCAAAAGGCATAGGCCACTCTGTACTACCCAAGGTTTAATTTCCTAAGTGCTATTAGTTTCCTTTAGATCACTACAAATTAAAGAGGTAGGTCAAGATATACAGATAGATTCTGAGTAACTTGCAAGAGATATGACTGAATCTATTTGTTTATCGGGGGGGGGGGAGTGAATATTAAAGAATACAAACAACAATATTGGGCCTGCCCGGCCTTATGCTGTTGCTCATTTTGCAGTTATGACATTTTTTCACCTTAAAAATATAACTATTAATCAGCTACTTTTGGGTAGCTCTGCTGGATTATGACAGAATCATAAAGCAAAATGTTGTTGATTTCTTTTCTCATGTAACCATAAGACTAGGGAGGGGATGTGGTTAGCGTTACCAGGGCCTGCTGCCCCTCCCAGTCCTCTAAGCCAGGCAGACATACCAAAAGGCAGGAAACAGCTTCTTCCATATTTAGAGTTCAGGAAGCTGTTGGATATTTTCTGAGATTGTGCAAAGGGAACAGATATTTTCTTGTGCAAACTTGCAAACTAAACACCAGCATAACACTAGGGTACAAGTAAAGGAGACAAACAGGATTGTACCTCTGATCCATACGCTCTTGAATGTTCGATTATTTATGTTTTTGATTACCCCATTGTCTGGCTCATGGCACCAAACTCGTTTTGCTCCAATCCTCTTGTTCGAATCTCACTTAATAACTCCTTTTCTCATGCACATTACTTGCACCTGAATGGTCCTCAGAGTTTTAGTTAAAAATAGATTTATAGTTTGAATTCAGTCCACCTATATCAAGCCCTCTGTGTCGGAAAGGCAGTTAGCCTCCCTTTGGATTCTACAGTATATTACTGCTTGCAAATATGAGCTGATAAAAAAATGCATTCATAGTGTGAGTTCATAGCGGATTTATAGCAGTAGTCCAAGTGTTAGATACAGTGGTACCTTGGATAGCGTTTACCTCGGATAAGGCTAAAATCGGATAACGTTGGGGAATTTGAGGCAAACATTTGCACTGCACAATGTTAAGATAAGAGGGGCTATGTGTACCTTTTTAAGTAAACCAGTCTTCTTGGCCAACCATTCTTTCCTTTCTTTAACTGTGTGGCAAAACATGTAGAGTAAAGCCCCTCTCCTCCAGTAAAGACATTCCAGCAATTCCACACCAAGCACTGCAAGGGGCTAAAAAAAAAGGCAGAGATACATCAAGTAAATATTCTTGGACCTTTAATAAACAAGGCAACTACAGTACATTTTGGACTTGTTGATGGGGTAAAGTTCTGTAAAGATCAGAATAATTACAATAAAAATAAAAATAAGAGAAGGTCCCTGAAGATAGGATAGTTTTTCAGTTGTTTATGCTGCTCATACATTTTTTAAAAATACATGAACAATTTGGATCCAAGTTTAGTACTCACATCTTGAGATGTGCCGCTTTCAATGACGAGCATTTCTGGCTCTGAAAGTGCATTGATTAATTCCTCTACTTTTTGCATGGAAGACTCTTCTGGAAAGTTATGTTCAACAAGTTGGTTTTCCTCAAAATATGTTATATCCAGTAGAGCCTTCAGAAAAGTAGAAAAATATAGGTTCTGTATTACTCAGTATTACGTTCTTTAACTTGTTCAGTCCTTTCATCATTGACAGCTTACTGTGACAGTGTAAGCTGACTTGTGCCTTACTAAGCAAAGGAAACTTTTAAGAGGAGAATTTACAGCAGCATTTCCCCTACTCTCTCAGGATTCCCATTCTCCCTAAGATGCACAAGGTAAAAGTTTACACAGTGGAAAGGACAGCCAGATTACTTTCACCTTCAACACCAATTAATCACTGTCTATCATCATATCCTGCGTCCACACCAACGGCCAGGGAAGAAGAAGCCAGGGCAGGTTGAGGACTTCACCGCCCCTCCCCCTGACCCCCATCAACATGTTGTAATGTAATGTATTGTTTGTAAGCCACCCTGCTTCACTACGGTGAGTGGGCGGCAATATAAATTTGAAATAATACATAAATAAATAATCCTATAGAATCATCATAATCCTATGGAATCAGGACTTCCAGCCCAAGTTATTGGCAAGAGTGAATCCTTTTCACTTCTTTTTAGAAGTGACAGCTTAGATATTTTGCAGATTACTATAGCTGTTTGTATAAAATGTTTGCAGCTGCCTGAACTAATGTGCTGTTTTGATCAACTCACCAGTTTTAGGAACTTTTGTGAGCCAGCTGTTGCTGATAAACTATTAATCTCAAATGCTGCAATCTCTCTAATAGAATCTCTTGTATTTCATCTTCTTTAGAATCCATTACCTAACCTCACCTTTTAAACTTTATAACTGAAATTAAGTAGTGGATCTGTTGACATCATCAGGTTTATGCAGAATAAGTTCTGACCTAGATTTCCAGCAGTAGTCACAGGGAGTCAACATTCAGCTTCTTTAAATAAACTAAGAGTCTCTATTTGACATCCAGGGTAGAACACAAAGTACTAACACTAGCACTTATGTGCTGCTCTATAGCTCTTTGAGCACTTCCTAGCAGCTCACAAAATAATTAGCATTTTGCCCCCAATATGTTAGGTACTCATTTTAGCAACCTTAGGACTGAAGACTAAGTCAACCTCATAATGTTATGCAGAAACTGATGCCCTCTCCATGATTCCTTAGTAGCACCAAAATAATGAAATAATTTGTATGGAGAGGGAGTGAATGGTTAAAAGACCCCTAAAATGTAATCCTATGCTCACATATTTGGGAGAATCTGCCACATTACTTGAGACTAACTTTTGAGCAGATACAAGACTGGAAGTGCAATCCAAACTTTAAACTAGGGGTTCTCAACCATTTTGCACCGGAGGCTGGATCACGCCCCCTCAGACAGCTGACTGGGCCAGACATGTGGTTTCCCCTTGTTGTAATGCTGCTATAAACCACAGTGGGCATGTTTGCACATGCGTGTTTACGGCTGTCATAAATGTGTCTGCTACTGCTTCCGGGGTCGTCACTGCGAGCCAGATGATTTACCACCAGAGGCCAGGGCCGGCACACAGGTTGCGAACCCCTGCTTTAAACTTTTTTTTAAAATGTGTTACAGATGACTTTGACATGTGTAGTTCAAACTATAAAAACAATCCCAAATCTGGTACCTCCCAAATATATTGGGATATGATTTCTTCAGCCTTCACTAACATGACCAATAGTGAAAGACAATGGAAGTAGAAACATCTGGAAGACAGGTCTACAAATATTAAAATGATGAAGATAAAGTAGGGAATGTGAAGCAGAAACTCTGTGTCTTTAAATGTACTGTACAGTATATAAGTCCTTTCCAGGTTACTGAAATTGACAATGTATTTCAAGTCAGTTGTAAAGTTGCAATAAACTACTATTGTTAGAATCTGAAAATTAATCTTATTCTCCAATACATATTATAAATTTTGATTTTAGTGAGATAGACCCCCCAAGTATGTTAAAACTGAAAAGTTGAAAGTTCATTACTGTACAATACCTGCGTATAAAGTGGAAGAAACTTAAAAAGTGTACAGTCTTCTCCAGGTTCTTTGCAAAGGTCTGTCAGTCTTCCCAGTGTGGCAGAAGCTTGTACTAAGAATGCATCTGTTGGGAAGGACAGACAACCCTACTGAAACACAACAAACTTGACTATGCCATCAATGAACAGCTTTCCACATATATCAGTATAATATCGGAATGTTCGTAACTATTGGAATAGTAGATGAATTACTTCTTTTAACATATTTCAGTAATTTCAATACTGATGTTTTAATGCCAAAATATTGGTATGAGACTACATAGTAAGCACACTACTTTTATGACTAAATTAGAGCAGACTACTGTGGCTCAGTGGTTAAGATGCTGAATGTGACAACTGGAAGGTCGACAGGTCAGCAGTTCAAACCCAAGTGCTGCACAATGGAGTGAGTCCCTGCCTCTCTCCCAGCTCCTGCCAATGTAGCAGTTCAAAAACAAGTAATTACAAGTAAATAAATAGGTACCACTTTGGTAGGAAAGGTAACAACATTTCATGCACTAGTCATGCCTGCCACATGACACAGGCAGCCCTGATTCTTTGGCTGCAAACGAAGATGAGCACTGGCCCCTAGAGTCAGATGCAACTGTCCTTCGAGCAAGGGAGACCTTTACCTTTGATAAAGCTGAAAGTTGAGTAGCAGATTCAAGAGCTTCTTCACATCTTTGCCTATAAAGATCAGATTACAGTAATACCTCGGATAACGCTAAGACTTGGTTCCACAAGTCTTGGTGTTATCTGATTTTTAGTGTTATCCGATGCATGTTAAAATCCTATGGGATGGATCAGATAACGTTAAAGCTCCATAGAGATACATTGTAACCGCATAGGCTTTAGCGGTTTTTATCCGATCCATCCCATAGGACCTTAACGTTATTCGATCCAATTCTCCTCCCCAGATTACTTAACTTTATGCGATTTTAGCATTATCCGAGGTAAACATTATCCGAGGTATTACTGTACCTTGAAGAGCCTGCCTCACATTATTGAAAGCAAATGCCAGAATCCAACACTGGGTTAAATGGAGCGCCTCTCCAACTCTAAGTAAATCAACTTGTCATTATAAACTTGATGCAGTAGATTTTGCAAGAAATAAAGAAATTGCTGGAAATGCAAACTAACAAGAGGAATGAAGAATGGATGCTGCAAGTGATACACATTATGTAAAGATAATAGAGCCCCGGTGGTGCAGTGGTTAAACCGCTGCACTGCAGCCAGAAAGTTGTGAGTTCAATTCTGACCAGGACAAAATTCAAATTTTTTGTAAACTGCCTAGAAAGTGCACTAACTGCTATCGGGTGGTATATGAGTGTAATTGTGTTGGTTTTGTCTGGCATTCTCATCCCTATAGTAAAGGTAATGGTCACCCTTGCTCAAAAGCCAGTCGTATCTGACTCTAGGGTTCTGTGCTCATCTGTTTATAGCCAAAGAGCTGTCTGAGTCTGCAGACATTTCTGTGGGCATGCGGCAGGCATGCCTCAACACCAGAATGCATGGAACGCTGTTTACCTTCCCACTGAAGTGATCCCTATTTATATACTTGCAATTTCTTGCACCAAGGTACTTGAAGTCTTTTACTTGCTCTAGGACTTGCCCCTTCAGCTGAATGGTATGCTGCTTCTTGATCCTGGAGATCACCATGGTGCTATAGTAAATGAAAGGGGACAAGTGAGTCCTGAGCTCAATCAGAGGGTGGCAACACCTGGCAGACTGTTTCTTAGTAAAGACCAAGTCAGCAAGGCCACTAAGATGGCAGTCTACAAATTGACCTTTGTTCCTACGTTCATATACAGCAGTGAGTCATGGTTGCTCACCTCCAGGCATTACTGACAATTGCAAGCAATGGAGATGAGGTATCTGAGGAAGGTTGAGAAGAAAACCAAGCATGACCGATTGCGAAACATGACCATCAGACAGAACCTGAACATTCGGCCACTGAGGTGTACAACTGATAAGGGTCAGCTACGCTGGTTTGGCTACATCAACCAAATGGCTGAAACCAGAATCCCGCAGCAGGCATGGGAGGCCCGAGTGCAGGGTACAAGACCCCGAGGCAGGCCCCGCATCAAGTGGATTGATAACATCAAAGAGGCCCTTCATGTTTGCGGTAGTGACCCGAGGTGAGCTACAGAGTTGTACAAGGCAAGGAGAGATCCCAATGGAGATCCTTTGCAAGGTAGAAGAGGAGGTGATTAAGTAAGCAATTTCTTGCTTTCAAACTGCTAGATTGGCAGGAGCTGGGACATTGATGGGAGCATACTCCGGCATGCAGTACCCGGAAATCAAACTCTGACCTTCCAGTCAGCGAGTTCAGTGTCTTAACCACTTGAGCCACTGCGGTCCATGCTAGCCAACCATTGTGTACCTCTATACCTGATACAGTCTATATAAATTAATGGCATGAGACCACACTCTTAGGTCTGATGAAGTGGGACTTGACCCACTTTGAAAGCTGACGTTCAAATACACGAGTTAGTCTCTAAGGTGCCACAACATTTGTGTCTTTTTTTTGCTACGTTTACTCTCTGATATGTTTGCACAGAAAAGCACGGCTACCATTTCACAAGGGACTGCAGTGGCTCAAGTCACTAAGACGCTGACTGGGAGGCGGAAGGTCAGCAGTTCAAGACCTGAGTGCTGCATGACAGAGTGAGCTCCCATCTCTGTTCCAGCTCCTGCCAACCTAGCAGTTTGAAAGCAAGAAATTGCAAGTAGATAAACAGGGACCACTTCGGTGGGAAGGTAACAGCATTCCGTGCGCTCCGGTGTCTAGTCATGCCTGCCACATGATGACCATGGAAACGTCTGCAGAAGCAGACAGCGCTGGCTCTTCGGCTTAGAAACAGAGATGAGCACTGACCCCTAGAGTTGGATACGACTGGCTTTCGAGCAAGGGAAACCTTTGCCTTACCATTTCACCAAAAACCACCACCCCAGGAAGCAGGAGAGGTCGACGTCAGGGACCCCAGGCGGGGCCCCTCTCTTACCATGGGCTTCCCCGTCCCCGCCGCAGCGGCTCAGGCGCTCCTTCAGCCTCAAGAGGAGGAGCCGCCACTTCTGCAAAGGAACCGCCAGAAGAACCCCTGCCATAGGGAAGGCTGGCTCCGCGTCGGAGTCCTCGGCGTTCACGTGACTTCCCCTGGCCGTCCTCTCATGTGATGCAACCGTCACTCGCACGCCCCTCCCCTACGGTGTCTCCGCCACGTGATCCGCTGGGGCGTCTCCGCGTAGCCACGTCAGAGAAAAAAGGCGTGGAAGGAACAAAGAGATAAGAAAATAGTAGAGAGGCAGCTGCGCTTGCACTTTCGGGATCCTTATTTAGGATTTGCTTGTTTAGTTGTCATTTTTTTTCTTTTCCCTTCTTATATATATATATATATATATATATATATATATATATATATATATATATATATATATATATATATATATATATATATATATATATATATATATATATATATATATATATATATATATATATATATATATATATATATATATATATATAGTATAAACAAATATTTTTCTTCTTTTTATTCTCTTCTTTCTTTCCCTCCTTTTTCTCTTCTTTTATTTTTCTCTTCATTTTGAATGTTAGCATATATTATTCATGTGTTATTCAATTTAATTTCAACTCAGGGTGTATATAAAATTGGCTAACTGGCTCAAGTCGCTAAGATGCTGACTGGGAGGCGGAAGGTCAGCAGTTCGATTCCCGAGTACTGCAGGATGGAAATGAGCTCCCGTCTCTGTCCCAGCTCCTGCCAACCTAGCAGTTCGAAAGCAAGAAATTATTATTATTATTATTATTATTATTATTATTATTATTATTATTATTATTATTATTATTATTATTATTATTATTATTATTATTATTATTATTATTATTATTTCAATTTCTATACCGCCCTACTCGGTGGGACCGGTTCACAACATATACAAAGTTAAAAAGTTCACAACATATACAAGTTCATAAAACAACATATAAATATCAAATAATCAGTATCAGACCACAAATCATCAAAATATCACAATATCGCATCACAGCAAAAAGTACCACATTACAGTAAAAAAGTACCACATTACAGTAAAAAGATTCAGTAAACATCAACATCAATAATAACATCAATAATCAAAAGTATCCAAGTAGATAAACAGGGACCACTTCGGTGGGAAGGTAACAGTGTTCCGTGCGCTCCGGTGTCTAGCCATGCCTGCCACATGACCATGGAAACGTCTGCAGAAGCAGACAGCGCTGGCTCTTCGGCTTAGAAACAGAGATGAGCACTGACCCCTAGAGTCGGATATGACTGGCTTTCGAGCAAGGGAAACCTTTACCTTTACTAACGTGCTTCTGCTATTGTATTATTGCTATGCCTTTTTTCTTGTTAATGTTCTTGTTTATCTGTTGTTACAATAAAAATAAGTTATTTATAAAAAAGAAGTCTCACTCCTATGTCTAATGAAGCGGACTTGGTCTGTGAAAGCCAACATTAAAATTCAGTAATTGTAGCTCCGTTAGTCTCTGTCCCACAAAAAAGAAGAGCACCCTGTGGCATTGTAAAGACGGATACATGCATTATTATGTGAACCTCTGTGGATTCACCCTGCTACACTAAAATCTTCATTATTATTATTATTATTATTGTTAGTTCGATTTATATGCCGCCCTACTTGGTGAAAACCAACTCAGGGCGGCTTACAACATAAAATCGAATACAACACAATATAACAGATCAACAATACAAAACCATCATGGTTGATACATATTATATACTGTATTTGCCAGCATATAAGACGCATCAGAGTACAAGACACATCCTGTTATGACAAAAAAAATACACTTTTATTTTTTCTTTATTCATGTCAGATGCACCACCAGCATATAACATACAGTATAAAGTTAAAATTAACACATCTAAAAAACAAAATAGAATTTAAAAGGGCTAGATGACATCTGCCCAATATTGAGCCACATCAGCAGCATTTCCTCTTGTCAACATAAGGTCTTCCTCAGTGCACATTGAGGGGCATTGTATGCATTGCATCATATGGGAAATAGTTTGCATTTCTCATTCACACAGGGTGTCATCTACAGGGAAGCCCAACTTTCTTAGATCAGCCCTTGATCTTCCTACCCCAGCACACAGTCTATAAAGCTTTCCACACGGGCCATGGTTGTTCTTGGCCAGATGGTATAGACTAGACACTAGAGTCATGTGGTTCTGCCTAGTTATTTGGTAGCTCCTTGCTTATATATATATATTGTATATATAGTACAAGACATACTCCATTTTTCTAGTGTATTTTAAGAGGGGGAAGTGGGTCTTATACGCCAGCAAATCCAGTACATGAAATTGTGGATAATATTTCTTGAACTTTATCATGGGCTGTACTTTGCCAGACTTGTTAAAATTCCTCATTCTTTACATTAGTACTGGACTCTGTTAAATTTTCCACGTCTGCTCTCCCTTCCCAATTTAAAGGGAAATGAGACCTTTTGCTGTTAAACTCAGGGAATACATTCAAGATCACACAGTCTGGTACGATACCACGGACTGCCAGAAAAACAAAGAATGGTTAGCTCAGTCAAAGCTTAAATTTTCTCTAGCAGCAAAAATGGTTCAATGGAGGCTAGACTATTTTGGCCACATCAACTTTTTAAATTTTATAATTGTAATTTTGAAGTTTTTAACAATGAGTTTGGGTTGGGTTTTATTATGCATTTATGATGTTGTAAACTGCCCTGGGTCGCCCCGGTGAGAAGGGCGGTATAAAAATTTTAATAAATAAATCATGAAAAAAATGGGCTGGAAAAGGCAATTATGTTGAAAAAAAGTCATGGAAAAGAGGAATCATAAAATGTATTGACTCCAAAAAGAAAGACACTGTCTTGAGTTTGGAAGACCTAAGCAGGACTATTAATAAAAGGATTTTCTGCAGATTGATAATTCATAGGAAACTGACCGAACCGCTCAAGTATTTAGGGACCTGACTCATCCAGAAAGTTGGGAGTTCAATTCCCCACTGTGCCTCCTGTGAGAAAAGCCAGCTTGTGTAGTTGTGGGCAAGCTGCACAGTCCCAAGGTGTGTGAGAAGAAAGGAAGGATAAACCACTTCTGTGTATTCTCTACTTCGAAACCCCTGGAAAGGTCACCATAAGTCAGAATTGGCACATAGGGACCGTGCAGTGATGGGATGTCAAAAAAATTTCTACCCCACTGTGATGTCATCACAGTGGGGGGCAGAGAGCTGATGTCATGACATCATGGGTGGAGCCGATGTCATGATGTTGTGGGTGGGGCCAAATAAAAAATTTTTAAAATTAAAATAAATAAAATTAAATTAAAATGAACACACACATACACACACACACCTCAACCCACCCCCACTCAACCAAACAACCCTCACTTACTTACCCTTGGGGCCGACAAGCCCCCAGGGCCCAAGGCCGCCAGGCAAGGTGTGCCCCCAACTGTGGCCTTCTCCTCCTCCGAAGACCGGTTGCACGATCGAACACAGCCATAGGGAACGTCTGCAGCCATGCTAATCATCCTAGGAAGCTGGGTGGGAAAGGGGGACAGTTCCTCCGGTGCACCTAGTTCCATCTGCCATTAGCCTCCTCCGGCTTGCGAGCCCTGTCTCCAAGGTTCCAGGACAGAAGTGGTGGCTGCCTCTTAGTGCGCATGCACAGAAACTCAATCTGACGCATGCGTAACTCGCAATTGGAGCGCGCATGTGTCAGATTGATTTCTGCACATGCGCACTAAATTGAAGCCATTTTGGCTCCAATTTTTTAAAAAAATTCTTTTGGTGAGGCATCGGAACTACCCTCCCGGAGAATCCTCCGGAATTGTTCCTACCGGTTTTGGGGAACCGGTTGGAACCGGCAACATCGCATCACTGGGACCGTGTAAGCAGTGATGGGATGTCAAAAATTTTACTACCCCACTGCGACATCATCACAGTGGGGGCGGAGGTAACATCATGATATCATGGGTGGAGCCAACATCATGACATCATGACTTTGTCGGTAGGTCAAAAAAAATTAAAAAAAATTAAAAAAAATAAAATTAAATTAAAATAAACACACACACACACACACACCAACCAAACAACTACAACACAAACCCGTAAATAAATTAAATAAATAAAGAAATAAAAATTAAATAAAAATACCGGGAACTGCGCATGCGTCAAACTTTCATTTGATGCATGCGCAGTAAAAAAATAGAACTGTGCATGTGTCAAATGAAGGTTTGATGCATGCACAGTTCCTGGGAGCCATTTTGGTTCCAAATTCAAAAAAATTTTTCCCGATGAGGCGTCTAAAATGGACACCTCAAAACAAACAAACAAAATCCCCAGGTGGTTGCTACCAGTTCAGCGAACCATCTGGGAATCTTGCTACCGGTTCGGGTGAACCGGTGCGAACTGGGGACATCCCATCACTGTGTGTAAGTTAGAAATGATCTAATGGAATCTAATGCCACCTCTGTACCACTTTATTTACTGGTGATTAGAACAGGGCTGGGCTACGCTAGACAGACATAGTTTGCCTTAGAACAGCTTTTTGAACAGCTTCTTGAACGTCAATGTCCAGAAGCCATGGTCAGCAGGCATGCTGCCTTGGGCTTTAGGTAACTGAAGTCTAAGAACACTCAGAGTGCCAAAGTTTGCCATCACTGGCCTAGGTAATGAATAGAGAGGTCCACCATGTGATGAGATGACTATCCTGATGTAAAACTAAAGGATGAGCTGTAGCTGGAAATGAAAAAGAAAATGTGGATGCATTGACTCTTTCGGGGAAGACTGTGCTTCAGCTAATGTTCCATCCTCTATATGGGATGGAACAATGCTTGGGAACTTTAAGCCCTCTAGATGTTGGTCTACAACTCCCATCATTCCCAGTCACTGTAGTCAATTATGATAGAAAATGAGAGTTGCATGTCATCAATTTTTGGAAGTTCACAAGTTCCCTAGTTATGATCCAGATCAGGATTCCTCAAACTTGGCTCTTCAGATGTTCTTGGACTTCAATTCCCAGAATCCCTGATCAACAGGTGTGCTGACTTGGGCTTCTGGTAACTGATGTCCAATAACACCTGGAGAGCCAGGTTTGAGGAACCCAGATCTAGATGGACCAGAATTCTGACTCAGAATATGGCAATTTCAAATGTCTGAAAGACTACAGCTCAAAATGGTATCTGTTAGGAATTAATGTTGCAATCCTTTAGCTTTCCTCAATGTTTCTAACTTGTTTTGTGAATCAGTCAGAACAACACCAAACAGTGGTGGGCTCCAAAAAATTTACTACCACACTGTGGGCATGGTATGGTGGGCGGGGCCAGGGTGAAAGCCCTGTGTTGCACCCAAATTAGGACTACTTTATTTCAAAACTTGGATGGGCGGGACCAGCCACAATTTCTGCTACCGGTTCTGGTGAACTGGTGCAAATCTGCTGAAGCCCACCACTGACACCATCCCTTCACAAATTAGCTTGCTTTGTGTAGCAAATCTGCTCATCATAACTCATCTGAGGAGTTACACAATAGAGATAAGCAAAGTACATTAGACACTAATTCTGAAATCAATTAAATCCTGTTCTTCACAGTTTCACCAGATGTGACTGGCCATGTTTCGGTTGCCAGCTATTACAGATTTCTGCTTATAACAACATTATGTTCTTTATTTCAGTCTTTTTGCCTCATTTATATTCGTTTATATAAATTATTGGAATGAAACTTAACAATAAACATCGGGCCACTTTTTAAAGGTCACATAAAAAAAGGTTTATGGAGAACAGAGATGATAACATTTTTACATTTCCTACACCTTAGTCTCCAAGGATAGTTTCTATATTACTCCGAGTAAATGTTGTCATGGAATTCAAGTGTTTTGGTTAAAAATTAAGAATATTTACAACTACTATGTCTAATGATTAGCCTACAGCAGACTAAACATACTTCTTCATCTCTCATTAACTGTGGGAAATTATCCTCATTCAGTAGTTTAACTTCATAGCTCCAGTGACTGGAAAACACTGTTCAAGTAGATAATGTTTCTTGCCAACAGCCTCACTATGGTATTCACAACGGAAAAGGGGAAGACACATTTCAAATACTGTATATATACTGTACATTTGGGAGGATAATGTGTGTGTATGTGTGTGTATATATATATATATATATATATATATATATATATATATATATATATATATATATATATATATATATATATATATATATATATATATATATATATATATATATATATATATATATATATATATATATATATATATATATATATATATATATATATATATATATATATAAGAAGCCACAAATCATTTTTCTATAGCTTTTTCATAGGGTACCATCCAAGAAAAGTAATATACAGTATGTCCATGTGAATACCTGTTTTTTTTTTTTTTGGGGGGGGGTAATTAAACCCTGTAAGATATATATATAGGACAGAGTTGGACATCCAGCAGAAACATTAGAAGCAATGCAGTAGGTTTCAAAAGCAATTATGTAATTGACAAACTTTACTAGTTGTAATATGATTTAGGGCCAAACTATGTACAATGTTGTTTAGGGTTACTGATTTGATACAGCATAGCAATGGTAAATTATAACTTTCTTTACACAACTACCCACACCATTAATTCAATCTAATACTTTATCCATATTAATACTGGCTTCCGAAGACCAACATAACCTCCATCTTTAGCATTCTATCAATAGTGTTTTTGATAAAAGTAATAAATCCCTGTGGTTATGCTGGAGTAAATAAAGCATAGCTGGGGACAATTGTTTTGCTCTTATTTAAGACTAGCTTTGAATAGATTTACAAAACGAAAGACAGCTGTATGCAGAACAAAAAAAATTTCCCCCCACGCTCCTGTATGATTGCCTAGTCCTGTGGTGGCAAACCTTGGCACTCCAGGTGTTCCTGGACTTCAGTTTCCAGAAGCTCAAGTCAGTACACCTGCTGATCAGGGCTTCGGGGAATGGAAGTCCAAGAACAGCAGGACTACCAAAGTTTGCCACTGCGGATTTAGCCCAAAGCTGAATTCTGCAGAAATTGGAAGCTTGCACGTAATTATGGTATGGTAGTTATCAGGACTGTGGTTGCTTAGTGGTTAAGACACTGAACTTGATGACTGGAAGGTTGGCAGGTCAGTAGTTCAAAATTTGGGTGCTGCACAACAGAGTGAGCTTCTGTCTCTGTCCCAGCTACTGCCTGTCTAGCAGTTCGAAAGCAAGAAATAACAAGTAGATAAATAGGTACCACTTTGGTGGGAAGGTAAACAGCGTTCCATGCACATTGGTGTCTAGCCATGCCTGCCACATGTCCATGGAAACCTCTGCAGATAGACAGTGCTGGTTCTTTGGCTATAAACAGAGATAAGCACTGAACCCTAGGGTTGGATATGACTGGCTTTCAAGCAAGGGCAACCTTTACATAGTTGACTATAATAAAAGTATAATGGATTTTGGATGGACTGTAGTCATTGAGATGTGAATTGGCAAAAATTAATGAACTCCTTGTAACGAAATAAGCCCCATTTTAAACAGTGTTTTTTTTTTGTTATCCTTTTACCCACCTAAATGTGTTTTAGTTCTTTCAAAATGGCGGTTCCAGATATGTGGGAGGAAGAAGAATGTAAACAATATGTGCCTGATGGAATTGAAGAAATGAAACTGATTGTGTGATTGAAATGTCTTGCTGTAAGATCATAGGCTAGAATCCCTAAGGGGGAGGGTCAGAGGTGTAACCCCAGTAGTGTCCCATGGATTTCAGCCGCCCGGGGCTTAAGCCAAATTTGCTGCCCCCTGGTGGACGCTGGCTCCCACTCCCACTAGGGCTTCTGGGAATTGTAGTCCAAGAACAACCATAGCCCAAAAAGTGCTGCCCGGGAGGGGGGCTCCCCCCTTCCCGCTATACCATTGTGTAACCTGAGACGCAGACACACACACAAGCATTCTCTGGAATGCTGTGCATTCATTCTGCAAAATGTAGTGGCTTGAGGAAGGAAGGGTGCCGTGGGCTTTCCCTGGAACCTTTAGCTTGCTTATTGACATGAATTCTATGAACGTTTTGTTTTGGTTGGGTGGTTTGACAGCTTTTGCAGTGTAACGAAAATCATGTACTTTTGAGAAGCTGCAACACCAAAACTAAGGCACCCACAAAAATAAGGGTTATGTCATTTGAAAGATTGTCTCTGCAACTTTAAGAATTGGGTAGAACACAAAGGCAGAAAATGCGAAGCGATGACATCATCGCTTTTGGAAGTAGCATTGGAAAAGTGACAGTTTTGCTGGGGGGTGTAGGTTATCGGGGGGCAGCAAAATAAAACTACCCAACCAATTCAGATGATCCAAAGTGCATTTGAAAGAGAAAAGATTAACATTTTTGTTGACACTTTCAGATTTGGAATTGGACTTCAAAAAAATTATCTATGAAGCATTTTACAAAAAAACCACTGAAACGAGGCAACAAAAACCCAATAAATGGAGGGAAAACCAATTTAGAAATTGAATAGGACAACTTCCTGAAGTGGATACAGTTCACATACAATATGTGTAGAAAAAAATGATGCTGTAGCAGGAATCCACAATAAAAATATTGAGGAAAAATGTGATTTGTAAAAATGACATTTCCGCTTCGGTGTGTGTGTGTGTTTGGCGGTGATCTATCAAAAAAACGATCAACCTATCAAAGTGATCCAAAGTGTTCTTGAAAGAGGACAGAATAACCTTTCATTTGACACTTATATAATAATTTGGATCAGACTTCAGAACCATTTTCTATGAAGGTTTAAAAGAAAAAAACACACCTTCTTGCTAACCTTCTTTCCTTCAAAAAAAGTATCTCCCCCACACCAGAATATTTATTTATTTATTTCATTTGTACCCCGCCCTCCTCTGAAGGTGGCTTCACAACTAAAAACAATTAAAACACATACATAAAAATTAAAATAAATAGATAAATTGGTGTGAGAATGGATACATTGTAGCAAGTTTTTCCTTTGAAGTCATAACCACTTTCACTTTTGGCTTTCCCTCTTACTGAAATACTGCTTTCAAGGAATCATGAAGGAAAAACTCTTTTTTCTTTGTGGTTTGACTATTGACATATTTATTAAAAGTAGATCCTTTGCAGTTATTAACCTGTGGTGAATTATTGTGTGTACAGTGGGCTTCTTATGGACATGTGTGCATAGTGGGTAGAGTCAGGGAGAATGGAAAATAAAGGTTAAAAGCATCTTTATTGAAAAATAAAATATCAAATAATAATAAACACAAATGAAATTGGGATTTATGGTTTTGGGTTAACACAATGTAGCAGTTCAAAAGCAAGAAATTGCAAGAAGATAAACAGGGACCAATTTGGTGGGAAGGTAAACAGCGTTCCATGCCTGCCACATGTCCATGGAAATGTCTGCAGACACAAACAGCACTGGCTCTTTGGCTATAAACAGAGATGGGCATTGAAACCTAGAGTTGGATATGACTGGCTTTCGATCAAAGGTGACCTTTACCTTAGCTCAGAAAACCTTAGATTTTATGAACATTTTATGAAAACCTTAATTTGATGAACATAATGTCTTTATTTTCCCCTATTTTAAACATCACCCTTAACTAATGAATGAAATAAAATAAATAAATGAACTAATGAGCATAATTCAACACACTGAATTCACGCACTCAATCCCTGGCGGTAGTGTCCTTAGACTCTACCTGCCAAATTTTTTTCTGCTTTGAAATGTTTCCTGATCTTTTGATGGACAGTATCCTGAACCATGCTATGCTTTCAATATACAGTACTGTACCTGTACTTCTAAAATACTTGAAGAGATAGAGTGATTATATGGCCTAACGCTACCTTTTCTACACATATCTGAAGCCTGGGTTGTCCAGCCAGGGAACTGCAACTCAGAAGAACAATAGGGCCTACTTGAGGGTAAGGCTCCTGTTGTTACACTCCTACATACATTTCTGGTTGTAATCTGGATGTTGGGAGGAAGAGATAAGGATGGAAGTGTAGAAAATACCAAGCATCCCATAGAATTTTTAAAAACCTCCTGGTTTAAAAAAAATTTTTTTTATTGGTTTTAGAATAAGAGGGAGAATTATGAGTGAAAGTGATTATCATGGATGAGTTTAAAACAGTATTTCCAGATTCCTGAAAAAAAGATGCAAGCCTGGCATTTCAACAAAAGTTCATTGAAAACTCATTTCTACCATCAGCACAACATACGGGGTGGGGGGGGGTGGGGGAGAACAAAGACGGTCACTCTTATTAACTCCATATTATAGATGGGTATACTGAGACAGAGGGCAGCTTATCCAAAGCCACTTCAGTGGCTTTTGATACTGTTGACCACAGTATCCTCCTGGGACACTTATCAAGCCTGGGAATCCTGGGCAATGTACTGCAGTGGTTCTGCTCCTTCTTTGGTGAGCGGACCCAGAGAGTTCAATTCGGGGAGTTTGTTTCAGCCCTGGGGTTTTCCACAGGGGTCGATCATCTCCCCATTGTTATTTAATATCTACATGAAGCTGCTGGGATAGGTCATTATGAGATTTGGGTTCTCCAATATGCGGATGACACCCAACTCTATCTCTGCTTTTCATTGTCTGGAGACGTCTTGGCAAGTGTCTGGACTGCTAACAGGCTGACAATTAACCCTCACATGACTGAGGTTTTGGTGTTTGAGAGGCCGTCTGTCTGACATGGAGACCTGGTCCCTACCCTGGGTGGAGCTACTATTGCCCCTAGGGACCAGGTCTGCAACCTGGGGGTCATTATAGATCCATTGCTCTCATTTGAGTAACAAATAGTGGCAGGGTCCAAAGCTGCTTTTTTCCAGCTCAGAAGATTGCGCAGCTATGCTCCTACTTGGACAGATGGTCTCTCATAAACCTGACCCGCGCATTGGTAATTTCGCAGATTGGCTATTGTAATTCTCTCTACGTGGGGCTGCCCTTGTGTCAGAGATGGAGATTACAGCAGGTCCAGAATGCAGCAGCCAGGCTGGTGACAGGCATAAAGAAATTTGATCTTATTTCCTCAGCCTTGGCAGGTCTGCACTGATAATTGTGTCCGATACAAGGTGTTATCATATAAGGTCCTATATGGTTTGGGACTTTGTTATCTGTCAGAGAGTCTCTCCCTCACAGTCTGCGCAGCTCCAGGCGCTGACCCCAAGGATGGCTTCAAAGACTATACATAGAAATAGAGCCTTATCTGTGCTGGCACCAATGCTGTGGAACACTCTACCAGTAGAGCTGCAGCAGGCCCCATCACTGGCTATCTTTAAAGAGCAATTAAAAACTCTCTTGTTCAAGGAGGCCTTTCAAGGTGTTGTACCTTTAGCCAGAGAGGTGGGTTGTCAAATTTTTTACTACCCCACTGTGATGTTATGGACATCATGGGCAGGGCCAACGTCATGACTTTGTGGGCAGAGCCACATAAAAATAAATTAAAAAAATAAAAAAAAAATAAACACACACACAACCCTCAACCCACCCACCCACCCACAACACAAACTCATCTTTTGGTGAGTTCCTTCTGCAGTTCCTTTCACCTGACCTACAGTGAGAAAGATTAGGTTGCCTTTTTAAGCTGGGGCCAGGTAACACTCCCTCAGACAGCTTCGGTTGCTGTTTCCCAGGGCATGGCTGATTGTGGTTCAAAACTACCACAATCTTCGAGGAGGCATTTTATGTGATTCTATGATTATATGTCAGAGAGTAAACAACAACAACAACAACAAAGACAAAAACACTGTGGCGCCTTAAAGCCTAACTTTTTTTAATGTGAGCTTTCATGGATAAAGTATTTGTGCATAATAATGTGACTTCGTGGCATTAATTTATACATATCAGGTACAGAGATACACAATGATTGGTTTGTATAACAGATAAGTTTACATATCCGTGTGGGGTTGGTTTTTTTTTACAACTGGTAATAGAGAAGATGTCTGGTTGTTATTCAAATTAACTGTGATATTTCGCCCTGTTGAATTGCAAATGGTTAGCAGATGGATGCAAGGCAAACACCTGGCATTAAACATTTGCCAATGAGTTCATCTGTGAGTTCTTCCTTTGTTCTGTGAGGTCGCCTATGCTGTGCATAAACCATTTCTTTCAGAACCACTCACAGTTTCTCATGTACAGTATAACAGATAAAGTTTACATATTACTGTGGGGGTTTCTTTTGCAACCGGTAATAACAGAAGATCCCTGACTGGGGTTGGGATCGAGCCCAGCTCTTTTCCCCCCACCCTGGTGAGGAAAGAGTTAAAAGGCAACGTCAAGGCCAAGCCCCCGGCCAGCCCTCCTCCTCCTCCCCGGTGTCCCATTGCTCCGCGTGGGTTCTTTTCCTCCCTTCCCACGTGGGGTTTGGCATCCTCCTCTCCCTCTCCTCCTCCTGGGCTTGCTCTCCGAAGCCACCGTTGCCTTCCTCCTCCTTCGGCCTCGCAGCAGCTCGAAGATGGCGGCTCGCAGCCTCCTCGCCCGCTCCAGCCGCTGCCTCCCCGCCGCTTCCCGCGGGGGCTGGAGCCGGGAGACGGCGAAGCGCATCCTCCGAGCTCCGGCTAAGGTAAAAAGGCGCAAAGCGGAGAGGGTGCTTTTGGAGAGGGTGCTTGGAGAGGGACCCGCGCCCGGGGGTCTTGCGCCGGCTTGGCTTGCTAGGAGAGGGGGGGGTCCCGATCCGCCGCCGGCTCCCCCTCCGCCTTAAGCTGCCCTTCCCCATTTTCCCGTGCAAGTTGCAACTCTCTTGCACCGAGGATCGTGGCCCTCGCAGGGGTGCCAGGGGTCGCTCCCTTCCCCAAGCAAGGCGCCTTCAAAGCGCAACCACCAGGAGCAGGTGGCCAAGATGGAGCTCCAAGGATCCCTCGCAAAGCTTTCTCATCCGGCTTCAGGGAAGGCGCAAGGAGAGGCGGGCGAGGCGGGTTTCTTCTACCCGCACTTCCCCAGCCTCTGGGTCCACCACCTCGGCTTGAAACCGAAACGCGCCCTACTGACACGTCTTTGCCCTCGTCTCTGTTATTACGCGCGCCTCGCCAGCCCCAGATGGCGAGCATGACCCAGTTCCGAGGGAAAGGGAGGGAGGATAAGCCTCGCAAAGGACTTTTTACTCTTCCTAGAAGAGCTACGTTTCTATTCCGAGACTGGGCAAAAGGATCGCCTTTGCTGTTGGGAGAAAGAAACCACGCGATCCCGTCCTCCTGGCGCAATCCCGGTGACCCACAGCGCGCCCTTGAGTGCCTCTCCCGGAGAGGTACATAGCGCGGCTGACCTTGGGGAGGAAGGGAGCTTAGCTTCCCAGGCCTCCGATGGGTTTATCCGATGGGATTGGAGCTGGTTGGAGGCCCAGGCATTGAAGGTGATGCGCGAACTGGGCTTTCCTGCATTCCAGAACAAACTTTTGGACTGCCAAAACTAAGCCGCCTTGGCTTTGTCGTTGGCCAAAATCAAATCCTCACTGGTGCATGTTGTTTCCGGTAGTAATTGGCAGACCAGTAAATGAGCTGGATTCTGTAACTTTCCACATGCACACAGCGGGCATGTTGGTCTTGCATTTAGGGCAGTGATGGTGAACCTATGGCACACCTATGGATATGGAACCTCTCTGGGCACCAGTGCAGTCACCCCAGGACAGAGTTCAGTCTGTCCAGCAACCCAATGGGAGCGCTTCCCCCCCAGCACAGAGTTCACCTAGCCCCTCTGCCTAGCAGCCCTGTGGGAGCATTTACTTCTTCCCCTGTTGCTGTGTTGGCACTTTGTGATAAATAAGTGCTGTTTGGACACTTGGTGTCTAAAAGGTTTGCCATCACTGATTTAGGGACTCCAACCCTCAGCCTGCTCAGGGTCCTTCAAGTGATATAGGGAGGAGGTTAAGTTTTCTCGATGAACATGGACTTACCCTATGATCCTATGTTATTTGGGGGACCCTGCATAGGCTGAGGGTCCTCCTTGAATGCTATTCCTTGTCCAGTGAGCGCCTTCCTCCATCTTCCAATTTGGTTTTGCTCTTGCATACCTTCAAGAGTGTTTGTTCTTGCCATAAAGCTCTTTCTGGAACTAAGTCAACCTGTTGATCTTACACCACCTACTGTAGAGTAGTTAAAAACTGAGGGCACATTCCCAGTTCAGTTCAGTTCAGTAAAGTTTACTGACAGGCTTTTGAGGATTGTAGTGGCTTAGCTTGAAGACCGGAAGGTCAGCAGTTCAAGACTTGAGCAGATGCACAGTGCTGACTCTTTGGCTGTCAATGGCAATAAGGATAGAGTTGGACATGGCTTTTGATCAAGGGAGAACTTTACCTTTACCTAAACAGGCTTTAACTGCAAGGATTCTTATTAAAATGCTTCTATTCAGTCCAGAATTCTACCCACTGGTTCTTTTCAAGCAGGGTATTCTGTACCTTTCTTGATGCAGTATTTGACTTTCCTGCTTTCCAGTTGTCATGCTGCATTCCATAGTTGCCATGGACATCCAGTTGTCTTTGGACTATTTAAAAAATAAGTGTTAGTATGCTTTGTATTTTTATAGGTTTTATTTTTTAAAAAAATACCTTCTCCAGTCCTCATGATCCCCTGGCCTAAACATATACAGTACTGTATTTTGAAAAAGTTTATTTTGGAGATTGTAATTACCGGAATTTATAATTACTGTACCTTATAATTCCCCTCCAGTTTAGATTAGCTGCCTGAGGATTCTGGCAGCTGATGATGATGATGATGATGATGATAACAACAGCAGCAACAACAACAACAACAACAACAACAACAACAATAATAAAACTTTCCAAGTCCTATCCAAGTGTGCTGCTATCTCTTTGTTTCGGCTGCAGTGTGGTCAGACTCTCAGTGGAGTTTCCCCATCAGCAGAAGTGATTTTATGGCCTAAAGCATGTTAATCCATGCAATAAAAGATTTGACCAGGAGTTTTCAACCTTTTAAAGCCACGGGCCAAACCATGCCCTCTCAGACACCTGAGCAAGACTGACTGGTGGTTCCCCCACCATAAATGCTGCCGTAAAGCACACCCGTGGCTTTTGTAAATGCATTTCTGTCAGGCACAGGTGCATTTACGGCTGTCTTAAACATGTCCGCTTCTGGTGACGGCAACGGTGACGCGGGTCACATGAAATAGTGCCATGGGCTGGGTCCGTCCCGTGGGCTGTAAGTTCAGAACCTCTGGACTAGATATCCCTCCAATTTAGCATTGTCTTCCAAACAGGGAAGCTAATGAGAACATGAATGTGATGGTACCTTTGGTTCATGAACCACAACAGTTGATGTTCAGTAGCATGGCACTTCTCAAACTGGAGATAGTATGTAGTCATCGTGGTTAGTATGCACTGGTTGAAATCCTGTTGTGTATCATAGTAAGCCGCACTAGAGTAAGACCACAGAATCAGTGGGGGCTTAGCAAGTCAACTCCTTGTAAGAACATTGATTCAAGAGGGCCTACTCCAAGTTGCAGCTAAAGTAGGCCCATTTGAATCAATGGAATGCATGGAGGGGTTGCCTCAAGAAATCCCCACTAATTTACTGTGCCTATTTTAGTGTGCTTTGTTGTACAAAGCAAGAGGATTGCAGCCACTGAGTTTGTGATTCATAGAAAATGAAAATAATGGTACTAATCTGTTAAAAGATGGTCACTGCTGATAACTGAAGGCATTTGTGGTTTAGATAGCTGGATGTGAGATTTTAATAGTCTAATAAAGACTTGGTAATTTTGGTACCTGGCTGCAGAATACTTCTGTGTATTTTTTCGACCTAGAAAACTGTGGAAATAGTTGCCATAAGTCAAAATCGATTTGACAGCTTTCCATTATTATTATTATTATTATTATTATTATTATTATTATTATTATTATTATTATTATTATTATTATTATTATTATTATTATTATTATTATTATTATTATTATTATTATTATTAACATTTATGTTTGTCTTCTGCCCCAGCTGCTCACAGCTAATGTCTGGTAAAGATAACATTTCACAGCTTGATTCTAAACACTCTTGTTAGTTTTAAATGCAATTATTTGAAATTGTAAGTTCTGTTGATTTCAGTGGAACATTTCCCCAATTACATGCACAGAGGGCTGTATTTTCAGCAGAAAGTAAACTGAATGGAATCCTAAAAGTTATTTTTAAGTCAGCCTTTTTAGGATTGGAAAATTAGCTTTAGACCATACAGTATGTTTAAACTTGTGCTCTTTAAAAAGTAGGTGGAGTGGAGTAATAAACACTTCTATACATAAACATGTAGCAGTTTCCACTGGTTTGTGGATTGCTGGCTTTGTGTGCTTATCTGTGCTTGGAATATGAACTTCATATAATTGGGACACAGTACTAGAGCCTTAGTTGAGTTAATTAAATTGACATGAAATACAGCCAGGGCATCTGCTGGGCGACATTGTGCATATACAGTTGTACCTCGCTTAAAGAGCATAATGGATTGCTCTTTAAGCGAGTTTGCTCTTTAAGTGAAACACCATTGTAAATGACCAATGGGGGGGGGGACTGTGCACCCCAATTTATTTGTTAAGTGAGTTTTTGGTTGGTTTTGGTTGTTAAGCGAAGCGAACATTCAGAGAAAATCCTGCTCTTTAAGCGAGGCGCTCTTTATGCGAGGTTTGACTGTACTGTACTCAGTTTCCTGTGTTTGTGGAATGGGAGAGATATCAGATCCAGTCAACTCACCTTTAAGAAACAAAGCCTAGCACCACATCTTGCTATGAACTTTTGGGACACTCATCAATAACTTTCCTTCACTATCCACAAGAAATGGGTGCATCCCTGAAGAAGTGATCTTGAATCACAAAACTTCATGTAATGTTTGATAATTTTTGTGTGTGTGATCCAATAAAGGTATTGCCTTTCTCATGCAATTGTAAGGTGGCCAGATGTAAAGATACTAGACATTCAAATTGTGGTTTTAGATTGCAGGCAGATCAAAATTTACAACACTTTTGTTCCCTCTAAGAGCCTGTTTTGAATCATTTTTCTTTTCATTGGACAAGAAATACGGAGTTCTGCAATAGTTTCATTTTTTCTAATACGCTTAAACATTTGATACAGTAATGCAGAACTAGCTAGTAAATGTTAGTTGATGAATGCAGTGGCATCTGTATCAGTTCCTGTTAAATGCTTATCCACTGCCATTGTTTACTATTTTTAATGTAATTAGCACATACCTTTAATCATCTGTCTTAATTAATCAGTTATAAACTTTGATTTTTGAAAGGCTGAGAAAGTTGAACAGAGTTTATCAAAAACAACAAAGAAAAACATTGCAGTCTGGATGTTCATCACATCACACTCTTCCATCATCACTTGTTGATTGAAAGTCTTCTTTGTTATCACCATCTTTGCCAGCGTATAAGATGCATTGGGCTATTTTGGTAATAATGCACCCAGTTATTACCAAAATAGCTCACTATAGGCCACTATGTACAGTACAAACACACTCCATTTTCCCAGTGTACTTTAAGGGGGGAGTGGGTCTTATACGCCAGCAAATTTGGTATTTTAGTTCTGAACTGGTCATTTTGCCATTTCAGAGTGGAGCTTGAAAAAAAAATACTTTCTTTTCTTTTCTGAGCTATAATTTCCAGACTGCCCATGCTGCATTTGAGATTGTGAAAGTCAGGGACAAAAAGAGTGACCTGAAGCCTTTTAGAACTCCCTGATAATCATGTTTGGTGTTTTCTGCATGTTTCAACTTGGCATTTGGTCAAAAACTATCCTCTTCTGTTGGTTTTGTATGACTATAGATTTGTTTAAAGCCAGTGGTCCATTTAGTCAACAAAGAGAAAAAATGCAGCACTAAAAAAGGTCATATTTAGTTGCATCAAATATTAAATGCTAGTTTTTAATGGATATATATCTTCAAATTAAGCATCACTGTAATTTGAATAGAAATATAATAATCTCCTGTTAATGTAGGAAAATTATGACAAAGAAGCCCATATCCCTCCTTAGCCTGCTGTCTTCATGTTCACTATTAATGGGAATTTTCAATGTTTCTACTCTCCTTTGAGTGATTTTTTAAAGCTAGTGAAAGAACAAAGGAAAAACAGCATCAAAATAAGAACACAGGTCTTTCACAACTAAGGTGTAATTAGATATAGAAGCACTCTAGTGGAACATAGTACCAATTAAGTAATTACACAACACATTCACACCAGTACAGTCTGTAATCAGATTGGAATATGACACCATCGATTGTTGTGTGGAAAGTAAATCTTGTTATTTTTTTCAACATAAGAGGAAACCATATGTTGAACAAAACATTTTGAGAGTGCAGTTGTTTAATTTTATGTGATTCCTTATTGTTCAGCTGAATTTGGCTAAAACAGCCCTTCAAACACAGAGGACTGTAGAGATCCTGGATTGTGGTTGAGCACACAATATTACATCGCTGACACTTTCCCTTGTTTTATTTTTCTAGACTTGGGGCTGTTATTTTTCTACTAGCAGCTGTCATAACACCAAATTTTACACTGATCCAGTGGAAGCAGTCAAAGACATACCCAATGGGGCCACTCTCCTTGTTGGTGGTAAGTACAAAAATCTACTGCTCTTCCCCAGAGATTTTAACTCCTTCACCTTTGTAAATTCATTGGCTGAATTCTCCACTATGCAAATAATAAATATTGTTATCATTTGTAGTGTTTCTGTTAGGGGCATGCCATTTGGATTTTTGAACTCTGAACTCCTTGCCTGTGGAAGGCCAAGCCCTCAGACACTGTATAGCATTCTAGGTCACATTTCCTTCTGCAGTGGTTATTGGACATGGTAGGTCTTGGGGTGGTACCAGCTATATGACCTAAAGGGCAACAAGACTGCAATGCCCAGAGAGCATTGCATCTGTTTCCTCCCAGAAAGATATGAGACCAAGAATGCTATACCACAGTGATGGCTAACTTTGGCACTCCAGGTGTTCTTGGACTTCAGTTCCCAGAAATCCTGATCAGTAGGTGTGCTGACTTGGGCTTCTGGTGATTGAAGTCCAAGAATACCTGGGGGACCCAAGGTTGAGAAACCATGAATTAGTGTATGAATATTTATTTATTTATTGTATTTATGCCCCACCCTTCTGACATATGTCCCAAGTTGATTATTTTTGAGCCTTAGATGTTTTCCTACCTGTTTTCTCCGGAAGCCACCTATCATTTCTGAATATCTGTTCCAGATAGTTTGCTAGACCTCCAGAGCAGGAAGATGTACTGTACTAGGAAGTGTATCTGCAGATAGGAGTAGAAATGGGGGCTCTTCACAAGATTATGTCCTAGGTACAAATAGTTCAAGCTGCTACACCAGTGGAAGGAGTTTTGTTAGAATTCTTCCTAGAATTCCGGTTCGTAACCATACTGTGGTGGCAAAACTGCCTTTTCATGCACAGATCTATTTGTTTTCTTTGGGTCTTTATATATAAAGGTGAACTTTCAGGGATGGTGAAAATGCTGCTCATTTTGTTTTTCAAAATATATAATGGAAAATTATATGTATGATTCAAGCTAAGCCATGAAAATAACTTGTTACAAGTAGTGTTCTTTGAAAAAGGTGGGTCTTTTGAAAGTGGTTGTTTGTTCTTAGGGTGTTAAAATCATTAAAGACAGTGAAGTAAATTGCTCTGGAACATCACAAGCCTAAAAAGATAAGTAAAGAAAGCATTGTACAGATGGTTTTATTGCAAAAGCAGAAGTATTACAGGCAATATGTTCAGAAGGGAGAAACCAGTGCATAGTTCAATGAATCTAAAAGTCATGAACAGCATAGTGGAGAAGGGAGCAAGCTTGTATTTGTGCAGTGGAGCAAGATAAATTGTAAGAAGATCCTTTCCTCTTAGTAGGAAGAGTTAGACTCAGTTTCTACTTTCTCCAGGCACCTAGTCCCTGTTGGTTTAAAAAAACTCTTTATGCTCTGGGTTTCAGATGCTACTTGCTCCCCCACCTCATAATATATCTGATTATGGCATCATATTTATAAGTGTTTGTAGGCTTCTCTGGTCTCTTTTTGGATATGCACTGCTCTGTGTATGCTGAATAATGGAGTTGGCTCTTGTCTTGCCAAGCAGGCCAGCACAAGCCAAGCCTGATGGGCGCAGGTTATTTTAGGACAATAAATACAATAAATACTTGGTGGGTGAGAAAACAAAGCTATATTAGACAGCTCTCTAAGACAAACATAACTGAAACAGAACAAGAAACAGGAGCAAGAACATAAGCAAGCAATGCATACCAAGCACGGGTTTCTTCTGCTTGGTATTCCTTCTTATTGTGTCTGAGATCCTAAAAGAACAGGAGCCTGTGCAGCTTGGTTTTTACTGGCCTGCTTGTGTTGAATTATCACAGAACAGCTCTAAGCACACTCAGTCAAATCATATCTGAATATGGCCTCCATCCATGAAGTGAGCATTTGGCCTTTTGCCACTTCATTGCTGCTTTCTACACACAAAGAGAGAAAAGTCTTAAGAAGAAATGCTGCTAATTGTGTGTACACTCTACATGTGAGCAAGAACCTGGCTGCTTTCCTTGTGTAGAAAGCAACGGGTGAGGTGAGTGGATTGAATCCAACAATGCCCAGCATGATAGCAGTCAGAACTCTTTTGAACTGGGCAATAGTAAAAGATTTCTCTCATGCTGTCTTGAGCACGATCGTTTGCCTCATGCTCACTGAGGGTGTGGTTTTTCCTAAATAACTTATTTGTTCAACAGTGAATCTTTTTGTGTGTGTAGGTTTTGGACTCTGCGGAATTCCCGAGAACCTTATAGGAGCCCTGTTGAAGACTGGTGTAAAAGGAATAACTGCTGTCAGTAACAATGCAGGGTACGTGTGTAACTCTTCCAAGAACACTAATGATACTACATCTATACTTGATTAATCTTCTTCTTTATTAATCCATTATTTTAGTCCACACTGGTCCTGGTGCTCCTTTAAAATAATCTAGTTTTTGGTATTCTTCTCTGTTTCTTCTTCTGAATCAAGATCACAGTTGATAAATGTCTCTATATCATAATCTGCTTTTTTCATGGTGTGTCCTGCCTATCTTCATTTTCATGACGCTGTTTATTCTTTTGCATCTGTTATTTTTGTCTTTAGTCAAATAACCCAATTTCTTTACCTCTTAGTCTGATATTTCGCATGAATCTTCACATTGCTCTTTTAGTTTTTGTGATCTTTTAATGACAAACACGATGCAATGAATTAGTTTGGGAAATTGACTAATCTTTTCCTTTGTGAAAAGACATGATATGGAGCCAAGACGGCCAGGAACAAAGAAAGCTGTCTTATACTCTTTATTCAGCCATTGGTCTATTTAATCTGGAGGTGGATATATATATACAACTCCCATCATCCTGGAGCTTTAACTATATGTTGCTGTAACATTAAAACCATACCTTCATGCAATCCGGATTAGCCCAAATTCCTATTTCGAAGTATTTTAAGAAACCTCTTTGGATATGTGCAAGCATATCCGAGAGTAAATAAAACAATAGCAAAAAAAAAAAAGACAAAAAATGTTGTGGCACCTTAAAGACTAACTCCTGTATTTCAGTGTGAGCTTTCGTGGACCAAGTCTGATGAAGTGGACCTGGTCCACGAAAACTCATAATTTAAATATAGGAGTTAGTCTTTAAGGTGCCACAACATTTTTTTTTTGCTGTTCTGTTTTATTTACTCTTAGATATCTCCTTCTGGTTCACATTAGAATTATTAAGCATTCTCAGATCTGTTTTTAATTCATTTATCCTTCTCTAAACTGACGTTCTGACTGGTGAATGGCTTCAATTGCATGAGTTGTCCTTTATTTTTATTCTAATTGTCAAGTGGTAAAACATGATCTTAATATTGGCCTAATTTTTACCAAGGAAATGCTAGTTTGTTCCACTGGGTGACCTTAATGGCTTATAAATAATTTTAAAAATAAATTGTCCATGCAGTAAATGTTCTGTTCTGTAATTATATACAAAACACGGAGACATGAATTTCATTCTATGTTATTGGTATTAATAAGTGTCTCAGATTAAATGTCTTAAATAAGAGACCTGGGTGCTTGCTTTTTACTATGGAAGGCTATATTGAAGCTTTTGTTATGACATAGTTTTCTTCAGTACTGTACTATACTTCTCAAGTTAAAGATTAAAAAGGCCTCTCTACCAATACCATTATTGACAGTATACCTTAATTTACAAAGTACTGTATTGCCATGTCTTCCGCTATTAAAAGACTTCTAATCTCTCTATTCAGTTTTGCTGTCATTGCTAGGAACTTGATATGGAGAACCAAAATAATATAAAACACTGTTGTTAACAGTAAACAGGTTTTACCACATTGTTTAAGAATTATTAGAATTCTACAGTTCATTTCTTGCCTTTGATGTCAATTCAGAAATATTGAAGAGTGACTGTAAAATTGAATGACTTGGTGTATGCTGGACTTCCCTCTTTTGCAGTAGCAATTTTCTTTGACAATTTTGTTGCTTCTGCAATCCATTAACCAGCACCAGCTGCAAGAGTGGGTTCTCTTTCAAAGGGACTGCTAGCGTTGCATCTCCAATTCTCAATTAGGAAATGTGTACATGATTGACATGAGTTAGTGGGTGTATGTGTGTTGGCAAATTCCTTGAAAGAAAAGGTCATGAAATGCCTAGCATAGCAGACTCATTTTCTTACGCTATAGTTCAAATGTATACATGAATATAAACACTTGATGTTCAGGTCTTTCTACTAATCAGAAGACTAAAAAGAACAAACTGATGGGCTCAGGTTAATTTAGGACGGTGCTGGTGAACCTTTTAGAGACTGAGTGCCCAAGTTGCAACCCCAAACCCACTTATTTATTGCAAAGTGCCAACACAGCAACAGGGGAGGAAGGAAACACTCCCATTGGGCTGCTGGGCAGAGGGGTGGGGCGAACTATACTGGGGGAGGAAGTGCTCTCATTGGGCTGCTGGGTAGAGGGGCAGGGCAAACTCTGTGCTGGGGGAGGAAGTGCTCCCCTTGGGCTGCTGGGTAGAGGGGTGGGGCAAACTGTGCTGGGATGACTGCACCGGTGCCCACAGAAAGGGCTCCGTGTGTCACCTCTGGCACTCATGTCATAGGTTCGCCACCACTCTTTTCGGATCTCAGACACAATAAACACACAGTGGGTGAAAAAACAAAGCTTTATTACCGTAGATAGCTCTCTAAGCAAAACAGAACTAAAACAGAACACGAAACAGGAACAAGAACATAAGCAAGCATTGCATACCAAGCATAGGTTCCTTCTGCTTGGTATTCCTTCTTATTGTATCTGAGATCTTAAAAGAACAGCAGTTACTGTGAGAATACTGGCTTCTTAACTATACTGTGGTATTCCGCCTTTTGTGGGGGGGAAATTAAGAGTTTTGATTAAGTCTAAATTAAACAGAATATACTGATTAATTCTTACATAGTACTGTATATTTATTATGTAGTATGAGGGAAGCCAAGGCCTTGTGTTTGCAAGAGCTGAGCAGGTTTGTTGAGGAAAGGATATTTTGGAGATTTGAACCTTCATTCATAGGAAATGACAGGAGATTTGGGAGATTTGAACCCTCATTCATAGGGTTGACATAACCCTGAGTTGACTTGGTAGCATGTAATAGCTAGTATACTTGGACTTCTTTATTCCTTTAAAATCTTTGTTGAACTACGATAACTGATGTTAATAAAGCACAATCTGCCAAGAAACAATTCATTAGTTTCAGAAACAGTCACTTGTCTTTGTGCAGTTGTGACATTTTGAGTTCAGATTTATGAAGAATTAAACCCTAATTGTCCAAGATAAACCATGTGCAATCTGGACTCAATTCTCTTGGGGGTAGGCTATACAAATTGGCTTCTATTCTGGACCTATCTGGAGTAAGTCTATTTTGGACAATAACACTTTTCTCAAGTAGACCTTGCTTGAAGACAACTCCCCATCTTAATCATTTGCTTATCAGAAACAATATATTAACAAACAGGTGAAGATGAGAGCAGAGGTGAGGGACCTTTACCTCATAGATGTTTTGGACTTCAGCTCCCAGAGGCCACAGTCATAGTGAGCAATGTTAAGGAGGTATGGGACTTGTGGTCAAATACATCTGGAAGGCCTAATGAGTGGACGAGCTGCTGTTTCGAAAATAATATTATTGCAGGAATAAACAACATCAGGAATGCAATCATCTGCACATCAGTCAATGTGATACATGCCTTCACCAGCTAATGGTACTCTTCTGCTATCTACCTAGGATTAACAGGTCATTCTCTGCCAAGGAAACTAGATTTTATTGGTAAATCAGAGTGAATCAGAAGTGTGGGTTTCTTTCATTGTGCAGGTGGGGATTGGCATATCATGGTTTGGAAGATAGTCACAGCGACTGGTGTTGTGAATTGGCAGGTTTGTTCTAATCTTGTTTGCATCTACTGAAAGTGTGTCCTAAATTGAATGCCCCTGAAGATTTAAAGGTTATGTTTGCTTTGGACTAGAGATAACCTAGTTATAGATACCTGACCTGCTTATGTAACAGGGGAATTGAGATGTTAGCACTTGGTTGGGAATTAGTGTTGTTCCTTTAGGAGTGAGTTTATTAGACTCCTTCAGGGTGGACTGTGGGCGCATGGGACAGTCCAAAGTTCTCATGAAGTTCCATGGTGTAGTCCAAGCCATGTTTTGGATTGGTGCCTCCAAAATCAGCAAAATGTTCCCTTTTCCTCTTTTGCTGCAGGCAAAGAACTTGAAAAAGCCAAAAAGACAGCTTTATTCTAGCACCCTGTGTGTGGTATCAGCTCTTCTGTTACTGCTGCCGCTGTGCAAAAAGTTAACATTCCCTGTGTTTTTTCAATAAAACTCAAAATGCTATGTATCTTGCTTAGCCTACCATATCTTTCTTAGTCTGTGAAGAGACAGACTTGCTGAGTTTTAGCAAACTTGTTGTGTCATGTGTTTTCCTTGGCTTGCCTGAAGTTACGTTCCATGAATGCTAATACTGTTCTTTGCTGCTGTTTAAGACACACAAGTGTGGCTTTCAGCATGCAACAATATGTTGCTGTGTAGAGTGCTTGCTGTCTAGGATACAGGCTACCCATCCCTCTTGTATCATACTCCATTCTTTCCAGTGACATTTCTTCTGTCAGTCAGGCAATCAAGATTCCATGTCCCCTGGGAGCAGGGCTGTAATCAGGATCCTAGTTTTTTTTTGGGGGGGGGGATTTTTCAGGAGGGGCAAAACAAAATACAGGAGGGGCAACAATGTCACACCAACATATATAACATTGGCATTGCAGGGTGGTTTGGGGGGTGCTGGCTGTTAGCTCAGAAGGGCTTTTGCCCCCCTGGCACCCCTGGATACAGTCCTGCTTGGGAGTACTCAATTTTCATTAGACTGTTTTCTTCCTTTTTCTCCCCTTGAGATTTTATCTAACTACTTTTGCAAGTACTGTACTTGGAATTCCCCCCGAAATCCATTGATGTCTGTCTTTTGAATGGAAGTAAAGCAATCACACTTATATACTGTTCCACAGTGCTCACTGCACTTCTCTGGATGCTTCACAACTTAATTAGCATTATGCCCCCAACATGCTGGTTACTCGTTTTACCAACCGTGGAAGGATGGAAGGCTAAGTCAACCTTGATCCCTGGCAAGGATTGAACTCACAGCCTTTTGGTTGCAGTACAGTATTTTAACCACTTTGCTAACTTAGGATTCATGGTAGGAAAATAAGTACCGGTAATATCTTTAAAATAAATATTATAAAATATTAATGTTAATCTTCTTTAACTTTGAACTTCAGAATACAAATTCATTTACTTGCAGCTGTGGATTGATTTGGGACCTACCTGTGGAAGAAGAGACTGGGAGTAGCTATGTATTTCCACAGTACTGCTTGTAGATGGGAGTGATAAACCACATCCAAATACATTATTCCTAGAAAACCCTGGAAAAGCGTGCTGTAAGCCATAACTGATGATAACATGCAACAACCTTATAAGACTGTTGTGGCTTAGTGGTTAAGATGCTGACCGTGATGACTGGAAGGTTGCCAGGTCAGCAGTTCAAGAACAGAGTGTCTGTTATCTGTCCCGGCTCTTGTCAGCCTAGCAGTTCAAAAGCAAAAAATTGCAAATAGATAAATTGATATCACTTTGGCGGGAAATGTAACAGTGTTCTGTGTGCTCCGGCATCTAGTCATTTCTGCCACATGACCATGGAAATGTCTGCAGATGAGACAGCACTGGCTCTTTGGCTGTAAATGAAAATTAGCACCACTCCCTAGCGTTGGATATCACTGGCTTTTGAGCAAGGAAGACCCTGGTTGAACTTCTCTTATGTTGTCATATAATTAGTTGGTGAATGAACGAAAGGGTCAGAAGTTACGTGGAGTCATGTTGGCTGTGTAGGCCAAGTTTCCATCTGAACTATTTTTAATATCCTGTCAGTTGTTGATTGACACTATGCCCAACTTTCTATTACTACAACTGCAAAAACAAACTCAAGTAGGGGTTTGGCTAGTGTTTCAGTAAGAACACTCCTGTATAAATGGGAGTTTGACAGTGACTCATAAAATCCAAAGTAGTGTACCATGATTTAGTAGAGAAATGTTAGAGCAAGGACTATATATAGGTCCCCCAATTAGATCTGAGCTTCAGGATGTATTTTGATTTGGTTTGAATCTAATCTGAATGGATTTGTAGAGCTGTAATGTAGCAGTTCGAAAGCAAGAAATTGTAAGTAGATAGGTACCACTTTGGTGGGAAGATGACAGCATTCTGTGTGCACTCCCCTGTTTAGGCATGCCTCCCAAATATCCACGGAATATTAATATTAAAATACAACTACCCACCCAAACACCCACCCACCCAAAACATATATCAACCCACCCACCCCAAACACAAATCCGTCACTTACCTGTTAGTATAAGTGCCTGGACAGCACCATGTTGCAAGATGGATATGGTCATCGTACCTGTTCTCTAGGATAATATGCCTTAATGTAAAGTGCTTGGCGCGCATGCGGAGTGGGGGAACCAGTGAAAAGGTAAACCCTGAAGGTGGTTCCCTCCAAAAGCTGCTACCAGTTCTCTGGGACGCTGAGAAAAGTTACTACCGGTCCTGGTGAACTGGTGCGAACCTGTTACATCACATCGCTGGTGTGGCCACGCAATTTTGCTACTCCCTTGCCTGAAGGCCACCCAATTCCACCACCACCCTGCCCAGAGACCACCCAATTTTGCCACCCCCACTCCCAGGGGTGCGTGCAAACCTGTTGCTGCCCACAACTGGGCAGGATATGTTTATTCTGCTTACATTTGGACCTCATACAAGTCAGGTCCATTCAATTTGGAATGTGAGATTTGTCCTAATTTTGAGTCAGCTCTAGTCAGAACTCCGACCCATCCTCTGTGTGTATTGCAAAGTCATCAAGGAGATATTACATTTATAAAGGACAGAATTTAATTCATTGCATTTTATTCCATAGAATGAGGCTGCTGCTCTCGCAGTGTAAACTAATATGCAGTTTATTTTGAACATGTAACCTGATTAGCAATGATATATTATGGATGAAATGAGCTGATATGGTTTATACTCATATTGTGAGATTTGTTTATACTGATTTGTCAACTGATAGGCAATGTCATACTGCCTCTGCTGATGCAGGGAGTGTACATACGTCATGTACATGTTCAGGTAGTAATTGATAGCCTTATCTTCTTTTAAAAGGGCATTGCAAAATCCCATTTTTAAAATGTGCAGGTTAGCAGCCATAACTAGATCTTATGTTAGCCAATTCATTCATATGTACATTTACTTTCCAGTTACAGTATTTTATACACACCTCTACTCAGTGTATGAAAGGCAAGGAGCATTCCTTGACATCTTCTGTTTGAAGAACTGCAGAAAGGACGAATCCACCATCAAATAGCTGGGCCTTTTATCAAACTGTTCTTATGAACAAGATGTTTCTCCTCATATTCACGGAAATCATATAACTTAAGGCTACTGGATCTAGTCCACATTCTAGCTACCAGTTTCTTCTGGTATCTCTTAGTCTCATTGGACAGATGTATCTTCAATTATTGTGTTCAACCTCAGTTTTCAGAAAGTATATTTCGACTTGTCATATATTGAGGAAAAACATCAAGATGGACAACTTATTGGTGCTTTTCTTGTGAACTTTCTAGAAATAGGTGGCTGGACGTTTCCAAACTTCTGGTTCTTGTGTTTTGAGTTAAAGATCATGTCCAGTGGCTAGTATTCAGGAGCAATGGGATAATAGTGGGATCTCCTAAATTTTCTGTTATTCTTCCATATGACACTGTAAGTCACTCCCTGTCTGCAAATCCAAGTTGAATATTGCAACTAAAATTACTTTTTCATAATCGTAAGGTTTGGTTACAGGTGTTGCAGAATGGCCATTTGGTGAGAGAACTTACATTTTCTCAGAGATGAAATATGGGCTTCTTTGCTCAAAGAGGGTGGTGGTATTTAAACAAATCCAAACTTTGCATTTCAAAATTAATTCTACTAATTGTGCTGCAGTGGCTTTGCAGCCTCTTTTCTGAGCAGCATTTGAGCAATTGATCTGTTCCAATCTATTTTGGCTCATAAATTCAAAGACTTGGGATTGTAGTGTAAAATAAAGCCAGAGTGTACAGTATATGTATAAATCCTCAGTCAACTCAATAGTATTACATTAATTGGGAAGAATTGGGCCAGCTTTTGAATTAACTACCGTATATACTCTGGTATAAGCCTAATTTTTCAGTCCCAAAAATGAGCCCCCAAAAGGGGAAATGGCTTATACTCAGGTCAATGACCACGAGGGTCCCAAGATTTATTATTAATTGTTATTATTAGTTCAAATTTATATTGCTGCCCACTCTCTCTAGCAACTCAGGGCGGCTTACAAACAATACATTACATTATAATACAATATGTTGGTGTGGGTGCAGGGGGAGGGGCGGCGAAGTCCTCAACCTGCCCTGGCTTCTTCTTCCCTGGCCGTCGGAGTGAGGCACGCCAAACATTTAATTTAATTAATTTTACCATATTTTCATTTTGATTATTGAAACTCACTAACAGCTGCTGCAATTCCCATCTCCAGCTTATACTTGGGTCAATCTATTATCCTGGGTTTTCAGGTCAAAATTAGGTACCTCATCTTATATTCGGGTGGGCTTATACTTGAGTATATATGGGTATGTTAATCTTATTTATTTATTTATTTATTTATTTATTTATATATATATTTGTTGAATTTATATAACTGCCCTTTTCGCCTAAGCGACCCAGGGCGGCTCACAATGTCAGTTAAAACCTATACCCAATGCTAATTCAAACTGAGTACTGTAGAACTACCGGTATCTAGAAACATTTATAAAACCTCCCCAATCCCCTTAAAAAGAAGGACACCCAGGCAGGAGTAAATAAAAACCCCGGGCAGGGCTAAATAAGCCAGTAGGGTTGGGTTGTGGTACCCGTTGTACCCCATACCTGCTGGCATAGCCACATTTTTCAGGCCTTCCTGAAGGGAAGCAACTCTTATACTTCAGAATAGCTCTTTCTAATTTTAGCTGGGAATTTATTACTCATATTTTCTTTACAGTGGAGATGCTCATGATCTCCTGCAAGGGCAAGCTTGTAAGTTATTCAGGCAGATGAAGAAGGGAACAATGAGAATTTCCTAATCTGAAATCAACAGCTTTGTTAATACCGTCTGTCATATAGGCATGACCACACAGATTAACCTTGCATTGACGTCCTTACTAAATTTCATTTTCTGGGTTAGTGAGTGTTGTGACTGTGTAACATGTGATGTTGTATAATGAGTGAATATCACAGCGTTTCCATTGTGTTGTTAGTGATCATGGAACAGACGGAACTTGGGGCATATTACGCTGGAAGGAACTAGCAATAACAGTAAATAGGTACTGCTTTGGTGGGAAAAGTAGCAGTGTTCCATGTGCTCTGGCATCTATTCATGCCTCCCACATGACCACAGAAACTTCTGCAGATGCAGACAGTGCTGACTCTTTGGATGTAAATGGAGATGAGCACCATCCCCTAGAGTCAGACACGACTGGCTTTGAGCAAAGGAGAACTTTATGTTTTCCTAGGTCATATTTTCTTTGGTCTAGAGGAGAAAATAATAAACTGATATATATCTTATTGCTTATTTTTGCTTGCTATAAAAAAGACTCAGTGCCAATTGAAGAATTATTTTAATACTGTAAAAAAAATAACTTTTATGCTGCCTTTTTAAATTAATGTAAGCGTCCTTGGCTCCTTTTCATAGGAGAAAGGCAGGGTAGCAATTTTAAATAGATAAATAAAATGTTGGTGTAAATCCATTGGAATACTTTGAAGTGATATTTTACCACAAGTTGATGTTTGCATCTATTGTTGCACATCAAATCATGGTGTGCAACAGGAAATACAACGATCAACTTTAACCAGCGGGCATAAGTGAGGGGATTGTCTCCATTGTCCATAGGGGCGACAGGTAGGAACAAACACACCAATGTAATGTTCCAAAACATATGAGACGGAAGGTACTCCTGCTTGAATGGTAATGATATTTTGTGTCTTGTTTTATAATGACTCTTATCTGCTCACTTTGTTTTGGATAGGGTAGACAACTTTGGACTTGGGCTCCTGCTTCGATCCAAACAGATCAAACGTATGGTGTCATCGTATGTTGGAGAGAATGCGGAATTTGAGAGGCAATATTTATGTGGAGAACTGGAAGTTGAGCTTACCCCCCAGGTAAAATAAGGTTCTGTAGGTAGTGTGGTAAAAAAATAAAGTGCTGGAATAGGACTTGGGTCTGAATTCCTGCTTGACCATAGATGTGCACATTGGGAAAGGGGTGGGGGGATGGATTGTACAGCTCTATGATTTGCTTTGTGCTTTAACAACTCCTGTGTTTATTTATTGGAAGTTATGTTATTTGGTGAGCCATTGTGGATTATTGGTTAAGACGCTGAGCTTGACAACCGAAAGGTTGGCAGGTTAGCAGTTTGAGACCTGAGTTCTGCACAACGGAGTGAGCTTCTGTCTCTGTCCCATCTCCTGCCACCCTAGCAGTTTAGAAGCAAGAAATTGAAAGTAGATAAATAGATACCGCTTTGGTGGGAAAGGTAACAGCATTCCATGTGCTCCAGCGTTTAGTCATGCCTGCCACCTGACCATGGAAATGTTTGCAGACTCTTTGTCTCTAAACGGAGATGAGCATCACCCACTAGAGTTGGACATGAATGGCTTTCGAGGAAGGGAGATCTTGACCTTTACCTGTATTATTTGGTAGTGTTAACAAAGTAATTAATTAATAAGAAAGACTGGGCCATCAGAACAGAAGGGCCGATGGCATGAAGAGATTCAGTTGTTGAGGTCTAGAAGGACATCGTCATTGTCATCGTCACCAGCCATTATTAGGGGCTTGCTGTGTGTTTGTTATCTGCTCCTTTCATTGTTAGTGTCTTCTCTCATAGGGCACCCTTGCTGAGCGGATTCGAGCAGGAGGAGCAGGGATTCCAGCTTTTTTCACTAGTACAGGGTACGGGACTTTGGTACAAGAAGGAGGAGCTCCTATCAAGTATAACAAGGATGGCTCTATTGCCATTGCCAGTAAGCCAAAAGAGGTAAAACACCTGTAGATTTGGGTGAGGTTGGAACTGCTGGAACCAGGGGATTGAGACTAAAGGGGCCAGGCATTCCAGTTCTTTGCATATAAGCCTTTTCTTCTTTGAAGAACAACTCTGAGGATCAGTTTTTTGGGTAGGGCTTGGTGGTTAAGATGCTGAACTTGATGACTAGAAGCTCGGCAGTTCAAGGGTTGAGTGCTGCGCAGTGGGGTGAGTTCCCGTCTCTACCCCAGCTCCTGCCAACCTTGCAGTTCAAAAGCAAGAATTGCACATAGATAAATACGGTAGATATCGCTTCTGTGGAAATGTAACAGCATCCCATGCGTTCCAGTTTAGTTATGGCTGCCACATGACCACGGAAACACCTGCAAACACAGACAGCACTGGGTCTTTGGCTGTAAACAGAGATGACCAACGAACCCTAGAGTCAGATACAACTGGCTTTCGAGCAAAGGCAACCTAGACAATTAGAGATGTTGGATAATTTCTCCTTTGCAACAATGTTGTTGCAGTCACTGCTCCTGATTTTACTCAGACAGCATATTCCAAAAATCATGCTGATTCTGTCAGTGGATGAAGAGATCAACATGCAGTGCAGTAAGGAAAACCAAATATTGGGACAATTAGTTCCACTCTTATAGCACAAGGCAGTACCGACCAGCATAAAGAAACACCTCATTAAAAGTATATTCATTTCCACCTTATGTTACCAGTGCCAAACATGGACATTTATAACAAAACATAAATGAAAGTTAATCACCATAGAAATGAGATATCTGAGGAAGGCTGCGGGATTGACCAGAAGGGATAAAATCATGACTGAGATTATAAGGGAAAGGATGTTATAGAACCAATGTTAAATTACATACAGAGACAACAAATAAAGTGGGTTGCCCATTTGGGGAGAGTGTCTTGGAATGCTATACCATACAAGGCATTTGTGGAAAGAACAGAAGGACAAAGATCACGAGGCAGATCCAGAAGTAGGTGGAGAGATAACATCAAAGAAATATTACAAGAATACCAAATAACACCAGTGTAGGCTGCTAGAAGTGCCAGAACAAGAACCTTGTATCTCCAAGGGGTAAAAGACTGTACAAACATGTTCAAGAATGAAGCAAATTATAACAGTCAAAACATAAATGGGAGCTTTTGTATAGCAACTATCTCTCTGTGTGTATTATAGTTCATCTGATATGGTACCTTGCTGTACCTCCAAATAGTCCTGTACAGTGTATATGGGGGGAGGCATTTCTAATACCCATAACAGCCCATGAGATAACAAAAGTTAGTGAGCTTAACCAAGTATCAAATGAGTGATGAGTCTTACCTGGGTTTCAGCAATGAGAGTGTGATATGCTATACTGTTAATTATTGTATAATTATAATTTTTGCCATTTGTTGAATTTACAGAGTGGAAACCTGCTGGTTGGTTGTTGCATGTCAAGCCAAAATGGGAATGCTTAAAAAAAATTGCCCTTCTAAAAATGCACAGCCCCAGTTATTGATTGTGAATTGCCATTGGTGTTCTTCCATTACCTTTGACATATTTCTTGCTGATTTGGAAAAATATTATTTTAGCTTCTAGTAAAGGTAAAGGTAAAGGTAAAGGTTTCCCTTTAGCTCCTAGGGTGGCCTAAAGCAGGGGTGCCCAAACTTTTGGTGCTGTGGGCCAGTCATGGTGGTTCTGTGAGCTTGTCATATGGTTCCTCCCACCGGAAGCAGAAGTAAAACACGCTTTCCAATTGTTTTGCAACAGGATGAGATAGATTTTTAGGTTGCCATGTTCTCTGATTAAACCAGAGGTGCCCAAAGTACGGCCTGGGGGCCAGATCCGGCCCCTGGAAGCGGGGCATGTATGGGGTATGGGCCAAATGGTTGCTTCAGTATATTGGCTCATCTGACCCCTCCCTCTGTGTGTGTGTGTTTTTAAAAAAATCTTTTTAATCTCTTTTAATCTCTGTAATTTTTAATCTTGATTTTTGTACTGTGTTTTTATTGTGTTTTAAGTGTTTTTAAAGTCTGTTAGCTGCCCTGAGTCCTTGTGAGGAGGGCAGCAACATACCCATATGGGCGTGTTTTACTTCTGCTTCCAGGAGCGGCAAGTGTGGTGTGGGCTGGATGAATTGGTGTTGGGGGCTGGATTCGGCCCTCAGGCCATAGTTTGGGCACCCCTTGCCTAAAGCATTTGAGACAGAAATCATTTGACAAGTCTTTTATTAACCCTCCATTCTATCCCTATAGGTGAAGGAGTTTGACAACCAACACTATGTCATGGAAAACTCAATAACAGGTGATTTTGCACTGGTGAAGGCATGGAAATCTGATCGTGCAGGAAATATTATTTTCAGGTACAGTACGTTCCTAGAGCAGACACAAATTTGTACAATCATGGCTTTCAAACTGTTTTCTGGAAGATCTTCTGAATTTCTTCGAGGCTTACTTTGGTTTCCTGTGTAGGATGTTCAGATCTAAGGTTGTTATCTGAGGTATGATTGTTGATTGTCCATTACAGTCCAGTTCCTGGATTTGTGTCATGAAAGATACTTTTTTAGTTCATTGTGTGATGTCAGGGGAAGTCAACCTGGCCAGCCCAGTGCTCTGTGCATTATGAATTTTATTTAATGAAAATATTTTAGGTCATCCTTTAGAAAATGTCTCCAGCTGAGCATATAGAAGTGAAAAGAACATTAAAAATGGCATTGCCAAAATAGCAAGCAACATACTTTAGAATAAGGGTAGGCAGTTTTGAAGGGATTGAAGATCTCTTTGGACTCCCTGGAAGGGTTTATATATTACCAATTTTGCCATGGGTGCCATTACCATAACCACAACTTAGTGACAAGTGCAGTAGTTTTCTGTGGGGGGTGGGTGGGGGGTGACAGATAGTCCTTGATAACACAGGCAAGGCAGTTGAGATGTTCCCCTGCTTAGGCCAATGATGGTGAACCTTTTAGAGTCCAAGTGTCCAAACTGGCAGGGCGAATTCTGTGCTTGGGGAGGAGGAAAGTTTCTATTGGGCTTTTCAGAACCATATACGTGTGTGTTGTGTGGCCACAACCACTGTACAGGAATTTGTTCTGCATTCTTTTGCAAGAACAGAAAAGGTATGTGGCAGGTGCCCTGGTACTTCTCTATATGCAAGTTGATGACCAAGAGATTCCTAAAGGTAGACTTTTCTGAAAATTTCAGTTGTACTGTACTTATGTTTGAAACCACCATGAGGCACATTTTTGGCCAGACCAGAAAGCAGATAATTAGTGCTCTGTTTTACATGTGTGTCAGACTAACAGACCAATGATTCCCAATCTTTTGACCTCCAATTGTTCTGGACAGCGCCTCCCTTAAACTCCAGACATCATGTCCAGTGGTAGAAGATTATGGGAGTTGAAATCAGAAAGAGGTGGATGACCAGAGGTTGAAAACCACTGTAATAGACCATTTGTCTCAGTATGGTTTGTGGACCCTTCCTTTTGATCTACGAAGTCATACAAGCCAATCCATTGAATAGTCTCATGATAGAAAGAAGGTACTCAGTTTACTTGGAAGGAGTATGTTCAGTGGTGGGCAGCAACAGATTTGCACCACCCCCCCGGAGGAAAAAAAAGCAAAACTGGGTAGCCCCACCCAACTCCCTGCCCTGTCCCATCAGGTTTTGTCCCTGCTAGTGGTTCAAGGTCTCCCTTGCTCAAAAACCAGTCATATCCGACTCTAAGGTGCAGTGCTCATCTCCATTTACAGCCAGTCAGTGATGCCTGTGTTTGCAGATGTATACATTGCCATATGGCAGGCATGACTAGATCGCCCATAACGTAGACTCCGCCCATGATGTAGGCTCCACCCATGACATAGACTCCAGCCACGGTGTGGTAGCGAAAAATCTTGCTGCCCACCACTGAGTATGTTATATGTTTACAGACATTATGTTATGTTATTTATTAAGGATGGAATTTGGTGAGCAAGAAAACAAGCAATTATGAGTGCCAGAATATCTATAGTTATTACTGTCGTGTGAAAAGGTCACATATAGCCAAAGTGATAGGAGATTGCTACATAATACCTGTAGGAAGGTAGCGTGTGAAATCTTGTCAATTATGAATTCCACGTTTTTCAGTGGAGAACCACTAGTTTACATTGTCCAGCAGTTCTTCCAGGTTTTAGACAGGCATTTTTCTTCCTGCTACTTAGAGGGACTGTGGCATTGACCCTGGAATTGTCTGAATGCCAAAACTAATGTATAGTTCTACATTGGTGTTATACATGCCTGGGAAATATCAGTTGCCTACTAGAGAGGAAGGGACTGCGGTGGCTTAGTGGTTAAGACACTGAACTTGACAACCGAAAGGTTGGCAGTTCAGTAGTTTGAGACCTGCGTGCTGCATGACAGAGTGAGCGTCCATCCCTGTCCCAGTTCCTGCCAACCTAGCAGTTGGAAAGCAAGAAATTACAAGCAGATAAATAGGTACCACTTCAGTGGGAAAGTAAACAGCATCCCATGTCTAGTCATGCCTTCTGCTTGTCTGCAGAAATGTTTGCAGACACAGACAGTACTGGCTCTTTAGCTATAAACAGAGATGAGCACTGAATCATAGAGTCAGATACAACTGGTTTCTGAAGAAGGGTGACCTTTACTTTTACTAGAGTGGAAATTAAGTGTGAAAGAGATACTATTGTTGTTCACATAAAGGTGAAAGTTTACACTCATATTTATGCTAGAGGCTGTGAACTTATATTGCTTTTCATTGCATGGGAAGGCTGTGACATCAGAGTGTACCTAGTGTGTGTTTGATTAGCAGACAAAGTCCAAAACAAGCACCTCAGAATTCCTAGTTCAAGAAACAGAGTTTACAAGATTTGCCAGAGAAATATGTTTATTTATTCTCAGATAATATCATTGCAAATAGCCAAATTACTGTATTGCTTTTTTGGAATTGTTTTCCTACCTTTGAGCTTGAGAAATGTTTTAAGAAGCAATATGCAGCCTAGTATGATCGTTGTTTGGAAAAGAAAGAAAGAAAGTTGCCTCAGGTTTTTAAAATCGTAGTTTTGTGATTTTCCAGCAATATGCAAATTTTAAATAGTGTTTAAGTGAGGTACTACCGGTATATGCCTCTGACATGCTTTAGTGATAGTGGTAGCTGGACACTTACAGTGATACTCTCTGTTCCTGATCTCTGACTATACAGTGAAAACTTGGTTACATCTGATGATCAATAAAATGGTGCATTGATGTTTTGCTATACAGTATTATGTTTGATCATCCTCTTTTTGCTCTGTGAAATCATAATACAGTACTGTAGTCACATTTTAGAATCTGGCACAACAAAAATAACCAGGTGGGGGCAGTAAAAACCAAGTTTTCTATATTGAATGAGTTGTGTTGCTGTAAAAGAGAATTTCTGGGAAATATAATTTTTTAAATCCATTTAACAGTGAGCATTTTCCACAAAAATTTATTCTATCATTGGTGACATGCTTTCAGAAAAATCCACATTCATGCAGATTCCATCTATGAAACAAATATTGTTATAACATGCTACAGATAACAAGGCCTGGGCAGATTAGGATCTCTGAGGAAAACAGAGAAAGGGTTTAAGGCAAGCAATATAGCAAATGTTGTTCACAACTATATGTTTGTTTACCAAATGTTTAAATAGACCCAGAGCTGAATTTAGCACAATGTTCAGGGTACACAGTACCTCCAATGGTGAACCACGTAGAAAATGCAGTAAAGGGTTGCAATTAATCAGAACCAACTTGACAGCATGTTATTTTCTATCATTTTATATCCCCACCCCACCCCAACCAGCTTTGGAAAGTTATTTTTGCAGATGCAACTCTCAGAATCCTTTAGCCCGTGTGGTGGGCAAGGCAGGGCAGGGAACCCTGGAAGCTGTGGTTTTCAAAAGTAAACTTTACAGCAGTGGTTCCCAATGTGGGGCCCACACCCCACAGGGGGATTTCAATTTCCAGAAGCCTGAGTCAGAACATTGGTTGATCAGTGCTTTGGGGAATTGACTTAGGCTTCTGGGAATTGAAGTCCAAAAAACCAAAGGTTGGAAACTGCTTTACAGGCTTGAATATTTTATCCCCTGAACTAAAATCAAGGATTATGAGCTAAGGATTTATGAAACATGTTCCATGGCTAATAGCAGTAGAACACTTGCTATAGCTCAAGAAAATCTGCACAGAATCCTAAAACCATAAAATTGGAAGGAGAAAAGGATCATGTAGATTGACTACTCCAGCCTGGTCCTTCAGGCAGGAATCCTGAGCTATAGTATCCTCAAGAGATGACTGTCCAACCTTTGCTTGAAGAACATCCCACCATCCTTTTGGATAAGCCATCTCACTGTTCAATTGTGTAAATCATCAAGACATTTCCCCTAATATTAAACTGAAATCTGCCTCCATGTATTTTAAAAACCATCCTATCAGGTCCTACTCTGTGGAATAAAAGAGAGCAGAGTTTTGATGTCCTCTGTCTAACAGTCCTTCAGGTATTCAAAGAGTCTGATCATGAGTCCACAATCTTTTCTTCTTCAAAAGTAAAGGTTTCCCTTGCTTGAAAGCCAGTCGTATCTGACTCTATGGTTTAGTGCTCATCTCTGTTTCAAAGCCAAAGAGCCAGCACTGTTTGCTTCTGCAGACGTTTCCATGGTCATGTGGCAGGCATGACTGGAGTGCACGGAACGCTGTTACCTTCCCACCAAAGTGGTCCCTATTTATCTACTTGCAATTTCTTGCTTTCGAACTGCTAGGTTGGCAGGAGCTGGGACAAAGATGGGAGCTCATTCCATCCTGCAGTACTCGGGAATCGAACTGCTGATCTTCCACCTCCCAGCCAGCATCTCAACCACTTGAAAATATTTCTCATTGGGCTTGTTTTCCTTACTTTGTTCGTTGCTTTCTTTTTAGACTGATTCTAGTTTGCCCATTTCCTAAAGTAAGCGTTCCTTACTGGTGCAGTAGTTTTGAAGAAATGAAGCAGTTCTGGGTCTGGTCATTGAAGATGAATGGACTCATTTAGGAGCCTCATGTGCAGGTTCCCATGATGGAAGAAAAGCATGATGTAAACGCAGTAAAGGCCATGGTGGCTTAGTGGTTAAGACACTGAGCTTGACGACTGGAAAGTCAGCAAGTCAGCAGTATGAGACCCAAGTGCTGTGTGATGGAGTGAGTTCCTGTTGTCTGTCCCAGCTCCTGCCAAACTAGCAGTTCGAAAGCAAGAAATTGCAAAGAGATAAATAGGTACACATTCAGCAAGAAAGGTAACAGCATTCCAGGCACTCCAGTGTCTCATCATGCCTGCCACATGACCATGGAAACGTCTGCAGACACAGACAGTGCTCACTCTTTGGCTGAAAATGGAGATGAGCAACCCCCCCTAGATTCGGACAACAGGCTTTTGAGAAGGGAGATTTTACCTTTACCTAAATGTGGTAAATATGCAAACAGTGGAACTTTTGAGGAGACTGGGTGAAACCTTTAAACAAAGGAACCATATGGTGTTTGTTTTTCCTTTTAAGTCTTGTTATTGTTCTCAGGTGAAAGAAACACATGGCTTTTCTGTATCAGCCTCTAAAGAATATTGTATTTACTTTGTGGCTTATTTTTGCTCACAGAAATTACCTTCACAGAGGGAAGAGGCGTGTACCTGCAGTCTGTATATGTTGCTTTCCCCCATCAAAGATGGAAATGTTTCTTGATAGTTACAGCTTGACAGCTGCTCAAATTATCTTGACAGATCCTAACATAAAGATATCCTGGTTGTAGAGCTAGAGTGTGAAGGCTGAGCTCCATCTTGTGGCAAAGCCCTCTTATGCCAGCTGATCTCAGATCTGTCAGCAGAACATCTGCCATGAGGATTATACCTAACCTGCACCTCCTACACCTGAAATAGCTTTCATTTAGGATTAGTGGGCGGCAATATAAATTTGAACTAATAAATAAATAAAATAAATTATGTTGTTAGGTTACAGGTTTTTTATCTGTTTGTATGGAAGCAAGCCTCAGTGAATGTAATGCTAGGTAGACCTCATCCTGAACACTATGTACACATGTTGTTTGGCAACTGTTTACATATGTTCCTTAAATCTGACCTGGGGCAGAAGTTTCTTTTGATAAGTGTTGAATAAAAACCAGACAAAATATTTCCCCAGTTATTCTTTTAGTTTAGCACAATGCTTTTCCTGGTATTGCAATAAGGTATAACAGCAGTCTTAATGGGAGCTGAACATAGGCTTATATGAACTGTTAATTTGAGCCAACTTATTTCTTCGATACAATTTGCTTTCTCATACAGGAAAACTGCAAGAAATTTCAACCAACCCATGTGTAAAGCAGCCAGAACAACTGTGGTGGAGGTAACGTAGAGCAGATTTCGCCTTCCTGGTACCATTTGTGTATTTCTCTTCAGAGCTAAAACTGTCGTTACACAGAAAGAGCCTCCTCAAAAGAGTCTCCTCAAAGATTGTGGTATTTTAAAAACACAATCGGGAGTACCCTGGTAACGGCAACCTTGTGTTGCTGGCTAATCTTTCTCACGTTCAGTGAGACAAAAGGACCTTCAGAATGAACTCATTAAAAAGTGCCTTCATTTTGGCAGTTTCATGCTTGACCATGGAAGAAGAAATTCATTCGTTCATTTGTATCCTGCTCAACTGGTCAAGCACCACTTTCGGAGGCTTACAAACAATAAAAACACAAACCCTCATACAAACATCAAACAACGTCATGCCAGTAAGTCAGTAAATCAGTAAAACATACCACACAAGCATCAGCAGCATCATTAAAAGCGCCTAGGACAGGTACCCAAACAATTTTATCCAAACGGCACAACAGTCTATCAAACTAATAATTGGCGTATTAAAAGAGGAAGGCGTTGTGGAACAGAAATGTCTTCAAAGATTTCTAAATGCCAGCAGACTTGAGGCAGATCTAATTTCTGCTGGCAATTCATTTCGCAGCCTGGGGACTATGGCAGGAATCAATCTGGATCTGGTCACCCACCCCCTTTCTTATCTCTTTAGGGGTGACCACCCAAAGTTTGAACATTTGGGTGGAACAGGTATAATTCCTAAGGAAGAGGTCATCCCTCAGATAGCAGGGTCCCAAACCTTCTCATTAGGCAATTTATATAGAAAAAAAGCTTTATGTGAAATTCAATGTGAGGTTGAAACTTCTGTCCTTTGTGACTTGTCCGGTTCTCTAGTCTTCTGCTTCTGCAGTGAACTCTTTGTTCCACAAATGCCGCCTAAGGTTAAATTGAGATGGGGTGTTTATCCATATGAGACAGCTGGTTGTGCTTTGCCTTCTTTGGCAACCTTTTGCAAAGATCTGCAGACTGTTGTTAAGAGCTCAGAAAGCATTGGTACATGATGTACATATGCATAATTGAAAGTTTTCCTTTTTTGACATCTGGAATGTGTTTCCGGAAGTGGTTAGTTGCTGAGGTGGCCTTGTCCAACACAGACTTGCTGCGTGATCACACAGACTTATAGTTCACATTTCAAACTTCTTGTGGCACGGTCCAGCCATCACGTGACATACAGCCAATAATGCTCCAAATCTCAATTCATAACCAAGATTCATTACATTTTTGTCCTGTTTAAAGCCAACAGCCGTTACTTCTTGTGAAGAGAGTGTTGAACTGCAAGTAGCTTAGTATTCTTGGCCAGATTGTGGATAATTGTAGCCAGTTGAAAAATATAATGCTGAGTTAATTAGCAATAGGCTCAGTCAGTAGGCATAGACAAACCTGATAGATATTTAATTGTCAATTATATGTAACAGCTAGGGACCAGTACATACAGACATTTTTAGACAGAACAATATACTGGGACTCCAATGTAAAGCTAACTTACTTACTCCAAGGTACAAACAAATATATGATTACCAGAATTGCTAAATTTATAGTCAGGACTACTTAATAGAGAAGACATTTTATTGATCAGATAGCAATTGCATGCAAAGGTGATTAATTGAATAGAACATTTCTGAAGTGTAAATGATTCTTTTATCATATTCAATTCAACAATTGTATTTTATGCAATCCATCTTGTTACATTTCAACTTGATATGGTCGGCAGACTAATAAGCTAATAAAGAATTCATAGATACTCAGTATTTGTATCCTAATACTCTTTCTACTGCTTGTTTCTTTTTCCATTGTCTTTTTAATATTCCATTTTGCCCTCTCCCATATTGTACTCTTTTAAATGGAAAAATTTCTTGAAAACAAAAGGAGAGAGTCAGAGACAGGAGAAGGAAGAATAATTGAGGTTTATTTCATCAGTTTTTCTGAGACATATATTTACTTCGAAATAGTAAGGGTTTTAAGATGACTTTTAAAGTGGCAAGAAAGAGGGACAAGTAGAAAATGGATAGAATTTAGAATTGTGTGCAGAAGTGCTCTTTCACCCATAACTAATTAAGCAAATGTAATTAAAAATCCTTCAAAACATTTTTGGTTGCTTAGGAACAACACTCCTTCCATTATCATTCTGCTATCACAGGTACAATGGACCTCGTTTTATTGTGGGACACAATGAATGGGTTCTATTAGTCACCTGAAATGTTGCCATTTATTTTATTGTTAATAGAGGCATTGAGAAACAATCATGCTTATAAATACACTTTCATAATGAGGAAAACCATACTCTGTATGTCTTCTCAGTTCTCATTCTATCTTGCAATATTGAAGGGAACATGTCCATTGTTACTTTTGTAAAAATATTTGGAAGGACATGTATATCTCTTGGCTTTGAAGCAGCTTTGTAAAGAAGCCTAATAATGCTGCTAAACCACATGGTGGTAGCCTGCCTACGCATACCTGTTACAGTTGCAGTACTACCCTCCCATTCCCCAGTTTCTTGGTACAGTAATACCTTGGATAACAATTGCCTCGGATAACGCTTTAAAATCAGATAACGTCAGGAAATTTGAGGGAAACATTTGTATCACACAATGTTAAGATAACATTGTGCAATGCAAATGTTTGCCCCAAATTCCCCTACGTTGATCTCTGCCCCAAAGCCCGCAGGCCTAGAGGCCCCTGTGGGCTTGGGGGCAGAGATCTATGGATGCTCAGACCGCCAGCTTGGTTGGGGGGAGATTGGGCGTGCCCGTTCTCCTCCCAACCAAACCAGCACTACGAAGCTTGCAGTGGCGGCATGGCTGGGAAGCCAGGTTGCCACTGCGCCCTTTGTAGCAACATCTGCCGCTGCGCCCAGCGAGTGATCACCACTTTGCTTGGGGAGGGAACATGCCTTCCCTCCACAAGCAAAGCAGCAGTCCCATGCTGGGACTGCCGGTTTGGTTGAGGAGGGAGGGTGCTTTCTCTCCCCAAGCAAACCGGATCGACCCCTTGTTCCCTTTCCTCTTCGGAAAGGGAACAGGGCTTTTTTTAAACGTTGTGTGATCAATGCATCACACAACGTTAAAACCTGAGTAACGTTAAGACTTGTGGAATCAAGTCTTAACGTTATCCTAGGTACTAGTGTATTTTAGCTAGTTTGAAAGCATGTGAAGGACTTAGTGCAGGTGTTCTCAACCTTTTTAAGCTGGGGGCCAGGTCGTGCTCCCTCAGACAGTTTCAGGGCCTGGATGGCCATTTTGCCCTTCCTCCACCACACGGCACTTCCTGGTGTGGTGGAGGCAGTGGGGGGCCACATCAAATGGTGTCCTGGGTCACAGGTTGAGAATCACTGACTTAATGTTTCTCTGTCTGTGAAATGACATAGCATTCATGCTCTGATTCAGTTTTCTCTGTTTTCTGTATATGCACAGGTAGAAGAAATTGTTGATGTTGGGTCATTTGCACCAGAAGACATTCATGTCCCCAAGATCTATGTTCATCGCCTCATAAAAGGGGAGAAGTATGAAAAAAGGATTGAGGTAATTTTTTTTAAAAAAAGTCTTTATTAAACTCATTTTATGCTGATTTTGCTGTTCAGAAAGAAAGGCAACGAGACAGATTTCAGTAATGAAATTTCAAAGATGTAAAATCTTAAAATTGCATCAATTTCTATGACAGATGTTCTTGTGAAAGTGTATTGTGTAAGGAATACATAATTTTTGTGTCCCTGCAGAATAACAATTGCAGTGGAGTTTATATACCAGCCTATCTCAGCATCCAAAATAAAACTTAGTGCTGCCTCGCCAAACAAAACATCTACCCACTTCTTGATGATCACTCGTATATGACTTTCATTTTATAGTCTTTAAACCTAGAGCTGAGTAAAACGTACCTTGCTAAGACTTGGGGGCTAATGCAATAGATATGATCAGCATACTTTGGGTTTGGAAGAAATCTAGCATCCAGAACAAGGGTTCTCAACCTTTTCAAGCCATGGGTCGGGTCATGCTCCCTCAGATAGCTGAGTTGGCCGGATGGCCATTTTGTCTTGGCTGCACCTTGGGGATGGCCATTTTGAGGTGGCCATTTTGTCCCAACAGTTTCAAAGGGGTGGCCATTTTGTTTCTTGCCAGAAGGAGGGAAGGAGACACCAACCATCAATGGAGGCTTCAGACCCCCCTTCCCAACTGACACAAATGAGATTAATTGTCTGATTGGAGAAAGAGTGAGTGGGGCTTTTTAATGAAGCTAGTCCTTCCTTGTGGGGCTGGAGGTTCTCCTTGGGACTGGGGTCCTAGAGGGGGGGTTGGGTGAGACAAAGCCAGGAGCCCAATGTTTCCCCCCACCCATGTTGCAATTTCATATGGCCCACTGCTCCCGCCACCGTTGGCGGAAGCTGTGCCATGTGTGGTTCCTTTTTAATGTAAACAGCTTTGAAATGCTGTTTACATTAAAAATGAACCACACATGGCACAGCTTCCAGCAGCAGTGACGGGTGAGGGCAGTGGGCCACATAGATCTATGGACACTTAAATATGGCTCACCTGGAGAAAAGGCCTAGTTAAGAAAGCTTCAAGGCCTTGCCTAGGGCTAGTTCTGCCCTAACCTCCTGTTCAAAAAGGAAGCTTCCAGCTGGCAATGGGGTACAGTATCTTCCTTTCTCCACATGAAGCTGAGCCTATCTTGGGTTTCTGAGCAATATTTATATGTCTACAAGAGGGGGGTGGGGTGGGATTACACATAACACTCAGAATGCATTTGAGTTAGGAATCAGCAATTTCACTATAACCTATAAATTGTTTTCACAGTATCTTTTAATGGATCCTGGCACTTCTTAGATAAACACAAGGTATATTTCAGTGCGAATGTCCTGTAGTGAGCAACTGAGCCACTTGTGAACTATGGGCAACACACAATACCTAGAGGACCTAGAGGCTCATGTTTGGGCACCTGGCATGCCTTTTCTTGTGAATCTTATCAGCCCGTTTTAAAAAGTCAAATAATAATAAAAATTGCTCAGGAAGTTCTTTTTGAACTTCAATTCCCAAAAGCCTAAGTCAATTCCTGAAAGCATTGATCAGCTGATCTACTGATTTAGGCTTCTGGCAATTGAAGTCCAAAAACCAAATGTTGGGGACCCCTGCCCTAGGAGGCATGGGTGAGCAGTTTTGAATAACGCTTTTGAGTGCTGCATGACAGAGTGAGCTCCCGTCTCTATCCCAGCTCCTGCCAACCTAGCAGTTTGAAAGCAAGAAATTGCAAGTAGATAAATAGGTACAGCTTTGGTGGGACATGCCTGCCACATGTCCAAGGAAATGTCTGCAAACACAGACACTGCTGGCTCTTTGACTGTAAATGGAGATGAGCACTGAACCTTATAGTCAGATATGACTGGCTTTCGTGCAGTGATGGGATGACAAAAATTCTACTACCACGCCATGACGTCACGGACGTCACGGGCGTGGCCAATGGCATGACGTCATGACGTCACGGCCGACGTCATGACGTCATGACGTTGTGGGCGGGGCCAAAATAAAAATAAATAAAAAATAAAAATAAACATACACACACACCCCTCCCTCTCAGCCCACCCACCCAGACACAAATAAATAAATAAAATAAAAACAACCACCCACCCAAAACACAAATAAATTACCCACCCACCCCAAATAAAAACCCCTCGCTTACCTTTCTTGGGACCCGGCACCCCGATTGCTGTCCACAGCCACTGGCGCCGCCGGAGCTGCCTGCACCCCTGTGGCGTCCTCCTTGGGCCGGTACCTTTTTAGCCCGGCTCCGGCCATGGCGAGGGGCGACGGGCAGCCGCGGCTGCCGCGCCTCCCTGGGCCGTCCCCATGCCGCACCGCCGCCGCCTACAGCTTCCTCCTCCGCAGCGCGCGGCAGCCGAGCTCAAAAGGGACCGACCCAAGAAGGAGTCCACAGGGATTCAGGCAGCGGCAGCTCCGGCGGCGGCGGGCGGCGGCTGTGGACGGCGGGTGCAGGCACCCGGCCCACAGGCGCCCGGCGGAGGCAGCGGCAGCGGTGTACCCCGCCGGGCGTCCCCAGGGCATGGGGCTTGTCAGCAGCGGACGGCCGAGGCAGCCCTCAACGTGCCGCGGGGAGGCGCCCCCCTCAGAGGGCTGCTGCCGCCGCCGCTGCCCTGAAAGTTCTAAATGTTTTGAAAATCGGAGCGAAAATGGCTCTAATTGACTGCGCATGCGCAGAAACTCAATCTGACGCATGTGCAATGCGTCAGATTGAGTTTCTGCGCATGCGCAGTCAATTAGAGCCATTTTCGCTCCGATTTTAATTTTTTTTTTCTTTCGGTCAGGCGTCCGGAACCGGACGCCCCAAAAGTGGACTTCCCCTCACGGAGAACCCTCCGGGATTGGTCTTACCGGTTCCAGAGATCCGTCTGGAACCGGTGACATCCCATCACTGCTTTCGTGCAAGGACGACTTTCTTACATATAAAACAGCTCAGAAGTCAACCAGAACCTAGTAGAAATGTTCTCTGAGACCACCAGAGGGCACAAAGTGGCATTTTCAGTAATGTTTTTTTGGAAGGGAAGAGCAGGGATACGAGCATTCCTATAGTCATGTCAACAAGGAGTATTACTTTGTTCTAAGCTGACACACAGGGACAAAGCGAGTTATATCTGACTCTAGCGGGCAATGCTCATCTCTGTTTACAGTGAAAGAGCCAGCACTGTGCATCTGCAGATGTTTCTGTGGTTGTATGGCAGGCATGACTAGATGCTGGAGCGCACAGAATGCTGTTACCTTTCCCGCTGATGCGGTACCTATTTATCTTTTACTTAATAGGGTTTGCAAGGATTTTCTGGCAGGCTTGTTCACCCTCCTCATGACTTTTCTCATGCAATCCATGGGAGGCATGTACCTGCTAAAATTTCCCCCCTTCTCTCACACACAAAATGTACTTTTTTGACAGACATTAGGGTTTTTCCAGATGAGGCATTGTGATATTATCTTGCCTTGTTCACAGTGGTATACTAGAGCCAGAATGTGCAGAGTCAGAGCCCTGGGATTTGGCATAGTCTGTAACAGTAGTGGCAAACCTATGGCAGTGTGCCAGGCATGGCACATCCACACCTCTCTGTTGGCATGTCACACTAGCACAGTTTGCCCTGCCCCTCTACCCAGCAGTCCAATGGGAGCACTTCCTCCCTCCCCAGCACAGAGTTCACCACTCCTCTCTGCTTGGGCACTCCATTTCTAAAAGGTTCACCATCACTGATCTATAACATTATCTGCTATCCTCTTCCTCCAAGTTTAGCCAAAGTCCTCACAGTAACTGGGAAAGAAATGGCTTTTCTAATGAGTGACGTATTGTAACAAGTTATCTTAGTTGTAATGTGAACTAGCAGAGGGTGATGTGGTCTTCAGTGGACAAGTTTGGAGCCATTAACTTTGCAAAAAAAATATTCTGCCATAGTTGTTATGTACCAGTCCATCTGCCTGCATTTTTGCATTCTCCTTCATGTAGTTTGTGAATCCCCACTTTTGGGTTCTGTGCCTGCGCGGAGCCGTTATTGGAGCTTCAAAGCTACCAGTAATTGGATTAAAAGTTCTCCTTCTGTTAGATGCTGGTTATGAGGATAGTCATGGTGGCTCTCTCTTTTATGGCTTGAGGGCTGTAATCGTGTCTGTCTCTTTAAAAAATAATTTAAACCCTGATATAGATCAGGTGTTGGCAGATCAGGGTTTTGTCCTCATTTTTAGGTGCCAACAGCCCACACATGTCTGCAGACTTCAAGACTATTTTTTGCACAATTCCCCCACCTCACTGCACAAGCAAAGTTCAGTGGCAAACTTGGAATCCTTTAAAACAAGGAGGAAAATGCTGGAGTAAAAGAGGTTTTTCCTCCGAGATTTATTTCCAAAGTTTGAAATCCCCTTAAAGTTAAGCATTTGTAGAACCCTTCCTAAAGGGAAGCATTTCCTGTTATTTGTTTTCAAATTTTAACGGAGTGTGGATGGGCTTTGAAGGATTCCTGTGAAGCTAGGAATTGCCCCCACTTCCTCCATCCAAGACACAAAATTATCTATTGCTAGCAGGGTTTAGTTTCAAGATTCAACCATATTTTCAGTTGCTTTCTGTTTCTTCCTTTCTTAGTCCTGATTCTTTCTCTCTTTAAACTCCATCACCGCTGTTTTCTCCGCAGTTTGATTTTAAGTGTTTTATATCATCTAGAGTAGACCAAAGTTGCAGTAGGAATTAATTCTGGTCTGTTGAGCTATATAATCTGGGTAGGGATCTGTCTTCTCAAATCCGCAATGAAGCTTTAAGCTGCTCTGTTTACCAACTGGAGGAGGAGTGAGTGAGAAAGCAAGCAAGAGATGGATTATAAAGTTAACATCTGCTCTTGAGGATTCAACTGCATTATTCCAAACATAAATTGTATTGGATGGAACACAGTTTTCTGGCAGAGTGTTAGGTGGGAATTCTAACGTATAGCAGATTTAAAAAGAGTGCCTTGGAAAAGGAAGATATGCTCTTATCATATTAGAACAGGGGTTCCCAACCTAAGGCCCTTGGGTCAGATCCAGCCCACAGCACCATTTCATGTGGTTCCCCCACCCTCCAAGAGCATTCAAGAAACAAAATGGACACCTCTTTGAAACTGTTGAGACAAAATGGACACGCCCATCCTGCAGGCAGGGCAAAATGGCTGTCCGGTCCACGAAGCTGACTGAGAGAGCGTTATCTGCCCCCCGGCTTGAAAAGGTTGGGAATCCTTGTATTAGAAGAAGAGTAATTGTAGTCATGGGATGAGATTGGAAGAACAGCAAAATAGCCAAAGAGGAACTGAATGCCTTTGAAAATACGTATGAAGTAGCTCTGTCAAGTATCTGTTTCCTTGATATTTTATTTCCAAAATGAAAAGGAGTAACAGAGGCTCCAGACAAGGTCCAAGTTTTGACCTAAGAGCTCTGTTTTAATGTAGCCATGGCTGGTGAAAATAATGTGGAAATGTTTTGGCTGTTAGCTTCCAGAGATAGAAAAAGAATTGTGTGTGTGTATGAGGGGCATATTACTTACAGAATCTCCCACTTAGGATGCTGACATGTGGAATTTTGGGAGGTTTTGTAACCATGCCTACTGAAGAATTTTGGGAGTTATACTTCATAAACATAGACCATGTTTGAAAACTCCGCTTCTAACAGATCTGCATGCTAGAAGTAAAAGCAGTTTAGGCTTCTGCGGATAGATTTTTTTAATATATACCTTCTGGGCATGGAAGAAGAGTATTAGTTTTCCATAATCAATTTTAGAATCATAGAATAATTGAGTTGGAAGGAACCTTTTAGCCATTGAATCCAATCTCCTGCTTAAGCAGGAATCCAAAAGCAGAACTGACTGATAGTTGTCCAGTTATCTTTTGAAAGCTTCCTGTGTTGAAGTGCTCACCACCTCTCAAGGCAGTTGGTTCCATTGTCATATTGCTCTAACAGTTAAGAAAATTAAGAAAGGACTACCAATTGTCATAATTGGTGTAAAATAACTTCCTGTGTTCCTAATGCATCTGTGGAATACTTGCCCATCCCGATGCTTTGGAATCCTTTTCTCAAGAGAAACCTCATCCTTTTGACCCATGAGAAAGGATTGAGAGAGTCATAATCCAGAACATCTGGGGGTGGGTGGGTTTAAGGGTTCCCCAGCCTTGAGAGGGGTCCAGGACAGAAGGAGAGTTGAGTTTAGGAACCCATCACAAGATGGTTAGTTGTTACAGCTTTAGGAATAGAGAACCACAAGATCATAGAGGAAAGGATAGTTTGACTCAGAATCTTGGGTAGACTTTGATACTTTAGGGGTGTTGATGTCCTCCCCAGGGCCAAATGTTGAAAGACTTTGGATAGTTATTGGCTGAGATATATATTTGGTAGACTTTGCATAACAGAAAATACATAATCTCAGTTAATCAGTTTTTGTGCTTAACACAGTGTAATGTTTGGTGTGCAGAACAGATGGAAGGTCCTTGTCTTTACCGATTCCATCAGCATTTTAAAATTGCATATCTTAGGGGAAAATGTCTGCTGTTCTTTGATCTTTTTAAAGAGAAGCAGGTCTTGTGGTATGCATCTGTCTGAAAGCTAATTCGTTGGCTTAGAGAATTAACAAATTTACACTGGAGAGTAAAGTGGACTTATGTACATGACCATGTCTGAATAATCAGACCACAGCAATTCCTAGAGGAGCCTTTGCAGAGTATACTGGTGCTGTCAGGGCAGCATTTGTTACAGATGTCAGGAGTCTTCTATTTAGATAATAAGTCCCCAAGCACAATGGGGCTGTTCGACCACATTGTGCACTAAAGTAAAACACATTGCCATCTAAGGATAGTGAGCTCCTTAGAAACTAAGTACAATGTCTGAAATTAGCCAACTTTACTTTAGATGCAGTGACAGACTTTACATTCTTAGAATCCAAGATCACTGCAGATGGAGATTGCAGCCATGAAAGAAAAAGGCAACTGATTCTTGGGAGACAAGCTATGAGAAAACTGGGGAACATAGTGAAACAAAGGTCCGCATCAAAGCAATGGTATTTCCAGTAGTAATGTATGGGTGTGAGAGCTGGACCATAAAGAAAGCTGAGCACAGAAGAATAGATGCCTTTGAAATGTGGTGTTGGAGGAGAATTTTGATAGTACCCTGGACAGCAAAGAGAACAGATAGGTCAATCTTAAAGGAAATCAACCCTGACTACTCCTTGGAAGGTCAAATAGTGAAGATGAAGCTAAAGTACTTTGGTCATCAAATGAGAAGAGAAGATTCACTTGAGAAAGTCTTGATGTTGGGTAAGTTTGAGGGCAAAAGAAGAAGGGGGCGGCAGAGAATGAGATGGCTAGATGGTATTGTTGACACAGTGGGTAGAAAACTGGGCAGGTTGAGGAGGAAGGTAGAGGATAGGGGTGCCTGGCGTGCAGTGGTCCATGGGTTGCAAAGGGTCGGTTTCGACTATGCAACTAAACAACAACTTTGGACATATCACAAAAAAGACAAGACTTACTAGAAAAGACAATAATGTGGGGGAAAGGTGAAGGCAGCAGGAAAAGAAGAAGACCAAATATGAGAGGGAGTCACTCAATAAAGGAAGTCACTACCTTGACTTTGCAAAAGCTGAGTAGTGCTTTTACTGATGGGACCTCTGGGAGATCACTAATTACAGTACAGTGAAACCTCGGTTAACAAATTTAATGTGTTCTCTGGGACCTTTAGTACTATGAAAAATTTGTAAAGCGAATTTCCCATAGGAATGCATTGCATGCAGTTCCCCATAGGAATGCATTGAAAACCAATTAATCTGTTCCGGGGGGAAATTGTTAACCAAGCCACTATTTTCTATGTACAGTAAAACCTCATATAACACTAAAACCTGGTTCCACAAATCTTGGTGTTATATGATTTTTAGTGTTATCTGATCCTCTATGGGATCCATAGAGATACATTGTAACCACACAGGCTTTAGCGGTTGTTATCTGAAGCATCCCATAGGATCTTAATGTTATCTGATGCAATTCTTCCCCCCAGATTGCTTAATGTTATGCGATTTTAGTGTTATTCGATACTAATGTTATATGAGGTATTACTGTATTTCCTTTTGTTATTTGTTTTTTGTGTTAACCGAGCCGTTTGTTAAGTGAGGTTCCACTGTACTTCATAAAGTCATCATGCGATGAATGCATACTTCGTATCAATACATAACAATAGCAAAGTATCTTAAGTATCTTACTCTTTCATGACATCAAATTTTGGCTTGATTGTAAATAAAGCCTGTAATAGACTATATGCAGGTATATCATAACCCATGTAAGAGTGGCATTAACACCATCATTTTTGCTTTGCATGTTTTCCCAGCGATTATCCCTTCGCAAACCTGAAGATGCCCAAACCAAGCAGAAGAAAGGTGGTGATAACGTACGAGAAAGAATCATTAGGCGAGCAGCCCTTGAGTTTGAAGATGGCATGTATGGTATCCTTGGAGGAAAAAAACTATTCTCTTTGTTTTTTCTCATTGTTAAAGGTTTCAAAAGAAGCAGCCATATTTAACTGTGCGAGCACATCCAGACCAAATTTAAAAATGCACCCTAAATAGTGTTATATTTCAATGTCAGCTTTCATCGATATATCCATTTGTTTAAACATGTCTGAACTTTTAAAAAAAGTAATTAAAAATCTGTTGGCATGCTTATTATTTAAGTGAATGAACAAACTTTAAAGGATTATTAAACCTTGACTCATTCACTTCAGCTAACCTTGGCATTGGCATTCCATTGCTTGCCAGCAACTTCATTAGTCCAGACATAACAGTTCATCTCCAGAGTGAAAATGGAGTCCTTGGCTTGGTAAGAAAGGAATAGAGATGCTATAATTGCTGTAATATTTGAAAGAAGATAATGTTTTAAGATAGGGGTTCCCAACCTTTTCATGTTGGGGCCCGGGTCACGCTCTCTCAGTCAGCTTCAAGGGCCGGACAGCCATTTTGCCCTACCTGCACGATGGGGGCAGCCATTTTGTCCCAACAGCTTCATTGGGGTGACCATTTTGTTTCTCAAATGCTCTTGGAGGGGTGAGGGGCCACACGAAATGGTGCTGCAGGCCGGCCTGTGGTCTTTTGTTTGGGAACCCCTGTTTTAGGGTGACAGAGCATTTTTTGAAGATACTCCCTCAACATTTATATGTATTGATCTGAATTTGTTTGATATGATTTGCAGCTGGACTTTCTCTGCAAAAACTGGAATCTGAGGCAGGTTATTAGATAATCAAGGATCAAATACAGTTAGAAGAAACTTTTTAAAAAATGTTTAAATACAATAGTAATTACACTTATATACCACCCCATAGTGCCTTGTGCACTCCCTGGGCGGTTCACAAGGTGATTAGCATTTTGTTCCCAACATGCTAGATACTCATTTTATTGACTTCAGAAAGATTAAAGGTTGAGTCAACCTTGAAATTCTGTCAGGATTGAACTCATAATGTTTTGGCTGAAATATAGCAGTTTAACCATTGCACCATCAGGGATGTAGAAATCAGTTATACTAAAACAGAAAACAGTTTAAAATATTTTTTTAAAGTTACAGTTGGGAACATTAAGTAGTATAAAAGCACAACATATCATTTAGCTCCTGACATTTATGGGGAGAAAGAAGCATTTATGGAAGACGGGTCCTATGGGTGTACTTGTTTGTTTTATTTCTATCTCACTCTTATCCCAGTGTAGGACCTGATGAGTTCATTGTATAACATTATAAAGTAGAATAGCCAAAATCCTATTGAGTTTCTATACCAGTGAGATATGATTGGTGTAAATATTATTGGTGAATTGTTACAAGTTAGCAGAGGCATTTGTTGCTGTGCGGTGAGTCGTAGAACTTGGCATGCAACAGCAAATGCCTATGCTAACTTCTTAGCCTCGAGCAGTTTGGCAATAACAATAACTCAAACCAGGCTATGCTGGCAGCTGTAGGTACTAGGATTTTGGCCATCGTATTTCTTAGAAAGCTTTATTGTGCTCACTTGACTTACAGAAAAAGATTGTTAAGTTCCTCACCAGACTACAAATCCCATGGTTCTGTAGCATGGAGCCATGACACTTAAAGTGGTATCTAACTTTGGTAGTTGTGTAGTATAAATGCACCTAATGCTTGACTAGAAGGTTGAGTCTGGATTTTGTGTATTTGTTTTTGACCAAACAAGGGACCTTACCCAACTGAAAATGAAGTTGATCCTGACCTCATCAATGCAGGTAAGCCTGTTTCATCAAGTTGTTTTTCCATTCTTGCTTTCCTTCAGGTAACTTAGTATACCTTCTGTTTTGAGCTTGTAAAGCAGGGGTGCCCAAACTATGGCCTGTGGGCCAGATCTGTTTTACTTCTGCTTCCAGGCATGACAAGGGTGGTGTGGGCCAGATTAATTGGCATCAGGGCTGGATCTGGGCCATAGGCTGTAGTTTGGGCACTCTTGGTTTAAGCAGAGAAATTGGCAGCCTAAAATCTATCTCATCCTATTGCAAAACAGATTGCAAGGCACATTTTACTTCCACTTCCAGTGGGAGGAACCATGTGAGTGGCTTACTGAACCATGTAACCGGCCTGCTGAACCACATGACCGGCCCATGCCCCGAAAAGTTTGGCACCCCTGCTGTAAAGGGAATTGAGGCAGCAATTCAGACTGCCAGGAGCTAGAGAGAAGGGATTTCAAGATGAATCTCACACGTTCCCCGTGTGTGTGTGTGAAAATATTTGTTTATTGACTAGCTGATGAAATAGTAGGAATAGGCTCTGGACAGACTGTAAAGTATGACAGCCAGTCAAAGAGGCCGAAGAGCCATGAGGAAAAGAGAGGCTTAGCTTGGCAAATGTGTTTCTATGGTAACCCTAACTCTAAGCCTCCGAGCTAAGCAGTGGTAGGGAGTTTGGAATCTGAGGTTTAAGGAAAACAGGCTGAAATCCTGTTGCTTGGTGTAGAAAGTCACACTGGAGTAGGTCCACTGAATCAAACTCCCTAAATTCCATTGATTTAAATGGTTTGCTTCATTTACAACTTACTGCATTAAAGGAAGTCACAACTAGAATAGACCCATTCAAGTTAATGGACCCTACTGAGAAGTTGACTCACCAGGTCCCTACTAATTCGTTGGGTCTACCTCTAGTTGTGACTTAGGTGTTCTGAACAACAAGATTTCAGTCATAGAGTAGGTTTAATGAAAATCTGGTGGAATGAAAGGACCACTAGAAATGCCGTCTGAGATACATTAGGGCAGGGGTTCCCAACCTACAGCCTGTGGGCTGGCCCAAGCCCACAGCACCATTTCATGTGGCCTGCCGCCACCGCACTGAAGTGGAAGCAGACATGTTTCCAACAGCCATAAAATGTGCCCGTCCACGCGTAAATGTGACCCTCTGAAAGAGTTATCTTGATGCTTGTGCTGCTCTTGCCATTGCAGGAGAAGTACCGTATATGTTCTCACTTTTTTGTCTTCCCTGCACTGTGACATGACAACAAAAATCCTGCTACTTACACCCACAAGAATAATGGAACTGGCATCACTTTTAGATACAAATTGCCTCAAGTAAAGACATTAGTGTAGACATTATCTATGGCACACTGACACACATGATTCAGCACACAACATAATGTCTGTGTTGATGACTTAACTTGAGGAATTTCCCCCCCTAAAGGTTATGTTATTTGTGTTATTCTGGTGTAAAATCCCAGTTGGATTTTGACCAACGTAAAGGCTTTACAGGACCATTTGCTTCAAACAAATTGTTATAAAGGAATAGGATGCATCCTCAGTGCAAATCCTCCATTCTTTTGCCTTTTGACCGTCATAACATCTATTTTTTTATGTATATACATATATAGGTAAAGAGACAGTCACTGTTCTTCCAGGAGCTTCCTATTTCTCTAGTGATGAATCTTTTGCAATGATCCGAGGGTATGTAATGAAAGAACTAATTTGCTGGAATGTCAGGAATAGAAACTCAGCTGGTAGTTTCACCTATTAGTAAGACACCCCAATGTGACCGTAGGCCAATCTCCTGCAAAACATCTGTGCAATTTGGAGCTGGTTGTTGGAACTCAATAGACCTACCAGCTGGAAGTTGAATCTCAAAATAGTCAGGCGTTGTCAGATCAGCTCGTACTTGTATAAATCCTTTGTAGCAGATGAACAAGAGAACTTAGAAAACATGCTGTTGCAAAGAATTCAGGCGTTGCATGGTGTATGATGTCTTTGTTATGTTGTTAATAATTACTTGGCCTCATAGATTTGTTAAGGGGCTGCGGTGGCTCAGTAATTAAGAAACTCACCTTGTTAGCTGGAAAGCCGGCAAGTCGTCAGCTCAAGACCCGGGTACTGCATGATTCTTTAAGTGCCCGTCTTTGCCCCAGCTCCTGCCAACTTGCCAGAAGGAAGAAATTGCAAGTACTGTAGAGTGGCCACTTCAGTGTGGAAAGTTCTTGGGGACATGAAAGGAGCCTCATTTGGGTGTCCCCTGAGTGGAGTTTCTCCAGCAAAAATCCTTTCAATCCAGAATAATTTCTGACGTGAAATTATCATTATACAGTTTTTAAAAATTTGTCAAATGTTCAAGGTGGATGACTAGTTGCAGCCACATAATTCAGTATGACCTGTTCGCAAATATGCTTGGACTTTCGGTCCTGCTTTTACTCAGCTGCACATAAAAGTGAAGTTCTTAGCCCCCACTGCTGGTATTTAGACTGCTGAAGATTGTTTGGAGGGTTTATTGATAAAACTGAAGAACGTGCCAGAATTCTTTTTTCTGCTTCTCATCCAAATGTATGCTGAATTTTTTCTTTGCTTTTTAAACAGAGGACATGTTGATTTGACTATGCTTGGAGCAATGCAGGTGTCTAAATATGGTGATCTAGCCAACTGGATGATTCCTGTAAGTAAATGCAGACAGATTTAATAACTTCCCCTTCTTATCATGGCATTCAATTTATATGTATTACATTATGTATTGTGTGTGGTGGTTACTTGTGTGTGTGTGTGTGTGTGTGTGTGTGTGTGTGTGTGTGTGTGTGTGTGTGTAGCCCTTGCTTCACCTCTCATTACGTCCCACCACCCTGTGGAACTGCTGTCAGGCATTACTTCGTTGGGGGGGGGGGGCAGACTGGCTGTTAAAAACCCTCCTCCAATTTGGCTATTAACCCTCCTCTATGCCTCTGTCTGCCCTCTTCTCAGTCTCTCCACACACGTGTGTGCGTGTGCACGCACGTGCACACACACACACACACACATTCACGTGGCACAAGGCATCTTCATAGTTGGTTTGGTAACAATTTAAATACTGTGTTTTTGTTGTGAGAAACTTTTTAAAAAGTCCAGATTTAATCCAAAAAAATCTGGCTGGAGTGAGATTGGTGCTGTTAACTCATTCCCAATAAACTTTTGTAATGTGATCAATTCAATTGACCATGAGCTAGAAGAAATATGGATTGAAACCAGGGACATTATAAGGGAAGAAGGGAAAAAGAAAATTCCTGTAGTCTCAAGAAAAGCCAAAATAGATGTCAGAAAAAACACTGAAAATCATGAAAGGCAGGCAGGAAGCAAAATAAAAAGTAACAGTCAGAACACTGGGTGCAGTTTTTTAATGATTGGCACATAGAGACAAACAGAACTACAGTAATACCTCAGATAACGACTGCATCGGATAACGCTAAAATCGGATAACAATGCAAAATTTCTAAAGAAATTTTGCATCGGATAATGATCTGTTAGCGTTATCTGATACAATCGTTCTTAGCAGCAGGATGGCTGGAAAGCTAAACGGGGTTCTCCGTTCAGCTTCCCAGCCACCCTGCAGCTACGGAGGCAGGGGTGGGGTGGCTGGAAAGCTGACGGGGGGCTCCCCCGTCGGCTTCCCCAGCCACCCCACAGCTGCGGAGGGAAGGGCAGGTGGCTAGGGAAGCTGACAGGGAGTCCCCGTCAGCTTCCCCAGCCACTCTGCAGCTGTAGATTGGGTCCTCTGATCTCTCTGGAGCAGGCAAGGGGATGTGAGAACCGGAAATGGGTTTTTAAAAATCCATTTTTTAAAACCAATTTTGGGCTCTCTGACTTCCCTGCCTCCTCCAGGGAGATCAGAGGACCCGATCTACAGCTGCTACTGGGCTTCCCCAATGTCCCCAGCCAGTGGAGCAAGCCAAAACTTCAGGGTTCGAATCCTGACGTTTTGGCTTGCTCCGCTGGCTGGGGACGTCGGGGAAGCCCAGAAACAGCTTGGATCGGGTCTTCCCACCTCCCTGGACCCGGCAGGGGGGTCAGGGAGCCCAAAATGGGTAAAAAAAATGGATGATGTTGTTGTTGTTGTTGCTATCATCATCATCATCATCATCATCATCATCATCATCATCATCATCATCATCATCATCATTGGGGGGGTTGAAAACAAAACAGTGATCCAAAGACTAGAAATGCTCAATATGCATTCTAGTCCCCGAGAAAGTTGATGCCAAGGAGTGCAGTTGCTGTACGAACATTGGTTTCTTATAAAAGCAAGGCAATGCTCAAGGTCATGCAATAAAGGTTTTTTTTACCTTATATGGGGTGAGAAATGCCTGATGTTCTAGCTGGATTCTGAAAATGAAGAGGTACTCAAGATCATATTGCAAGTATTCAATGGTTACTGGAATGTTAAAAAAACTTCAGAAGAAAATCAGTCTATTCTTTATAGACTGTAGCAAAATATTTGGCTGTGTGGCTCATGAGTAACTGAGTGGTTCTGAAAGAAATGGAGTTTCATGCACAGCATAGGCTACCTCATAGAAAAAAGAATGAACTCACAGGATTGTCAATAGGTGCTGAAGGTTAAACTCATTAGCAACTGTTTAATGCCAGGTGTTTGTCTTGTATCCTCCTACTAACCATTTGCAATTCAACAAAGTGAAACGTCACAACTAATTATCTGAATAAAACCCAGAGATCTTCTGCTATTACCAGTTATAAAAAGCAATATTGATTTGTATACTTATTTTTATGCTAACCAACCATTCTGTACCTCTGTACCTGATGTGTCTAATTGATGCCATGAAGTCTCACTCCTATGTCTGATGAAGTGAAATTGATCCATGAAAGCTAACATTAAAATATAGCAGTTGGTGTTTAAAGTGTCACAACGTTTTTTGTCTTTTTGATTTGTTTTATTTACTCTCTGATATACATATAGTAATGATTCTCATTTGATTAATTTTATGCTTCCAGTGAACACCATTGACTCCTGAGAAACCTGGCCATTTTTTTTTACACAGAGAAAGAAACTTTGAATATGATGTTGTAATTTCTTTGACGAAGGATTCTTTTATCATGGAAAAATAGCCTGACACCGATAAAGATCATACTTCTAGACCAGAGGGGTAGGAGGTGGAGATTAAAAGTGATGAATAAAGTCTCCTGGTAATTTATGAATATTAATACTATAAATAATGGCGTTGCTGATATGAAGTAACAGTGAATAAACCACTGAATCAGTAACAGATGCTATGAGGAAAACAATTGATGAATTCTTCAGAATAAATTCAGAGAAAGCTCCACAGTTAGAAGATGAATATATAGACATTTGATGTCAACTTTTTTTATCTAATTTCCTTGTATTCAGAAATTATTCTTATAAAATTCATTTTTTGCGGAAGCTGGTTATTTTGGATTCAAATCTTCCAATTGAACCTGCCTTATTCAGATTCAGGCGATTGTCCTGCCTTTTCCTACAATAGCTGTCCAAGGATTCGGGCAAGAAATCGTTCTAGCTTTTTCATTTAACAAATTCCATACAGCTCTTTACAGCACAGCCTTCAACTTCCTACTTTCTGTTACCATCATAAGCAGTCCTGCAAAGATATAAATACAGTACAGTAAAACACCGGATAACGATTGGATCGGATAACACTAAAATTGCATAACGTTAAGTAATCTGGGGAGGAGAATTGGATCGAATAACGTTAAAGTTCTATGGGATGGATCGGATAACGACCGCTAAAGCCTGTGCGGTTACAGTGTATCTCTGTGGAGCTTTAACGTTATCCGATCCATCCCATAGGATTTTAACATGGATCGGATAACACTAAAAATCAGATAACACCAAGTCTTGTGAAACAAAGTTTTAGCGTTATCCGGTGTTTTACTGTACATTATAAATATCTTATTGTTGCTTTCCATTTCAAAAATGATAGATCAACTTCTGGATAATATGTTTGGGAGTTTGATTCCTCACAGTGCCTTTTTGACAGAGGCTGGACCATTTATTTGAAACATTAGGCATCACCTTCCAAGGATCTTTAAGGACTGGTGGCTTAGTGGTTAAGACGCTGAACTTGACAGCCAGAAGGTCGGAAGATCAGCAGTTCAAGACCTGAGTTCTACATGACAGAGTGAGCTCCCGTCTCTGTGCCAACTCCTGCAAACCTAGCCATTGGAAAAAAGAAATTGCAAGTACATAAATAGGTACCACTTTGGTGGGAAAGGTAACAGTGTTCCGTACACTCCAGCATCTAGTCATGCCTGCAGTGTGACTATGGAAACATCTGCAGATAGCACTGGCTTTTTGGCTATAAACGGAGATGAGCACCACCCCCTAGAACCAGATAAAAGTAGCTTTTGAGCAAGGGTAACCTTTACTGCCAAGGATCTTTAACTAGCTGTATTTTCTTTTGTTCTTCCCACTGGAGAGGGAAGAGTAACTTTCTAGCATTCCTTGAGAGTGTTCCCTTGACTCTTCTTTTTTCCTCTTCTTCCATCTAAGTCTAATCTAGCTGCCAGAGATGGCGGTGTGATGACAGTAATTCTATAATGGTGCCATTTTGCAGCTGCTAGTCAGTTGGCAGAAATGTGACGGCTAAAATAATATTTCAGAGCAATTCATCTTTTCTTCTCTCCAGTCATGTACTTTTTATTGATGAAACAGAAAAGGAGGTATAGAATTGGGCCACTATTTTCTTAATCTTTCTTTATTCATGTCAGAACATTGTGCTCTTTAAAATTATACACATATATGAAATATAGATATAAAGTTCAAACAGAAGATGTTAAAATGATTCAACTATATTTATCTAGAGGCAGGCTCCTTCAGTAGTGTTAAGCTGTAGTCAGTTTATACCAATATTTTTTTTAACCTGAGAATATGAACATCAACCATCAATAAGTTTATTGCACCTGTCAGTTGACCATGGCAAGGTACAAGAAGTCAAACAATAAAAACAAGGGCATAACATGCACACAACAATTTAAATTGACACAATAAAATTGGTACATATTGAGATTGGATACATAATAGGTTAAACTTTGAATATAAAATGATTTAAAATTGGCACAATAAAATTGGTACATTACAAGTAATTGTTAACAATGGTAATGATTTCTAAGCCAGCAAAACAAGAGTATACCTTATATACTCTAGTATAAATCAGGTTTTTAGCCCCAAAAATGAGGTCCAAAAATGGGACTCAACTTATACTCAGGTCAGTGTAAACACTCAAAAACATACCCACACAAATGTCTAAATTAATTAATTTTACCGTATTTTCATGTATTTTAATTATTGAAACTCACTAGCAGCTGCTGCACTTTCCACGCCGACTTATACTTGGGTCAATCTATTTTCCTAGATTTAGAGGTCCAAATTAGGTACCTCGACTTATATTCGGGACATCTTATAGTCAAGTATATACGCTATTTCCAATTAGATTTTAACTTATTAGGATATTTTTACTGCTGTCCAGCTGACAAGGCTGTAGGACTGGTTTAAGTAGAGATAAGTGATAAATAAAAACAATCTAACAAGTCAACAAATAACAGCAAACTGTTTAATTACAATTAAATGATAGCATAAAAGGCAAAACCTAAAATCCAAGACAACTTGATGCTCCAAAGTAAACCTCTTCAGGAAAAGGAAAAGGTCACCCTTGCTTGAAAGCCAGTTGTAGAGTTCAGTGCTCATCTCTGTTTGCAGCCAAAGAGCCAGTGCTGTCTGCATCTGCAGATGTTTTCGTGGACATGTAGCAGCCATGCCTAAGCACTAGAGTGGACGGAACACTGTTTACCTTCTCACCACAGTGGTACCTATTTATCTACTTGCAATTTCTTATTTTCGAACTGCTAGGTTGGCAGGACCTGAGACATAGACAGGAGCACAATCCGTCATGCAGTACTCAGGTCTCGAACTGCTGACTTGCTAACCTTCCAGTCGTCAGTATCTTAACCACTAAGCTCCCTTCTTTAGTTAAAAAAAAGTTGTGCAAATAGGGAGCTATGACTGGAAAGGACTCAATAACTCCAGGTAATAAGAAGTAGGAATTCTAAACTTGTAGCTGAGCAGGCTCAGATCAGAGAAGGCAGTCCTGGGATAATCTTGTCCTGAGCCTACAGCATTGAAACTGCAATTTCTCCACACCCACCCTTAACTGCAGCAGGCATACAGGAAATCTCTCCAACCTTAGCATAAATGAGCACTTTACTGTACAAACAATCATGTTCAAAAGTGGAAGGATGTGCAAGAGAATAGAGCTTCTACAACAGTAAACAAAGCAAACGCAAAAGGTTCTGAATTTGGCTATGATACAGGACACTATAGATTAGTGAGTCCCAACATGAGGCCAACACCCCACAGGGGGACTTCAATTCCCAGAAGCCTAGGTCAGTACATTGCTGATCAGTGCTTCGGGGGAATTGATTTAGGCTTCTGGGAATTGAGGCACAAAAACCAAAGGTTGGGAAACGTTGCTTAGAGTGTTCTTTATGTTGATTCAATGTATCAACATAAAAATTCAAACCTAATAAAATAACAATAATAATTGTACAGTAAAAGCAAGACCAGTACTATTTCTTAGAAGCGGCTACCAAGCATGACATACAAAGTCCCCATATGTTGCCCATGGGAGCATGCTCCAGACTTCAGTTTACTTGCTGAGTAAAGGACTAAGGTCTGTTATAACACTAGGTGAAAATATGACTGCTTTCACCTAAATCGTGTGTGTGCACACAAATATGTCTGTCACACAAATACCTAGTTTATAATATAGCTACATCTCTAAAATCTACATATACTGTATCAGTATTTACCTTGAAATAAAGAATACAATAAGCAAAAGTCACATTGTATGTTAAAAGGAAATTATGTACTCAAGGATAACTGAGTTTTTTAGCCCCCCAAAAGGACTCGGCTTATACTGAGGTCAATGACCAAGAGGGTCCCAAGACTACGCCAGATTGAAATGTGCCAACAATTTAATTAATTGTACCATATTTTCATTTATTTTGATTATTGAAACTCACTAGCAGCTGCTGCATTTCCCACCCTTGGCTTATACTCGAGTCAATATTTTCCTGGGTTTTCAGGTCAAAATGAGGTACCTCAGCTTATATTCGGGTCAGCTTATACTCGAGTATGTATGGTAACTGAACACTAGTTTTTGCATATTTATTTTTAAAGCTTTTTATGTCCCTTCGGACGAGGAAGAGTATAAATACTATCTTACTTACACCTTTTTGATACTGTTAAATATTGTATATTTCATTTTGTTTAACTGGCGCTTAATTTATGGACAAGTCTATTTGAGGACATATCCCTTTTGGTGTATTATTTCACCATGTTCTCTTCCTATTTTACACAGAAACAACAATTTTAGTACAGTAATACCTTGGATAACATTAGTATCGGATAACATTAAAATCGCATAACGTTAAGCAATCTGGGGGGGAGAATTGCATCGGATAACATTAAGATCCTATGGGATGCATCAGATAACAACCACTAAAGCCTGTGTGGTTACAATGTATCTCTATGGATCCCATAGGATTTTAACATGCATCGGATAACACTAAAAATCGGATAACACCAAGACTTGTGGAACCAGGTTTTAACGTTATCCGAGGTTTTACTGTATTAGCATGTTAAATCTATTGTGTTATAGCTGCATGGCACAACAGCTGTGTTATTCTGCAGCAGAACAAAACAAGGTTGTACAAGGCAGTTCTAAAAATGAAGACACTTCACACAACAAGTGTAATTTTGAAACTGGCCTTCAGATCTGCACCAAACTTGGCAGAGGTATAATCTGTGGTGGGCAGCCAAAATTTTTACTACCACACTGTGGGTGGAGCTGACATCATGGGTGGAGCCATCGTCATGACATCATGATGTGGGTGGAGCCAGCATCATGATGTGGGCGGAGCTGATGATGTGGGCGGAGCCAAAGTAAAAATAAAAAATACAGTACACATAAAAATAGAAATAAAAAACCATAAAAATACAAATTAAATAGACATTAAATAGAAATAAAAGCACACTACACAAAACACAGTGTTTTAAAACACAACCCCAAACGCAAACCCTAGTCACTTACCCTGGCTGGGGTCGGGGGCAGCAGGCCGGCATCAACAGCAGCTGCACGGCAGTGGCGCGGCCTGGCCTAGCCTGGCCAGGCCCAGCAGTGTGGCCCGGCCCAGCGGTGCACGTGGCCTGGTCTGGCGGCAGCGAGGGAGCAGCGGCCGAGGGAAGGCTGCCGCCACTGCTCCTCCAAAGAGGCTGCTGAGGGCCTCAACAGTCAGCTGCTGTGCCCTTCCTTGCAGCCCAAAATGTATTCAGCGTGCCCATTATTCAGCTCACTATTCAGCACGCATGCATCTAATGGCGCACTTACAAGCAGCCATTTTGGGCTGCAAGGAAGGGCGATCAGAGAGACGACTGAACCAATCACCTCCAAAAAAAGTAACCATCCTGGGTGGTCTCCCGGGAGGGTTACGACTCCCCCCCAGAGACCACCTGGGATTTTTACTACTGGTTCGGTAGAACCGGTCCGAACCGGCTGCTGCCCACCACTGTGCATAATGGACAATCTACTCTTGCTCTGTGGAAAATTTGGACAGGTTAAGGCAAAAGGATTTCGAGTTACAACTAAAAAAAGGTGAAATTATTTCCCTTCATGCAGATACAAGATACCTTTCATGTCCCTAGATTTAAAGCAGACCAAATAAGCTGAAAAGACCAGTCTTGCTTACCTTGAAGGAGAATTGTCGGTCCAAAATCTTTTTTTTTTTAATTTAGAAGGAATCTGGACTGCAATAATTGAAATATCCTTCCTGTAAAAAGGCATCTCAAAAGGCTAAAATTGTGGCTGATAAACTATTGCAGGAGTGCCAAATAATCTGGCCCCCACCCTTGCTCCAGCCCCCACTGCCAGTGCCGGAATCGGCTGCAGACTCATTTAAGGCTGATGTAAACGCATTTACGACAGCCGTAAATGAGTCCACAGCCATTGTAAATGTGTTTATGACAGCTGCTGACTCATTTACGGCAGCCATAAACAGCCGGGGGGGGGGGGACAACTAATCCGGTCCCCTCAACTGTTCGAGAGAGCGTGTCCCGGCTCCCGACTTGAAAAAGTTGAGAACCCCTGAACTATTGGAAGAGGCTTCCCACCACAAAGGTTCCCAAGTGTAGATACACAGTTGCAAGTTTGCTTAGCTCTAGGACAATCTGAACTTTCGACCCTGCCAGCCAGAAACCTAATTAGCTAATCAGAGAATAAACAAAACAAAGACATTGTAGCACTTTGAAGACTAGCTGTTATATTTTAATGTTAGCTTTCATGAACCAAGTCCACTTCGTCAGACAAGATGTGTCAGTAATTGTGGTGGTGAGATAAGAATGTGAAGAACTCATATATAAAAATTGGGACAACTGATTAGAATAAATTATTTCAGATAGTAAAGCTAAAGGTCCCCCTTGCTCGAAATCCAGCCGTGTCGAACTCTAGGAAGCAGTACTCATATCTGTTTACAGCCAAAGAGCCAGAGGTGTCAGCATCTGCAGATGTTTCCATGGTCAAGTAGCAGACATGACTAGATGCTGGAGCATATGGAATGCTGCTACCTTTCCCGCTGAAGTATCTCTTTATTCTCTTGCAATTTCTTTCGAACTGCTAGTTTGGGAGGATCTGGGGCAGATGACGAGAGCGCACTCTGTTGTGCAGTAGTCGGGTCTCAAACTTCTGACCAGCTGACCTGGTTGTCAAGCTCAGTTTCTTAACCACTAAACCACAGTGGCCCCATTTCAGAGGGTATCTTTGTGTATACCTGATAATAATTGTATCTGTGTATGTGCAATGTTGATTCATTTTGCAGAAATTGAAATCAAAGCAAAAATCACTGGATTATTTGCATTTCTGTTTAACTGCTCCCACTGTTTTGCTTGAAATTTATGTGTGTTTTTTAGGGTAAAATGGTGAAAGGAATGGGTGGTGCCATGGATTTGGTATCTAGTGCAAGAACAAAAGTGGTTGTCACGATGGAACATTCAGCAAAGGTAAGATGTTAACCATCTCATCTAGATTTTCCCACTAGCTTGAGAACATACATTGCTCCTCTGTTCTACAGGCTCCATTGTACAAATAGGAGCTCTCCCCAATATCTCTCCAAACCTGTTCCAGAGGTTACTTCTCCAGAAAGTTTTAGAGGCAACAGTGGTTCTCCTTCGTGTTGTTTGGGGATGCACACTAATGGGTTCTGCGCCTGCGCTGAATCTGAGCGGAGCTGAAAAGCTGATTGGACAAAAGTTTTGAAGTTAGGACCGCCCACCGTCCCCAACTTTTGTCCAATCAGCCTTTCAGCTCCGCTCGGATTCAGTGCAGTCGCAGAACCCATTAGTGTGAATCCCCAAACAACATACTCGGAGAATGACAGTTACTGGTAAGTGAAACCTGTCTTTTTTATGTTTATTCACATGAGTTGGTGGGCAGAGGGAGAAGCAACCAGGAGAGAGAATTCATCTTTGAAATAGGTCCTTTCTCTACTGCTTAACACTGTTTATTTCTTAAAACTGGAAATGGACTTCTAGCTGATTTTAGATTATTCCAGGGTAGAAAATCTATCTCTGGTTCTATCTGAGTTGCTCAGCCTTGCTGTAAAAGAATGCCCAGCAGGATGAGGAATGCTTTTAAAAATAGCATAGATAAATCATTACCCCAAAGTTCTTGGATAAAGTATTGTTGCTGGTCTTCCAGACATTTCCCATTAATACCAGTAATTTTTTGTCAAGGAAGCAAAGTGTGTTAAGAACAGACACATACATTAAATGGCATAAATTGGAATGAATCCATTTTTCTCTACAGTAGAAGAAAGAATAGGTTGGTGGCATTCTCTTTGAGAATGCATGTTATTTAAAGCAAGGATACATGTCATTGCCCCAGTGGAGTTGATCCCTGTGAAATCTAGAAAATTAATCATTAGCTAGTATGAGCATGCACAGTTTTAAATTTCTTTTTGAATTATACTTATGCTAATGAACAAAGCAAGAGGGTGAGAGTTATTAATGCTGTTCTATTTGGAATTAATTTAGACACATAAGTGCACTTTTTGATATTTTTAAGGACATCACCCATACATATTGGCTTGTCATTCCCGGCAGCTAGACTTAGAGACTATAATCTTTCAAATTTAGCTTGCCATTCTAATAAAATCAGTTTAGGACACATCTAGCCCATGGGAAGTATGTGATTATTGCTATAATTAGTGCTGTCATGCTTTGCTGGTCTGCACATTTTGAAATAGCTTGCCTATGTCTGTATCTAAGCTTGCGTTTCACTGAAGACGGTTAAAAGAACTAAGCTGAGAAATGGGTGAAGGGGACAATATTTACACGAACAAGTGTTTATTCTCTTTTTTTAAATGCACAATAGAGAGGCCCTCCAAGGAGCTGGAAAGTGGATAAATTGCTGAGACAAGCCATTAATACCATAGTGCTGTGCAGTAGTTGGTTGCTCCTAACAATTAAAATGCTACTGCAAGGCAGAGAGAGAGAGAAAGAAAGGAAATTTTAAAACTGACTTCTCATCCCATCTTGAAACGGTGTCTGAACTAGGAAGATATGTAGTCATAGGAGTGTATTAGGACCTGCATATCACCTGGATTAGAAAATAGGAGGTGAGGATTGCTCCTCATTTTGGCAATGCTATTACAAATAATTCCTGCTATTTTGGGTCATGAACTGGCTTCTTAAAATAATGACACCAGTTTATTTATTTATTTATTTATTATTTATTACATTTGCTATCCCGCCCCAGTTGGGTGAACCCGACTCTGAGCGGCTTACATCAAGGTTAACATCAAGTTTTGAAATGATCCCATTGCCTGACAGCAATATTGGAAGCTGCTTTTGGGGTAGTAAAATGAACTAGACAACTAGCAGGGTTTATGCTGACCCTCCTGAGAAGGTTACTGCTGGCACAGGAAGGAAGTACATTTGCTGTCAAACATATGTACTGTAGTTCCTTTATTCTGGCACAGATGTTACTTCAAAAGCTCTTTCCATCATCATCCATCTCATCTCATGTCTGGCCGGACATCCCGCTACGGTAATGGAGTAGACCGTACAGCCAGCGACTCAAGGCTAAGTGTCAGGCGGCGGTTAACTAACCTGATTCCCTAAAAGGGCCAACGACTACAGATGGATGAGCCCCTTTAGGTGGGGTGTTGGTCTTCTCAGTGAAGGAAATGCCACTGGAAACCATCACATTGGGCCCAACAGCAAAATGAGTGGAGAAGGAACTTTGATTCCCAGCGGTCATGGAGGCGGAAGAGGCCATGCCAGATGGACTGGCTGTGAAGGCGCACCTTGTCCATAACCTCAAGGCTGCAGCAGTCCATTGCAGTCCCGGTGTTAAATCCTGCATGTCTTATTTCATGTGTGCCGCAGGAGATGGCTCTGTGATCATAGTGTGTGGGTCACTTCATGGCAAGCTGGGATCCATCTTAAACAAATTCACCCCAATGACATGTTTCCTGCTTCAGGAAAAAAATGTATTCTCGGATATGAGTTGCAATCGACAACAACATCTCCTATGGTGAAGGGTGATGGGATCAAGAAGGATGATGGAAGTAGCTATTCAGCAATAGTTGGAGGTTCACAGTTTCCATACCTTTTCTCTGTACATATATAAATAGTGCACAGGAAGCTCATAAGAGTAGAAATATAAATTCATACTTATTCAATTCACCTGATGAGGATGAAACATTTCTAAAATTGTCACTGTGCTTTTAGAGCAGTGTTTCCCAATCTTTGGTGTTTGGACTTCAATTCCCAGAAGCCAAAGACAATTCCCCAGAGCACTGATCAGACAGTGTACTGACGTAGGCTTAAGAGAATTGATGTCCCCCTGTGGAACATGGGGCCCTTGTTGGGAAACACTGTTTTAGAGATTATGAAAGGGTTGTGCCCACCCATCCCAGTTTTGGAACATTTCACAAAGAGAGGTTCATGGAAGTGGTTTTTGCACACAAAATGAACCTTATGTAAAATGCAAGCTCTTTATTGCAAATTAAATGTTTTGATGTAAAAATGTCCTCTTTTGTTAGTGCTGCTGTTGACAAATAGAGGACTGGTCTTTTTGCCCTCATCCAGGAGGGAAACATTTTTCAACATTTGACTCTTTTTCAGTCTTGATATACAGTCAAACCTTGCATAACGAGCGTTTCGCTTAGCGAAAAACTCGCATAACAAGCAAGTTTTTTGCTAAGCGATCCGACTCGCATAACAAATTTTTCGCTATGCGAGTCGGATTTTTCCCTATGGAAAAATGAAAAATTCGTTGTGCGAGTCCAACTCGCATAGCGAAAAATTCGTTATGCAAGTCTGACTTGCATAGCGAATTTTTCGCATAGCGAGCAGCCTCGCAGAACGCATTAAATTTGTTATGCGAGGTATGACTGTATTATACATTTTTGTGGGCAACAAAAATGTGCATGTTTTTTGTACGTTACTAAGTAAGAAGGAAAGGAAGTGCATTGATTCTTATTTTGTATCCAGCTCAAACCCTAGACCTATGATGGCTAACCTTGGCTCTCCAGGTGTTTTTGAACTTCAATTTCCAGAAGCCCTGGTCAGCAGGAATGTTGACTTGAGTTGCTGGAAACTGAAGTCCAAGAATGCCTGGAGTGCCAAGGTTAGCCATCACTGCCCTAGACTGCCAAAATGAAACTACTTTCTTGGCTTTGTTATTGGTCAAAATTAAGTCCTCATCGGTGCATGTATCTGGCAGTAATCAGCAAACCAGTAAATGAGCTGGATTCTGTATCTCTCTGCATTCACAACAGACCCCACTTGAGCATGTTGGGCTTGCATTTAGGCACCCCAACCCTCAGCGTATTAAGGATCCTCCAAGTGACATAGGGGAGATTGAGTTCCTCAGCTATGTCCTCCTTTAATGTTGTTCCTTGTCCAATGAGCTCCTTCTTCCATCTTCTAGTTTGGTTTTGCTCTTGCAAAGAATGTTTGTTCTTGCCATAAAGTTCTTCCTGGATCTTATCCAGTAGACTTGAGGCTCATATCTGTTCAGAGGGTGTCTGGGGTCGTTCTCTTACTTAGTTCTCTTGATGTCTGCTGCTGCTTCTCTCCTCATCTTAAGTGGAGCGATACCAACAAGAGGCCAGACCCAGTCAGTGTTGTTGGAGGGTAAGAGACCTAGCTCTAGGCTCCTACAATATGGGGTGCCACAGGGTTCAGTGGTTTCGCCTCTCCTGTTTAATATTTACATGAAACCGCTGGGAGAGATTATCCTTTCCCACAGGGTGAAGTATCATCAATATGCAGATGATACTCAGTTGTACATCTCAGCCAGTGGTGATCCTGGTGATGCAGTGGAAGTCCTATCCAGGTGTCTGAAGGCTGTAGGGGTCTGGATGGGGGACATTGGGCTACAACTGAATCCTGGCAAGACCAAGTGCCAGGGGCCTCACGTTATCATGGGAGTTATCATGGATCTTTGGTTCTGGATGGGGCTTTTTTTTTTGCCTCAGACAGACTCCTGCTCAATGAGTAGGTGGCAGTCGTGGCTTGGAGGGCTTTCACACAACTTCATGTCATCCGCTAGTTACGCCCACTCTTGGACTGGGACTAGTTACGCATGCTCTGGTCATCACCAGACTTGACTATTGCAATGCTCTCTACATGATGACCATTCGGAGGCTGCAACTGGTCCAGAATGCAGCTGCTTGGGTGGTGATGGGGTGCAGGCATTATGCCCATGCCTAGCCACTGCTCCAGGAGCTGCACTGGTTGCCAGTGTGCCTCCAGGTGCAAATCAAGGTGCTGGTGATTACCTTTAAAGGCCTACATGGTAGTGGTACTTAAGATACCTGTCGCCCCAAGGATATCTGCCCATCCCACTAGAGCAGACCAGAGGGGCTCCCTGATAGTTCCATCTGATAGAGAGGCTTGCCTAGCAATTTTAATGTTATTTTTAAAATGTTTTTGTAAGTTTTATTTGTTATTAAGGGGGCGGTGGTAGAAATGTGAGTAATGAATAAATAAAATTTCTCAGATGGTATAGGTTTGAGGCATCCTGTCGCTACACGCATGAGTGCATTGAGAAAGAAAATGATTCTCGATCATAAGCACATTTAACCTGTATCACAAATGAAGCTAGATAATTTAGTCATGGACTCCTGAGGTCCTTCATAAAAGGTTCAAACAGATGTTTTGCTGTTAGAACTTGTTTATATTTAGGATGGTTTGACATAGTTCCATGCTACTTTTTCTCGAAAGATAATGGCTTGTTTTGTTTCTTTTCATCCCCATTACAGGGCAATGCTCACAAAATTTTGGAGAAGTGTACTTTGCCACTTACTGGGAAAAATTGTGTGAATCGCATCATAACAGAAAAGGTAGTGTATTTTACTTTTTTATTCTTTTAAAACCAAAGGATCTTCAAAGAACTTCAAAGATTCTCTTTTTATCTTTGTAACAATCCTATAAAGTATATTAGGCAGCCATTGACCAAGTCAAGATCTGGGTAGTTAATATTCCAACCTCCCTTTGTGAAAATGGCCATTATAAGCCTGATTTCATCCTTTCAAAATACTGTAGAGGATAACCTCATTTCCCTGGCTTTTCCAACCCTGTACACCTCAAGCTGTTGAAATTGACCCTCCCCGATATCCGTGGGAGATGATGATGATGATCATCATCATCATCATCATCATCATCATCATCATCATCATCATCATTATTATTATTATTATTATTATTATTATTATTATTATTATTATTATTATTATTATTATTATTATTATTATTATTATTATTATATGCCGCCCTACTTGGTGAAAACCAACTCAAGAATGTACCAATATCAAAGTTACAATACAACAAAAATACATTAGGATACAATATAATAGTAATAAGTACAGTGTTTACCATATAATAGATCATACACACAATAAATCAATACATGATAAGTCAGTACACAATAGATCAACCCCTCATAACTATCAATACACATTAAACCCAAACAAATCAACCCAAAGTGTCCCCAATGGAGCCCATGGCTCGAATCCCGTGATGGACCCCAGGCTCAACGTCCATGATGGAGCTCGGGCTCAACATCTGCAGCTGGGAATAATGACTATGGTAGCAGAAGCAGCATTTTGAGACCAACTGGCCCAGTTCCAAAAGCCAAGTCCCTGCTTTTCAGCCCCTGGGCATGGGTGGGACCCAGGGGAAGGGCGGTAGGTGTCCTCGGCTGAACAGCGGATCGGTGGGCCATCTCTTCCGTGAGGAGCCGGCTCGTCTTCTTATCCCCCAGCCATGGGTGGGGCCCGGGGGAAAGACAGCAGGTGTCCTTGGCCGAACAGCGGGTCGGTGGGCCATCTTCTGGCGACTCCCAATGGCAGTCATGCAACTCTAAGAGTCTATTGTTTGGCCCTCAGGTGTCTCTCTTGGATTCTTGTTCTGTGGTTTCTTCTCCAGGACAGCAACTTTCAAATCCCACAAATCATTGCGGCACTAACTTCTCTCCCCCTCCCTCCTCCTCCTCTAACGGCTATACATGCCAAGACCTTCCACGGATATTGAAACTGTGGAAAACAGCAAACCCCTTGTTTAAGCACAAATACTGCATTCATAGAAGTGTGAATGTCTCTCTCTTTGTCTCTGTTTCTCTCTCTCTCTTGCTGTGTGTGTGTGTGTATGTGTGCGCATAAATGCCTCTGTCATGGAAGCATTAGTTTGTTTGATATAGCAATACCAAGTACACTTACTGTATTTGCTGGGATATAAGACCCATTCTCCACCTTAAAATACACTGGAAAAATGGGGTGTGTCTTGTAGTGTGGGCTATTTTGGTAATGGGGTGCATCTTATACTCCGATTCGTCTTATATGCCAGCAAATATGGTATATACTGTCCCATAGCGCATAGTGCACCTTCTGGACTGTTCACAAGTTAATTAGCACTTTGCCCCCAACATAATGGGTACTCATTTTATTGATCTTGGAGTCAACCTTGTGTTCTGTCAGGATCAAACTCACAACATCAGCAGTGTGGGCTGCAGTATAGCAATTTAACCACTGTGCCACCAGGGCTCTTGTTAGATTGTTTGTTTGCTGGATATGTGTAGTGGAAAGAGTAGGAAATCCCTGATTCCTCTCTTGGGACTGCTCGTTACGCCACTGCCAACATTAATACGCCAGGACTAATATGAGAAGGAAAATGGAGGGCAAAAGAAGCATTGTGCATTAGACAGTTGGAAGAAGGAAATGTGGGTCCTTCCCAGCTTACAGCACTGGTAGCAGACTTCTTATTTAATTCACTCTCTGTTTTATAGACTAATATTTTACAATCATTTTACAATCCCGTAGGCTGTTTTCGATGTCGATAAGAAAAAGGGACTCACTCTAATAGAAATCTGGGAAGGGCTAACAGTGGATGACATTAAGAAAAGCACTGAAGCTGATTTCACAGTAAGTCATTATCTAGTTAACTATAGTTTATCTCTGGCTCAGAATTTTTTTGCGCAAAGGTCAAATTTATCACATATTTTTTGCCCACTCAATATGTGCAAAAATGTGCTATACAGGATTTATTTGAAATTTGTGAAAAAGCATATCTCTGGTTGTTTGCCTATCTCTTATTTACACTCACAAGATTCAGGAATGACAAATATTTCTGATTTATTTTGGTGTGTGGGAGGAAATTGGTCAGGTTGCTTGGCACATGCATGCTCTTAAGTGAAACGACCATAAAGTTGAAGGGATCATAGCATGAAAGGACATTTTAAAGTAGTAAGTTTGTTGACAAACAGGGACTGGATGGTATAGAACAGGGGTTCCCAACCTAAGGCCCGGGGCCGGGTCACATTCTCTCAGTAAGCTCTGGATGGCTATTTTGCCCTGCCTGCACAATGGGGGTGGCCATTTTGTCCCAACAGCTTCAAAGGTGGCCATTTTCCCCCAAATGCCCTTGGAGGGATGGGGGCCACATGAAATGGCACCATGGGCTAGATCTGGCCCATGGACCTTAGAATGGGAACTCCTGGTGTAGAAAGTTGGCCGTGTAGAAAGAGGTTTGGAAGATTATTAATTCTGGGGGAAGTTACCCCAGACTTCATTGTTTCTCCTTAGCTTTATTTGTGTATTTGATGAGTTTTCTAGCCCTTGAGGTTGCTTACAAATATCAAGGACACGGTGGTCCTTGAGCTCAGTTTTGCCATTTGAAAGACAACTTGCACATTGAAAAACGATAGAGTGGATGGAGAGGCAAAAAAGTATGTTTTGTTGGCCAGCAGAAGATCTTTTGATGGAAATCGGAACTTAGCTCTGATCCTCAGAGTGAGGCCACTGGTGATGTTCCTCAAACATAACGACACAAGTCGGACAACTTGGCTTTTCCCCAGAAACAGCAACCTTCATGTAAACATGTCTGAAAAGTGGGAAGGAGTGACAGGCAGAAGTAGCAAAATGCAGCACCCATTTAAGTGGTAGTGTGTGGTTGTAACCCTGGGTAGGGTCTCATTGACAACAGCAGGATAAAGGGAGTTTAGTTCCTTACTTCTGCTGTCTCTTATTTGAGGATTGCTTTAGAGAAGAACCGGTTCTGTATGGATGTGGCTTGACTATTTAAAAAAACTGGGATCCAAATCGGTGTTTGTGAACTCAATTTAAGGTCACACAGTGTTTAATTTGGTGTGTGTGCCCATTGTGAAATGCATTGGATTGAGTCCCGCTCCATGTATTATATTAATAAATGGGACTACCCTGGTTTATCAAACCATGGTACTTTAAATTGAATTTGTATTCTCTCTTTTTTCTGTAGTTAACCATTAAACTGCTGGATTTCTCCTCCAGGCTCTGAGAATCCCATTTGCTCTGAGAATCTTTCCTGTAGCACTGCTCCATCTCCCCTTTCTGTCACCTCCCCAATTTTGACTTATATATACAGTAAAACCTCGGGTTACGAGCAAGGTCCGTTCCAACAGCCTCTCTCGTAACCTGGAAAAATTGTAAGCCAAAGCACATTTTCCCATAGGAATGCATTGAAAATTTTAAAAATGTCCTGTTTGGAGCAAATATAATTTTAAAAATACAAAAAAAAATTTACAAATACAAAAAATGCCAGACACGATTGCCCCCTGCCCAAAGGAAAACAGTCTTGGCTGGACTAAAACAAAAACCATCTTAAAAAAAAACCAAAAATGCTAGACGCAATCGTCTCCCACCCCAGAAAAGTGATGAAGTAATCTCCTTGCCTTTTCCACGCCATTTGGTAACCTTATCCACTCAGTTCTGACCTAGAGGAGGTGTGCGTTGAGCCCATTTTCCGTCCCTGCCGACTCAGGGAGGGTCTGGGGACCTTTCCCCTTGGTTCCTGCCATCCTCCAACCTCCCTGGGCAGTGCTACAGGTGAAAAAGCACACCTCCCCCAGCCCAGCTAGCAGCCATCTTGGAGCTGTTTCAGCTCCAATTTCAGCTCCAGCATTTTTGGGTTTTTTTAGATGGTTTTTGTTTTAGTCCAGCCAAGACTGTTTTCCTTTGGGCAGGGGGCAATCGTGTCTGGTATTTTTTGTATTTGTAATTTTTTTTGTATTTTTAAAATTAGATTTGCTCCGAACAGGAAATTTCAGCTCCAAGATGGCTGCCACCAGTTCCAAGGTGGCTGCCACCTGGGGGAGGTGTGCATTTTCACCTGTAGCGCTGCCCAGGGAGATCGGAGGATGGCAGGAACTAAGGTGAAAATGTCCCCAGACCCTCCTGGAGCCAGCAGGGGCAGCGGACAGTCCAGAAATAGTGGTAGAAACGACGATGACGACAGCACTTCTGCAGCAGTAACTGCTGCATTGCAGCTTCCTGTGGAGAGGTGGATACCATTTTGAACTCTGAAATGGTGACAGCGGCCATCTTAGAGTTTAAAATTGCTCATAACCTAGGGAATTAATTTAATTAAATTTGTGGTCGTAAACCGCAGCAAACGTAACCCAGGGCAGTAGAATGCCAGGGTATATGCAACAGACAGGAAAGCAAAAAGGGAAGAAGAGGAAAACCTGTTGCTTGATAACAATCCCATCTGGTGATTTTTGCCAGGCACTTAAGAGAGGATTACAGTCAATTTTGATATCTTTTCAAAAATATCTCTTTGAATTGAGATATCTCTATATTGGAAGCATATTGTTTTAAAAAGTCAGCAGCCATTTGCAAGAGGAGATCTAGGTGAAACTGCTGCTGCTTGAAGTTCTTCTGGGGAAAGAAGCTGCAATGCACACATTCACACACAGCAAATTTATTCAAAAGGCACTGCTTCATGAACTGATGCAAAATAAACACCCCCGATGAGTGGTTTGAAATAACCCATTAGGTGCCCAAATTACGGCACACTTGGCTCAGTGTCGAGTAATAATTGATCTTTAGAACCTGACAAATATGACTTGAATGTAAGAGTTCTTAACAATGTAGAAATGCCCTATTGTCAGCCTTGTTTAAAGCCTGTGAGAGACCCTCTTCAAATCTACATCTTCCGTATAGTGTTTGGCTCTCAGCTTGGCAAAAATTATTAAGAAGGGAATTGCAAGAGGGCCAGTCCTACGTGTGCTGTTCCCACATTTTGCAGTTGCTCATACTCCAGTCATTTTGAACAGTAATTTATCATAATAAACCTTGTCTTAGTCTCTAGAACGTGGGTTGGTTTCCAGTGACGGCAACGTAGTAGGTGTTTTGGCTGACACAAAAATATATTCTCTCAGGAACATAACTTTAAATTGTTGTACTCTCTGTTATAACTGCCTGGGTGTTTCCCCTGAAAACCTCCGTATTTTGTTCTGAAAGTCACCTCTGTTTATTCAGTGCTAGCAGGAAAAAAATGGTTTGGCGTTTGGTTTTATTGTTGTGAATTGCCAGCTCCTAAAACCATCTAGGAAATTAGTCACTTGCTCATAATTATGTTATTACGCCTTTCATTTTAAATAGGTTGGCTTATGCAAATTCCTTTTTTAAATTAAATAAAGAAAAAACTACACAGCAACATTGAGGGTTTTGTTGTTGTTGTTCATTTGCACAGTTGATTCCGACCCTCTGCGACCCCATGGACCACTGTCCGCCAGGCACTTCTGTCCTCCACCATCCTCCTCAACTCGCTCAGCTCTGTGTGCAGGGAGATATGTGATTGGGCAGTCTTACTTTCATAGTTTTTTAATGGGGGAAATAAGCATATTCCAGAAAATATATCTAGCAATCTCATTACATAGGAGAAGAGATTTAGAGCCAGATATCAATATTTAGAAAGTAGTATTATATTAGTAACAGCTGGATTTCCCCCAGAGTTACATCAGACCCTTAAATCAGCAGTAACCTTAAATCAGATCTGCTATTTAGCTGGTAGATTTTAATGACATAATTTTTGTGTGGTGTTCTTGTTTACTTAAATGTTTAGGGTTGACTGTGCATTAAAATATCACTTTAGTAGATGGGGGAGGGACAAATCTGTGGATTGATGTGCAGTATCTATACATCTATATATATCTATAATTTGTTTTCATTTCATCTATTGAAGCAAGACAGCAGGAATTAGAGGGGTTTAGTGGTACAGTCAAACCTCGCATAAAGAGTGCCTCGCTTAAAGAGCAGAATTTTCTCTTAATGTTTGCTTCGCTTAAGAAATAAAAACAACCAAAAACTCGCAATCCCCCCCCCCCACCAGAAGTCACAATTGGTCACTTACAATGGTGTTTCGCTTAAAGAGAAAACTCACTTAAAGACCAATCCCATGGAACATATTATGATCTTTAAGCGAGGTACAACTGTATTTGTGCTGGAATCTTACGTACCTCACAACTGGGTGGGCGTAGAAAGCCAGTTTTCCTCATAAAATAATTATTTTATTCCTTCTACAACAGCTAGTATCACCACCATTCATAAATCTAAGGTTCATTGATCATCTATGATTAGAGATAGATAGACAATTGTGGGTGGAAGGGGAGTATATTGTTGTTGTTTTTAGAGAGTTAAAAATGGCTTGTAGCACGATTATCTCCTTTTGATGAGTTAAAATGCTAAGAGAAGCAGAAATTGTAAAATCTTAGTGTAATGGTTTTAGTTCTAGAACTCACTCAAGCTCACGGCAAGGAATGTATATTCACCATTTAATTCTCTCCAGGTATGAGGTAATTAGCATACATCCAATCATATCCCAGAGTTGGTGTAAACAACTCTGGTCCTGTTGATGAGGCCTGGTGCCTCCCAGTCTGTTTCCATCCTGGTCCCAGGGAGTGAAAACAAACAAGTGGCCTTTTACTAGCACAAGAAGCCACATCTCTACTATAGACTAAAACACAATAAACTCCATTTTGGATATGTGAAGGACTACTTGGGGCCTCATTTTATCACACAGGCCACATAATAGATTATTTCAGTGATTCTTTGGTCCTAAATGACATCTACAGCAGGGGTTCCCAAGCTTTTCAAGCTGGTGGCTGGGTCACATTCTCACAGTCAACTTTGAGGGCCAGATGGCCATTTTGCCCTGCCTGCACAAGGGGGGGGGGGTTGGCCATTTTGTCCCAACAACTTCAAATAAGTATCCATTTTTTCTTGAATGCCCTTGGAAGTGTGGGGGCCACATGAAATGGCACTGGGGCACAGATCCACCCTGTGGGCCTTAGGTTGGGAACCCCTGTTCTAGAGGCTTCCTGAAGTTCAGTTTCAGAAATTCTACATTGCTATATTTATTTCTTCTTCCTTTTGCTCATATATTTTTCCTCAAAGCCCCCAAAATCTATCTTGAAGAAAAAATGTGTGGTTAGAACATTGAGGAGGGCCTTGGAAGAGGTTTTGATATCACATGAGCTATGTTTGAAGTAGTAGTCATGTTAGTCTGTACAAGCATATCTGAGGGTAAACAAAACAGAACAGCAAAAAAAGACAAAAATGTCTGATGAATTAGACTTGGTCCACGAAAGCTAGCTCACATTTAAATACAGGAGTTAGTCTTTAAAGTGCCACAACATCTTTGTCTTTTTTTGCTGTTCTGTTTTGTTTACTCTCAGATATACATGAGCTATGAAACTCACAAGTTGATTTTGGGTCAGTCTCTCTTTCAACATGAGCATTGTATGGATAAAGCAGGGTAGATAGTCACATCCTACCACCTTGAATTCATTCCACAAAAGGTGGGATTTAAATTTCACTAATAAATACATAATAATGCACTGGGATACTAAGTGGACAGAGTGATGGACTAAGACTCAGGAGGCCTCGATTTGAATTGTTGCTCAGTTATGGAAACTCACTGGGGATATGGAGCTGTTAAAACTACTCCTTAAATATCTCACCTTGCAACCTCTTTTACAGTCACAACTTGATGACACATAACAATACACTTATGTACCTCCTGATAGTGTGCTCTGGGCGGTTTACAGGTAATTAGCCCCCCCCCCCCCCCATTTTACCAACCTTGAAAGGATGGAAGGTTGAGTCAACCTTTCAACTTTGTGTCCTGTCAGGATCAAACTCAACCTTTTGGCTGCAGTACAGCAACTTAACCACTATGCCAATATAAATTTGAACTAATAAATAAATGCCACCAGGGCTCTTCTTGTTATGGACACATAACAACAACCACAATAAAAGCATAATTCTGTGAAGTTTTGGAGTTAATGTTTTGGTCTTTATTCTCCAACCATACATAGCATTTATAGAACACTTTTGAGTCTTTCTAGAAACTATTTGATACAGCTGCAAGTCTGTTGGGAATTATTTAAATATTATTTTTTAATTCCTTTTCTGTTTTCCCTCACTAGGTTTCACCAAACCTTATACCAATGAAGCAAATTTCAACTTGAGAAGCAGACTGAACTTATCTTCTGTGCTTCCAGTGAATGGGAATCAAATGTCTATTTTGCATTTATGCATTTTAAGAGGTTTTTGTATGTAGTTCCTTTGGTAGTTAGCAGCAGGCCGACTATGTAACTATTACCCTGTAAAATGTTTTTTTCACGCACAACAGTACAGTTCTACTACCAAAAAATAAACCCTATATGGTACTAGATACTTAAGATTACAGTCCTGCAGGGCAAAAAAAGTAACCTGGTTTGGGTGATCATATCTTTGTTTATCTGAGATGCTTATTCAGATACAACACTTCAGCTGAGATACGCACTTAGCTTTTTCCTCTATATGCAACTCTTTTGCATGAAATACACTGAGAAGTCTCTAATTAACCATTGCCTCATTTCCATGAAAGTGAATAAGTATGCCTGAGAAGCATGCAGGTTCTTAAACCAAGTCCAGATTCCAAATTATAAGATATTTTATATTGAACTGCACTCAGAGCACTAATTTACCAAAGTGCAATGATATATACATTAATTGACTAGCCACAATAAAGTATGCTAAGCATAAATTTGCTTAAAATGCATATGTGCTGGTTCTTTCGGAAAGAATGGGAAACATGCTAGCATAGGATTTTGGTTCTTAGTTTATTATGCACAGCCCTGGGTTATACAGGAAAGGGATAGTGAGTTGACCAACTTTGACATAATGCAGGTTCTGTAGCAATGGATAACCTTGTCATAATAGTGGTCTTGTGTTGATTCTTTTCTAAATCTGACCTTATTATTAAATATGAACATAATTGCAGATGTATATCTAATGTGTGCATCCTGCCTTTCCATAATTAAGTCGCACAGGAGGAAGGGAGAGGTTTTTTCTTACCGAAGTTGACGTGCCATTTATATATTGTATAATTCTGACCGTTTGAAATCAGAAGTAAATCAGTGGCAATGTTTGGGCAGGGGGTGGTGAAATTGGTGGCCTTCGGACAGGGGAGGTAGCAAAATTGAGTGGCCACACCCACCTCCCTGCCCTGCCCCATCAGGTTTTGTCCCTGCAAGTGGTTCAAGGTCTCCCTTGCTCAAAAGCCAGTCATAGCTGACTCTAGGGTGCAGTGGTCATCTCCATTTACAGCCAAAAAGTCAGTGCTGCCTTGTTTGAAGATGTATACATGGCCATATGGCAGGTATGACTAAATTGCCCATGATGTAGACTCCGCCCATGATGTAGGCTCCACCCACGGTGTGGTAGTGAATTTTTCTGCTGCCCACCATTGGTCTAATCTGAAATGTTCTTATAGTAGAAAGGTTTGAATTTTAAGAAGTGTGTACTAAACATGAACACAAGTTTTGAACCATTGATATTACTAAAAATTTCTTCATGTTTTATGTTCTACCATACTTTTGGTTGTTTCCATTGTCAAGGGGAAAGGTGAACCACCAATGTACCTAACTGAATGTACTGTAAACTGTGCGTGCAAGTCTGTTCTGTGTACTGTACTTGCAAACAGTCAATAAAATAGTCGCACAAAGAAAGTGTATTTTGCTATCATTTTTGTTCAGGCAGAACATGGCTTTTTGAGGGAGGAGAGTTGACTGATACATCTATTTACCATTTCAACTGATTCAAACCATCAAACATCTGGATATCATATAGTAGCTGGAAATGCTGGCTGATCATGTAGTTCAGGAAGCCGGTCACTAAGGCGTGGGGGCCGGCTGCGGTCCCCGATGCCAATTCATCCAGCCCGTGAAGCCCTCATCGCTCCTGGAAGCAGAAGTAAAACGTGCCCGTACGAGGGCTTCATGGGCCGGATGAATTGGCATAGGGGGCCGCCCCCGGGCCTTAGATTGGGCACCAGTGCTTTATTTCATAGAAAAAGGGGTTGTGATCTTGAATAAATTGGAAGACAACTGTGTATCTTGGTTGTATACTTGGATTTCAGAGGGGCTATTCTCAAGTAAATTCAGCCTAATTATAGCAACCTTAGATACTACACGAAGGCACTACCTATATACGTAGTATACCACACATATGTTTCATATAAGGATGCTGACTGTTACTACTTGAACTAATGTATTTTCTCACAGACTGACCTTAAGGGGAACATTTGTGCTCAAATTACAAAAGCTATTCACCATAAATAAATATGACTGTCTCTTCCAGACTTTTAGATTTTGTTTAAATATGGGATGTAGTTTTCCCAAGGATATAAGAAGCCTGCTGGTGAAAATTTCCATGAGTAGCAATTGAGTTGGCAGCATGCAAAAATGAATGACTGTCAATCATTAAATATGTAACTCCTGTATTGTCTTGTATTACTGTACTTAGAACCTCCTTTTCTCCCAGGCATTATGGCATGGAATAAACATAGCCATGCAATAACATTAGAAAGGCACTATTTTTGTCTGAAGAACTTTGTTTTGATCAACAAAAGTTGGCACTGAAACAAATTTGCTGATGTTTGAAGTGCCAGAATATTTCACCCTTCTTTTCCCCTTTCATTTTTTCAACATTATTAGATAGGCTAACACCTGATTTACAAGTGGTTTACAAATACAGTCGTATCAGAAACAAAAAACAACAACCACGAATGCACTGCTACACTTCCTACTAGCCCTCAGTACATTGGGATTCTATTGAAGTGAAGCAATATCCCCAAATTCGCTAAATACAAGATTTGATTTTCCTTTCTAATCCTGGTGCATGAAGATTAATTTTTTTACCATTAGAAATCTCTCCAATTGTTTTTAAAAATTCTGCTCAGAATACCTGGGTTCAAGTTTTTAGTCAGCCATGGAAACTCTTTTGGGGCAGTGGTAATAGTAAAACCAATCCTTAAATATCTCATAGTAGGCTTGCCTATTCTTCAGAGTTGGTATCCACAGTTTCAGTTATCTGTGGCCCAAATACAGTATATTAAATGAAAAATTCCAGAAATGCACAATGCATATATATTTCCAAGATTTATTACCAGAACTAGCCACTAGAAGGAAGCAGAAACTACTATTACTGTTTGCTGCTATCTGAGGTTTCAGGCATTCGTGGTAGGTCTTGAAACCAATCTCTAACAGATATGGTGGGCCCATTATACCTTGAAACCCCTGTAAAGGTCACCATAACACAGCTGCAACTTGATGGTACATAAAGTAATACATTTTAGCTCTACCTTCTAGAACAGGTTTCCTCAAACTTGGCTCTCCAGGTATTCTTGGACTTCCAATTCCCAGAAGCCCAAGTCAGCACACCTGCTGATCAGGGCTTCTGGGAATTGAAGTCCAAGAACATCTGGAAAGTTGTAGAAATTCATTTAATGCTGTTTTACTGTGTGATAGATTTAGAAATTCTACTAATGTTGTTAAATGCTGTATTTGCTGTGTGACAGAAATAGTTAAGGCAGGATGTAAACTAGCGATAATGGGATGTGTCCAGACCACAAGAGGCTTATTTGCAACTGTGTACAAAGTGATAAGCATTCTAGCTGAATTTGTAACTAATGAACAATTCTAAGCTTGCAAGATATATTCTAAGACAGAAAGGCTGTTAAACAAATGTGTTTTCTAAATGATTAGATGTATAGAGGTGTGTCCCACCCTTCCAATATAACCACTCCCATTCTTCTGTTGAGATGTAACTTCCCCTTTTTTGGTGGCTCAGTAAGAATAGATTCCCTGCTTGATGACAGGCAGAGAGAGACAGAGAGTTAGGCTGATTCATTAAACCTGTGCATTGGATCCAAGACTGCAGTCTCAATTCTTTTGCACCAATTGTCAGGGCTGGATTCTGACAGAAAGTCAGGTTTGAGGAGCTCTGTTGGAGAACAATTGTTTGGATTATTTTAAGATCTGAAAATGTTGGTGGGTAATTTTTGGCTAACAGGCTGTATTTGAGTTGATAGGTGACAAGGTATGCAGGCCTCTCCCAACCTGGTCTGATATAAATGTAACAGGGAAGAGCAACATTGGCAACAAATTCTCAGGTTTTTACCTAATGCTGGTTTGAGTCCAGTCCAATGCCTGCTGGTAGCCACTATTTGTTTGAATTTTATAAGGATGAGAATATTGCAAAAATCAGAATCTGAAAGTAACAAGTCACAGGTAATGTAGATGTAACAAAGTTGCATGCAAAAAGTAAGAACAACAAACCTTTTTGATGTAACTAGAAAACCTTTTCAAAATTTATCTTTAAAGAACATTGTAAGACAGGGACACCTTTTGTCAAGAATTTTCCAAATCCTATACTATTGTGTTTTTTAATCTTAAAATTGTCCTCCACCCTGAAATGGGAAAACTAACAGCAGCAAGTAAAAAAAAAACCCTGCATAGAATTGGCTGCTAGAGTGAGCCAAGGACCGTTTCCCACTGTTTTTCTGATATGCTAGTAACAATGACATACTAGTAACAATGACATACCGGTAATTGCTAAAATGATGGGGCATAGCTAGGCCTCTATAACTTGAGTTGAGCAAACAGTTGCAAAATTGGTACTCAGGTGGAATTTGCACCCAGGAAGCAATTCAATGTTTCAAGTGGTATAACTTGTGTGATCAATTTTATGCTACTTCAAATACAATAGGATTTCAGCCAGTGTGTTAATGATGCACAAAGCAACAAGCTGCCTTCATGAATCAAGCAACAGTAATGAAGACCATCTCCCGGGTTTCTGCAAAAATGTGCAATGTGAGGTGTTCCTGTTAGAAAGTAACACTTCTGGCAAATATGAGTTCATTGTGATGTGTTTTTAGTTTTAGCATTCAGGACTACATGCAGCTTGTTTCGGATGTTTTCAATTTTATCAGCTCTCTAGCAGTTAAAATGCAGTTGTATTTTCTCAGTTACACTAAACCTGATGATAGAAAGCTCAAGGTTCAATTATGTACTGCTGGAAAACATGGCCAAGAATACTAATCAGTTTTCAGTAGGAAGACTTAAGCCACTCAGGTAAGAAATCATAAAATTATTTTGACTGTGGCTTACCTTGACTACTAGCAATTTTATTACATATTATTTCTATCATAGCAGCACCTGAAAGCCTCAGTCACAATAAAGACTAAGCATCCTTGCCAAATATTTAACATTTGTAAGCAGAAGCAATTAAAATAACATCTTGAAAAGTGGTTGTTGTTTTTTCATCTGTTTTACATAGGTGCCCTAAAAGTATTCAAAAGAAGTAAGGCTTCAACTTGACATGGCTGATAAAAACTTTGAATCTTCAATAGCCAAAATCCTGTTAGTTTTCCCTGCTGGTGTAATGCAATTGGCATAAATCTCATTGGTGAATGGGCACAAGTTAATAATGCTCCCTTCCAGACTCCTCTACAATGTAAAAGACAACAGGAAGTTAACAAAACCAAAATGGCAACTGCACTAACCAGAGGCAACACACCAATCAGATTTATGCCAAATGTGTTACCTTGCCAAATGTCCCAAATGTGTTATTTAGTAACAGCTCTAAATGATAGCAAATCCACCAAACAGCATTTAGAAGTCAGGGCCTCAACCACATGGAACCTGATCTGTTTCCATGATGTCAGACAAAAGCCTATTGACTTTTCCACAAGCATAACCCACTTGGCATCAATTTTGTTGGTGATTTGCTGCAAGTTAAGATTTTAGTGTAGCAATTTGCTATTCAACAGTGAGTTGTGCAAATTAGTGAGCAACAATGAAGGCCTACACTGAGCTGAGGTAACCCACCAATGAGATTTATGCCAAATGTGTTGTGATGGTGTACAAACCCAGTAACATCATGGAAATAGATCTGTAATATATTGTCTTATGGATCTGGTTCAATAGTTGCTGCTATTTTGTTTTCCTTCAGTACAGTCCCTCACAATTTCTGCTCTATCACGTGGTAAAGGATGAAATACTGTAATGTGCTTCCTTGCTTTTGATTTGTTGTTTTTTATATCCACAATACTACAGGAGCCTGGCATCCTCTTGATCACTGTATTCTAGAAAATAAATATGGAATCTTCAGCCAATTGGGAAATATTACAGAAATTCTATCATGACTTGGCCAGTGATAAACCACCTGGAGGCCTTATTCTTGGCAATCGACCCAACTGGTTGAACTAGATTTGCCCAGGAGGCATTTCCAGCTTGTATGCTTGCATCTCCTATAGCAAAGATTAGACTGATTCACATCACAAAAAAATGCAGTGTAAGTACTGTCCTCTGACAGTGACATTTCTATTTAAATTAGGCCTGCTCACATAAATTTGGTTTTATTCTGTTTTCCAGGTAATGGAAATGTGAAATCAATATGACTAAGATGCACTTAAAGTAACCCTCATTAATAAAACATATGGATTTTGATTTGTTACTCGATTGTTTAAATCCATATAGATCTGCTCATTAATAAAATTATATCAGAAGGGAAGAACAATTTGCTTAGTTTTAGAGGAGCAGTTTCTTCATATGAGAAGCACATGGTGCCTCCAGCCCACAGATGGCTTAGTGGATAAGACACTGCACATGACTACCGGAAAATCAGCAAGTAAGCAGTTTGAGACCTGAGTGCTGTGCAACAGAGTGAGCATCCATCATCTGCCCCAGCTGCTGCCAACCTAGCAGTTCAAAAGTAAGAAATTGCAAGTAGATACATAGGTACAGCAGTGGGATTCAAATTTTTTTTACTACCTACTCTGTGGGCGTGGTATGGTGGGCATGGCCAGGGGGAAGCCCTGCATTGCACCTGAATTAGGACTACTTTATTTCAAAACTTGGATGGGCGGGGCCAGCTGGAATTTCTGGTACCGGGTCTGGCTAACTGGGGCGAACCTGCTGAATCCCACCACTGCATAGTTACCACTTCAATGGGAAAGGTAAGTGTTCCATGAAATCCGACATCTACTCATGCCTGCCACATGACCACAGAAATGTCTGCAGATGCAGAGGATGCTGGCTCTTTGGCTGTAAATGGAGATGAGCACTGCTGCTGGATTTGGACATGGCTAGCTTTTAAGGGAGGGAGACTGTCTTTTTGATGTTTAGGCAATGATTTTGGTAGGTCATGGTTTAAATCAGAGTGATGGCCAAACAATTTGGGATAAGACAATATTCCAAAATCTTCTCTTTCCAGTTAACTTGGTGCTTCATCTCTGCTTTCCTGTTCTTTAAGCAGAAGGCACATATCAGCTGGTTGTTTTTATTATATAAATGATTGACAGTGTCATTTTCTGCTACAATGACAACAAATGCCACTCCAGCTATTTTACATGTTTCAAAACAAGTTTCTATATGCTGTGTTAAATTTAAGATTCAAAACTCTTGCCAAGTCTAAAGTCTGCCTGTTCTGGAATTAGAGGAGGCTCAATTTTAGGTGCTAGATGATTTAATTTCATTTTTATAATATACATTGGCTTTGTGTTTAAGATGCTGAATGACTACTGGAAGGTTGGCAGGTCAGCAGTTCGAGACCAATGTGGAACAATCTAAAGCGGTGTCTAGCATTATTGTAAAATTTTCCCAGTTAGCTTTTTAAAAAATTAAACCACCTAGAGGGATCCCAAAACTTTTTAAGCTGCAGGCTAGTTTATGGTACCGAAGACTGTTAAGAGGCTGGACTGGTGTCACCGCTGCCGCCACTGGATTAGAACTGGGGTGTCATCTCTTTGCAATATCCCACTGTTAGATGAACTGGGTAATTTAGGATCGTGTAACAGGCCCATTTAATGGGGTTCTACCAATTTTATATTGGCTTCACTATTCTTATTGTTCTGTTCATAACCCAAATGTTGCTATGGCTCTTGAAATCTCCATTTAGAAAGTGAGTGTTTTGGTTTTCCATATTAGATGAGTTCTTAAAGCAGAATGGTATATTAGGTGATTTTATAAATCAATATTCCTATACATGCAGCCCATTCAACCATCACAATTTCTATGTTTTCCTCTTTAGTATAGTCCATTGAGAGAACTAAAGTACTTAGTCTCACAAAAAATGGTTCTATCATTTAGTTTTTAGGGGCTTTCAACAACTAGACATATACCAGGAACTTTTGGTTGATGTTAACCAGTTCCTTTGTGGGTTTCTTGGGCACAAATATAATCAAGTTTCTGATCATAGCCAAGTGAAACCAACAGGTCTTTGAATGAAGAGATGCTCTATATTTTAATAAGAATTATTGTTATATGTGGTCCTAAAAGGGACTGTTGGGTTATTTTGCTCATCAACAAGTTTATCATGCAACATACTGTATCTCCATTGGAAGGATTAGCCAACTGCACGCTGTTCTCCAGGGTTGCCTGAGTATATTCACAATGCTTTTCAATCTTTGGGGAGACTCCTTCTATGTCCATCATTCCTACTCACTGACTGAAATTCAACAGTTAGTTGCAACCAGAGTAGGCCTATTGAAACAGTGGGTCATTGGTGAGTCAACACATATGTAAGTTCCACTGGTTTGGTGGGCATATTCTAGTTATAATTTTCTACCGGATTTCAGCCACTGAATGCTGTCGCAGTGTGCAAGAATGGTATGACAAACATAAATGGGGGGGGGGGGAGCAGGGGGCAATTGTTCTCTCACCAAGACATCTCTCAGCATTCCATATTTTTATTCAGATATATCATACTTGGCTCAGTAATACTACATGTGAGAAGGATCTTGGCATTGTTGTAGATCACAAGCTGAATATAAGCCAACAAAGTGAAGTGGCTGTGGGGGGGGAAAGGCAAATTCTATTTTAGGCTCTATTAACAGAAGTATAGTCTCTAAATGATGTGAAGTACCATTCAGCACTAGTTAGGCCTCATCTTGAGTACTGTGTCCAGACAAACTGGGACAAGTTCAGAGGAAGGCAACAAGGATGCTCAGAGGAGTGGAAACTGAGCCCTATAAGAAAGACTTAAAGAACTGGATATGTTTTGCCTTGAAAGGAAGACTTAAGGGAGACAGAATAGCACTCTCCAAATATTTGAAAGGTTGTCATAAAGGAGCAGGATCTGTTCCCAGAATACAGAGTGAATAATAATGGGCTCAAGTCACAGGAAGCCACCACTTGGTTGAATACCAATAAAAACTTCTTGACTGTTAGAACAGTATGACAATGGAACCAATTACCTCATGAGGTAGTGAGTGCTCCAACACTGGAGGCAATCAACAGAAAACCATCTGTCAGATATATTTTGACTTGGATTCCTGCCTTGAGCAAAGTGTTGGACTTCATTGCCTTTTACTCTCTTTCCAACTCTGCTATTGTGTGAAAAGGAGATTTCATGTCAATTGCAAATTTTTGTAACCTAACTGATCTATAATTTTTCAGCTCTCTGTTTTCTGTGCTCAGTGGTGTTCCATGTACTGTACAGTACTAAACTTTAAAGTATGATACCATAAATGTTTCACTATACTGGTGGTGTTGGCTTCTTCTTATTTCATGTCCAGAATCTGGTGTGAGAAAGATTAGCCAGCAAAACAAGGTTGCAGTTGCCCAGGGTATGCTTGATTGTGGTTCAAAAATGTAAAAAAAAATCACAGATAGCTTTGTTAGGTCCATTCAAACTTTTGGTGTGTTAAGTAGATTCCGCCCTAATCACTTTTTTCTTCAAGACCTTTCCATATTTACAAAATGCCTAACATTTT